>CM033696.1:30889145-32089145 GCA_019514585.1 Dendrobium officinale
GGATAGGATTAGGGGAGAAAGAAGGAATTATGGAGTTTTTTTAATATTTAAATTGGGTGAGTAGTTAGTGATTGGATTTGTATTTGGTTTAGGAGGGTAAGATAGTATATAGTGGAAATGATTATAGCATCATCAAGCAGCGAAGTGTCAAGATTAATAAATACGACTCATTGATTATATTGATATGTGGCATCGTACGTTTTTTTATCATGCCCCTGAATATTATTTTGTTCGCCTATAATTGATGGATTGGTTTACATGGCATTATAGCAAACGGTCGCCTAAAGCCGCGCGGCAGCTGAGCTAAGTCCCACCAATCCCCGCCTCCCAAAGAAAACTTGGCTTCCACCCACGCCTTGCCTTTGACTCAAGTGCTTCCCATTTTCATCCAATATTTTTCCTCGTCTGTTCATCACAGAGAAGGCAGATCGATAACGTTTTTCTGGTAAAAGAACAAAAAGTGCAGGGAAAGGTAAAGAAGACCCACTTCCGATCCAAGTGAAACCTTCATCATTCCACAACCGACCCAAAGCTTGATGAAGGTGAAACGAGACAAATTGGCAGGGCGTAAAAGCACGCTACTAGCTCAGATCCTTCATCGATGTTCAGCTTCAATGTCGAAAAAAAAAAAAGAGAAGAAGAATGAAATTTGTCTAGGTTTTATATGAGCAATGAATAGATTCATATCTCAAATTAAATGAGATTAAAAAATAGTCCCTTCACATTTTTAGTGCCCACTGATTGACTGCTAGTACTTCTTGTGTCTCAATTCCCAATTTTCGATTTCATTTTCATTTATTCACCAAACAATATTCTTTCTAGTTCCTAATTTTTAGAATGCTCATCACATGAAAATATATTTTTATCAGTTAATTAATAAGTAGTAGGTCACCATTAGACGTTAGAGGAAAATAACATAAACTCCCCGCGTTATTACATCATTTATCATATTTGAAATATTAATTGTATTTTATATTACCTTTAATTAGCAGTAAGTGGATATAGACAAAAAAAAAAATCAGTCAGCTTTGCTTTGATCCCGACATTTATTTTAAAATAAATTTGGCAATAGATTAGATTCTTTCAGAATCCTACAATTGATTAGAGGCTAAAAGTCCAATAATTTTTAAAGGGGGGGGTCAATCTTTTAATTTTGTTTTCAGTTGAATATTATATATCATATTCAATTAATTATTTATTAATGTTAATAAAGTTTAATGAATACATCAAATATTATTCTATAAAGATATGCCAGCAAATTTCATTTCAGTTTTTTTTTTTCTTTTGAAAAACGCTCACTGAACGTGCCCCCCTATCCCTTGCACTCTCCGCCACTCGACTACTGGAGATTACAAACATCACTAATCAAAGCCGTGTGGTTGATATAGGGTTTTACCACACTTTTCTTTGGGCACACCCTAAAAAAATATTTGCAAATCCTGAAAAAGTACTAACCATTATTTGTGTTTTTTAAGAATAAATATCTTTCTAAAGATTAATTTTCTTGTCAATGCTGGATTTTTATAGTCGCATGTCCTCAAGTGTTTGTTTTATAAAAGTACTTGTTAAAGTCGCGGCATTTGTGCTTTCTGTTAAATAATGAATAAGAAATATTGAGAAAAATAAATTTATATAAAAGTTTTTAAATCAAAAAAATTTCAGAATAAATTGGTTTGTAGATATAAAATATTTTTATTATCAGCGGCCTGTTATTAATTAGTTGAATATGATTTTTTTTTTTTTAGGTTATGAAATGGTTTGTGATGTGGGTTGTTAATGGTATTTATAGTATTAAATTGTCGTTTGATTTTTTTTTATTGTTTGGTTTTCTTTCTATCATTTGGATGGTTTAGTATTTCTAATGTTTTTGTAAGTTTTATTTTGTATGTTTTAATTATATGAAAAATTCGTGGAGTGTTCTTTGATGAAATTAATTTTGGTGATTTTTTATTATCGTGAGTTCTTTTTTAGATTGTATAGTTGATATTTTTTTCTAAATCTGTAATGATCATATAATATGTTAAGGTGTATGATCAGTTATTGCTTTGGTTATTTTACAAGCCTTATTTCATCAACGTTGACGTTTTTTTTAGTTTTATTTATTTTTATCATTTTAGCAGTATTTCATTTTATTATCTTTGAAAAAATTTATGGGTATTTAGATTTTTTTAATTTTTTTTTAAAATACATACGAAAAAAAAATATTCTGAACTATGTTGTTTACGATTTATTATTCTAATTTTTTTAGTATATTAAAATTAATCCTTTTCATTTTTTTTTATATATAAGTTTTTTATTATTGTGTTGGTTTTAAAGGTTTAAATATTATAAAACTTTGGTTTGCTAGATTAACATTTTTATTTTTTTTTAAAGGAATTTTAACAATGTGGGAATTAGAATTATATGCGAAAAAAAAGCTTCAGTTTGAGGTCCCGAAGGCTCCCTAGCGACCCAGTTGTGTACGACGGACCGTTTTAAAATGTTGGGAAATTAAGAAGTTTTTTTGTTTGTTGAGGTTTGTGTGACATTTTTGTTTTTTTTGTTTGGGGAAATTTTGTGTTTTTATTTTTTTGGTTGGGTGGTGTGGGTTTTTTGGGTTGAGTTTTGATGTTTGTTTTTTATTTGGTTTTTTTGATAGTTTTTTTTGTGTGGTTGTTTTTTGTAGTTTTTGTTTTGGTTTTTTTTTGATTTTTATTTTTGTTTTTTTTCTATGTTGGTTTTAGTTGGTTTTATTTTTTTGTGGGGGGTTGAGATTGTTTTTAGTTTTTATTTTGGGGTTTTTGGTTTTTTTTGTTTTTTGTTTTATGATGGGTGTTGCAATTTGTTAGTATGTTTAATGTTTGGTTTTTGGTTTATTTGTACCATTATTTTTTTTTTGATTGTTTTTTTTTTGTTATTTTCATTGTGTTTGTTGCAGGGGGTGTTTTTTTAAGCTCTAATTTTTATTTTTGATTTTTTTGTTTTTTTTTTTTTTCTTTTTTTTTTGTTTACCCTATTTACAAGTATTGGGTTTCTTAAGGACTTATAATCATTAGTTTTTTTAGTTGGCATTTATCTTTTTTTTGTTTTTTTTTTTTTTTGGTTTGTTTTTTATATATTAATTTCATTAACAGCACGCTCCATAAAGTACTTCATTTAATACATTTTATATATGTTGAAGTAGTGAATAAGATTTGCAATTAATATCGAGTAGTATTGTATATCACATTTAATCATCAAAATATTTTATTCTTATCATGGTTTGTATAATATGTCATGTTTTTTTTTTTTTTTTTAATCCATTAAGGCTTCAATCACCATTTCAGCCATTATAAAATACAAAGATATAATTGTTTTTGTGTTGATTCAAAGGGACAATCCCCAAATGAACAATCCAGTTATAGGCTCCACCCAATGGGGAGGGCTATTAGGACATGCGCATCAAATCATTTTAATATGTTTTTTTTAATATCTTGAAAATTTGTGTTATGGTGATTCCACTTATTATTTACGCTATTGGAAGAAAAACTAGGATTTGAGTATGTATTCTGATTGGCTTTCTAGATAGGGGGGGCTTATACTTTGTTTATATATTAATTTTATATATGTAATATTAATTAATAGATTTTGATTTTAATTTTTTTTTTTTTTTTTTACATTTAAACTTTATACTCCGCAGTCGCATTTATGATGTTTTATGTGTAGTGGATCATAGTTTAATCAAGATTGTCTCAAAATCGCTATATGTAATAGCCTTCTTGTCTTGTATTTTTATTAATGTTTTTCAGTTTAAGAATCAAACTATATTCACAGCAAAATGTTGGGGAATGTAACTACATACCACTAAGTGACAGTCAAACAGAGAAAAGAGAAATGCAGCCAAAACCAATATAATGTGAATAAGCAAATCGAACATTTCAGAAAAAAAAAAAAAATACTAAGCCGCAATATATCAAGAATTCCTTATGAAAATAGGTGAAATTATACAAATATCTTTCAATATTTAGTCTCTTATGTTTCACTTTCTTCCTTCTACACGGCGATGCTCTAAATAGAACTTACAAAAAGACCGCACATAAATCACCCAATGGATGCAACCCTTCATGTAAGCATTGAGAAAATACCATGATACATATTTGGAGCATCGCTCTATCTCATTTCGCTCCAGCCGGTTGACAGTTTTTGCCAGCGCTACGTTTGAAGGACGCGGCACTCTGCACTCTGTTTCAACATCAAGAGTGTACTGCATTGCAATGCTAAAATATACAGCGCCACAATGCTATAAAATTATAACAAATAAAGTGGGCAAAACACCTAAACCTAAAAAAGGAGTTCCCTAACAATCCCCAATGAGCTCAAAAATGCAATTGGTGTCTTAGTCAGCCGTATAAATTCATTGATAGACATTCAATCAGATTTACATAGAATTAACAGCAAATTTACGAAGAATAGTCCATGAAATACTGTCTCAATTAAAGTAGAGAGAAAATATTAACATTTTAACTCGGATGAACAGATTGACTTCTCAGAATTGCTTTTCTACTTTTTTTTTTTTTTTTTAATTGGGTGCTGTAGCTTGGATTTCCGACAAATAAAGCTAATTTTCAACTTTCAACAACAAATTTATTACAGTCTATATTAGAAGACACTTCACCAGACTATTATATCCCTCTGTTACACATTGACGAGCTGCTAACCCATGAGTTGTTCTGCTAAGGTGAAATCTCTTTCCCTTCCAATCTTTCTTATTTAATTTTTATTTTTAATTCTAAGCCAATTTAATTCTAAATATATTCTAATGTTTATAATATACTTTATAATCAGATTATATACCGATGACTGATCAACTTGATCCTCCTGTGTTTATGATGCGACTATGCAATTCCACAACTTTGGAGAGCCTACCAAGTGACGCTTTCTGTTATCATTAGAGTGTTTTCTACCTTGATGCTTAACATCTCACAGCAACAGATATTCTGAGTGTCGTGCACCTTTCCAGATTGGTTGCTGTGCAATGCAATAAATCATAAAAAAATTGATATTCGGTAACTCCAAACTTGATGCTTGCAGCGAACTTGAAGTTGAATGTACGTCTCAAGATTACGAACAAGACACCAAATTGACTCAGAGTATGAGCCGCATATAGGGGTCCAAGTAAGTGAGAATCCAGATAACGACACTGTGGAAGGTTCGAACCACCAATTTTGGTTAGTCTAAGACTTTGATTTTATGAGAGTTCCTTTTGGTAGGGCGAATCCTATATGAGTTTAGTTGTTTATAAAGAATCCATTGACGCTTCCATGAAAAGCCAAAGGTGTCTGCTTTTGAAATTCCTAAATCTTTGAGTGAGCTCTTTTGAAAATGTAATCATATTCGAGAGTAAGTGCATTAGGTTGGTTTGATGCCATTTTGCATTATTTTATACAGTTAGAAATTAACTTTATTGGTTTTACAATCTAAAAGTAGTTATGGCTGAAGGGAAGGTATTTGACATGCTTAGGATTTTGGGTATGTAAAGGAAAAAACTGATTATCTTATTTAAATTGTAGAATATTGAGGATGCGGCAAACAAAAAAGCTTACAAAAGGCACTAGGCGAGATAAATTGGCAAAGGATAGGATAATGATGATCTCCATAATCCAACTGACCTTTCAACTCCCTGCGTGGGAACTTCAACAAAGAATATATCGATATCCAAAAGAATGCACCTAGTAACTAAGAAAGTGTCTATGACGTGAACAAGTACGATATAATCATGTCATGACTAATTTATATAAAGAGATAGTGGACTGACATAGCGCTTCACCCCTGTTATATCCTAGATCAACAATATAGGAGGACAATTGGGGCAAAATGGCGCTGGAGGTTTTGAATAACCTTTATTGAAATTTTTTTTGGAAGTTATTAGTGAATTGAATGGGAGCCCGAAGGATTGATATGGTGGTAATAGAGTTTCAGCGAATCAAGGGTTCTATGGGACATATCTAGTCTATTGCATATTAAGAAAACCATACAAAATTTACTAGATCAAAGCAAAAATTTCTTGATCTCCTCTTGAAAATTTGTCGACCCAGATTGACGTTTTCTGCCTGTCTAAATTTTCCAAAATGAAATTATTCCTTTCCCTTTTCGCACTATTTATAGGGTCATGTCACTCTTAGAAAACTATAAACTAGAAACCCTACTTTTTATCTTGAAAAAGAGGGACCCAGTTAAGCCTCGATCCCGAAGCGGATAAGACTAACCCATGAAAGTAAAGACAAGCCAAACTTATAATTCCAGTCAATTAGTTTAAAATTGACAGAAATACTCCATTATTAATAAGTACAGGAATTCATTGACCAACAGAAGTTCATTTTACCCTATTTTCTTCAAAAAAAAGGGAAGCGAAAAAGTCCACCGAACTAATTGATGAGTTTTCAGTGGGATTATTCGGAAGAAATTTTTTTTTTTCGATTACGAGTACTTATGATAACGAAAATAATAACGGTGAAACACAGGTTCCATTGAAGTGTTATGTGGTCGAATAGCATAAACACATCTCCTGAAGCTTATTTAACCAACATAAAGTATCTCAATTTAGGACCAAAAACTTAAACTTTCTATGGAATGCAAACAGGGATAGCGGTCTCTTACTACTTTTTACTCTAATGAAAACTTTGTGTCGCTCCTAATAAGTAAGCCAGTTCCAAGGAAAAAATAGGGCTGCGCCATAACGATTTTCGGTTTATAAAATCTTTGCACTACAAAAAAATATTATCTGTGAGGTGGGTATGGCAGTTCAATTGATTTATGGGAATAGAGGGGAGGACGATTAAAGGTCTGTGAATTTGGCAAGTAGTTGACATCAGACCATAACACGGGAATAATCGTGACTCAATTATGCTATTGCCCAAAAAAAACAATAGAGACCAAAAATCATTGATCTCTCGTCATTATCTAAATTTATACAACGATTAGACTCCACACATAAACCTGGTCGCTAGAAGTATCTTTAGTGCGATAACCAAAAATTAGATATGGACTACATATATGAAGTGAGTTTGGCTATAAGCTCAACAAAATAAAAAATCTTTCTACTGGTTCACCACAGGTCGACGCTAATTTTGAGTTTTATGGTAACACAAATTGTAGAAAATAAGATTTTTGTATGAAGATATATAATGTCATTTGTATTGTGCATAAACATTCTTTTTTAATTATGTAATGAATCGTTAGGTCTTAATAGACAATATGTGTCAGGGGTTAAGGGTGTGGTAGACCTCCTTACGGGCAGTATTATTGAACTTCAATATATAATCCACATTGAATGATAAAAAATAAAACTTTCAAATAATTAGAAACTTTTTTGCATAATAAACTCAAATAATGAATTCATATTTAAGTAATAGTTATGCATTATTATATTATCGTTCGAGTACAATTATATAAATTCTATCTAAAAAAAATAGACATAGAACAAATACTATAATGATCTCAATATAATGTAACAATACATAATTATATTCAATCATAAAATGATAAGTGTATGACACTCAAACCACGGGCTCAGGATACTTCGATATCCACATGATGCCGACGATCACTGTAAACAAAAAACTCTTATCGTCCGGCTCTTACGCCGCTAACTTTTTGCTATTCCTAATCTTTAGCGTAATGTGGACAAACTGCCAACACGCTAACCTTCAGATTGGACCAACTGCAATCTTCAACTGCATAATCGGAGACTCTGGCCTTTGAGCCTAACTCATTTTCAAGTGAATAAAATGAGTTTCTGCCAATCTACAAATAATATACTGTCGGGACAAACCCTCAAAATTGATACTCCATGATATCTCTTACAGGTATCTTGCATACCCCTTCCGTCCAGTCTAACTGTACATACGTTCGATTTTTAAATTTCAAAATTTTGCGATTTTTAAACTCTGGCTAGTTGCTCATACACTTTTTTATATGGTAAATCATTCAACATTATTGATTGATTATTGTTGCTTTAAGAGGATAAGGGTTGATAATCATGGTTGAGGTGGGTTTGAAAACGAATCCATTGCTTATTTTAGTGTGATGGATTTGCACTCATCACTTATTATTTTGCATTCAAGTCTTTTTTTACATTTTTTAGGATGAAACGAATTCACTTCGACGTTTCTGATACGGGAGATAACTCCACCAAATGTGCACGATGATGGGACTGAATCAAAAGCAGCTCAGACGTTTGATTTATGCTCGGTTTAGAACCATTCACAACTTTTGGAATGCTTTGACGAGGAGACACTGAGCGTCGTCTTATAATTATTATGCAAAAAAAATGTTGCAAAATATTATGTTATACATCATCAAAAAATTATACTGATCGGAAACGGATCTCAAGACAAAAAATCAATTTGGGAAACTTCCAAAATTATATTTGGGATATCCAAACTCTGATCTTTCAGCGAACTTGATTTTGAACTGAAAGTCTCAAAGAATACGAAAAAAAACTCAATGACACAAATTTCGACTCAATCTGAGCCCAAATGGGTCCAAGTCAACGCGTCCAAAGAATGTTTGGATAGGTTCGAACAACAATTTGGTTTACCAAACGGTTTCCCAACGTGACATGTTATAAATCGAATCGAGTGGCTCAATGAGACGAAACCAACAAGCCAAAGATCACAGAATTCAGGACATCAGTAAGACCTTTAAATGTCAAGCGTAATTATAACGGTCCCTACGATCAAGGGATTCAACATATCCATTCCATTTTCCAAACAACTCTTCCATTTACCACTTGAGACTTCCTCCTTTTATTGGGTCATTGTCACTCTAGAAAACTATAAATAGACCAATATTTATCTTTGAAAAGAGGCCCTAAGCCTAAAGAAACAAGAGAGAGAGATTGAAGATACGCTCTTTACCTCCTTGCTCATCGTCCACCGCCAAGGACTTCTGTATTATAAAATACTATAGAACTACTGCAATGAGCCCGGACTTTCTACTGGACCATGAACATGAGGCCTGTACTTCTATCAATACCAACCACCTGAGGCTGAACTTTCGACAGCAGACCACCATCTGATGCGGAGTTCACACTGCACGACCACCTGACGCTCGGTATAGTTCTGTGGTCCATCTACCTGACGCCAGAGTTTTGCTAGACACCACATGACGCATGGAGTTCCGTCGACACACACTGATGCCTGGAGTTCTAGTCGGACCACCGCCTGATGCTAAAGTTCAATCAAACCATGTTAGGCTACCAACTGACGCCCGAAATTTTCCAAGTAAACACTTAACTTATGACCAGTTCACCCAAGTGCCGTCGAACTTTCATCCCTCGTTTGTCATTTTAGATTTCAACTATACGGTTGACCATTTGTATCTGATCACCTTAAGGATGAGTATTCCCACTGTAATTACCCAAACACAAGTAAAAATCATTTCAGACTGTGCCCAGAACCATGGTTTTTCATTTTTCTAGGGTTTTCCATGTAAAGAATCATGTGTTTTCTCTGTATTGTGAGCTGGATATCCGTACAACCACTAAGACGATTAATATTATCAACTCTATATCGCCGCGTATATTCTAACCCGCAACAACGACAAAAAAAAAATAAATATTATTTTATTGAATTGATAGAAATTTGATTTACAAATTAAAAAAAGTTTGATTAGTATAATAATTTTAGAAACAAAAAAAAAAAAAAAAAAAACGATATCCATTAACCCAAAAAATCATCATTTGTTGCTTTATGAGCTACAATTTTCTTCTAATGTGCTTACCATATTACATATGGTAACTGATTTTTTCTTAAAATTCAAATTAAAAAGTTAGCGATTCATATTATGGAAAACAAATTTGAACGGCCCTATCCGCCAAACTTTTAAGCTGTTAGAACTTCCTAGTCACCTGAGAATTAACTTTACTCTGATCGTAATATTACTTTATGAGGGGTGTAATGAAATTAAGTTCTCACCATTGAAGTCCATAAATAACTCATTGAGCCAATAAATCAAAATTTGATATAGCCCTTCCCAACTCATCAACTCGTAAATTGGCTCTTAAGAAAAAGTTAAAAAAACGCTATATATAAAAAATATATTTAAAAAATAATAAAATTAATAAAATTTTAAGCTAAAAAAAAAAACTCAATCTTCATCCATGCCTTACTTTCTCTATCATCATTTATATTTCAAATTCTTTTTTTTTTCTTTTTTAATGATTTCGTCTCTTCAATTCCTTCAAATCATATCATCTTCTATCTTTTATAACAAATTAAAAACTCAAAATTTTGAATACATAAAATTAAATTTAAAAAAAAAAAAAAAAAACTCAAACAACAAATTAATTTGATTAATTATATTTAAACTCAAATCAAGGACAGCTTGAATGAGTCCTTTACAACCCCAGTTCTTACCATAATGCAAGAAAAGAGATAACAAAAAGCAAGAATGCGGGGGACAACCAGAAACAAAGTAGTAGTGTGATATAACATCATTTTAAAGAAAATAAGAGCGCAGCCAGAACGCTCGTGGGGGCTACTCTACACTCACCACCACTGTCACTCTCACTACCTCTTCCTCCCACTCAGCTCATTCCAGCCCAGCCCAACCATATTTAGAGCCCCCCAATCCCCTTCCAATTCGCTCCATCTTCCCATCTCCTCCACCTCCCTAAACCCTAAAATGGCGGAGGCGGCGGCCTCGGCAAGGAGGATATGCGGCGTGTCGGAGAAGGCGCAGCTGCACGTGGCTATGCTTGCCCTGCAGTTCGGCTACGCCGGCTTCCATGTCGTGTCACGTGCGGCGCTCAATATGGGCATTAGCAAGTTGGTCTTCGCCGTCTACCGCAACATCATCGCTCTCCTTCTACTCGTCCCCTTCGCCTACTTCTTCGAGAAGTAATTTATATACGAGATCATCACGCACAGTCTGATAATTATTTTTTTTTTAATAAAATCCATATTAATGAACCTAATTGTGTTGATATCGTCTGCAGAAAGGATAGGCCGCCTTTCAGTCTCTCCTTTCTCGTTCAGTTCTTCCTCCTTGCGCTCTGCGGGTAAGTCAAAAAGCGGAGTAGCTTTGGGAACTGGTTAAATACACAATAAATATATTGGTTAGTAATATTGTTTAAAATTTTTTGCAAAAAAAAAAAAAGGATTACCGCAAACCAGGGATTTTATCTCTTGGGACTGGACAACACCTCGCCGACGTTTGCCTCCGCTATCCAGAACTCCGTTCCGGCCATCACGTTTCTCATGGCCGTCGCCCTTAGGTCTGTTCTTGTGTTTATTATTTTTGTGTGTTGATCTATTGGTATATTCAATAAAATAGCACACTAAAAATTCAAAAATAAAGGGAAAGATTTATGTTTTTTTTTATAGGAAATAAAATATTTTAAATGTAGTTTTAGAAGAAACTTCATTAATAAAATAGATGTTTTTTGAGAATTTATGGAGCCAATATTATATTTTTATTTTTTATTATATAATTTAGAAGGATAATAATATTCTGCCTGACGACCTTATTATTAGGAAAAAAAAAAAATCATTCTTTTAAAATTGATTACATTGAAATATTGAATCAAATGCTCATTTTCCTTTTTCCGGATTAGGTAGGCCAGATTAGGGGTGTCAATTCGGGTCAACGGGTCGGGTTCGGGGTAGAACCCGAAACTGACCCGGCACTGTTCGGGTCAACCCGAACCCGACCCGTTTTTAAAAACGGGTCAGGTTTCTGGACCCGAACCCGACCCGATTCGGGTCCGGGTCAACCCGACCCGACACGGAATGACCCGGAATTGACCCAAAATTGCTAATTTTTCGGGTCAAAAAATCGGGTCAATCTCGGGTTTTCGGGTCAAAATCGGGTCAAAAACGGGTCAATCTCGGTTTTTTTCGAGTCAAAAATGAGTTTTTCGTGTCACTTTCGGGTCACTTTCGGGTCAATTTCGGGTTGGCGGGTCAACCCGAACCCGACCCGATTTTTTAAAACGGGTTGATTTCATGAACCCGAACCCGACCCGTTTCGGGTTTTGGGTTGACCCGAACCCGGATTTTTCCGGGTCGGGGGTTCGGGTCGTGTTTTCGTGTCGTGTCAAAAATTGACACCCCTAGGCCAGATGATCACTTTACTAACCAGGGATCGATCGAGTTTAAAATACAAACAGTTCTAAACTTTTTCAAGTAGATCTATCCTTTCTTTTTTATTTTTTTTAAAAAAATATTTAATCATAATTCTAAATGTTCATTATAAAAAAAATTCTAAAACTATTTTGAAAAAACTATAATCCAAAAAAAATATATTATTATTCTTTTTTCTATTCGAAAAAATAATCATAAAGCGTAACCTAAGTAAACTAGGCTATAGCGCCGCAAGGATATTTTAAAAAGTCTGATAAATATTATTTCAATCAACCATCTTATATTGACCATACTCGAATGATCTTGTTGAATTACACTGCTAAATTAACGGTGTTCCTATTTGTGAAACATATCAGAATAGAGAAAGTGAGGTTGGACGGCGCGACGGCATCGCGAAGGTGATCGGCACACTAGCCTGCGTCGCCGGCGCGACAGTGATTACGTTGTATAAAAGGCCCAACCATCTTCTCACCGTCGTCGCGGCCGCCGCCGGGACTGTCGGCTGTTGCAGCTTCGGCTGTGTCGTCGTCGGCGGCGGCGGCGGCTGCAACTTGGTTAGGAGATGCGAAGGCTGGCAAAAAGCTGGACACCTTGGGTGCCTCTATCTGATGGGTCACTGCCTTTCGTGGTCCGGGTGGCTTGTGCTTCAGGCGCCGGTTCTTAAGAAATATCCGGCGAGGCTTTCCGTCACTTCCTACACTTGTTTTTTCGGCGTCATCCAGTTTTCTGATCATAGCCGCCTTCGTCGAGCGCAAAGCTCAGGCTTGGGCTTTTCACTCCGGGACTGAGGTTTTTTACCATTCTTTACGCTGTAAGTTACTCTTATCCTCTCGCCCTCTCTCCATAGTTTTTTTATTTTTATTTGATCCAGGAGGTTGCGTTGGATGTATTACTAACTTTGTTCATGTTATGATACTAAATATGCTAATAATAGTTAAATATTGTCGCTTCTGTCAACTAAGTACAATGAAGCCGCTGGATAGCCAAGATTTGATTAGCACTTCTCATGTTAATTAAAAACAAAGTCATACTTACATACATCACATTAAAAATCTGAATTCAAAATCTTTTAATTAATAACCAAAACTTTCAATTAACAGACCAAAAAGAGCCGTAGTTTTTTTTTTAAAATAATGAAAAGTCATAAATCCCCAGATGTGTGATTTGAATCCATGACCCAACGGCACAAATTATCTCCATTAGCAAGAGAGCCATAGGTTCTTTCACAAAAGAAAAAAAATATATCTTGTGTTTTGTCCGAGCACATCCGGAGACTAATTTCGAACATGCCATTTCACCCAATGCACAATGCATTGGATGACATGGCACGTTCGAAAATGGCCTCCGGATACATTCGACACACCGCACAAGAATAATCTCTCTCTCAAAAAAGAATTTTGATACACAATATTTCATTTTCAGTGTCTTTCTTGCGTTTTGAAAACAAGAGGCAGGATCCTTAACCGTTACATCTGTTAATTATTTATGAGCAGTTATTAAATTTCACCCGTCTAAATTGATTATCTTAATTGCTTGGTCTTGAATGCAAAGAAAATGTTTAAAATAACTCTTTTTTATTGGATATAATAACATCCATTCAAAATAAATAGATTGAGATCAGTACAATAATTAATTAGTGGCCAGATTTTAAATTATCACAAGACTAATGATGCAGATCTTAGATGTTCCCAATTAAGTAAAATCTGAACTTTGTCCATCATTTCTATGACTTCTATTGTACGTCTTATTATTGGATTCTTCCTTGCTACTTTTTGCTCCAATATATCTAATTCCTGACCTTTATCCACAACGTTCATTAAATTATCCTAAAATTTATATAATATTATATGTTTTATACTTAAAATTGCACTAGAATAATAAAAAAATTTAGTTAGTAAAAACTTATTTAGCATCTAACAAAGATAAACATTTTGATGAGAAGGTCCTAAACGTTTCTTGTTCACTTTCCCAAATCTGTGTTTAGTCTTTGAACTGCAAAGAAAGTTCTCCTAAAGTTTAGATTGAAGTGCAGATCTTATCTTAAATTATATAGCTGTGTTAGAATAATCATGCTAAGCTACATCTAGATATATATTCTTCAATGAGGCAACTTTAAAATTGTTTATAGTTTTTGAAGGCTTAGTCGGTTTCCCAATTTTTTTTTTTTTTTAATAGTTGGTACAATAGATAAGGTAATAATGTTATTTTTTATTCTTAAGTTAGGTTTCAATTGGGACGGCTTTATTATTATTATTATTCAACAATTTTTTAAATTTTTTTGCTAAAAATTTATTTTAAGAAACAATAAAAAAATCATCCCAAACTAAACTTTAAGCTATATGAGATATTGCTGAGCTAGTAGCAGGTTAATGGACCTGCAAAGCATAGCACTATGAGTTAGAGCGCAACTCAAGTATAACTTACTTATCCTACTCCAACTACATCAGCTCAAGTGAGACTGCACTACTCCCTATCATACCGTCTGCAGAAAACGGCCAGGCCAGTATTAGCAGACGGTACGTACAAAAGGGAGTAGTGCTGATTTACTTATGGGCGGATCCCCATTGGATTGAGGGGGGGCAAATGCCCACCCTCAAAATTTTTTTTTTTAATTTTAGAAGGTATATTTTATTATTTTGGGTATTTTCCCCCCTCTCAAAAAAAATTTTTTACCCTAATTTTATCAATCATAAGCATTTTTGCCCATCTCCCACCAATTTTTTTTTTTTTTGCCCACCCTGAAAAAAGGATGGATCCGTCCCTGATTACTTATTTGAGTTGATGTAGTTGGAGTAGGATTAGTAAATTATACTTGAGTTATGCTCTAACACTATGAGCTCGAAGAAGAAAATGCTTCTTATAAAGTTGCTGTAGCTTTCCGAAAGTACTTCATCCCCTCTTTCACTTCTTTGAGAAGCTCTGCAGTGAGTTGAAAAAGAAAGCTTAGCTTGTAGCTTTTCTATATTAAACTGCTGTAAAATATTGATCCGAATTTTATCACTGCTAAAGTGGTCGACATCATGGCGTGTGAATGCTTTCCACTCACTCTGAAATATTATTTAGAGAACTTATTTCATAGCTTGATAGATCCACGAAACTTTGGGAAAGGAATCTTCAGGCTCATCATTAATGGAGATTGGAGAGGCGCTCTCTCAACTCCAACAAGCCTTTAATGTAATTAAATTTGCTCAGTAAAAAAACATATATACAGTTCAAAGATGGACAAACACTTAGCTTATTGAGGTATATATAGTCAATTAATCTAGTTTCTGTGGATGGAAATACATTTTCATATATATTTTTATTCGATTTAACATTCATTCATCCAGCTTCTGAATGAAAACTATTAATCAAACAGTTTATCTTTCTTCTCCTATCAGGGATGTGTTGCATCTGGAATAGCATTTGCAATTCAAATATGGTGCATAGACAGAGGTGGCCCTGTCTTTGTTGCAGTTTATCAACCAGTTCAGACCTTTGTCGTAGCCATCATGGCTTCCATTGCTCTGGGAGAAGAGTTCTATTTAGGAGGGTAATAAAAAATACAAATAGCTCATTATTTAATATAACAGATTAAGCATAATTTACATTAGTATTTATCGATCTTCTTTTTCTGTTTTTCACTAATATTTGTGCAGTATTATTGGTGCTGTGTTCATCATCATCGGTCTCTACCTTGTTCTTTGGGGGAAAAGTGAGGAGAAATCCATAGCTGCGAAGGAGCCAAACCATCTGCTCTCACCTGCAGAAGAACATGATATCATAAGATCATCTGCGTCTGCTTCTCATAAAGCCGCTGCTTTGAATCAGCCTCTCCTGCCTTCGTCGACCTCAGAGAGCGTTTAAATTTCTGAAGTACTCTGCAGTGGAGAAAGTGAGCTCAATTAACTAAACCTTAGTTCAATTAGGTTTCAAGAGCTTTACTTCTAGTTGCTAGTACTGAGCAGTGATGAGTGATTAAGCTTGCATGTGTCTGCTACTTTGTTGAAAGGTGATGCGAGTGTTTGTTTCTTTTTTGTTGGTTTGTTTGTATTTGATTTTTCTCTCCTTTTATTCTGATTGCTTGTTAAGTTGAAACCTGTAATGGAAGTTCAAATGGCGCAATTTGTCTTTTAGCCCGGCAAGCAAGATGCCTTCACGTTTTTAATGGCTGAAAATAGATTTCCATGTAAAACAAGGAAGTGCTTTCCAAGAGATAGAGACAAGGAAAAAAAGAACTGAGATTTCTAGAGAATTACTGGGGCAGACAGCAGTGCTAGTTGCCTCCTGTTTTGCGTACTTTTAGTCGCCATCATATGGAATTTTTTTTCTTAGTATCCGTTATATGCTAATTAATTTAAGTTAAGATATCTATGGAAATAAATAAAACAATTATATCAATTTACAAGAGAACTACTGATATGGCGTATTTTTACCTCTACCTTGAATTTCTTGCTATATTAACAACAACGAGTCTGAAAAAAAAAAAAAAAAAAAAAAACTAGCATCTTCTCATTTATATGAATCATAACCTTTAATAGTTTTATGCGCTCAAAGTTTGGAGAAACTACTCTCTGCGGAGTACGGAAACAAAATAATTTCTCCAAAGTCTGATTCCAATACAATATTGGCATTGATATATCATCAAAAAATTGTCTTGATCGGGCTCAAATCTCAAGACAAAGTTGAATCATAAACTTCCAAAATAAATCACGCAACAATCAAAACTTGTGAATCTTAGTACAAAGCTAAGACATTAAACTTTATATTTCTTTAGTGCCACAGGAATATTCCAAGATGCAACATACATAAAGTTAAAAAATTATTAACCCAAATGTAAGAAAGAGTGCATAAGGTTATGGTTCGTTTATGCAAGCATATAATTTAATGTTCTTAAATTGGTCATGATCATTAGCAATGATTAATAAATTCATAGACCTATGAGGTTATTATTGGAACTCTTGTTGATCACCTTTCATTTCAAATTTGATAGATTTGATGAGGATGTATTACGAGTTATCAATGATCCATATTGGGAGCTTTTATTATGACTTTAATCTAGAATGTTTAGAAGTAATTTCAGGAATTAAAGTGATGCCTCTTTTTTTTTTAAGTTAAAATTATGCACTTTAAGTTGCTATATTAAAATTACTCATGAAGTACATTTTATGATGATTCTTTATAAATAGGTATTCATAAGATTAAACTATGCAAAGTGTATGACTTATGAAATTAGAAGATCGATTGATATTGAATAGAGAAATAATGCACATAAGGAGAGTTAATGGAATAATTTGAAAATTGAATAATCAAATTATTAAGCATTAGACAAAATCAAATTTATGTGAAATTCTCACACTTTATGAAAGCTCCTTGAGCCACTTTTTTCTCTTCTTTCAATTTCACCCTTGCTTTTTTGCCTCCTTCCTTTGTTTAATTTTGTCATCTTCTTTTTGTAGCCTTTTTGCACTTGGAATAAATCCTCCTATATGTTTTAAAGAAAGGTCAATCAAAGAGAAGGGCTGCTACACTTGCTAATGGAGAGAGAGAGAATTTAGACTAAAAATTAAATTTCTTTATTTGATAATTAAATCTTGATACAAATAATCTAACATTTATGGTAATGAAATGTAACCCTATTAAGTAGAAAATTAATCTTTTGAATCTCAATTTTTTTTTCTTGCATTCTCCTTTCTTAGCCTTGGCCTTCTATATATAGCCTCTTTGCACTAGGAATCAAATCCCTCTCCTTATGCTTCTCATGATGGAGATTAAGATTGGGTATATGAAGTAATGCTAAAGAGACTTAGTGGCTTGATTAGAGAGAGCAAAGGCTAGGCTTAATTATTGAGAAAAGAGGTTATGTGAAAACTTAGGGAAAAATAAACTTCTTGATTTCCTCGCTAAAAATCCTAGTAACAAAAAAAATGTATCATATAGAACAAAAATTCAAATTTAATCCTAATTAAATAGAAATATGATAAATGGGAGATGATTTCTCTTTAAATTTATTATTAAATGATGTATTTGTCTATTAATACACCCCAACTTCATTTTGAATTAAAATGACTATAACTTATTTAATTGAAATCCCTAATAGAGAAAGTTGATTATTTCTATCCTTAGATATTTTCCTATCCTTGAAGTTTTCCTTTAATTTTTTACTTGTAATGGCATCTAATATATATGCACCAAAATCTCTCATATATAGAATAATTCAATGATTGTGTTTATGATAGGAGCTTAATACATCGCCAAACAACTAATCTTTCTAATTTAAAACTCTCATTCTTTTTACCTCTTTTTGCTCATAGTTGGCTATCACTATCTTTTTTTTTTTTTTTTTTTTTTTTGTAACAACAACAAATTAAATATATATATATAGAATAGATAAATGTAAGCTCTTAAATTCATGGTATTTCTTATAGCCATAGCTATATTATGCAAGAGCAAAATGTCCAAAGGGAGATTGTCAAGTGTTTACTAGCATGAAACTCTTATAGTTTGGTTAAAGCCCTAAAAATCTAAACATAAAATATCCTATTAACTCAATATTCTACGCTTATTCAATTATGAATTTACATAAACTTTGATGTGATCTAATCATGTAGAATCTAAAAAAGTCATCATCATGTTCTACGCTTATTCTACTATGATCATTTAGAACACGAATTTAATTAGACATTATGTATTGGATAATTAAATTAATATAAGTTATATTTTAGTACTATATTAGGAACACTCCTCCAAAATTCAACTCAATATCATCTTAAAAAATATTTTGTTGAAACAATCTTAGCATTACAAAAACTTATTGTGTATTTCCATAATACAAGCTTATGGCAACCAGAAAGTATTGTGTTTGTTATTTTAAAACCTTTATAAGTTTTTTCATAGCTATGTATTTGAGAAATTTTATGAGAAATGCTATTATTTCTATGTTAAGTTATTGGTATTGCTATGTATTAGTGAGTATTTCTATCATACAAAATATGTGGCACCCATACATTGTTGTGATTGCTTATTTGAAAACTTTTTAAGCATTTTCACATCAGTGTATTTTAGAAATTTTGAGGGAAATACTTTTTTTTTTCTTTGTTTAAGACATTGTATATTGATATGTATTACTGTGTATTTCTATGATAAAAGCTTATAACAACTAGACATTGTTGTATTTATTTATTTGAAAACCTTTTAAGTCTTTTCACAGCTACATTTTGAGAAATTATATGGGAAATACTATTATCTTTTAAGTCATTGGATATTACTGTGTATTGCTGAGTATTTATATGACACAAGATATGTGGCAACCAAACAATATAATTGTTCATTTGAAAACTTTTTAAGCATTTTCACAGCTATGTATTTGAGATATATTATGAAAAATACTATGTTTTTCTCTATTAAGTCATTGTGTATATACAATTTCAAATGCATTGAAAAGGATGAAGGTGGCCAAGGATGGTGGGAGATGGCTGTTGAAAGTAGTGGTAGCCGAGGGTGCCAGGCGGCTATCGATGATAGTACGTAAATTATGGTGGGTGATAACCATGAGTTGGAAGTAGTGTTTAGGGGTAGTAAGCAGTGTTCATGGTGGCTAACATTGGCATATAAAAATTGAATACATCCTAAACCCTAAAAAACTATATATTTTATAGGAAAATACATTAAAACTTGAGAAGAGTTTAAAATTTACCTATAATAACCCTAATTTTTTCTCCCATGTTGGCTACAGTAAGTCTTTCTAAAATATTTTGCATATAGCTTTTCATTTCCTCGGAGAATGAAATGTCCTCCAAACCATTTTTCATCTTCTTCGCCTGTTTCTCATTTTTTTCTCAGCAGATAAAATGAAATATTCTGCCCACCAAAACCTTAAATATTTGGGTGCTTTCGTGTATTTCTTTTTTTAAAAAAAGGTAATACGAGTGTCTGGATCGAGTATGGTTGTTAGGTCATAAGAAAAATAATATAAATATTAAATATTTATATGTCAGCATTTTATTGGAGTCCGGACTTATAGAGTTATGTCTCGACTCTGCACACAATAATTTCTCCTTCATTAGGGAACGTCCATCTACATTTGATTCATTAATATTCACTGTAGCTGGTTGAAATAATGGAGTAAA
Source organism: Dendrobium officinale (assembly GCA_019514585.1). Classification (NCBI taxonomy): domain Eukaryota; kingdom Viridiplantae; phylum Streptophyta; class Magnoliopsida; order Asparagales; family Orchidaceae; genus Dendrobium; species Dendrobium officinale. The sequence goes on from CM033696.1 coordinate 30,909,358, forward strand.
TACATATGAAAGAGTTGTAGTTGGTCTTGCCCTCGGAATTAATGTTGTTTAAGATTAAGCTTATTTACGCATATGCTATCACTTCTCCAATCTATATCGGATATTGGAACAATTACAAGATATAGTTTTATTTCATTTGAGGAAAAAAATGATAATGTTTATTAATTGAATTCATCATAAAGTTTGTTATGCTAACTGACGTTGGAGTGTCTCCAAAAATAAATTGTATTAATATGTGGTGGACAGTGTAGCTCGATCTTTCGTATAGCCTTCTTCTGTCTATCATTCGTATTGCCGTGGTATGTCATTCTTTTGTGTGTATATATATATATAGTCTCTTGTAGATTTAATAAAAGTGGTTTTTGAGAGTTGATAATCATAAGAATATGTTTTTTGGATAGTCTCCTGTTTTTCTTGAATCATGAACATATTTCAGGTGTTGAAGGCAGGCTTCTAGCAGTCCGTAGATTCCAGTGCCGGAAGAAGCCAAGTCGAAGGCCATCCATGGTCCGACGGGTTCAACTAGTCATCTCTTCATCCCGTCCTGCTCTTCGGTGGCGAATCGGCCTCGGTGGTGAATCGGCCTCATTGTCCCATCCTGATCTTTGGAGGCGAATTGGCTTTGGTGGCGAACCGGCCTCACTAACGAGGTTGAGTAATGTAAAAGGTTAAGAAACAACTCTCGGAATGACAGAAAACAAATTGAAGAAACTCAAATTAAACATTGCTTGGAATGTTTTGGAGAAAACAAGCCTTTTTCCTAATCATTATTTGTTTCTATCAATCGAAGACCTAATTAAAGCAGATTTGGATCAATCCAACAAACTTTATGAGTGGTCCATGAATAAATAATATTGATCAGGAGATTACATAGCGATCACTGATGCTTTGCAAACGATGGAAAGCTTGCCTGCAATCTACTTATAGTATCCAACTTAGTACCTTTCATATATAGTAGGGAGAGTGATGAAAGACTTCCCCTTTGGCAATTTAAATAATGCATCTGCTTTTTAAAAAGCAATGCGATGGTTTGTTAAACGTGAGGGACGTGGTATGCTCGTTACCTTTTAATTTTGCTTGGATGTAAGCTTTTGCTTGCGTCAACCTCATGGAACATCATTTGGACTATTTGCTTAGATTTTTCTATAAAAGTAGTTGTGAAGTTATCATGAGGAAAAATAAAATAAAAATTATTATAAATATTTTTTTTCAAATTTAAATAATAATTTTCTTACAATTCTTTAACAGATCTGATTGTAAAATTCAGTTTCTCACTATAAATTTTTAAAAATTTGAGAAAACACCAAAAAAAAAAAACTAATGAGTAAATACAAATATGATAGCAATTTAAAAATCATATCAAGCAATCAGAAAACTACTCCAAACAATTCCTGAGGCCTTTTCTAATTGAACTTCAAACGCATGGATGGTGTCGATCATGAGCTCCAGCTGAATGGTAAAACTTCCGCTATTTAGTTGCTGGTGAACAGTACAACGTCATTCTTCACGAGCCTAAGCTTTGATATTCATTGATATAGATAATCATTGAAAAGGAGATGCAAACAACTTAAAAGAATAAATAATAATAAAATACCGCAATTCCAAAAATATTTCATATATGATATATCTATCTTCCTCCTATAATAGTTTTAGGTATACGATAGCAATAGAATTTTTTAGAAATTTCTTAAAAAACAGGTACAAAAGATATTAAAGAATATATTATTCCTAAGACATACTATATTTAAGATGCACCACATCAGTAGAACTTGAACTTTGAATCGATTCAATATTGGCATGTGAATCTAGTCCAAAAATCAAATTTCAAGGAAAGCCTGAAGTGGCTTACTGGAAACCAATTGTGTGAGTTATATATTAATAATTTTGAGAAAATTAGAATTCATTTTAAGTCAACTGAAATTAATCCATTTTGAAACGATTTCGGTCAAATTTAAGGGAAAAAATATTTAAAATTTGAGCCAAACACAACTTGCTTGATACTATTTACCCTTATACTAAGGGGCGAACCCATTGCTTATCAACAAAATTATAATAATTGCATATATGTATAACTTCAGAGAAAGTATTCCACGCCAGAGCATATGATTAGAACTATGAAATTGATTGTTTTCGAATGCAAATATTTCAGATCAAAACAGCAAGCCTTTATATTCTCTTGTTAAGAATTATAGCAAAATAACTGTCCTGCAAGTTCGCTGAAAGAAAGATGACTCTGCATCGTGTTTGGACTTCCCTCTAATAAATAGGCAGAGCCTATTACAAACCAAACCGGCACACTTCAGGCCTAAACTGGCCAAAACCAGCACCAAAATAGAGTTTAATCTCTCGAACAATGGAACAAAGGAGCTTGAATCGATCAAATTAGTCATAAACTAGCCTAACCGATCCAAGTAGTACAACTAGCCCACACGATCAAGGTCCAGAGCAGGCCAAACAACCTGCAAATTGTCTTCCTCATAAAACAGACGCACTGCATGGGGACACTCTGCAAGGTTGGTGCCCTTTCTTGCCACCCTGAATATTGAAGCAGATGTCTACTGCACAAGATTCCAACCCATTTGCCGCTCTCACCCTATCCCCTCGCCTCACTATCAAAAACCTCTTGCTTGTCAAATTAATGGTAGTACATAAACAAAGATCCACCTCTCTCTTCATCAAAAGAGCATTTTAAGGTGGTGGCCCGCCACAGCCTTGGACCAACACCCACAAACCATTATCCTCATGGGCTCCCCATTATATTAGCTTCATGACATTCCTCTGTGAAGATCTGACACAGAAGAGGGATTTCCAACCGCTCTCCAATGTTAGGAGCCCTCCATGCCTCCTATCGAATGTCACTTTATGACCACAAGTGACTTGAATGGGCCGCTACCATCTTGTTTACCCAGCAATGGCAGCCTCGCTATCAATCATCGCCCTATCCTACTCTTACTCAAACTCCTTTCATCATTAAGGGTTATATTTGTAAAGACATCAAAATTAGTCATTAACATGTAAGCATTAGCACATATGGCGGTTCTGCCCCTGCCCACCACATTTCATTCAAGAGGAGAAGACCTTGAACAATCCCATTGTATTAAAAACAAAATTGAAAGTGGTCAGCTCCAATCTAGTCGCTCCATATCATTAGTTCATCATAACTGCACTAAATCGACCTACTTAATCATCAACCTAATTTGGTAAGAAAAAGAAAATGAAAAAAATAAATAAATAAAACCAAAAAGAAAGAAAAATCTTAGGAGATTATATTTGTATTTAAAAACACTTATTTTGGAAGTATTGTTAAAAATAGAACAATTTTTAGTGTATCACCAAGAGTTTTAGGCTCAGCAATGCTTGCATTGGCCAAACTAAAGGCCAGCAGACCAAAACAGGCTAGAATTGCACCAAATAGCCTTCAATTGATGAAACTTAGGTCCCAAGGGACCTAAATCAAATCAAACTAGTATTAAAATAGATATTTTAAAATTTGGACAAATTTTATCGCTGAGGATGCTTATAAGCCATCAATGGGCAATTTTTTTTAGAGAAAAACGAAGAACTATATATCAAAAATTTGGGATGTTAAAAAGTTAATGATGATATGTTTATAAATGTTAGATCAATGATTAAGGAGTTGTCATATTTTTAGTCCAACTACATAAAAAAATTATTTCCCTATAAGGGGCTTTTGACTGGGATAGCTTAGAGTTATTGGAAGTTAAAGCCGTCAAAGATTATGAGAGATGTCAGAAAATATTTGAGAAAATTTTGAAGAGTTAGATTTGTTTTGGGGTAGATGAAAGTTAAGTTTGAGGTTATGTCAAGGCAATGGTGATTGTATCGAGAAAGAAGAGAAATAAGGGTGAGAAAAGATAACTAATGGCTCACCAAAACCTTAAGAAATCAACCATCAAGCTTTATCAAAGAGTAGAGCAACCATTGCACCGCTCCACATGAAATTTGCATAAGCAAAAAATAATTTTTATTCAATGAATCCAAAACTACAAAGCAAAGTCCTATTTATAGGTCATTTTTTGCCATTAGAATTTTGAAAAACTTCAGGAGCTTCTAAAACAATATTAGCAAGATTGATGACCTATCCTAATACAAAAAAAAAAAAAAAGAGAAAAAAATAAAAGTTAAAGCCTTTAAAAACATGAAAATTCATATTGACCAATAAGTCAAATAAAGTGATCCTAAAATCAAATAATTTGTAAATTTTTTGCTTTCTAACTTGCATGTCCCACTTATCTATTAAGGGGCTTTAAATTAAGCTTTTTAATTATTCTCCTATGATTCTAAAGAGTTTTTGGGTCATCCATAAGATTGTATTGAGAATTATGCATGATAAATATCCCAAATTTTGATATAGTGCCTTAATTTGTGATATTGACCTTAGCATTTGTCCTGATGCTGCATCAAATTAAAGCACACTCATCCGACAGAATAATATGAACATAGCAATAGGAATCTGATTTTAATAATAAACAGAAAGCATTAATAATTATTTTACAATGTGTTTATTATAAGCATAAAGCATGCCAAGGCTCCGAAAACCTAGTGGAATAATCTCATATATGGAAAATAGGAATGATGGCAAAGAAAATAAATAGATATAATTGACAACATTAAGGCTTTGTTAGAGATGGCTTTCTTACTTCTTCTTAAAGCAACTTTCTAGTAAATTTTTATAAAAAAGCTGCTTTAAGAAGCAGTAAAAAATCTACCTCAAATGAAGTCTAAGCCCGCCTGAACTTCAAAAAGTCAAGCATAAGAAATGACAATTTACAGGGTTGAGAAAACTTTTGTATTGTAGTCTGAGTTTGGAGAACAACATAGAATATAATTTTGGAGCATAGAAAAGAAATTAATGATTTTAGAGCTTTCTCTTGCTCTATTACAGCTTATTTCTGCACGTATTTATACAGAGGAAGTCTAGTTTGGCATAAAACTTACTAGAAAAGACCAACTTAAAAATCTAATCAAATCAAATAAAATCAAAGCAAATAAAGCCAAATGAATATCAAGATATAGAGAATAATTACTTCAGAAAGATTTATTTTAGGAAGCATTGTTTTAGGAGGAAGGCTATATATTCAACGCTATTATCACATCCTTCACTGTCCATTGATGTTAAGCTAGTATGCCTCAACATGCTATAGGCTATATAAAATTACTTTGAGACCAAATGGAGCAAAAGGCTTTCATGACTAAATACTGGAGCAAAATCTATGAAAATTTTACGTTATTGAGTATAAGTGCTACGCATTTTAAACAAAGAGGTTAAGGTGTTTGGATTTGTTAAGTTACGGCATTCCTACTTCATAATCTCATATTCTGTTCATATTTTTCTTTTAAAAGAATAAAGCATCAAATTTATTTTCCAAATAGGAATGTAAACTACCTATAGTGATTGCAGAATTGCGGCCGATGGTTGGCTATGTTTCTTCTTCTCCCTCAAGCATAATACAATTTTTAGCCAGTGACGAGCTGAAGGAAACCTTTTCATCCGTCGCAAAGCTTTATCACACTTGAGCTCACCAATGGGTTCTAAGAACGACGATAACTTCCAGCAAAAATAACCTCATATTGTGCTCCACAAACACTATGATATGTTGATTTTTTTTCAAGATTGAGCCACATGAAATTAGCTGCAAAAGTGCGTTTGTCCTCTTGATCTTCACATTTGATTGAAGTTCCTTCTCATCAATTACCTTGAAATTATCCAATTTTTCCACTTCTGCTCGGATAAGAGACACCAAGGTGCCCATCCCAGCATTCCATGACACTGGAATTTCAGCGATTTCCTCGCTCATGCCATCATTAGCTTGCACATCTTTCAGCTGGATCTCATTGAAATTGGTATCAGGCAATTCATTATCTGTTGAGACCAAAGTAGTTTGAGTGCTTGGCTCAAATGGCTTCTTTTCCTCCTCCGTCATCAACCATGGTTGAAACATCTAGAGCCCCACTTGGCATAAGATCCATACATTCTCCTGAGCTGGAGGAGCCTATCACAGGGGTTGAGTTCTGATCTGAAGGCAGGGACTTATCGTCTCCTTGTTGATGAGGAGAAGCCAGGGGTGTTGGAGTAAGTGGCTTCATTTGTCTCATACTAGTGACAGAAGATAAAGAGGAGGAAGCTTCTTCATTTTTTGAATATAGTGAACGGCCATTCTGTCTAAGAGAGGTATTTTTCTGCACCCCCAGGCTAATGTTACTCTTGTTATGGCCATCTGAATAAGAAAAAGAAAATAAAGAGATCTTCCAATCAAAAAAGGATTTCTTTTTAAAACCTGTAGATTAAATTTTTCATGATAAATGCCATGTTTCTAAATTTTGACAAAAAGTTGCCCTACTTTGTAAATGAGGATTATGAGGATAGATAAAACCCAGAAATTTATGCCTAGGTTTCATATAATACACGCATTTGGCAAGAATTGTGGCAACTTGAATATTACCATCTTGTTTGCAATCCGCTGAGGTATTAGCAACCACGACATCATTATCAAGGTTTCAAGTAACCCATACATTCATACCTGGGTCTTCAGAGACCTAAGCATTGTTGAATGGGTTTACAGCAACCTAGAATTCACTGTTACAGCTGTTATTCTTAATATGATTCAAACAAAACACACACAGATGCTCGGATTTGTACTTAAAAGTCCTCAACATTTTTTTGAACCTGAGAATAGATATCTAATTTAGATTTTAAATAATACGCAGCTCACATTGATCAATTGGTTGAAAGCTTAGTGTCACGCAATGACCTTATCATAGTTACTCATGCGACCTTAAGCACTCAAAACCAATGCTAAGCAACATAACTTTCACAACACAAGGATAAGAACACTTGGACACTTGGAGAAGAAAAGTGGAAAGGAAAGTAATGCTTTAGTGAGAAAGGAAGCTTTACAAGACTTAAGAACTTGGAAAACTTTGAATGATCCCAAATGAGGGGTGGGGACCTCCATTTATAATCCCCATAACCCTAGAGAACATTCATGAGAACATCTTGCTTCTAGATTATTCCATACTATTCTAGTTTATTACACTAGTTCATACAAGATTGCCTAGAATATTCTAGATTATCTTGAGTTCTCTTGAAGCTCCTCCATTCTAGCACGATCTAAAACTTGTGAGAAGCTTCTAGAGTCTTATAGGTCTTGGTCTTTGGGTTAACCTCCTTAAGATGGCAAGGTGTGACACTCTCCTCCACTTAAGCTCGTGATGCCCTCATCGTGCCTTCCATATGGTACTGCTGGATCTTGTCCTTGAATTGCCACAAAGTGTCTTCATGTTCCCAGCTAGCTTCACTATATGACAAGCCCTTCCACTTAATGAAGTATTCCTTATAATTTTGGGGCCCCTCATCGGCGGATTACTCGATCTAATAGTATTTCTTCTACATTTTTATCAAAGGAAGTGATTATTGTGGTTCGAGCTCGCTTGGATACTCCTCTTGATGGATCATCCTGATCTTCATGGTAAGGCCTCAACATGCTCACATGAAAGACTGGGTGAATCTTAGTTTAGGAGGAAGGTTAAGCTTGTAGGAGACTTTTCCTACTTGCTTGATTATTTCAAATGTCCCTTCATATTTCCTCACTAGTCCTTTGTGTACTTTTCAAAGAGTCTTGAATTGTTGTGGTAGTTGCTTAACAAAAACAAGATCTCCTTCCTTAAACTCCACGTCTTCTTCTCATGTCTGTCCACTTATTTATCCTCTTTGATGCTTTATGAAGTGAGGCATGAGCTTACTCTCTTTGCTCATTCCATGACCTAGCAAATTTGTACATTGTTGGGCTTTCTCCTTCATAACTAGTGGAAAGGATGAGAGGTGTCGCAGGTTGTTTCCCTATGATAATCTCAAAAAGACACTTGTTACTGGCCTCACTTTATTGTAAATTGTATGAAAATTGTGTCACATAAAGGACTAATTATTCTATGCAGACACCGGACAGAGAGAACTGTCCGGATTTGCTGTTTTTTTACTGTTCTTTTACAAAATGGCAGTAAAAGGGCAACCAAAATTTAATATTTATTAAATAGTTGAATATTTGTTGCACTTTTGCAAAAAAAAAATAGTAAAAACGCATTCATAATTGAATATTTACTGTCATTTTACTACTCTTTTGCAAAAGAACAGCAAAAGGGCAACAAAAGCGCAGCAAATCCGGATGATTCTCTTCGTCCAGTGTCCGCACATAATAATTTCTCCATATAAAAAAGTTTTGCCCAATTTTATTGATTTGCACTCACATAATGCCTTACGTAAAGATCCAAGAGTGCATTGATCCTATCAGTTTGCCCATCGCTATGGGGATGAAAACTTTTTGAGAAATTCAAATCTGATCCCAACATCTTGAATAGCTATGTCCAAAATCTCCAAACGAAGCAAGAGTCTTTATCACTAATGATGCTCCTTGGTGCTCCCCATAGTTTTATTACATTATGTAGGAAAAGTCTTGCTGCTGCTTCTTCAGTACAATCCATGGGGGTTGCTACGAAGATTGCATATTTATTGAACCTATCCACCACAACCAATATGCTCCCATATCCTTATAATTTTGGTAGGCAAGAGATGAAATCCAACAAGATGCTTTCCCATGGTCTTTGTGGGATTGGTAGTGGCTCCAACAATCCCCCTGGCTATGTTGAACAATCTTATCTTATTGGAAAATGAGACAAGTCCGTACATATTCTTCTAGTACATCCATCATCCCTGACCAGTAGTACTTGGACTTTAGGAGGGTTAGAGTTCTCTTTGTACCATGACGTCCCCCCAAAAGTGAAACATGGCTCTTTTTTAGCATTACCCTTCTTAGATTTCCCCGTCTTGGAACATAGATTCAATGAATTTTGGTGTAGAGAATGCCTTCTTCCTCCCAAAATCTTCTAGTACACCCTTCTTTTATAAGAGTGCAAATACTTTGAGCCTGCAGATCTTTCATCAATCCCTTCTTTATTTTGTTCATTAGTAATCTAGGGACATGTGAAATGCTAGCTATACTTGTTTTCCTGATTAGTGCATCGGCGACTACATTAGCCTTCCTTGGCTTATATTCAAGGATATAGTCGACCTCTACAAGGAAGTCTTGCCATCATGCTTGCTTGGGATTTAGTTTCTTTTGAGTGTGAAAGTAGCTTATGGCAATATTATCAATCATGATCTTGAATTTTCACCACAGTAGGTAGTGCCTCTAGACTCTAAGCAATGTATGAAGATTGTCATCTCCTTTTCTTGAACAATGTATCTTTTTTCTATCTCATTAAGCTTCCTACTTTCATAGGCGATGAGATGTCCTTACATGAGTACTCCTGTAGTATAGTCAAAAGCATCCTCATAAGCCATTGTATGATCTCGGAGGCTAACTACTGGCTCTTGACCGATGGTTTTCTTGATATCTTTGAATGCTTCTTGACACTTTGTATCCCATTCCCATGTTTTGCTCTTTTTGAGTAGATCTGTTAGTGAAGCAGCCCTTACAGAGTAGCCTTTTATGAATGTTGATAGTAATTTACAAGTCCTAGAAAGGACCTTAGCTCACTTACTTTGGAGGGTGACTCCCAACTTTGAATGGCCTGTATCTTTTCATTCTCCATCATGAGTTTGCCATCTTTTATCCAGTGTCTCAAGAATGTCACCACTTATTTGGCAAATGAGCACTTTTCCTTCTTGATATAGAGTTTGTTGTCTCTTAGTACTTTGAACACTTGTTTTAGATGTCAATATGATCTCTGAGTGTCTTGTTGTAGATCACTATATCATATAAGTACACGATCATGAACTGATCCATACATGGGTGAAAAAGATTATTCATCAAAGTGTAGAATGTTGCAGGGGCATTGGTTAACCCAAAGGGAATAACCGAAAAATTATAGGACCCATATCTGGTAACACATGTTGTCTTTGGCTCATTCCCCTTTGCTATACGCACTTGGTAGTAACCCGATCTTAAGTCTAGTTTGGAGAAATATTTGGCATCTCCCAATTGATCAAAGAGGTCGGTGATGAGAGAAATAGGATATTTATTCTTTTTGGTTATCTTGTTCAAAGCTCGATAGTCTATACACATGCACAAGGAACCATCCTTCTTCTTTTGGAATAGGACTGGAGCACCAAATGGAACTTTAATTAGTCGAATGAACCCTGCACCAAAAAAACTCCATTAGTTTCTTGCAAAGTTCAGCCAACTCTGGCAGTGCCATACGGTATGCTCCCATAGCTGGTGGCTTTATCCTGACTCCAACTCAATCTTATGATTCATCTCCCTTCAAGGTGGTAGCTCTTTTGGTAATTTTGTTGGAGCAACATCTTTGAACTCTTCAAGTACCATCACTATTTCCCTTGGCATGTCTTCTTGGGGTTTCTCCTCTTCATCAATATCATGAAGAATGGCCAAATAGCTTTCCTCATCTCGCATGACACCTTTTTTGAATTGTATGGCTGATAGTATCTTCTCCTATTGCTTGATGGCCCTTTTTGTTGGCACCATACAAGCTTGTTTCTCTTCCATGATTAACATGTCGTTGGCATAGAATATTGGAAACCCTTTATCTGGTCCAAGAATTCCAGTCCCAAGACAATCTTGAAGTCATCCATTAGAATGATGGAGAAGTCTAGAGTTCCTGACCATGCACCGATAGTAGCCCTAACTCCTCCGGCTATACCATGTATGGGCCTTGCTGCTGAATTTACTGCTTTAATGGAGCCTCCTTCTCCCATTGATTTTAGCCCTAGCCTCCTTGCTTCTTCTATGGAGATGAAGTTGTGTGAGGCACAAGTGCTAACCAGTGCCTACCATAGCACTGGTATTCTTTCCTTCAAAGCTCATCTTTACAAAGAGTGGTCCTTGGGCTTTGAGATTTGGCATTGACGGTATCCCATTCAGCAGTTGCATGGATCCCACTTGTGCCATAGTATCTCCAACCTCAGCTTCTGCCACCTCCTGATGACTTGCTAGAAAAGAATTTAGGGTCTTCTTTTGAGGGCATTCCCTTATCCAGTGAGGTCCTCCACAAAGAAAGCATCTATTATATGGCTTGCTCTTGTTGTCTTTGAACTTCCCTTTTTCTTTCCCCCAAGCTGGGGAGGTGTAGTGAGATTCCTCATTAGGTGTTCCTTTGTCTCCCCCACTTTAGCATGGATAGTTTTCTTTTCTTTTGGCTCGGAGTCCTTGGTTTAATCAATTAGGCTCTCTGTGGTGATAATGGCAGAAGCAAGATATTGTACTCCACGCCTCCTAGTTCAGTCTTGGCCCATGCTTGAAGACCATCCATGAAGTTGAAGAGAGCATCTTTACCGAACATGTCGAGAATATTGAGGACTAAACTAGTCAAATCCTTGATGTATTCCCGAATGGATCCAACTTTCTTGAGCATTCTTAGTTTTGCTCTCGCCTCATATAGTGGGATAAAAGCTTGTTGTTGTTGTTATTGCATGATAATCTTCAAAACTCCTGCCTTAATGACTACCTTGTAGTCTTTAGTATCTAAAGCCCCAACAGACAACAAATTCTTTATGATATGTAGAACAAGTCTTACATTAGTCAGCTCTCTTACAATACCATCAAACATTTTCATGAAGATGCTCCCTACACCAACTGTATGACAAGCCTGATCATTTCTCATGGTTTGAACACATCTATCAAGCTCCCTATATGTAGAAAACTACTTTCTAGATGGATAAATGTGATAGGTACCCTATGTTGCACCGATATGGATACGACGACACGGGTACGACACGATACGGATACGGGACACATCAATTCTTAAAAATACAGAATACGGGACCTACGGGTACGACGCGGACACGGCATTATAATTTATATAAATTATAGATAAAAATTAAGAAAGCAATCAAAGCATAAAATTTAAAATTACAAAACAAAAATGACAACAACATCATTTGTAGCCTTGTAGCTTATAATATCAAAATATAAATAAGCATTAAATGTTTAGTACAACAATAAAAGCATAAACATAAATTGTCTAGCACATGAAATTTCAACCATTAAATAAAAGGAATGATATGATTAGCTTCTTCAGTGGTTTGTCTTTGAACTTCTGTATCATCTTCAATAAATATCATAGCTTCTAATTCAAGCTCATGAAGTGAAAGATTAGTAATTTCTAATATACCCATATCATCAAGAAACTCAAATCCATCTCGGAAATGAGAGAACCTTGCTCGCAGTCGCGGAAGTAAATACGACGCATCTATTTTTAGGTTTCTTCTTATTTTTTAACGAACACGCATATCAGATACGTGTGTCTTTTTAAAATTAAATAGTATTTTAATTGGATACGGCTTTGGCGTATCCGACACGTATTAGTGATGTATCGGAGGCGTATCTGTGCATCGGTGTATCGGATACAGCACGCCTTCATAAATAGGTGTATCGATGCAACATAGGTAGCACCAATATCCAAAATTCAACATGAACCGTCTGAATACAAACTCTGTGAAGCTGCAGATAGTGATACATATAAGTCTTCATCACGCTCTTCCAAGCTAAGGTTTGCATTAGCCTCCGTGGAAACTCTCTTTCCCTTCCCTTCTCCTTTAGCTTCGGGCAATCTTTCTTCTAATGAACAAGCTCCAAACATAAAGCACATTGATTCTTCCGAAGACTGTGCCTACGAGACTTGCCCTATTTGCTTCTACCGCTCTTTTTATTCTTCTGCTTTTCAAATCTTTCTTGTTGGAGTGTGAGAGCCTCAACCAAATCCATCTCTGCATGTTGCTTGTCTCGACGCCAAAACTCATGATTCAACAATGCAGTAGTCACCTCACCATAGTTTAAGACCTCCTTCCCATGAATGAGTGTCATCGTGAAGTTTTCGTACTCATCTGGGAGCGAATTTAACAAAATGAGCACCTTGCCTTCATCTCCAACATCCTTATCCAAATTCAAAAGATATGTCAATAGCTTTGTAAAGTCATTTAAATGCTCATAAATTGTAACCCAATATTTTATCTGAAACCTATAGAATTTGTGTTTCATATGGAGATGATTCTCCAAGCTCTTCGTCATATACTTATTCTCCAAAAAATTTCACAACTTCATGGAAGAAGTCTACATCATCACCTAATACTTAATCTCCTGAGATAGAAAATTTCCGATCAAGCCACAAGCATTCTGATTCATCTTCAGTCAATCTCTCTTTGAAATCTCCTCGGGACGTTCATTGCTCTCTAGAACATCCTCTAGATTCAAAGAGCACGGTGCATCCATCACCTCACATCAACACATGTCAAAGTTTCCTTTGCCATCAAATTTCGTCACATCAATTTTGACGGAATGTATAACCACCTGATGGATCGCTGTCTTCTCTACCATTGAGGTGAATGTATCCATGACTCCACAATATCTTATAGCCTCCACCAAATTGCAGATGTCTAATGACATCGGAATCGCACCAATTTGACTCAATAAAAATCCGAAAATAAAAATCAACAGCATTTGCTTACTCAATCTAACTAGATCACGTCTTAGAGATTTGCTCCCATTTTTCAAACCACCACTGAAAATCCCACTGAAATTCAGCTTTGATACCAATTGTTGTGCAATACACAGTAGAAATAATAAATCATAAATCACACAACATAAAAAACATGGCGATTTACATGGTCCAGAAAACTTGCCTACATCCAAGGGGAGGGGATGATGATTTCACTATATTAGAGAACAATAGGGATTACAATTTGGCTCTTCATCTCATGCATGCAATACAATAGCCCTCAAGCCTTATTTAAAGATTTGAAACAAAGCTACAAAGGAAACTTTAATTAATGCTACAATATGGCATAATCTAATCATGCCAAATAAATCTCCCAATTTATGCAATAATCAAATCCCCTAATTAATGCATCAATCAAATCTCCTATCAAATCAACTTAATCAGGAAAACAATCAACTCTCTAATTAATTACATAAAGAGCCATCAAAGCCTTCCAAATTAAGGCTAATCTAGATTTGAAAATATTTCCAAATCAACACCGTCGTCATACCATCACCAATGGACCACCATCACCAAACCACATCCCCAGCAAATCATCATTGTTGAACCTGCACCCACCAACCATCGACTACGATCCTCCAATAGTCATCATTGTCAAACTACAATCCTCAGCATCTAACTATGGCTCTTCGACCGATGTCATCCGATTATAATCTTTTGACCACTATTATTTGACTATAGTCGCCCGACCACCATCTCTTTACCACTCTTGCTGAAATATGGTCCTCTAACTACTATCACCCGAATATGGCCCTTTGACTAGCATCGCCTAACTACAGCCTACCGATCACCATCGCCAAACTCATATCCTCCCACCATCATCATCTACCTCTGGTGCTCTGACCACTGTAGTTTGAATCAGGCCCTATAGTCACCCTCGCTCAACTACGATCCTTCAACCACCCTCGCCTGTTTATAATCATCTATCTATCGTCTCTTAATTACAATCATTTAACCATTGTCACATGAGCATCTTCACCCAACTATGATCCTTCAACCACCATCACTCAACTATAGCCCTCCGACCACCTCGACAAAATACGGTCCTTCAACAAATATAGTCAGTCTACGGCTCTCTGACCACTGTAACCCGATTACGATACTCTGACCACCATTACCTGAATGCAGCCTTCTAACCACTATCACCCGACTACGGTCAAACATCATCGCCAAACTACGATCATTTAACTTCCTTGCTCAACTTCAGTTTCCTTACCATTATCGCTTGACTACAATCTAGAATTTCATCGCATGTCATCTCCGACAATGTCAATGTACATTATCATCTTGTAAGGCTGATGCACGTGGTCGACACTTGCTGTCAGCACCAACATCTGTATTAGACTTCTTAGGCCCTGATCTCCCCTCAAGGAAGGAGTATGACAAAACATACAACAAAAAAATCTCTTGAAGATAACTCCCATGCCAGAGGGCTCTTCCAACTTCCATAACGAAATCTATATGATATAATTTGTCTACTATATTGCATCAAAACCTCCCCAATCATAAGAGAAGCATAAATTGTAATCGAAGAAATATACTAGTATAACCATTTCAACTAGTCAAGCTCCATGATTTTTTCCATTCTTGAGTTTTTCACATAAAAAATATGATGCCTCTTATAACTCTTCTCTTGCCAGTGTGTGATATATCTTCTTATAATTCTAAGACAATAAACTCTTTGACTCTACCGTTGTAAGCCTTACAACATGCAACAAGTGTGCATTGTGTTTAAATCAAATAATCGAATATGATATGGAATTCAAACAAGACATATATCCTATTGAATCCATAACTGTCAACCGTATGCTTCGTTCTCTTGTTCACATGACATGCTATAAAATAGATATGCTAGATAATAATCAATTTTATAATGACTCCAACTTTTATTTGTTAACTTGTAGAGCCTAAGTGATGTCCTACGAAGTACACAAATATAGTACATGCATCCAAAAAGTATACAATACTTTTGACTTGCTTCATTAAGGGTGTTCTGCTATTTCACATTTAATTATGATTGTCCTATGTTTTCATTATAAAGGAGGCATTGTTATTAGGCTTTTATGTAAGATATTAAAAACTTAGAGAGTACGTGAGGCCATTGAATTTCACTTATAAAATTTAATCATTATGATCATAATGAAATATGCACTAGTACAAACCAGAATTAATTATAAATTGGGCAAACTCATGTAAAAATTATAGATTTTTTTTTTTTTTTTTGGTATTTTAGTTTCTTTGGTTTATTTGTTCTTCTCAATGATCTGAATTATATCACATTCTAATTCCCAACATTATTTTCCAGCCTAAACGAGGTACTCGCATTCCCCACTTTCGGATCAGGACTCGCATTCTTTAATTTTTATATCTACAAGTGGGAGCTTGCCAGGTAGGTTGCAAGTCGCCTAATGACCGGATGACTAGCCCTACAATGCAGACAAGCCAAGGCAACCTAGTTGCACGATGCACACCACTAAGGCCTTCTCCAACCGAACTCCAAAGGCATAACTTCTGCTATTCGCACTGTTCACATACGCTATTTTTCTCTGTCTCTACGGGATTTGCGTGAAAGAGGAGAAAGACGGATATCTTCGCAGAGGGCACAAAATGGAGTTCTATTGGAGATGAATCATGACATTTTTTAGTTTCACTGCATTTTGGAGTGAAAAATGGGATTTTCGGTTGGAGATGCCCTAAATAGATGTTAAACGGCAATTTTCCAAATCATTTTGTTACCTGCAGAAGCCTGATCAAGGAGCAGTGAACCCTTAAGGATGTAATCATTTCCTTGGGCCGGTATGATCAGATCATTCTCAGAAAGGTCTTGCCACACAAATCCATTTCTGTAGCTCCTGCATCACACTTAAATGAATTAATTCAACAACCCATCACCTTAAAATGAGATTGTTGTCAAATTTTACCATCTAGGTTTTCCTCAAACCTCTTGCAAGACCATGAATACATGGTGGGCATGTGATTTCCTCTCAAAACAACCAGACGATTAATCACATCTACAAGCAAACAAATAGCTTTAATCAGATGATTACAATGGATACCCAAATAAATGCTTTATGGGATTCGTCAATTTGGTCTACTGACCTTTTAGGTAGAGACCTTCGGGCGAGGATAAGGGAACTTCAATGAAATGGGGGTGCTCCATAAGGCTATTCTTGCAGAGATAATATACAACTGGAACCTTCATACCTTGTTGCCACAACTTCCGATGCTTACCAGAAGGCTCCGTCCATACGACGCATCTCTCCGGGCTCACCTGCTCAACATTTCTGCTTACTCTTCCCACCATTTCCCCCAGCCTTTTCACTAACTATAAAGTCCTTAATGTACAGGAAATCCCAAATTAGACGCCCAGCTACGGACGATAAGGTTAAGGGAGCAGGCTGGGTGCCCTACAAAATTGAAAATAGTTGACGATAAAATAAGGTGCAGAATGAGCTGCAAAAGGGATCAACTTCGCATAGAATGGTAAGCAACCGCCAAGAATCGCATGAAATTAATACTAGACAGGATTGACGAAGATTAATACGAAGGAAAACCGGCTGTCGAAGACAAAGTAAATGAAAGCACAGGGGCGAAAGTGCGAGGGCCCATTTGCCATTCGAAGAAAAACAGAGCACTGAGAATAGCATCTTTGGTCTTAGCTGGAGTTGGATTCGGGTTCTCTATCACCATCACTCAATTTGTGATTCCTTTTGGACTCTTTTAACTTCATGGACGGCGAAACCTTTGCAGCTTTTGCCGACATTTAACATGACAAGCATTCGTGACGACATATGGAAGGTTTGCGTTGGACCACTTAATTAATTAGTTAATCGGTCCTACGTCCGATCCGACTGGGTCAGATGCCTCTCCTGTTTGTGAACCTTTACGAAAGTCATATCGGTTTTGATTAGAAGTAATTGTGAAGTTATTAAGAAAAAATTAATTTAACATTCTAATTAAAAAATAAATTTTAATTGCAGAAATTTCTGGAAAAAAAAAAACATTATTGTTATATTTTCTATGCAAATAATCAAAATACACAAAACTTTTATGGTGAAAGAAATTTTTTAAAAGCTACTCTAGACAATAGTTTTTTAATATAAATTTTTTTTTTAAATAAATTATTATCAAATAAAAATTATAAATATTATCTCAAAAATAAAATAATAAGAAAAATATCTCAAATGAGTCTTATAATGCTTATTTGGTTTATAACAAAGATTACTTTTGATATTAAAGGTTTCTTTGGTATTAAAAATTAGGGGTGTCAATATTTGTCACGACACGAAAACCCGACCCGGAAAATCCGGGTTGGACCTGACCAGTTTGAAAAATGGTTCGGGTTCACAGATTCGACCCGTAAGAAAAAAACAGGTCGGGTTCGGGTTGACCCCGGCGGGTTGCCCGGGTCAACCCGAAAACCCGTTTATTTTAAAAAAAATTTGAATTTCCTGCTGCCCCAGCCTTCGCTGCCCGCTGCCCCGCACGCCCCGCGCTGCTGCCCTTCTGCCCCGCTGCCCCAATCTCCTTCTCTGCCTCGCGGGTCGGGTCGGGTCAACCCAGCAATCCGACGAGTCAGGTCCGGGTTCGAATTTCCGACCCGTTTACCTACCCGGGTCGGGTCCGAGTTCAAATTTATGACCCGTTTGAACCCGGGTCAGTTTCGGGTTCGACCCGAACCCGACCCGTGACATGAAATTGACACCCCTAATTAAAATGATGAATGTTAAGAAATATTATTGTTATATTTATGAAACTATTTTATATTAAAACTTTCAAGTATGTATATCCAGAGAGCTTAAGATATAATTCATAGCATTTTTTTAAAAATAATTATAAAAGAAGTGATTTTTCAGAGAAGATTTTAATAGTGACTGATTAGTGCAAACTCGTGAAGGGCAACTTTTAAATCAAATCAATTCTCTAATACTTGGATAATTAATCCTAACTTGCCCAGTGACACCTGGTCATAATCAAGTGATTGATGAGCTCCCGTAGGATAAATTGCTCTAACAAATTTAGGATTCATTCACCACAAGGGTGGATACAGCCATTTTTTTAAGATGGGTAAACTTAATATGTAAAATTTCTAAATTAGAACATTAGCTCTACAAAAAATTACTGTGTTTAAATCTTCCTTTGTAGAAGTACAAGTTTGAAAAAAAAAAAAAACATAAATAAAATTTATGCAATTACAAATGTATAACCATAATAAAAAAAATTTGTAGAATACTCAGAGGGCTTCAGATATTCTTTTAAGAGAAGCAAAACTATAATAAAAAAAATTTAACACTTATACACTATCATAATTTGTCAATTTTCTCAAGAGGATACAAGAAAGTTTCGCTATAAATTTTAAAGTATTTTATTTGCAGAGTAATCAATGTTCAAGTGGAAGTGCGTAATAACAAGCCCTATAACATACAAAAACAATAAAATAGATATAGGTGTATTGTCGTTGAATTTAAAGGATAGTTGTTTGGATCAAACTGATGGGTTGGGTATGGTTATTAGCCATGCGGGGGTGTTGGGAATGACTTGGTTGACTCTGTCGATGAGTTCCAAGCGATGTATAGTTTGAATGTGGGTCCCATTGTTGAAAAAGTATTTTCTCGTGGGAGTGGAAAAAAGTGGTAGGAGGAAGTTTAAAATGAAGTAATTGGTTTTGTTTGTTGCTTCTCTTTGGTGCTCTTGGCCCCCCTCTATCGATTTTGCCTTTGGGTTTGGTGTTGCTTCGGTTGGTGGCTGACCAGTCTGGTTAGGTTGTTTTTTTGCTCTCTTCGTATTGTCTTAGGTGTTGTGGTTTGGGTTTGACTCTGTAGATGGGGTTTCTAGGTTTTCTCTATGGAACTTAGTGTATTGTGGTTGGGTTGCTGTTGTTGGTTGTTGGTGTGTGTGGAAGTAGTCTTGTGGTTGTTTGTTTCTAGTGTTGTTTCTTTGGTTGGATGTTGGGTGATGGTTAATTTGTTGGCTTTTGGGTTGTTTCTTTTGTTTCCTTTTGTAGAATTCTCTTTTGGATCCAAATCTTTTAGGTTGCTTTTGGTGGCTTATTTGGCTCCATGTCAGGGATTGAAGATCTTCATGTTGCTTTGTCGAGCTATTTTTTATCCTTGTTTTCTTAGTTTTGTTACTTTATTTTCTGTTGTTTCTCATTGTAATAGGTAGAACCATTTGCTCGTAATTTTTTCTTCAAAGACCGCACTTTTAGAGAGATGAAGTTTCTTTAAGGACTTGTAACTTTCTTGTGCTTTAATGTGTAGGCCTCTAAGGGTTTTATTAAAAAAAAAAAAAAAAAAAGATATAGCAGTATTGTTAAAAAGCCTCAATCTTTGAAAGGGATGAAATGATTAAAAGTACTCACTACTGCTAACAGAGAAACAATTAAACCGAGGGCCAAGTGATCAAAAGAAATCATAGCTCAACCATTTAATGTTGTAGGAACACAATTGCAGTATTAGATAATTTGTTGAATGATTTATGAATTTAATGATCATGTACTAATTTATGTTTAAATTTAAATTACCTTAGTTTCAAATTATTATCTTAATCAAACTATTTTCTCAAATTACAATTGAAACATCATAACACAAAATTTATAATATAATTAGAGAACTTATTTAAGTAAGAACATAATTATCCTAATATAACTTTTTGATTTTTCATGCCACAAATATTTTTCTGTTATAATTTGGTACAACTATAAGATCCTTGTATTGAGAGAACTCTTAACCCCACCAAATTGTTGTTTCAGTTGTCAGCAATCCATCACCAACCAAAAATAACAAGAAGGAATAATAGAATGGAAGAGAAGAAGAACATGGGGGTGGAGAAGGAAGAAATAATGAAGGTTAAATGCCCTCCCTTATATCTCTCTTCCCAATCATATCCCTTCCGCCACACTTGTTTTTAATTTTGGAGTTCTAAATAATTTCACTTATACTAATCATTAAATCTTTTTTCACTTTCTCTACAAAATATAAGAGGTGATCACACCTCCTTCGTCCTCACAACTTAATTGAATTCATTGTGTTCAACAAAGTTTATTTATTTTTAAAGCGATACATTCACCCTATCTAAATGAATGTGTGTTCTTAAATCCAAACTCATTATAGAAATAGATTCAAACATTTGCTATTTGATGCGCATCTCTTCTTCAACTTTTCAAACAGTCCCTGTCACAGAATGGCTTTGCCAAAGGACCTTGATAAAAGTGAGATTGTAATTAATGAAACTCTCAAACCATATTATTAAAGATGCACATTGGTGATTTCTCATATCTCATATCTTATATATCAAACTTTCAACAAAATTTCTAAAATTTAAATGATGGGCTCACACTAACCTTTAGATTGTGGTCAAGTTCAACTTTGTCATCAAGAAATCTTACACCTTTTTTAAGAGTCATAAAATGAAGTCATCATCTCAATCCAACATAATTATCATTATTATGCCATGTAGTCAAACATTGTCGTTCATATAAACTTTTATCAATTTATCAACCAATAAATTTTATAGTTGGGTGGAAAATGAACCAACTTGGTGATCCTATCAATGATCATCCAAACAATATCATGCTACTAACGAGATCATAATAAGCTGATGACAAAGTCCATAGCAATCTATTCTCACTCCATTTTAAGATTCTATGAAGTTATCTACATGTCACTGTACTTTCAATACTCTACTTAATCATTTAGCAAATCAATCACCTTTTTGCACAAAAGGCTATCAAGCCTACAATCATCTTCACTAACTGAGTTTTATAAGACTTTGATACACTTTAGTATTCCAAAAATTTATCAATAAGGAGAATAATGTGCCTCATAAATTAATTATTAATGAAGAATATTATAATATCCAACAGTTAATCGATCTTACAACTTCAACATACTATCTTGATAGAACATAAATGTTGGTTTCAGCCCTACTTGCATTTGTTATCTAATCTATATTATCTTGCATTCTTCATTTGAGCTAAACTAATTCTATTTGGGAAAATAGCTTGAACCACCATTTGTGCACAATTGTAACCATGACTTAGCAATGCCACCTCTAATTGAAGCTATCCATCACAACCACTAAATATTACTCCTAAGTTGTTTACAAATAAAAAAGATCATTAATCCTAGGCAATAAGTATTTGTTCTTCATTCTCATCTTATTCAATTCTTTATAGTCAATCCAAAATTTAAAATCCATAAAAATGACAAATATGTCTGGCATCTTCTCAATAAATTATAAGCTTAAATATTAGATTTCATATCAATCATGTATTTCAAACTCTTTTGATAATTTGAAGATAACACGCTTATAGAATAATCAATATTAGTAAAATGTGATGAAAATAACATTTATGTTGATATATTTACTAATTGAATTATGAATGTAACGAAGAGAAATGCATCCAAAGCTCGCCAAGAGTTTTAGTGGAAATATCCCCCTAGAGGTAAGATTTTCATATGAACATGAATCCCTTCAATACATGAGGAAACTTAACCAGGATTTTTATAGACATGCAAAGGATTAATTTAAGAAAATTCAAAATATAAGGGGTGTTTAACTAAAATAAATTAAGGTAATTCTTCACAAATGGATGCTTTTAAAGAATGGTAAAAAACTAATATTCCTCATCGGCATATCAATACAAAAAGTGCTTGATAAGATAGAATGTAGAAGCCATAACAATTTTGAGAAGACTTGAATTTGTTCCACTTACACTTACTACTACCAAATGAGGTAAGTTTTGATAAACGAGGCTGAAAAAGTCTCCTTGCCAATGTTTAGCACCAACTGGCTCAATTTGATGCTCCCTTGCAATTGATTTGATCCTGTTAAGGCCAGTTGAAGTGGTCTCGATTTGGCTGTGATTTGAATGATTATTGGTTTTGTTAGCCCCGCTTAATTTTGTTTTTCTTAAGGCCATTAAATCTAATTAGACTCATTTGGATAGTTGTTCGATCAAATTAAATAAAAAGTCGATCAAACCCAACTCGCTCGCCGCTTTCTAAATTAGCAGCATGGCTTCCAGCCAAGTTTATTTTGTTGAGATGCTTTTATTAGTATTAAGGCTTCATTTTGGGACAGTTTTTATTGTTTTTTAAAGCAATATTTTAATAAAAAAAATTTAAACTAGAAAATTTTATACCATAAAACTGCTTTATCTCTCTAACAAAACCTAAATGCTTAATTTTATGGTCTCAAATTAGTGTCCCAAAAGGCACCAAAATCCGAAAATCGAATGGCTAGTAATGATGAGCTACACCTTATATAGAAAGCAGTGTTGAAGAGCTGTAAGGTTTCATTTTTTTTTTTTTTTTTTTGACGAGGAACCGTCTGCTGCCACACCTGACTAATGGGCCACCCAGGCCACAAACTCATAGCCAGCTCTTTGGAGCCCCCACTTAAGGGCCGACTGCTGCTCGAGGGAATCAAACTCGGGATGGGGGTTTCCCAACCGAGCACGCCCACCAACTGAGTTAAGCATCGGTGGGTTAAGGTTTCATTTGGGACGATTTCTTATTACTTCTTAAACTAGAATTTTAATAAAAAAAATTAAACTGTCAACTTGCACCTCCATTTAATTATAATAAATAGCACGACATAGGGAGAGAATGAGAAAGCTGCAGGTACTTTCGTGCCTCACACAACCATGCCGAACTTAACAACTATATATTCATTACGCAAAGAATATGCGGTTCTTCCCATTAATTAATACACCGACTCTCGCATTCCTCCACAGTTCATCCATTCCCCCTAACATTGATATGTACCCTAAGCGGGTTGGGTTCGTGTCTGAAAAACTGATCTGTTTACAAAAACGAGTCGGGTTAGGTCCGAAAAATTGACCCATTTGCAAAAACGGAGGTGATCCGAACCCGACCCATGACCCGATTTTGATAGCCCTACTTCTAGTATTAAAATAGTAACAATTTTATAATTCAAGAATAAGTGTTATATTTTGAGAGGAAATTTTTTTTACCAGTCATTTTGATCTAATTTTATCATGGCTGACGCTAAATATTGGCATATTATATTTAAAGTTATGAAATCATTTGATTATTTAGTTTTACAGATGCTATAAAAATATTATAAATATTTATTATTTAATCATGATAAAAAAATAAAAGATGACTCATATACATAATATTTCAAACTATCATATTTTACACATATAACATCTAAACTTATTTATTTACTAAACTACCATTCCCTCACTTCGCCCTCAAAAATGTTTCTCGCTTTGATGACAAACTCTCAAAGATGAAGAAACATGAGAGGAATCATGATGGGATCTCGATGGCGATGGGACTAGTGGCATATGAACGTCGAGGAAGTCTTTGATAACGAAAAAAATAAGTGAGATAGTTGCGAGGGGCTAAAAAGGCCAAACTCAAGTCCATATCAATATGGTTCCCGCTGCAAAAATACCGCCTAACGCATGTTATAAGTTGATTTTAAGTGGTTAAAAGCATATATTTGTACTATAAAATGGTTTTAGAAAAAAAAAAAAAACGGTCTCAAAGGAAGTCTACGGTTTCATTTAGGACAACTTTCTTGTTGATTTTTAAAATAATTTTTTAAAAAAAAAAACTTTACTAAAAAACTAGGGTTTTAAAAATAGGACAGGACTGACCAGTCCGACCGATTCAACGGTGAACTGATATGAAGGTTGATCGGATTCAGCCTAAAATCGATTGGGCATCAAACCAGTCTGAACCGGCGAATGAGTCTATGGTTCAAGGTTTTTTTATTTAAATAATTAAACAAATTATTTAATATTAAACAAATATTAATATGAATCAATTAATATAAATATTATATATTAAAACTCTTAAATAAGTATTAAATACATATGATTAAATATTACTCCAACATTCTCATATGGTTCCATTACTCCATATGAGCTCCTTTCATCAATAAAAGCAAAAATTTATATAAAATATAAAAATCAAAACTTCACAAGTGATGTGGTAATAAACAAAATAAAAAGCTACCTTCAGTTTCATGTATACACTATATAATACATATTTTTTTAATATTTTTTAATTAACTTTTATAATTTTAATACTATTTATTTTTTTAATTGATAATATTTAATCTTTATCTATTTTTAAATATATTTGATTATATATTATGAATAATCAAATATTATGATATGAATAAATGTTTTGGGAAATTTTATTTTTTTAGCTAATAATATTTAATTTATATTTATTTAAATTTTTATATATTTAATTATATATATATATTGATGTATCATCAAAAAATTATCTTGATCGGGCACAAATCTCGAGGCAAAATCAAGCTGGAAACTTCAAAAATTAAATTCGGGATCACTTGAACTCCGATTTCAGTGAACTTATAGGCAAACTGAGCGTCTCGGAAATACGAACTCAACGACACTAAAATCAACTCAATCCGAGCCGAGTCCAAATCAAGCATCCGAAGTGCTATTAGAAAGTTCAAACCACAATTTGAGTTACCAAACGGTTTCCAAATATGATGTTCTTACAGTCGAATTGAGCGGCTTGACGAGACGAATCCAACGAGCCCAAGATCACCAAATTCCGACATCATTAAGACCTTCAAATATCTGACAAATGATACACAATCAAGGGATTCAATATCGGCCGTCCATCCGACCACTCTCTATTTACCCCTGATCTCTCACATATTTACAAGTCATGCTACTCCAGAATATCTATAAATAAACCCTCATTTCTCATGAGAGGGGACACAACCAAGAAGAAGAAGAGAATGATTGGAGAGAAGAAACTCCTCCACAACCACCGCCGGAATTCTGCTCGACGCCTGATTGACGCCAGAATTCTGCCCGACACTCAAGTGACGCCGGAATTCTGCCCAAGTGACGCTGGAATTCTGCTAACATTCGAGTAAAGCCGAAATTCCGCCCGATCTCCAAGTGACGCCAAAACTCTGCCCGACGTTGTAACTGATTTTCAATCTTGAAGTGATTCATTGTAATCTGATCGTCTTTTAAGGACGAGTCAGCCTCTTGTATTTCAAGCAAATACTAGTGGAACTCTTTCAACTGGGCGTGACCCCGTGGTTTTTCCCCTTTCGGGATTTTCTACGTAAAAATCCGGGTGTTGCTATTTCTCATCTGTTTGTGTGCTAGATATCCGTATAACGTTGAGACGGAAATTTTTTAACTCTATTGCCGCATATATTCTAGTCCGCAACATATATAATTTTATAATGTGAGTTTTTTATGTAACGTATATTTATAAATTTTATCTAAATAATTAGTAGCAATAATTTATGTTAAATTATATAATTATTATATTTCATCATTGTTTAAAAAGAATTAAAAAAAATAGCAAAAGAAATTGTCCCATAGGAAACCTAAATATGATTCTTTCCTGCTCCATAGCAGTTGTTAGGGAATGGTTTTTCCTTACTCGCCACCCTTACAGTTCGTCCCAGTCAATTTGATCTACTCGGTGCGTGGACCTTCTTCTCTTTTCTAATTTAATTTACAGCATTTTACTTTATTGCCATTGTCATTTTGCTTGCTCTTTTCTAACTAGTTTTATGGTAATCTCAGGCTGTCTCATCAAGTCAAATCAAACCTAAGATACATTGTATGGCGTGCACTATTGTCATTGTCATTGTGTGGCGTGCACTGTTGTATGGCGTACACAATTAACATGAAGTTCATCACCCACTCTATCTACACCTAACCAAATAGCCGAAATAAAGAGAGATATCTTATTGACTGACTTGAATCCTCTATAGCTGAATCAATAACTGTA
This sequence comes from Dendrobium officinale, assembly GCA_019514585.1. NCBI lineage: Eukaryota > Viridiplantae > Streptophyta > Magnoliopsida > Asparagales > Orchidaceae > Dendrobium > Dendrobium officinale. The sequence goes on from CM033696.1 coordinate 30,935,664, forward strand.
TTTGTGCTGTTATCATTGTCTATTCATCTAATTCTGAAATTATGCTGTGCGGATATCAGACAGAGAGAATCGTTAAGTTTGTCTCTGTGAATCACTACTGTGTTGTCACTGTTCTCAGAGACAAAACCGAACGATTCTCTCCATCTGATGTCCGTGCAGAATAATCTCTCCATCTAATTTCATCTGTTCCATTCAGATTTAGATTGTTTGGGATAACTTTTGATTTTTTAAAAAAAAAAATGCATCAAAAAACTACTATGAAGCCTTAATTCTAATTATCTGAAAAAGATAACTATGCACCAGTGTAGTCATTTACTCAACTGCAGGCACACTGCTACTTGCAGCTTAAGGACTTTTTAGAATTGTTATTTTCCACAAATTAAATGCGGTCTTAATCAGAAAAATAAATAAAACAAATGAACAAATTCTCATAAATACTTTGCTTCTAGGATGAAATTCAAACTTAGGGTTGTCAAAATTGGGTCACGGATCGGGTTCGGATCGAATCCGGAATTGACCCGATACTACATGACCCAAGTCAATAGTTGACCCAAGTCCGTACTAACCAGCTACGGACTTGGGTCAACCCAACATGACCTGCCATCCACTGCACACAAAGGTTGTGAAGAACGGGGAGAACTGCCTGAATTCGTCGCGGAAGCCGGAAAGGTCGAGGAGGCGGCTCCGTCCATCTTCCCCGGTGGCTGTGAGGGCTTCGCAGTGGAAGTCGGGACCAACTTCTGAGATGTCGTGGAAGATGAGTGACAGATAATTGACGACAATCCAATTGTGTGTGCGGGAGAGTCGGCGGTAGATGGAGCGGCGGAAGTCGGGATGGCGTGTTCTAGCTAGGAGGAGGCGTGGAAGATAAGCCTAGGGTTTTGACTTCGGACTTAGCACCGACAATGGGAGGGGCCGCAGGAGAGGCGAACGGCTAGGCTCGGTTGAATCACGACTGCGGCAACCAGGAAGCGGTAGCAGCCCGAGCGGGATTTCATTTACCATTTACAGGGAGAGAGTTCATGTCCCTGGTCATTTTCTGGTTTTTGGTTCAATCCGAATCTGACCCATTTGATAAACGGGTTGACTCTAACCCAAAATTTTTTAATCGGATTCAGGTTGAATTTTTGGGTCATGGCACATATTGACGGCAAATTATTGGGTCAGGTGACCAAACGTAGAGATAGGTCCAGATATTAATAAAATATTATTTTAAAATTAACGCAAGTAAAGCGCAACTGAAGCGCAACTAAAGCTCAGGTAAAGCGCAACTAAAGCGCAAGTCAAAAGCGCAACTAAAGCGCAACCAAAGTTCAACTAAAGCGCAAGGTGACGCAGCAAATTTTTATTGGATTTTCGAACTTATTTTCCGCCTCCGGTCACCTGACCCAATAATTTGCCCATATTTACACCCCTATTCAAACTATATGTCTACATGAAATGATAATTCAGCATATTCTAGTGAAAGAAAAAAAGAGGAAAGCAATTTACGTGGGTCCAGACGAGCAACCCCATCACTCATAGTGTGGAAAAGGAAAAACACAACGCTACTGTCGTCTGTCAAAGGAGGCGAATCTGCTGAGCGATCCCTCACGCAGTTACTCAGTCGACGTTGCTGCCTTCACGTTCTAATTTGATGCTCCTTTTGAAGTAGATATCATGCCTTTAACGTGCTTTGATATTTTGTATTTTTTATAATATCTTTTAGGTTAAGCTTGTGATGGGTGGGCCAAGTTCAGCCCCACATCTCATTCGTATTCTCCTTCTCTCACTCTTCCCATTTAACAAACCTTTGATAAGTGTCAAGTGAGAACTACACAAAAATAGAATATGAATAGACCTCAAGCTAGCTGCCTATATTCACTCCAACTCTCTCCCATTCCACCTAATTCCACATGGACAAACTGTCTTCATTATTATGACCCTCTCTCCCTCCCCATCTCGAGCTGTAAATCCTTTTTTAGCCTTCCTATTCCCTGCTGTCTATATTTAATCAGACCTAAATAAATTAAAGTGAGGTTAAAAAAGAAGGATGACAGATTAGTTTTGTTTGAGACAGCATTTTTATTACTTCTTAAAATAACTTTGTAGTACAAAACTGTTTTAAGAAGTAATAAGAAAAACGTCCCAAACAAAACCTAATTAACTGTTACTGTTTAAGGTAGCAAATTGTTTCGGTTGTGAGAAAGAGGAAACATTATGTGCAGGCATTATATAAGTCTTGGCCTGTGTGATTCACTCTTGCTTCCCCTGGATTTCCTTTTCTTCCAATGGATGCTGGGGAAGAAGCCATAGTTGTCCCGCACGCCGTCAAGAGGAGGAGAACCAAGCGGAAGAGACAGTCTCCGGTCACTATGGCTCCGACTTCTTCGTCTTCCTCGGAGGAGAAGGACATGGCCAATTGCCTCATACTTCTCGCCGGCGGCCCGCCGCCGAAGAAGATAAAAAGCAAGACAGTCGCGCCAAATGGCAAAGCCAAAGTAATTTTTTTCGTTTGCAAGACGTGCAATAAATGCTTCCCAACCTTCCAAGCGCTCGGCGGCCATCGCACAAGTCATAAGAAGCATCCTATCACTTCTGTTAAAGAAAAGAAAACAGGGGAGATTGAAGAGGATTCGATTCAATTAACTATGAATTCATTCCCCAACTCAAACAATGGCAAGGTCGCAAGAGTCCACGAATGTGTAACATGCGGCGCAGTGTTCTCCTCCGGTCAGGCCCTCGGCGGACACATGCGACGGCACAGGCAGACGAGCCTTCCCGTGCCCGTGGAGGCGAAGAAGGAAGCGAAGAATAAGAAAGAAAATATTGTGATGTCTTTGGATCTCAACCTCCCTGCTTCCGAGGACGACAACATCCTCAGTGCCGGCGGTGAATTGCCGAGATCTACGTCGCCCGCAGCGCCGTCGTCATTCTCATTTGAGAGCAAGCCGCCGCTTCTGTCGATGTCGCTCTTCTGGATTGCTCCTACTGATGAACAATCGGAAGATCAATTGGAAGATCAATCGGAAGATGACTCTCTTTTTTAATTGTCCAAATTACCGCATCCCAAAATGAAAGATATGAATAACATGTATACCCTATTCACCATTTTTTATCATTATTTGAAAATTTGAGCAGTTTGTTAAAGGGCATTAAATGTCTTTTTTAATGAGTAAGAAACATAGTAAAAATAATAAGAAAATTTTCCTCGCTAGAACTTATTATTTTGTTTTTGCTGCATTGTAATAATAAATTGGGCGTTCATATGAGTTTAATGATAAAGGTGATAACGACTGGAAGGTTAAAGATAGACGCTTGGAATGGGATTTCAGTTCTTACAACGCAAAGGGAAATGCTGGGGGTCGGCTTCTATTTATATATTCCCCCTCCAGCTGTTTCGGTTGCACGATAACTTAGAAATTGATCTCATTTCAACCGCATTGCAGGCGAGCGGGTGAGTGCGGGTGGAGAGTTGGATTCTTTGGATTTTTAAACAGGCCTTCGTAGTTCCAACCTCCACGTTTTTGGCAGTATCAAGGAAGGCCAGGAAATCTGTTTTCTTTTTTAATGAAACTTGAGGGATTTTTCCATTTTATTTATTACAGGATGGTACAAAAATGCCGGAGCTCAGCTGGGACAAGGAGACAATAAAGAGAGCAAAATGCAATATAACAACAGGAGAGAGTACTGCTGCACTCAGGAGAATTATAAAAAATTTGACAATTTCATGAATTTTTTAGCAATGTTAATATAACGCATGAGGACATGAGGTAGAGAAATCAGTAAATGTATAAATTTATTTGGGGAGTATAATTGTATTGAATTGAATTCATTAAAAAAACTGTTTCATTTCTCCAACCAACAACATGTCTGGCCTAGTCCGGAGCACTATTATGTGAATCATTTTTTAGAGTTTATTGTGGCGGTTTTAACCGCATTAAATCTATGAGATTGTGGTGGTTAAAACCGCTACTAAAACTCGCACTCTTTCTGTCTTCCTCAGCGGTCATTAAACTGCTGTAGAATGTCGTTACAGCGCATTGCAATCACAGCAGGCATGCAGCGATTTTATAACCGCTACAAGGAAATTTGTGGCGGTTAAAATCACCGGAAATGGTCTAATTTTGTGCTGTGATAGACCTATTTTATGATAGTGTAATTTGTATAACATAAGAATTCTGCTATTTGGCCAATTCCATCAGCTATATACTCATGCAAGTGAGGGATCTTAAAAAAAAAGCAACATTTGAACTATCCGTGACAAAAGTATAAAGGCAGGTCATGAGGTTCTTCTCATTGTGGTAACTGACATACATGACCTTGTAATTTGACAGTGGGCGAGTGCTTTAACAGCTATAAAATTTAGTCTTTTGGACTGGATCATCATATCCATTTTTATAATAAAAATTTGTACTAAGATCATTAGTTTGTCAATTATGACCACAAAAAATGCTATATGTTGTGCAGATAGCTTTACTACATTAATTGATACATAAAATCAAATCTCTACTAAAATATTTACATCATGATATAACTTGTTTCATACATATATAATCTTAGTTAATGTGATATGAATCATATTCATACAAATCACATTATGTTTATATTTATTAAGTTTGGTCTCAAAAAGTAAAGGTCTAAAATTCTATGCAATGTCCTCTCAAGTGATGCGAACACAAAAGGTACTAAGGATGGGAAACTGACAACAACGAGTTTTTATCCCACCAGGTGGGATTGACTATATGAATCTTTTTTCTTCATTATGTAGTCAAAGGATGGGAAACCAAAAAAGAAAAAAAAAAAAACATTAAGGGTAAATGAAACAGAAACCAATAGTAGGAAGGCCAGAGCTCAAGCAGAACCAAGCTGAGATGGAAATATTTTTTCAAACTTTATTCATTCCTTAAGGAAAATAAGTATTTAACAACATCTACAATAGTACAATATCAATATTAATAATTAACTTGAAAGGAATAAATTTTCATTATTGCATGAGCACTTATTGCAATCACCCTTTCTTGAAAGTTATCATCTTATCACTAACTCCATTCATCTAAATGATTAGATCTTTCAACTTTACGAACAACTATTCTTGGTTTATTCAAACTGTTAATCTTTGCAGCATCGAATAGCTTATAACCTTCCATAACTTTTACACTTTGTATTTACAATTTAGTTTATTGCAAATGTGCAGTAGTCATTCTCCTTCTAATCATTGGGTCAAACTTCCCATTCAAAATCTATGATTTCATCTAGCAAATAAAATGTTAGCTATTATAGAATTGTTAACCCTTATATATTTTTAAACATAGTCGAGTAATGACTAATGACACTATGGTTTCGTTTGGGACAGCTTTTTAACTGCTTCTTAAAGCAGTTTTTTAGTTAAAATTTTTTTACTTTTATACTAAAAAGTTACTTTAAAAATCAGTAATAAAACCGTCCCAAACGAAGTCTATCACTCATGCATGATAACCTAGCCAGTCCTAGTGTATTGTTCTCCACAGCCTATTAAGTTGGAGAGCGTTACTTACAGCTTGCCGGCAATATCCTAGGCAACACTCACCACTTCTCACCACAATCATGTAAGGCCATAAAGTTTTGCTTCTTGAAATGCCCAATCTCTAGCAAACATTAAGTTAGTTTCCATAATTTTCGACATATTTTATGAATAATTGTCAACTTAATATCAACCCTTAATCTGCTCATCTCATCTTAGGACAACAACGATAGTTTTATCCTTAAAATCAAACAAAAGTAGAAAAGTCTATAAGTTGACAAAAGAAAGACCAATTCCAAACCAGTTTAACAAAAGCTTGTACAACCTTACCAGGCACATAACCACTTTTTTTTATTTTTTGTCGAGTATAATTTGGGGTTCAACTCCTTTCCGGAAACTGCTGCGGTGGGATGCCTAAGATGAGTAGGCTCTTTATATAATTAAGGGCTCAATCATATAGATGCATGTAAGTCTATATGTAACATCTACTGAACCAAGATACATTTGCATCTGTTCTGATCCGATCTGAAAAAACTAATTTACAAAATTTTTTCCTTATACTTTCTTACATTACTCTGGGAATGTTAAGCATGCATGTGAATATCTAAATATGCTTTGAAGCAAGTCCCAGGGGTCTGGGTACATATTTGTGAAATTTGAATTTTTTTACCTGGAGCATCGTAGCTCTGTGCTCTCTGAAATTTTGTCAATTAATTCAGCGCGACAGTGTTGGGGGGACGGCGTTGTGGGCTCCCAAGACGGAGCACTACGACTAGCAAAATCTAGCTAAATTTTAAAAATAAAAATATATTTTTCCAATATTCAAATCCAATTCACTTGATCACAGCAACCAACTAGAGAGACAGGTTCCTATAGAGAGAAAGTTGGTTTTGGGCGACTTCAGATAGTTTTCTGTTTACAGCACAATTCTAAAAGTTGCTAGCTCGAGGTAGGTTGCATTTTGCTTATCTTTTTTAATAATTCGAACGTTTTAGGATTTTCCTGATTAAAAATATAAATTTATGATGTTTAAACAAAGATAAATTTTGAACGTGTAAACTTTCACTATGTAATTTTTAGTATGTTATAGATAACGTAGTTCTAGATATTTAGATTTTTTTTGAAAAATTTCTGTCGGGTATTTTTGAAGCACTGATTTTCTAAAATTGTATGGAAAATATCCATATACTAAAAAATAGTACTATAGAACAATTAAACCCCCGAAACATAATTCTGCACAATCTCTAGTTATTTGGTAGAATTCAAAGTCAAAAAAATTTAGCTACACAGTATTGGGGTCTAACTACTACAATGCTGCCCATAGAGCAAATCTGTGAAATTCTATAAATAGTGCAATTTACATTAACTATGCATTTGTGCATCTCTGTATAAATTCTGAGGGGTTCGAGATGAGTTCTATTATATATATATATATATTTGTGAAGTTATGTTGCGAAAATTCTGAAATGTGCTGAGAGAATTGGAAGGCTTGAGAGCCAGAGTTCTGAATGGGAGGCATAAAGATTTGGAGTTCTGAATGGGAGACATAAGGGTTGGAGTTTCGTTACTTATTGCTCTGCACTGTGTGTTTATTTATGTTTAGTATAATACACTCTGAATTATGTAACATGCTTAGTTATTAGTAAAACCTTGTATTGTTCTGACACCACTCTATTGTAAGTTTGTTGTTAAGATTAGAATAATTTTTTATTTGAAGTAATTGGTCTTTGTAATTATTACAAGATGATTTAGGGCAATATAATCTGCTAAGCTGTGTTAGCTCATTCTATATAGATATCTTCTTCTTTTAAAATTTGTGAACAATCCTAGCATTTTTGTATTTCTTACCCTGTGTCTGTTTGTTGCCAAGGATTGTTATAGCAAGAATATGTAATATATAATGTTGTGGATAAATAAAAAGAAAGAAACTTTTGTGGATGAGTAAATTTATATATAGTGAAAATTAAGAGCTCTAATGTTTGTTATCTGAATTGAAATCTGATATTTCTCCAAATAAAAGATCTTGGTTTGTTATATTTCGCCTCTGCTCTGTCACCTCGTGGCATGTGTCTATAGGTCATACCGAGTTGGGTTGTGACACTATAGAACTAGCTAAAATAAATGAATATAAACCTAAGTGGGACAACTAAAAACTGACAACAATTTTATTCTAAAGGTCCAAACATTTTGTCTACACATTTATTTCATCGTAACCTATGCTTATGATTTTGTAATTGCTAATATCTTATTTAGAAAAAGAGACGAACATCTCATCACTTATAAGAATGGATATAGTAAAATTGAGATTGATTATTTTCTTATAAGAAAAATAGATCGTTTAGATTGTAAAGATTGTAAAGTAATTCTAGTTGAAAGTTGATGTACTCAACATCGCTTATTTATTTTGGACTTTAAGATGAATTGGCAAAATATAAAAAATAAAGTAAAATTTTATTCTAAGATTAGATAAATGAATTTAAAGAATAGTAACAAAAATATTTATGAAAGTAAGATTCTAAATCTTAATATTTTATCTATGCATGAGGAAGTTGATATTATATGGGAAAAAGTAGTTAGTTATATTAAAAATATCGCAAATGATATGTTTGAAGTATCAAGGGGAAAAGCTCATAATAGTAAAAATAGTTAATGGTGAAATCAAAATGTATAATAAAAATAAAAAATATGAATCTGTGTTATAAAAATTGGTTTAATGTAAAAACTCTAAAAATTAAGAAAGATATAAAGAGGCTTATAAGGAGTCTAAAAAATCAATATATGATACAAAGATTTTAGCTTTTAACGATTTATATAATATATTAGATACTAAGGATTACGAAAGATATATGTATAAGTTAGTCAAATAAAGAGATAGGAGAGGTAAGAATTTAGTTCAAGTGAAAAACATTAAGAATGAAGATCGAAAAGTGTTTTTATTAGAAGAAGATATTCAATAAAGGTGGATGAGATATTTTGTTAAGCTTTCAATGAAGATTGTAATAATAAGATTGACCTTGGTGACTTTAGCACCATAAATGAAAATAGAGATTTTTTTTATTGGCATGTTAGTAAAACCGAAGTTAGAGAAGCCTTAAAAAAAATAAAGTGTGAAAAAGCTATTGAACTTGATGATATTCCAATAGAGGTGTGAAAATTTTTAGGAGATGAAAGAATTTGAAGACTAATAAAATGTCAGATGAGTGAAGAATGAATATGTTGAATCTTATTTTTAAAAATAAAAGTGATGCACAATATTGTGTGAATTTATAGAAGAATTAAGTTAATATGTCATACTTTAAAACTATGGGAGAGAGTTATGTTTACTGATTCAAAGATTTACTGATACTAATATAATACTAAAAAAATCAATTAAGTCAAGATTTCTTACTTGTTTAGTATGATTACTAAAATGTAAGATATTGAGGCATTGATCTTATTATTTTATGGATTTATTTTTACTGCACAGATTTACCATTACTATATTATTTTACTGTTATTGCCATCAATTTTACTTACGACACCAGACTTGTACTGTTATCGATACAAACACTGATATTATTTGATACTACTAATTCACTGTATTGATACTAAATATGTGACATAATAAGCACATAATATACTGAATATGTGACATATTGGATAGTATGTGTATACTCTTATATGATTTTATTGCATTGATATGATTGCGACAGTTTTTACCAATGTTTTAGTTTTGCCACTTTATACGATTTATGTACTAATTGAAAGTACTGATACGACGACTACTTTATTGAATCGGCACCCGTACTAGTTTACTAATTTCCTCACTGTACTATTTTACTGGCTTCCATACCGTATTATTTTATTATTTACAGATTCTACTGTTACTGTATATGAGCTTTACTATTTCTACACATATTCATGATCATATAAATATTATTGTTATGATTTGACCACTGATATGTATATTGCTTCTTTGTCGTGTTTTGAGTTCAGTTGTAGGATTTAATTGCTTGTTCTCATTATATGTGATTAAATGATTTCAAGTTGGGGAAAAGGTTCTTACCTGTATAATTTTGTTGTTGTTGTTGGTCTTCTAGATACTACAAATTGTACACATGTGGAATCACTAGAGTAGGTGAAGTCAATCGTGGTGCAACAATCTCCCTCTGACTACCACTGACAGCTCTTTCATCCGCCCAGTTGATTGATCTTTCACTATATGCTCTTGACCCTACAATCTTTTGTCCAACAGTATGTTTTGGACTGTCTTGCATCTGAATCAGTTCTTCCTCCAAATCCCCTTTGAGAATAGTCTGCTACCTTATGTCTCTATTGTCCACAGATTTCAAGTTAGGAAAGATTTTTTTTTTTATTTTAGTTATTATTTTATACTCAGAAATGGAAGGATATGTTGTGATTATATGATTCATGAGTATTATATATGATTTATTTTTGGGTCAATAAATATATGTGTAGTGATGTTTTGAATTATAAAATATAGCTCTGACTGTTGTATAATAAAATATAAAAGAATAATTTTCCAAATTATATTTTGGGGCGTGACATCATATTAGCCTGTCAACAGTTATATTCATATCATTTCTCCTTATGTCTCCCAATAAGTATTGGGTTCACACTACTAACCCTTATTTAAAATAGAGTTCGTCAGCTCATCCTCTTGTACATGGTATCATATCTCTGACAACCTGAATCAATATGTAGCCAACCTTTCTCACATACACACATTTCATGTTATTCATAGCATAGGAATCTGATAGAAATTGAGCACCAAAATCAGCGAACAAACAGTTAAATTCAACAAACCCACATATTCTCTTGATAAGAAAAATAAATACAAACAAGTAAGATACAAAAGTCCTCTTTCGAGAGGAGAACATTCTCTTCTAAATCCTAGACGCCGTTAGAATCCCTAAAAAAATAGTGGACAACAAAACCTCATAAAATTTTGCATACAAAAACATGACCCTAACCCTAGGGTAAATCAACTGCTTAAATAATAAACAACAAATACCAAAACAACCCTCCCCAAATTCTCTCCCAAATTTATCATATTTCCTTAATTATTTTCCTCTCAAATCAGCCCCTAAATCTGCCCTCTTCAATTAAGAAACATTTCTTAATGAATCCCCTCCAAATCAACCCCCAAACTTGCCCTCTTCAATTAGGAAACATTGCCTAATTAATCAACCCCCAAATCTACCATATTCAATTAGAAAACATCTACTAATTAATCCTCTTTGATTAAGAACCTTCCTAAACAGCTCTCACTTAATTAGGAAACTTCATCCCTCCCAATCAGATCGCCCAGTCCATCAGAATTCATTACATATTATAATCAATATTCAGATGTCTAAAGCATATAGGATAACATGTAAATCATAATAATATATTATGCTTATTTTCACAGAGGTGTATATTATTCTTAGCAGATAAATTATAGCAAATATGTATAGCAGATATGTATATCGTTAATCTAATCATGTTAAATATACATGCTATATCAATTTAACCTTATCCTATATTAATGCCACCCATTTTGACCCAACCTAATGCAATGGCCATTTATATTTTTTTTTAAATTCATTTATCCTAATTATCTTAAGAAATATTTGTTAAAATACAAAAATATCTAGTGAAATTAGAATATGATCTCGTCAACAAATACAAAATGAGAAAATCTACAACATGCTAAAAGCTTCATGGTGAAAGTTTGTTGAATCTTAAGATATCGGGACTTTTTACCATTTCCGACAAATTTAAAATACAAAAATACTAAAAATATTGAAATCGAAGGTAAGGTAATGATAGCCTACCATGAAATAAACAACTTTTCAACTGACTCAACGGATGAAATCATCCCGAAGTAGACATCTCTCAACTTTTTTCCTTCACACTCCATCTCCTCTCTCTCCCCAGCTCCTCTACAACACTTGGGAAGTGGAATGAGGTATGGGGGTGAGAGAAAATGATTTGGGATATTATATATGAAAATAATCTTATCGGATCAGCGTCACGGCGCTCTTCTTTCAAGAGCCACGCTCTCCCCTTTCTCGACTAAAAATCCAAACATGCAAGACAAGTACTATGGCGCCACAACGCCAAGCACTAGTGTTGTTGTGCCGAAGTGCCCCACAAAGCACTCATTAAACAGAGAGAGTAACATCGCAATGCCACCATGCACAATGTCGTAGCGCTCCCATGCGAACAAATTCAATCATGCAACGAAAAAATAGAATTCCTATCAAGTCACTAACAGGTCATCTATCTAATTCAAAAAAGCTGATCACACATCACGCTCACATTTCCCTCAACTTCTGGTCTCATACATTTTCTACAGCAATCTACCTTATTAATCAGTCTCCCCGCTCTAGTTCTTTCTATGCATTCACCATTCAAAAATTTATTTCGCCATCCCCAAATTATACTAAACTGAAAGCTTTTGGGTCCTTGTGCTATCAGTGGCGTTGGCCTTGTATATTCATGGGATAATTATGACTCAAAATGCTTATCTTTATTACAAACGTGCCACCACCAAAATATTCATTTCCTGCAATGTATAATTTGCCCAAACTATTTTTCCATTTCAAAATTCTAATACGCAATTGTCTACACCTCAAATCAATCACCCCTCATCAATTTGTTCATCCAATCATTCATGGAAAAATCCATTTAATGCACAATTTTAAAATTTAAAAAATGCCAAATGCAGTCCTGCCACCTACAACTAAAATTTCTGCTCCTCCAAACCCCACTACCGCCACCTATACACACCACATTAAGTACCTTAAAAAAGCCAAGACCAACTTTGCAAGTGGGCCTCAGACATCCTTACTCCCCAACAGATTCAAAATCAAAATCAAAATCCTGCTACACATCTCATAACATGCCAAAATAACTCCTCTTTCAAAAGCTAATCCCCCCGGTCTTTAATTTTTCCTTAAGACAACTCCCATTCACTATCGGCTATGGAACCACCTCCCATAACAAGCAAAGACCAACTTCATAAACGGGCCCCACACATCTTTACTCCACCCAAAATCAAAAATCAAAATTAGGCAACCATACCACCTATAAAAAGCCCAAATCAAAATTCTTCTCTCCTTCAAAGAATCAGACCAATATTGAAGATATTCCTTCCCTAGGAATCATGTCAGATGTTGTCACAACCTAAGACCTAAGTTGGAAGGAATTTTTTTTTCCTTCAATAATATCCAACACATAGCCTTCTAAGATCATCAAATAATAGTAAACATAAATATTTTCATCATCATTCATTTCATTTCATCAAATGAATAACTGACAGCAATCCAAATATAATTCTCTCGTACAAACCCAACATGCATGTAGAACTAACTGGATTATCAAAAGAATATACTTATATATGAAATACATACCTACAATATGGACTCCAACCCTTATCAGCTGGTCCTACTCAACTGGGACCTTGTCATTTCCTGAAATGACATGTAGGTAAATGAAAGTGAGCAACACTTGCTCAATAAGTTACATGAAAACCTACTAAAAATGTAATATCTACATTAAATTGTACAATAATTTAAATAATTTTTGGACAGAAAAAAATAATATAAATAGTGTCAGCTGTAGTTACATGTCAACCAACAATAGGAATGTATCAGGAATAATAACATAAACTTTCATTCGAACTTGAAGGCAAAAGTGAAATTCATAAAAGAGCATTTCATAACTTACATTTCCGAATGCCTCATTATATTTCATTTCCACTTATACCTCAATTTGTATATATGTAAAACATTAACCACTTGCCCCTATCATTTCCATCCTCCCTTTTCCGTCACACATATTTTTAACACATGAGCATGAAAATAGCAAATTTAGACATGTATAAAGTAAAGTATAACATATCACAAAAAAAATCAATATGAAATAACATAACATGACATAAAATAACATTTAAACACTTCATATTCAACATTTAAAAAATTTCTTGATACCTCCACTTAATCACATTTCCCAAGGCCTCCTTATACATCCACTTCCATTGATATCTTCACTTGATTAGATTCACATATATTCATGAGTATCATATGGACAGCTGAATTTTTCACATGAGTACACAGACCCTTTTACCTCCACATTAATGCATATAAAACATAAATAGCCAACCACCAGCACACATAACATCAACAACCAGCCACTTTAAGTTTTTTTCTCTTTCTCTCATATTTCAAACTTTTTAGGCATATGAACATATAAATACATATTTCCATATACATAACATAGAAACATATATATTCCACCACATGTTCATATATAATATCAACACTTGCAACTTGTACAAATAGTACCTAATTAATCAAATGAACAAAGAAATGATTGCACTTTCAATATGTATAGCCCATACCTAATTAATCACATGAACATAGAAATACCTACACTTTTAAAGTGTATAAACAATACCTGATATATCACAAAATTGTACAAAACTTCACATGTATGATACACATTAGTGTTTAAGGGTTATACTTGCGCACACATGTCAACAATTATAAATCATAAAATCATTCATATATAATATCAACAGTGATATTTCAATGCTTATATCCTATTATAGACACTTCTATTAGTATCAAAATACCTGCCAAATGTCTAAAACCTCACACAACCCAAAATACCTGATAAAAACTTGCACTTTTGATGTTAACATAACCAAAGTAACCTATATCATAACATACCAAAAGTTCAATAATAAAAAGTATTCCAAACTTAGTATATTCGAGTTTGCACGAAATCAAATTAAACAAAATACCAAACAATTTCCTAAAAGCCAAAAAATTTAAAACTTAAGTAGGGCAATGATAACCTACCTCAAGAGCAACATTCCAACTGGTTCGACGAACAAAATTGGCTCTACACCTCCGAATCCCAATCTCTCTCTCCCTCCCTCCCTCTCTCTCTCCCTCTCTCTCTGTGCAACCTAAGGGATGAAAAATGAGGAGGTTGAGTTTTGCAATTGGAACTTGATATTTATAGACACATCGTTATGGTACCACAAACAGGAAAATCCAGACATCCAAATATAAGCTCTAGTGTCGTAGCGCTACCTTCCGAGTGTCGCAACACTCCCAATGGAAATTCCACACCACACAAAGACTTTAAGCCTAAGCGCTCCCCAACGCTCACTAACTAATAGAGAGGGCAGCAATGCAATGCTTCCAAGGAGGAATTTCTTCTAAACACATTCTTATTTCCAATTCAATCTACAACTCTTTTTGACTAAATTAAACATATAAATAACTCTGAAATTTATAGAATTTTAACAAAAACTCAATGAAATTGCAAATCTTAACATATTCAATTTGGGTCATCATAGGTAGGCCAGCACTGTAGATGCAGTCATTAGAGACATGGACCCCACAAATTCTTATATTTCGCTCCATACAAATAATAATATCTCCCATCAATTGCATCTCTTAACTACAGTTACCATACCTCATAATAAAAGCAACAATATTATTCATAACTCCACCACCTCAACTCGTTTTGAAAATTCGTCCACTAACTCCACCCCACCTCCATCACAACACCCTCTCTCGAACAACAATAGTCAACACATGCAAAATAGATAAAAAATAGTATCCATAAAACTCAAAAATTTTTATTAAAATTAGCCTCACTACCTATCTTCCATAAGTGAACCAATCTCTATCTCCCAAGCTATTCAACATGCTGAATGGTGAGCTAATTTTAATGCACTCGCACAAAACAACGCTTGGACTTTTGTTCCTCTTCATCGTTCTAAAATTTTTGTTGGCTACAAATGGGTGTTTCACATCAAATAAAATAAAGATAGATGTAGAATCTCTACAAGGCTCGACTTATGTATAAAGGCTTTCATCAATGCTAGCATTGTCTATCATAAAATATTCAGCCTATTCAACTCATTATAAGTATTGCTTTTGCAAAATCTTGGCTGTTCAAACATGAGCCAACCTGGGTAAGATGTCAATAACGCCTTCCTTCATGATCATTTGACCAAAGATGTCGACATGAGCCAACCTCTGTGATTTCATGATCAAAACAATCCTACTCATGTGTGTCATGTACAACAAGCTCCTCATGCTTGGTAGCAACAGCCTCATCACTTTTTTTTTATCGCTTGGCTTTGTTAGTTCAAAGTTAGAAGCATCATTATTTAACTACTACCAAAAATCATTTACATTATATATTTTAGTGTACACCGAAGAGATTATGCTCACAAGGAGTGACAACCACTTTCTTTAGCAAGTCATACATCAACTTGCTAAAAAAAATTCAATCGAAGAATTTGGAGACCTCTCATATTTCTTTGATGTTGAAGTCATCCCCTCCACTTAAGGTCTTTTCTATCTCCACACAAATACATACAAGATCTCTTCGAAGGAACCAATATGGCCAATGCAAAAGGAGTCACCACTTCCATGTCTCCAAATTATATACTTACAATCCCTCATGGCAATACTATCACTAACGCCATTCAATATCACTCCATAGTTGGTGGCCTCTAATAACTCTCTCTAGCAAAATCAAATATTTCATTTGTTATCAACAAGCTCTCTCGATTCATGCATTGGCCTATAGCTACTCACTGAACCGCTATCAAAAGAACCCTTTGCTGTCTTACTACATCTATACATCATGGGTTATTTATTCAATGTAATTCCCAATTATCACTACATGGATTCTTTGAGGAAAGTAAGAAAGTAATGTTGTCCATCGAACCTCCACAAGTGCTTTCGTTTTTCTTGGTCATAATTCTATCTCCTAGAACTCTAAGAAACAACGAACAGTTGCTCATACTTCCAGTGAAGCTGAATACCGCTTTATTGCCTACATCACGACTAAAATTTCTTGGTTACAATCTCTACTTTAGGAACTCAATATTCCTCTACCAGTAACACCCACGGTCTACTATGATAACAAAGTTGCCACCTGCCTTTATGCCCAGCATTTCACTCACACTAAAGCATAATGATATTGAATTCCACAACGTTTGAAAAAAAAAGTGCAAAATGGAGAGCATCAAGTCCCTCATATTTCCTTTGACGATCAACTTATCGATGCATACTAAGCCACTCTCTCAATCAAAACCTCAATTGAATTCATATCAAGATTGGTGTCCTCTCACGGGACTTCATCTTAAGAGAGCATATTGGAGAAATAACTAATTAGCAAACATTTTGTATTTCCTTGATTTTTGTCTCCACGTCAATTTGTTGTTTATTAATGATGCTAATAAACTTTCTTTCTTATGCTATCATGTATCCATAAATATTGTACAAATTGCATGATACGAAATAATATTTCCTACAAACTATCCTTCCTATGTATTAAACTTCATATCCATTATTTATGTTTTGAAAAAACAAAAAAAGTCAGTAACAGTGCCAAGTCTATTCAGAAGAAGTACAACAAAAAGACATGTTTAAGATCAATAATGCCCCACGGCCATTCATCGATGTGATGAAAATAAAAATAGTGGTGACAGAAGGATAATAGCCATCCATGTTAAGCCTAAGTGCATGTTAAGTACAAAGGAAGATGACGGTAAGCTATGAAAATCAATCATTATAATTTGATTCTTTTCACAACACTTTTGAGCCGACAACAAAATATAGCAAATTCATGGGTTGGGTCTGTTTGGTGTAGGATTTAAACAAGATTTAGCATAAATATTGCCAATCTATAAAATTAAAGAACTTCAATCTAATATAATGTTAAATCCCGATTCTCTGCCATTTTATGTTAAATCATGGATTTACTAAATTTAGGCATTATCATATTTAACTTAAATCTTCAACCCTCAACGAGTTTCTATCATGAACTCATCTTCTCCTTCACACAGCAAATCCCCTCGATACCTTTCCCCGACAAGCTCCCATCATGAATTCTTATTCTCCTTCACATGTCGTCAATCACATTGATGTCTTCCCCTAGCGAGCTTCCACGCAACTTTCTCACCTCTTATTTGTTGGGGAGAATTTTGTGAATTTGGAGTAATTTTTCGCAATGTAAAAAAAATAAATAAAACTAACAGTTTATTTTGCTCACTGTATTTGTTGCTCTTTAGAAATTTTTGTAATGAAAATGAATTTGTTATAACTAAAACTATAAGAGCAGGGTAGTTGCAAAAAAATTATTGTCTGATATTTTTAAAAAGAAAAAAGTTATAATACATGCAACAACTTTCAAAATATTACTTTCCACACAACACCTCTACAATTATTTTTTCATATATTAGTAGTCACCCCAAACAGACCCCTCCTCTCTAGCTTCTTTCATTTGTGAACCCTCATATTCCATACTTTCTACAAAACAAAACCATTTCAAAGCGTCTGATACTTCCGCATCAAATAGTTAATTAATTATTTATTTTATTGAGTAATCTTAAATTTAATTATGATAATTTATTTTATTGTTATTTAATATATGATAATTTGGCTGGTATAATTAATTATGGATGACTTAATATTAATATTGGATTATTAAAACTAAAAAGTTTAATGATATGGACTTAAATTTTATTCAATCATTGCTTAACTTTCATAAACAGTTAATTATAAATAATTCTACTCACAAACTATTCTTTAATTATTCTAGGCCTAATTATCATAAATAAGAACTAAGAAATCATTAATGTTCTGCTCTGATTAGTCCAATTGTTGAAGCAATCATTTCTAAGATATTTGAAATAACATCTGTAAGTGCTTTTACAATTTTAAGAAGCAACTCACTTTATTTAATAAATACTTGAGTTAAATTCTAGTTGTAGCCAAACGGCCCCTGAAAGCTAATTGCTAACCAAAAAATAATGATAATAACGTAAATTCTACAAATTGCTAACCTTCTAACAAAAAGGCAATGACAACAAAGACAACCTAAAAAGATCTTCTTAATTAGTAGCAACCAATTAACTTAAAAACAAGCACTACACTAACGAGGAGAGCAAATTGGATCTTGAGAAGCTATCCAAAAGGCATGTCATCGTTAACTTATTAAAACAAAAATAATGAATTTTATGGTACAACTGAGAAAATAATTATGTTAAAAAGCAGAAAGATCTTAAGATACCAATATGCCTTCGCCCATCAATAATCAAGAAGACTTTCTACATGTATTGGTACCATCTTTGCAGTCATTTGTGAGATCATTGAAGGTCTCAATGTGCTTCTTAGCCCTCAAGGACACCTCAGTATCCACCTCCACCCTCATGTACCCATCAAACTCGACAGGAACCCCATTGTTTAGCTTCATCGTCTCAAGATACCACTCACTGTTCTCATCCCACAAGTCTCTGAAATCATTAAGGAAGTGAGTAGTGTACCTTTCCTTCAAAGGGTCAAAAAATGTGGTGTCAGGCTCATCGGTGGCAACATAAAGGTTTCTTCCATCATCAATCTTGTTGCGAATACCAGAAAGCAGAGCATCAGGTGAAGTGTCAGCAGCAAGATTTGGCCATAGTTGAGTGTTCTTTGCTTTCTCGCCTCTGACTACATGGACTGCATCATAATCCCAATTCAGTCTCGAAGCTATACTTGCAACTATGTCCATTAACCTCCTGGACTTCCAAATTAGGTTCCACGGCCGCAGAATCACGGATTCTGTCTCTCCCTCGCAAACCCTGTACCAATAGTTATCCGGTTCTACCGTCCCAAACTTCCTCATTATCAAAGAATCCTTCACTTCAGCCAACTTCAGGGGTGTGATCTTGAAGTCCTCCACCAAATAAAGCCTCAGCTTATTCTTCTTCTGCCATTTACTCCAATCCTCCCAAAATTGGAGCTGGTCAAGGACCGAGGCTGAGTCTCTTAGATGCTCAAAATCGAAGTAGAATCTAAAATCCTTCCCCTCCTCGTCCTGATTACTCGAACTGTACATGGAATTGAGGCAAATGCTAAGATCCATGACAAGCGTACGGTTCAAATATTGAGCTTCCCCAAGCGCACAGAGGAAACTCCAAAGGTAATGGTTCATGCTCTTGCAGCGGTCGCCGCCTCCAGTGTAGATCAAGTACTTGCCGCTGCTGAACTTGCTCTCGGACTCCACCACCGGAAGGGTATCGTTCACCGCCTCACCGATCACCGGAAGGACCATTCCAGAAAGAGAATCGGCAGCGTCCTTGGCTTTGAAATCGCCGCCTTGGGTTGTCTTGCGCTTCTTGCGAGCGTTGATGCCGGAATGGTACTCGCCGACCTTGACGACAGAATAGGTACAGTTGGCATATCGGACGATATCGAACCGGCGGTAGTCTTTATAGAAGCCGGCCCGCTTTGCCTCCTCAGGGCGGAAACGCCAGGCCATATCGCAGGACTTGCCATCTTCACCGCCACGCGCCGGCTTGCCAAAGCGATAGAAGTGAATGTTGCGGAACATTTCAATGGCGGCGCGCATCATTGAGTGGAAGACCTCCGTATCGGTGCAGTCGATTGGACCATCGGCACAAACAGCGGAAGTGGAAGAGTCGGTCGCCTCATCTCCGACCGCGGCAGCAGAGTCCACAGCGACCTGCGAGGTTTTCGTGGAGCTGTTGATGTGGGAGAGGGTAATGGCAGCGGAGGAGTCAGAGGTAGAGTTAGGGGAGAGGAAGTCGTCGCCGGTGTGAGCAGCGGAATCGTCTGAGCGGAAGGTGGCATTTGATGTGGAGGTGAGGAAGGAAGAAAGCTTGGTGGATGGGTGGAGAAGAGGATCTTCAGGCTGGTATGTGGCGGCAATAATGGTGAAGGCGAGGACGCCGAGTACGAACAGGGAGAAACAGAGGTTGCCAATAAGTTGGACGGCATTCTGCCCAAGAGTCTCCGGTCGGAAGCTCGCTGACCGCGGGACGAGAGCGTGACTCTTCATCGTCTGCAGTTCGCCGGACGACAACACAATGCAAGGTAACGACAGGCTGTTGATGGAGAAGCTAGAAGGAATGGGTCCTTAGCTCGTGGATCTCCGACTCCTCAGCCTTGCTCTAACTGCTTCTAATTTCACCGTCAGCTGGTCGCCCAACCCTTACGTTGGGCCGGCCGGTTTAAGCTTATTTAAGGGGCTGTTTGGTTTGTTAAATAGAATAATTATTAATTAGAGTAAAATATTAAAATGTATTGAAGTGTTTGAAATTATTGGAATGATTATATATATAAGTTTTTTTTTTTATGAAGTAAAATGAATTTTATGTAAAATAAAATGACGTTGGTGGCGAATGGTAATGCCCAACGCCCAACGGTGGCTGACCGGTGGCTGACCGGTGGTTTGATGCCAGTGGTGGGGCATTGGCAGGCATTGGACAATCAATGATGAGCAAGAGGTGGCCGATCGTGGTCGACGAGGGTGGTGGCTAGTGGCAAAATTGTGGTGATAGTGGTGGGCGATTGACAGGTGTTGGTGACCAGCGATAGCCGATGATGGTTGGTTGATCAATGGCGATGTGGGCGATAAGAATGCAATAGGCTTGCATAAGAAAGTAAATCGGTTAACACCATGTGAGTTTACAATGCAAAAAAAAAAAAAAAAACTTGGGAGCAAAAAAAAAATAATTGGAATTTTACACAGCATTCTTTTTTTCAGCAAACCGAACACCCAAATTTAACTTTTCACTAAGGGATTGTTTGGTTTGAAGTAAAGTGGGTGTGAAGTATTACAAATGCAATGGTTTTGAAAATATTGATGTTTATTTTGAAATAAAACAAATGCAGTGTTGAATTTTTGTGCATTTAAAGTTTACCTTTTTTTTATTTTTGATGTATTTAGAATCCCTCATATTTGAGTGATTTTTAATACACCATAAAGTTATTATCATTGCGATTATCTGCCCTCAATACTGTCGACCACCACCGCCTACTACCATCAGCCATAATTATGGATTCAACATGCAGCGATGCAGTGTTGTGGTCTCTGGCATTATGGTAACATATACCCCCCTCCCTCATTTCATTTGCTTGTCGAGGAAGAAAGGAGAGAAGGCAGAGAGGAGATAGAAAGTCTTTTTGGGCTTTTCCTTTCGTAAGTCATGTTAAGCAAATTGTTTTGATCATAGAAAGTAACATCTACTCTTCATCTATTTTTAATAATTTTGAGTAGTTTATTTTCTTGAAGAAAGAGTTTTTATTGGAGGTGATTTAAATGGACATGTTGGCAAAGAGATAGATGATTTTAAAAGCATTCATGGCGGCCATGGTTTTGGAACAACAAATGAAGGTAGCAAGATCATATTAGACTTTTGTTTAGCTTATGATTTTTCAATTGCTAATACCTTATTTAAGAAAAGGAATGTGCATCTCATCACTTATAAAAATGAATATAGTACAACTCAAATTGACTTTTTTTTATAAGAAAATTAGATAGTTTAGATTGCAAAGATTGTAAAGTTATTTCGAGTGAAAATTTATGTACACAATATCGATTATTAGTTTTGGACTTTAAGGTCAGAAAATAAAAAATAAAGTAAAACAATATTATAGGATTAGATGGTAGCATTTAAAGAATATTAAAAAATATTTTTAAGAGTAAGATTTTAGATCTTAAGATTTTATCTGTGCATGAGAATGTTAATGTTATGTGGGAAAAAATGACTAGTGATATTAAGATTATTACAAAAAATATGCTTGGAGTATTAAAGGAAAAAGCTCCTAATAGTAAAAATAGTTGATGATGAAATCCAACTGTGCAAGAAAAGATTAAAAATAAAAAGATCTATAATAAAAATTAATTTAATTTTAAAAATATGATAATTGAGAAATATATAAAGATGCTCGTAAGAAATATAAGAAAGCAATATGTGATGCAAAGACCTTATCTTTTAGTGATTTATATAATAGATTAGAAACTAAGGAGGGGGAAAGATATATGTATAAGTTAGCCAAACAAAAGGATAAAAGTAATAAGGATTTAGTTCAAGTGAAGTGTATTAAGGATGAAGATCAAAAAATATTTTTCTTAGAAGATGATATTCAACAAAGATGGATGAAATATTTTGAAAAGCTTTTTAATAAAAATTGTGAAAATAAGATTGATTATAGTGACCTTAGCACCCTAAATGAAAATAAAGATTTATATTTTTATCGACATATTAGTAAAACCGAACTTAGAGAGGCTTTGAGGAAAATGAAGGGTGGAAAAACTGTTGGACCTGATGATATTTCAATAGAGGTGTGGAAATACTTAGGAAATGAAGGAATTTCTTGGCTTACTATATTTTTTAATATTATTTTGAAGACTAAAAAGATATCAGATGAGAGGAGGAGTAGTGCGTTAATCATTATTTTTAAGAATAAAGGTGATGCACAAGCTTGTGCGAATTATAGAGGAATTAAGTTAATGTGTCATACTTTAAAACTATGGGAGCGAGTTATGGAGCATAGGTTGCGGCGTGATACTAATATTTCTCAAAATCAATTTGGATTCATGTCGGGTAGGTCGACTATGGAAGCCATACATTTATTAAGAGGTTTGATAGAGAAATATAGAGACAATAAGGAGGATTTACATATAATATTTATTGATTTAGAAAAAGCTTATCATAAAGTTCCAAGAGAAGTGTTATGGAGAGTTCTTGAAAAGAAAGGAGTTAATAATGCTTATATTCAAATCATTAAAGATATGTATGCAGGAGCTATTACTTGTGTTCAAACACAAGGTGGTTTGACCAAGTATTTCCCTATTTCGATTGTGTTACATAAAGGATCTTCCTTAAGTTCATATCTTTTTTGCTTTAGTCATGGATGTTCTCACCAGACATTTGCAAGAGAATGTACCTTGGTGTATGTTAAGCCGCCATTGTTACCGACGGTCTACGCTGTAATAACGACGATATTTATACCGACGGTTGAACAGCCGGTACGCAGCCGATAACAAAACCGGCAGTCACTGACATTTAGTCCGCCGGAATCTAAATTGCGGTATTAAATGCCGATGAAAAAAACCGCCGGAAAAGTTTTCCGACGATTTTTGAACCGCCGAGAAGCCGTCAGTGTTTTGCCAAACCGTTAGAAAACAAGTAGTAATCGCCGGAACAAACCGCCAGTTATGAGTGATTTTTCTGTAGTGAGTACACATTTTAGATATCTTGGATCTATTGTTCAGAGTGATGGTGAAATAGATAGGGATATTATCAGCAGAATTCAAGTTGGATGGTTGAAGTGGAGGAATGCATCGGGCTTGTTGTGCGATAGAAAAGTACTCCTAAAACTTAAGGGAAAATTCTATAAGATGGTAGTGAGGCCTGCAATGCTTTATGGTGTTAAATGTTGGCCATTAAAAGAGAAGCACAATACTAAGTTAAGTGTGACAGAGATAAGGATGCTCAGGTGGACGAGTGACTTTACCCTTAGAGATAGGATATGAAATGAGCATATACGTGAAAAGGTATAATCTGACAACTCTTTTAGCCTCTCCCATTTCTTTGGAATAACCCATTAATTTTTCAGGAAAAAAAAAGAGTAGTACTAATTTTTTGAAAAATCCAACCACTTCTTAATGTTCCAACATGAAACTTGGCCTTGACAATCATTTATAAGTTTGCACATTTTTCATAAATAATCAACAACCAATGTTGCCTCACATTCTCTTAAAAAAACTATTAAACCAATTATAATATGTGAATTTTTCAATTCGCAACAAGTATGCAAAATTTGTAGACCGTTTGGTTCTTCAATTAATATACTAAAATATTTTACCATCCTTCAAGTGCTTGTTTAAGCTCATTTTTTTTCAAGTATAGTTTTTCTTACCATTCATATATTTTGTGATTTTTTTAATGAAAATTGAACATGTTTGAACCTAAGTTTATATATATATATATATATATATATATTTACAAGCCTCGCCAGCGTAATTCGTAGTCACTCGAATTCTGAGTCCTGACCCAACTTCCCTTCTCTCTCTCTCTCTACATATCACTCTCTTCTTTCTGTCTCGGTTCGCTCGCCCTGGCCCCTCCTCGACTCATTCGTGAGCGGGAGAGGCAGAACAGATCAAAGAGAATCTTCATCACCACGCCGATCTCTCTCGTTGGACGATCGGAAAATTGGCCATCTCACTTTTGTCCTGCTTACCTGAGGCTGAGATCTACAAGGTGAGAATGATCTCGACTGCTATTACGATTTTTTCATAGCATAACTAGGTTCAAAGACAAATCGTTTTTGACCTTGGATTTTGCGGAAATAAAACAGGAAATGTATGATGTTCCAGAGCAATCATTTTGTTTCCTTTTTGTCTACTTGGATCGGCTTTTTTATTTTGCGTTTTGTCCTGATAAGCGCATTACATGGATCGAGCTTTCGTCCCCGTTAACTAAGGTTAAGTTTTCAACCGGCTATTCTTTTTATGTGGAATGGCTTCAAAAACATTTATCCTATAGAAAAGCTACGATGATTAGCCATTTTTAATGATTTGATTGTATCTTTTAACAAGCTCAACGATGATTTTATCCATTCGATAGTTCTGCTTTGTATTTTATAGCGTCCGTTCGACCAAGAAATCTCAATATTGCTGAAAGTAGAAGTAGGTTTGCTTGTGTAGGTTTGCATCACCTGAAATTCTAGTCTTTAAAGATTCCATAATAATCTGGCAAGTCATGCTTGTTTTTATCTGCATACGTTAGAGTTGTCATAGTTAGACGATTTAAAGGCTTTCACTCATTCTTCATCGCGTTTTCTCCCTCGAATTCTACTTCTACTTCACAGGCCACCAATCCCGCCAATGCCTTCACCCAGCGAGTTCTCGTGGCGACTTCTTCACCTCTTCTTTTTTCGTCGAGAGTTTCTTTTCTACAATTTGGGTAGGAAGGGAAGGGGAGAAGACAAGGGCTTAGGGATTTAGATTTGTTTCATTAAGTTTAGAATTACTAATATATCCTGTTATTTTTGTAAATGTTGTTAATTTCTTCAATTGATAACATGAATAAATAAAAAAATGTAAAATAATTTATTTAAATTAATGAATATAATTATGATATTTATGGAATTAAAATATAATAAATAGACACATTAAAAAAATTGTGATTGATAATTAATTTTAAAATATGATTGATAGTAAATTATAATTATTCTAATTGCTTAATTTTAAAATTTATGATGACAGAATATTTAATAAAATAATGTCTTTAGTGATTCAATTTTTTATTCATGAAATTTATTGATATCATTGTATACGTATTGTTTAACAATTAAAGAATATGTTGATTTCTATTAAAACTTTTAAATTAATATGAATTATTATGTTTTATTTAAAGCGTTTAACAATTTATATGAATTATTATGTTTTATTTAAAGTCTTGATTATATTTTATTAAATTAATGTTTGTAGTAATTGTTCATTTTAGTTCAGGTTTAACATCATATCTAGCATCTTTCCTAGACTCTAGCCCTTGGTTAAATCACATATTTATTTAAATTCTAATCCTTAAACAAATAAGCAGACAATTTATTAAGATTTAGTTAGATTTAATCTCTTTCTTGCAAGATAATTTCCGAGATTTAATTTCACTAGGATTTTTTAAATCTAGATTGACTGGATTTCTTAAATCCTAGTTGAGTTAAATTCTACTTTTAGCAAAATTGCTCCATTACGTTCATTTTTTTTACCAATGCATTCTACATGTTTGCCTTAGTTTTTTAGATTCCTATTTTTTTAAAGATTGATTGATATTGAATGCTGCAGGGTCACTAACAGTGTAACACGGACAAAATATGATATACACACAAGGCACTGCAAATTTAAAAAAAGCATAGGGCCCAAATATAGGTTAGACAAGGTGTGTGCTAATTAGTATAAACATCAAAATTAATTATAATAAATAAAGAAAATAAAATTATAGTTCATTTGATGTAATAAATCAGGCAAAGAAATCCTCTTAATAAAAATAGTTAAATGTTTATTCCAATAAAAAAAAAAGAACAAAATCAATTAATAGCGTGATAACTAGCATTATCCTAAGCGAAAGGAAAATAAAGAAAATGAAATTAAAGCTAATTTTGAAGGTTGTGACCCGCCTTGTCCTTCCATGCTTCATGAGCTCCAATAAAAAAAGGAGTGTACTGATAATATATATATAAGCATATGCATGCATGTGCGCATATATATATATATATATATATATATATATATATATATATATATATATATATATATATATATATATATATATATATATATATATAGTGCATTCCATTTCCCAAGTATATGTATGCCAATCTATGAAACACACACAACACGATAAAGACACAAGACACGTCAATTATTGATAATACTATCAAAAGTCTGGCATCGATGTTGTGCAATAGACATGAAACATCGATGTCAAGATAGTATCATCCCTAAATGCTGAGATGATATTGGTTGTCAATGTTGAGATGATTTTAGACAGATTAGATGTCGAGACGGTGTGGTGGCGTGATTATGAGTGTAAAAATTGCTGGGGTCGAGCGTCAAAGTCAAGACTACATCATACTTCAATGTTGAGATTGTTTTAAAACATTAATGTTGTGACACCATCAAAGAGATGACATCATGCATTATTGTGAAGCCTTAGTTGTAACTCGTTAGGGAGAAATGGAAATAAGAATATTCAGAAAATGAAATATTGAGTGCGGACAATTTATTTGTGACTATAGAGAGCAAGTAAAAAAGTTATAGAAATTATATTAAAAAAATATAAAATATTTAAGACAAGCGTGCCTAAAATTTTTTTGATTATTTTTTAATAGAACACACCTATCTTTGGTTTGCTCTACAAGTGTCGAAGGCGTGTTAGATGCGTGTCGTGTCCGATATGTGTCGGGCATTGTATTCCTCTTTGAGGAGATGTGTCGATGCATCATAGATGCCAGTAGTACTCAGTTTATACTCTTTACATTTGTTCTCTATAATAACAACAAATCAAGCCTTTGTCCCACTACGTGGGGTCGGCTAAATGAATCCTTTTTCTCCATTGTGTCATATTAAAAGTCAAACATTGTGTCCTTTACATTTGTTCTCTATAACAAAAATTACAAAATCTCAAAGGCTCCAAAAAATTTTATGCTAGTCTCTTTTTAAATTTTTTTTTTTCCTTTTCCATTTAACTCAAATCTTCACATGTTGACTAAATAGTTTGCCAATATGCTGTTATTACTGGTTTTGCTTGATTATTAAGTTGGAACGCATGTCATATATGCTTATTGTTTCAGACTTCTCATTACATTTTTCCAAAATAGATTCCAGTTTAATTTGAAGAGCCTCACTTACTGGTTTTGGTTAACACAGAACTTGGAACTGCATGCAAAATGCATTTGAACAATTGTTTGTTTTTTCGTGGAGATTATGAGCTGTAATACTTGTGTCCTGTGAGTTTTATCAACTAGAATAACTAAGAAATGGATGAATACCAATGGTTATCATGACAAAAACAAGTTTAAAATGCACATTTTATGGAATGACCATACACCTAAGAAATTTTGAATTACTGTGGTAAAAGTTTTAAATGATGTTAAGGTTGATGCTTGTCCTAGATTTGTCAACATGGCATTTGAAGCTAGGAATTTTTTTTTTGTGAAGGAAACGGTTGTAGATGGACGGAAGACATGTAACAAATGGGTTAAGGCCGCAAGTGCATCTTCTTAATTGAGCATTTACTTGCACGTTATTATGCTGCAGATCATGAATAAATGTCTGTAGGTATGATAAAAGTATCAATTCAGTTGAGGGAAGCATATGGTCCTCTCGTGTGTGTAACTCGATGAGCAATCCCATTTCATCTTTGGATTGTATCTGCTCAACTAACAAAAAAATTGGCTTCTTTGAACTCTGATATTGTTTATGTGACTCTGAACCCTCTTAATTTTTCAAAACTGATGAGTGCATTCTTATGCCTTCTAAAGCCTTCTAAAGCCTTAGGTCATTTCAAAGCAAATCCATATGCACGATCCTTCATTGGCTGGTGGAGGAGATAAGATGGTCAATGGGCATTATAATTTGAATGTTCTTCTGTCAGAAATCCATAATGATAATTGGACGTTACTACATTCTTCAGGCAGGAAACCTTTAGCTCGTTATAAGGTAAAGGTATCTGTTATAATTGTATGGCAAATTTACTTTTCTTTTATCTTACAGTAACTTGGCCTTGATTTGTGTCTGGAATGTGAGAACCGTTTTTTTTTTTTTTTTCCAATTTGCTTCTCTTTGCAGCGCCAGTAACCTTTTTCCTCAGAAGTTCTATTACCCTTGAAATCATGTTTACCCTATAGCAGATTTTTTCTTATTTGTACACTCATTTCCTGACTTCTTAAACATCTCAGCATGCAATTGCAGTTGCTCAGGAAAAGCTTTTCGTCATTGGCGGAAGCTGCAATGGTCGATATTTTTCAGACGTGCAGGTCAAGCATGAGATTTTAGAATCATATATGAAAAAAAACACCTCAGCAGATGTTAATATTATGGAATTTATGCAGGTTTTTGATCTTAGATCGTTGACATGGTCCGTGTTAAATCCAAGGATTGAAATAGAAAATCTCGGTTTAGAAAATTCTACCTCAAAAGTGGCCTTCCCAGCAATTTCTGGCCATAGTCTGGTGAGTTTAAGTAGCGGCCCATTTTGTTTTACTGCAACCATTTTGATTCTTACGAGGATTTTGAGTTTTTATTTTGCTGGTATTTTGTTAACATCATTATTTCGTAGGTTGAATGGGAAAACAAGCTTCTAGTTGTCGCAGGACATTCAAAGGAAAAAACAGATTCTGTGATAGGTTTGCTCGATGTTTTCAATGCTTTATGCATCTAATGTTCCGAGTATTTTAATAAAGCATTGAACGATAGCAATTAGCATGAGACCTAAATGCACTAAAATACTCAAAACTTCTATCTGAATCAAAATTAAGTTGGTTTAGGAAGCTAGTTATTTTTACATTCGCACATTTATGGTGCAAGTTAAATGCGTGTATTTAAGGTATGGTGTTCAATCAAAATTCAATGCACGAATTTTATGTTCAGCTTCCATGTGATATGGTCAAACTTGCAGAAAAAAGCATTTAAACACATTCTAATGCTCATTGAAGCATAGTAATACGCTTTAAACCATTATTTGTACTGGAATATGATAGGAAACACTTGGATTTCCAAGTGTTTCTCACCAAAACCAACTAGATCCAAGATGAAAACTGCTGTCCACAACAGTAAAACAGCCAAAAACAGTAGGAAATGGGGAAAATCTGAGCGAAAAACTGAAGAAACGACTTGTATATTACTAGTAGATGCAAGGAAAATAGTAACGATACAAGGATCCTCTATTCGAGAGGAGGATCGCACTCTCCCAATCTCTAGATCTTGATCTAGAGCCCTCACTATCCAAGAAGACAAAAGAAATTCTCACAAAAACATGACATAACCCTAATCCCCCTCTTACTCCCTACTTAATGCATTCTAATTCAAAACAAAAGCAAAAGGACCTCTCTACCCTTCCTTCTCCCTCCAAAAATACTTCAATTTTGTTTGAATTCCAAGTGGACCCCACTCCCGAGCTCCCCATCGTTTCCGCCCGTCCGCTGTCTCGCGATCGCGTGCTGTCCCGCGATTTTTTGTCGCCTGGAGAAGACCCGGACCGGCTTGGCCGGTCCAGGTTGGCTAGAAATCTCATAGTCAATCAACTGTTAAATAATGAAGACACAAGCTTGTGCATATCCTGGCTTGTATCGGTTTATCCTCATAATTACGTGCCTGGGGTGTTCATGGCTACACAAATATGGCCTTCAATGAGCTTGCTTATGAGTAACTTTAATCCTCTGATTCATGTTATTAATTCTTGGATGTTTTACAATTTTGTTATCTAAATCTGCTTTAAAATTAATATTATGTTTCTTTGTACGATCAAGACCATCATCAACACTACTACATGGTCAGCTAAATAATAAATAATTGTCATAACTTATAAGCTTGCACTTCTTTTTGAGATCAACATGGAGGTCTGTGGCAATTGATCCCCATAATGGTGCCTTCGGAATTAGCCTTAATTCAGAAAATTGCAAATAAATTGGGGGGGACTTAAAAGCTGCTTTAATAAGTAGTAAGAAAGCTGTCCCAAATGAAACATTTATTTCAATGTACAAGTTGACCTTTCAATTTTCTAATAAGATTGATGTATTTGCAATTGTTCCTTTCAGGCCAACAAAAAACCATGAAGTATAGATAACAATAAAGAGTCAGATATGACTAGGGGCAGAAAAATCAGTTTAATTTTTTCATATGTAGAACAATTCAACAACATTGTTAACCTGAGAACCTCATATATGTAAAGCTGACATAGTTTGTTAAAAATGCAACATATTCTTTTATCTCTACTAGAATCCAAAGTATTTGAGCTTAAAATTGCCATCACTTGAACCTTTTAATATAATTTTCTTTTTAAAGAAAATTAAGTTAAATGTTCAGAATATGTTGAACTATTTCAACATGCAGCAAGCTGAGAAGCTTATCAGCAGTCCAATTCTCATTATTAAATAATTCTATTGCTTCGAATTAGGTTTTTTTTTTCTAATTACACGTAAAAGCTTCTTGGTTTACTGTTTTCCTTTATGGTCTTTCCAATTAGGTTTTTATCTAAGTACACGTAAAAGCTTCTTCATAAGCCAACTGACTCTCAAAGGACGTGCACATGTTTAAATTCGTAGTCTACATAGAAGCCTTGGAACCACTAATCCCCATCATTGGCTTTGATTCAAGGTAAAACATCAACAACAGAGAGAATGGTGAGAAATAAGAAGCAAAACCTCAGATTCTCGGTTTTGGAGCTGCAAAAAAAGCTGATTGGCGGAGGGCTTCAGCCTGCTGCTTCTCGATCTCGGCGAGCATAGCACTAGCTCTATCTACACGGCAGGAGGCCTTTCCCAACCTCTCGAGAAGCGGCTGTTTTTCTTCCCTCTTCAATAGCTCATCCACCCGCTTCCCAGGCAGCCCATCCACTGCCTCTTCAAGGCCTAGCGATGACGGCTCCGTTTTCTCTCCATTGGACCTCACGAGAAGTTATGCAGATATATATTTTTAGATGAACTACCTGATTGAACAACAACAACTACTATACTTCTAAAACAACAGAGCTTATTACTTAAGAAGGCGAGGGAAGGAGATGGTAAGGGAAACTTTTTTTTTTTCCTTCAAAGGGGGAAAAGTAAAAAACAGAGCTTAGTAGCTTACTTAAGGAAGATGGTGAGGGAAGAATTGAAGAAGACGCTATGCGGCCGCAGTCCTGCACACGCATCATTTTTTACTTCAAGCTTCGACCTTCAGATAGCAGGGTTGTGAGGAGCGAACGAAATGCACGAAGAAGGCACCGGCTTGCGACTTACCTTTTGCGTGAGAAATGGTCGGGTAGAGGAAAAAAAGGAAGAGGAGGGGGCAAATTATGAAATTATTCCTATTATAAAGAGAGTTTTAATATGTTTTAGAGGGGCCAATCCCCCCCCCCCCCCTCAGCACTAAAGGGTTCCTCCATTGCATCCATTAGAACACCTTGCCCATCAGGAATTGTGTTTTAATTGTATTTTCATGTTTCCTTGTTCACATGGACAAAGCACAAAAGTTTTTACGAGATTTAGAGTCTGCAAATCTCTTTGTTGCCCCCACTCTTCATATTTCTACATGATTTTTGACATGGGTGAGTTCATGATTTATGATATTGTATTGGACTTGTAACATGTTCAATTGATCACATAAGCTTGAAAAAATCTCATCACATTCATGATCCAACATATGACCTCCTAAGGATTTTAACGTTGTGAGCATTGATGCAACCTAGGTCCTAATAGAGAAGATGATACAGGGTGGTATAGATTCTAATGCTAGGCACAAAGTAAATTTTAGAAGTTGATTAGGAAAGAATTGCACTAGCAATTAACTAAAACATGGATGAAGTATGAATAATATTATGTAGGTTTTCTGATGATGCATGCCATAAATTAGTACACTCATGTAAATTATTCGTGGTCTACAATTTGCATTTTCAACTTGTATTGTTCTTTTGGTACACAATAAAAGTAATGAAGATTTCATTGATATTTGATAGGCATATTAATACGTTAACTAATACTCCTTAAGAGTTACTAGAGATGAGATTATTCTATATCCTTGTGAGACTTTGTTGCCAATGCTAAATCTAGATCTTAGTTGTTGGAACAATAACAATCATCGTCACCTGCTTGACATCAAGAACAAACATTGTAGATGGATGGGAAGGATAATTGATTAAGCAGAAGGAAAAATGAATAAGAATTAGTTGGACATGATTTTATTGGTTCCTTAAAGCTTCATGGTGGGAAATTAAGAACTTATATCCTAAGAATGAAAATTTAATTCATGAAAAGACATGTTTTCAGACTAGCAGGACATCGAGAAATGGGACAACTACCATTTATTCTAGGATAATTGCTGATGATAGAACGTGAAATGACCCCAAATATTGCGTGACAGCTAAATAATATCAGACTTGAATCTATGGTCGTTCTCAAACATGTGATTGCATCCCACAGTATGGTTGGTGGTCCATGCTATACAACCATGATGTACTTTGTGAGGCCAGAATTAATAATAAAAAATGTATAAAAATGCATTCCAAGGTGTCATTGCATCTCATTAAAACATTTTTAGCCCATTAAAATTCAAATACAAGAAATCCCCACTAAATCATCTCTCAAAAATAAATTAATGATGATGACAATCTTCATTAGACAAGCAAACTTGAAGCCCTGCATCACCTATCAGGTTTGCATCTCCTTTTGGGTCAAACGTTGCCTTCTACCTTTGTTTCATATGAAGATATGTTAATTTTGAATAGTGTATGGTTATACCACTCAATTTTCTAGTTGGATTTTGCACTGTACCTGAACTATTATTGCCACCATATTGTTCATCTTATGCTGATTACCTTGATTATTTGCAGTTTGGTCAGTTGATCTAAAAACATTGGTGTTCTCGATCTTGAAGACCCAAGGAAAAATTCCGGTAATGTTTATATTTTGTAACATTCCAGAAGTACTTATTTAGTTTGTTTCTTGACCATCATATGTCAATGACTTGACATGAACTAATTTAGTCACTCTATTAATTGTGTATCAACATTGTTATCAATATTCTGCCTTTGAAAGAATATTTCTTTGGTTTGATTTTGTGAATTTGAAAATTTTAGTCATTCATGTTGAGTGTTAGTTGAGGTGTTCAGACTACTAATTGCAAATTATTTTTAAAAACTTTTATACATGTTACGTTAGGTCCTTGTCTTCTCTTCCTAATCAATCAAGTCTAATTTTTCTAATACATCAAATGGGTATATTTTGTACCCTTTGTTGTAACGTCTAAATTACCTAGGCATGTTTTCAATTACTAATTTTTCAATAATTGTAACTACAATATCATCTTCAATGTCGTTGTCAAGTCCCAAGTTCTGGACGAGAAAAGTGGAGGGTTGCATTTGGTTCTCTTTCAAGTAAATTAATGGAATTAATAGATACTATGATGCATAGGAAGATAAATATTCCATGCATTCGGGAAATTAAATGAGTTGGAGAGAAAGCCAAGGTGATTGATAGTTTAAGATTTAAACTATGGTATTCTGATAGGAGTCATACTAGAAATGGTGTAGCCGTGATTATAAATAACAGTTTGAAGGATAGTGTTGTAAAAATTAATAGAATTTGAGATAGAATTATATCTTTAAAGATTATTGTTGATGCTAAAATTATTAATATTATAAGTGCTTGTGCTTCTCAAGTAGGTTTGAATATATGTTCAAAATTAAAATTTTGGAATGACTTAGAAGAATTAATATAAAAAATATCTTTGAAAGAAAGATTTTTTATTGTAGGAGATTTAAATGGACATGTTGGTAGAGTGATAAATGATTTTAAAAATATTAATTGTAGCTTTGGGTTTGGAGCGAGTAATGAAGATGTACATACCACATTAGATTTTGCTATAGCTTATTATTTTCTAATTGGTAATACCTTATTTAAAAAAGGAGATGTCCATTTAAATCTCATCACTTATATACCTAATAAGTTATGATTTTCTCATCACTTATAATAATATATATAGTAAAAATCAGATCGATTATTTTCTTATAAGAAAATAGATCTTTTAGATTGCAAATACTGTAAAGTTATCCCGAGTGAAATTTTATGTACCCAACATTGCTTATTAGCTTTGAACTTTAAGATAAATGTGCAAAATATAAAAAATAAAGTAAAATATTGTTTTAGGATTAGATGGGGGGCATTTAAAAAATATTAACAACAATATTTTTGAGAGTAAGATTCTAGATTCTAAGATTTTGTTTATAGATGAGGAAGCTAATGTTATGTGGGAAAAGCTAGCTAGTGATATTAAAAATATTGCAAAGGATGTGCTTAGAATATCAAAAGAAAAAGTTATTTATAGTAAACAAAGTTGGTGGTGGAATCAAAATATGTAAAAAAAAATATAATAATGAGTTTTGTTATAAAAATTTGTTTGATCTAAAAATTCTGATAATTGAGAAAGATATAAAGAGGCCCGTAAGGAGTCTATGAAAGCAATATGCGATGCAAATATTTTAACTTCTAATTATTTATATAATAGATTATATACAAAAGAGAATGAAAGATATATGAATAGATTAACCAAACAACGAGATAGGAGCAGTAAAGATTTAGTTCAAGTAAAGTGCATTAAGGATGAAGATAAAAAAGTGCTTTTATTAGAAGATATTCAACAAAGGTGGATGAGATATTTTGCTATTTTTTCAATGAAGATTGTAAGAATACAATAGACTTTAGTGACCTTAGCACCCTAAATGTAAATAAGATTTTTTTTTATCGACGTATTAGTAAAATCAAAGTTAGAGAGACTTTAAAGAAAATGAAGTGTGGAAAAGTTGTTGGACTTGATGATATTTCTATAGAGGTGTGCAAATGCTTAGGAGATGAAGGAATTTTTTGGCTTACTAAAATTTTTAATATTATTTTGAAGACTAAAAAGATGCCTAATGAGTGGAGAATGAGTATGTTGATTGCTACCTTTAAGACTAAAGTTGATGCACAAGATTGTGCAAATTATAGAGGAATTAAGTTAATGTGTCATACTTTAAAACTATGGGAGAGATTATGGACATAGGTTGCAATGTGATACTAATTTTTCTCAAAATTAATTTAGATTCTTGTCGGATAGGTCTACTATGGAAGCTATACATTTATTGAGAGGTTTGATGGAGAAGTAT
Organism: Dendrobium officinale; assembly: GCA_019514585.1. Lineage (NCBI taxonomy): Eukaryota > Viridiplantae > Streptophyta > Magnoliopsida > Asparagales > Orchidaceae > Dendrobium > Dendrobium officinale. The sequence continues at coordinate 30,971,360 of CM033696.1, forward strand.
AAAGAGAATATGGAGGATCTTCATATGTATTTATTGATTTAGAGAAAGCATATGATAAAGTTCCAAGAGAAGTGCTGTGAAGAGCTCTATAAAAGAAAGGAGTTAATTATGTTTATATTCAAGTCATTAAGGATATGTATGCAGCAGCTGTTAGTTGTGTTAAAACAAAAGGTGGTTTGACCAAGTATTTTTCTATTTCAGTTGGATTAGATCAAGGATCATCCTTGAGCCCATATTTTTTTGCTTTAGTCATGGATGTTCTCACTAGACATTTGCAAGAAGATGTACCCTGGTGTATGCTTTTTTGATGATGATATTCTTCTTGTTGATAAGAATAGAGAGGAACTTGAAGGTAAACTTGAATTATGGAGGTCAACCTTAAAGTTTAAAGGTTTTCGTTTGCGTAAATCTAAAATCGAATATATGGAGTGTAATTTTAGTAGTAATAGATCTAGTGGGGGTATTTGACTTTGGGGGATCAAGTCATTAATAAGAGTACACATTTTAGATATCTTGGGTCTATTGTTCAGAGTGATGGTAAAATAAATGGAGATATTATGAGTAGAATTCAAGTTGGATGGTTGAAGTGGATGAATGCATTGAGCTTGTTGTGTGATAGAAAAGTCCCCCTCAAACTTAAGGGAAAATTCTATAAAATGGTGGTGAGACCTGCAATTTTTTATGGTGCAGAATGTTAGCCATTAAAAGAGAATCATAATATTAAGTTAAGTGTTTCAAAGATGAGATGCTAAGGTGGATGAGTGACTTTACTTTTAGAGACATCATACGAAACTAGCATATACGTGAAAATGTTGGAGTAGCTATACTGGAAGATAACTTTAGAGAGAGTCGACTTAGATGGTTTGGCCACATAAAACGGAGGCCTTTTGATGACCCGGTTAGGAGAGTAGATGTATTAGATTTGACTTATGTTAAAAAAGTAGATGTAGACCTAAAAAGACTTGGTTAGAAAATAGTAGAAATAATCTATCTTTATTAGATTTAAATGAGAATTTAACCCTTACACACTGGAGAAAAAGGATTCATGTAGCCAATCAAACGTAGTGGGATAAAGGCTTGATGTTATTGTTGTTGTTCACTATAATTAGCCCTCTATCATGTGGATGTTAACTTTTGTAGCTAAGAGATATATAGACCCTGAAGGGTTGATCCGTTTTACAAAGGCTCCCAGTAGCATATAACCCTTACTCAATGTGCTTTAGGGTTCATTCCAATCAGCCTAACCTCATATCAAACAATTGAATTGGATATGTTATTACCTTTAAGCGAGAGGCAGTCCTGTTGACAACTATAATTGTACTGAACCACATGTTTTGCCTATTAGCCAACTTTAGTATGAATTTGTTGGGCCTGATGCGTTGCTGTTTAATGGTCACATCCTTGAGCCTCAAAATCCCAATCAACCTTATTGATCCCTTCATCCTTTTTTATCCAAAATGAACTTTAGCTTTCACTTGAAGGGATATGCCTTATACTTCCACCATGATCTATGTAATATGAGATAAATTAAAAACAAACTACAATCGATTTGAATGGATGACTGTGTTGGTTCATTCTCACATGAGGAAGACGAAGGTGCGTTGCTTGGTGCGTAAGGAGTCAAAAGTGTTTCATCCCTATAAATCAACAAACAACGAAGACAATGATCTAGGCGAGGTGATTGGGCGTGGGAGAACAACCGTGTGTGAGGGTGAAATTTTGTGCGAGGTTAGAGGCGAGGAAGGGCTTGAGTGACATCGGCTTTAGTGATCGAGAGTACTTTCGTGCTTTTTATAGTGGATGAAGGTGGGGGTTGGGGGGAAGCTATTTAAAAGATTGGGATAAGGTCAGTTATTTAATGTTATTTTAGAAAATTAAAAATTAATTTTTAGAAATTTATATTAAGGTTATATAAGTTAGGCTTATTATTTAGATTATTAAATTAGTATTATTTAAAATTTATTGATTTATAAGTTTTTTTAAGTTTTTAACACTAGGAAATTCACAGAATGTTGATGGAATTTCTGGCAGCAAAATTCCACTGTAAATTTTGATGAAATTTTTGCTGAAAATTATCGGCCAAATTTTCCTCCAAAAAATCCGTTGGAATTTGCAACGGAATTTTGCCGCTAGAAATTCCATTGGAAATTGCTGGCAAGTTTTTTTCTTCAGAAATTTCGTTGGTAATTTTTGACGAAAATTTTTTGTTGAAAAATCCATTGAAATTTCTGACGGTGATTATTTGACGGTTTGATGGAATTTTTACTTAATTTTTTACTGCGAAATCCATTGAAAATTCTGTCAGAAAGGGCTCTATTTTGAATCGAGCTTTCTCCTCCAACCGAAGCTCTTGGCCTCTCAGTCGCCTCTCGCCATTCAACTTGATTTTTAGGCAATTTTTCTCCATTTATTCAATTTTTGGAAGGTAAAACTTCATCTATTCAATAATTTTCAATTTTTTGTTATTAGAGCTACTTAGGCGGATTTCTTTATATTTATAATGGATCATTGTTATCTTTGTATCTATTTTTCGATTTTACAATATTTAAATAATAGTAAGGCTAAAAGGATTCTTCTTAGAAAATACTATCATTTGATACGAGTAAGATATTTTCATCATTTTTTAAAAATTAAATTCTCTTTAGAAACTTGCAAAATTAAGTTATTTGTGTAAATTATGTATCTAATTATTGCTTAAGGTTTTTCTATTTTCTATCTATAATTATTTAAACCAATGAAAACAACAACCTATTTCATCTTCAACTTGCAATTTTTTATTTTATATTTTGGTATAGTTTTCCGACAGAATTAATTATTTATGATGTATTTTATTTAAAAGGAGAATGTATATATATAAACACAACATTTTGAAAACCAGATCGGACTAGTCGGTTCAACCGGTTCGACCGTGAACTGTCCAAGTTTTCAGTTTGGTCAAATTCAAAAGTCGGATTTGCATAAAATCAGCTCAAACTAGTTTGAATCGATGGTTGAACCAGAAAATCGATAAAACTGGTGCCGCTTTTTGTATAATCGATAATTTTTTAAAATATTTAATTTTAATTAATTATCTTTTAAATACTATATTTTATTTTATTTAAACCTTTTAAAAATTTCAAAATACTGGATCCAAACGGTGGACATAGGCAGGAAGATTGGCGGACATAGGCAAGAAGATGAGAACCTGGGTGGGAAAAATGAAAAACCGGACGGATGCAGATCAAAATGGCGGACGCGGATTTGGCACGAAATTGAGCGGCTCGATGAGCTAGTTTCAGTGTTATGAGTCGAGCTCGAGCTCGCTAATTGACTTGCGAGTTTGAGCTCGAGCATCCCCTGACTCGAGCTCGACTCGACTCATTTACACCCATACTCGAGAAGATTATTTAGATTTTCAAATTTTATATAATTTAAAACTTGAGAATTAATTAATGTGATGATCTATTAAGATAATTTTCATATTTTTTCAATTAAGATAATACCTAAGATCCTATCTTATAATTAATTATTAAATTATTATTATTTGAAATTATGGATTTATAGATTTTTTAAATATTTTATAAATCTTGATAACAATTACAATAAATTTAGAAAATGCTATCAAGGAAATTTAAATTAAAATTTTATGCCATTATATTTTGAAAATATTTTAGATAATAGTGAAGTTATAAATTAAAGGATAAGTTTATAGCATAACAAAGAAATTTAATTGAAATTTGAAATATATTAAGATGAAATTGCAGTCTTAAATAGAAGATATATTTTTATATATACAATTATATATATAAAGAGAGATGATGACGACGACAACAATAACCACAAGTAACAAGCATTTATCCCACTATGTTGGTCAACTAATCTATATATAAAGAGATAGAGAGAGGAATTTATATTATACAAAATAATTATTTAAGGTTTTAATTATGTGAAGAGTAAATTAGTTTTATATAAATTAGATGTATTTGGAAAAAGTTTTTAAACACTTGAATAGAAAATTTTCAAGTTGTTAAGAATATGAGAATGCCTTATATGTGTTAAATAGACGACAATGGAGTAAGATGAATCACTAGTCTAATTTTAGGTGAGTACTCATATTTCTATTTTCATAGTAATGAAATTATTTCCTCTAACTTGTGGTATTGAACCAATTGATATTTGTTTATTACATTTATTATTGTAATATTCAAATATTATTTATTATTTTTTTATTTCAATGAATGGTCATATCAAAATTATGATAGTATGATATTTTGTCCAACTAGTCATTATGTATCAAAAGTTATTGAAATGATATATAAATGGATGATTAAATAGAATTGATCGTTTATTTGTGTGTATTGGTTGATTGATGGAGTACACATCTTTATGATACTAGCTGGGGATATAATATACCCTCTTGCATGAATTGAAAAAAACTTTGGAAAAAGAAACGAAAATGTAAGTACTATTATTGACACTATTTATACAATGTCTACTTTAATGATTGTATTAGTTACATAAAATGATAAGACAAGACAAGTGTATATGCATAATATATTATTTATGATCAGTATTAAAAAAATAGGGTTATTATTAAATAAAATTACTTCATGTTTTGTCGCAAGCATGACGTCTATAAGACTTGGTTAGAAAATATTAGTAATGACATTTCTTTATTTGATTTAGATGAGAATTTAACTTTTAACAAGACACAATGGAGAAAAGGATTCATGTAGCCAATCCCGCATAGTGGGATAAAGGCTTGTTATTGTTGTTGCATGTTTTGCCGACCCCACATCATTAAAAATGCTGTTGTATTACTTTAATTTTGGAACATGACGTCCCACTAGGTTGTGTTGTAACTCCCTACTATCATTGATCAAACATATGCAAAGATTATGATGGAGCTTAGTTTGTAATTTTCGGAATCCAGCAAAAACAGCCCAAAAATGGTGGAAAAATGCGAAATTTCTTGGATGAAAACACTCACAAACACTTCAATAACTTGAATATCAAAAGACTTACAAGTTTGCACGGATACAATGCTCTCAATTCGAGAAGAGAAGCTTTCTCCTAAGCCCTAGAGAAAAAGAAAGCTAAAACAGCCACCAAACAAGATCCCTCCAAAAAGCCCCCCCTAACTCACTTTTAACTCTCACATAAACCCCTCAAAATCCCCTCATTACCCCTAGGGCAAACACCTCATCCTTCCTCTTCAATTTGGTGGGCCCCTTGGGCCCACCCATTTGCTTCTCCCCTTCGGTTTGTCCGCCCAGGCAGGCGGGTTCTCCGCCTGCAGTAAGTGAGAATCGGCCCCTGTGGGGCCGGTGTTGCTATGGACCGGGCCGGTCCATCATCACTTCCCGCCCAAAGATTAACCTTGTCCTCAAGGTTGAAAGCAGGAAACTGAGCTTGTATGATCTCATAGGTCTCCCAAGTTGCGTCATGTGTCGGTAGATCTTTCCACTCAATCAAAACTTCCTTCCCTCCTTCCTCAGTGTGTCTGACCCCTTTCAATGCAGACGGCTCTAGTAGACTTGTACCATCTTCAGACAATGTTGGCGGCAAAGTATCGACTGGTACATAATCTCCCTTGAACTTCTTCAACTGTGACACATGAAAGACTGGATGAATCGTAGTAGTGGGTGGTAACTTCAGGTGATATGCTACATTCCCAATCTTTTGCTCTACCTCATAGGGGCCATAATACCTTGTGGCCAACTTAACACTTAGCCTCCTTGCTAAAGTATTCTGCCTGTAGGGCCTCAATTTCAAGTAAACAAATTCCCCAATCTCAAATTGAACATCCTTCCTATGATGATCTGCTGCCTGCTTCATGATGTTCTGGGCTCGTAACAAGTGGTTCTTCAGCTCCCCCAAGATCTCATCCCTTTCAGACAATTGTTGCTCCACTAAGGACACTGATGTAGAATGAGGCCTGTACTGTATCAGGGTTGGAGGATCCCTCCCATAAAGCACCTTGAAAGGTGTGATCTGCGCCGCCTTGTGAAATGAAGTGTTATACCAATATTCCGCCTAAGGTAGCCACCTTACCCAATGCTTGGGCTTCTCCCCTGCAAAACATCTCAGGTAAGTCTCGACACTTCTATTGACTACCTCAGATTGCCCATCTGTCTGTGGGTGGTAGGCTGAACTGCGCTTCAAATGTGTCCCTTGTAACTTGAACATCTCCTTCCAAAAGTGACTCAAGAACACTTTATCTTTGTCGGAGACTATCGACTCAGGAAAGCCATGAAGCCTCACAATCTCACGGATGAAAACTGCTGCGACGGTAGTGGCATTAAAAGGATGTCTCAACGGTATGAAATGAGCATACTTACTAAGCCGGTCAACTACAACTAGAATGATAGTGTAGCCTTCCGACTTGGGTAAGCCTTCGATGAAATCCATGGTCACCTCTGACCAAACCTGATCAGGTAACTCAAGTGGCTGCAACAGTCCTCCAGTGGCACATGCTTGATACTTGTTCCTCTGAAAAGTATCACACTGGGCCACCATTTCCTCCACATCTTTCCTCATTCCATTCCAGTATCTCTCTAGCCAACCTCTGATAAGTCTTCTGCCCTCCTGAATGTCCTCCAATAGCACTAGCATGAAACTCCTGAAGTATCAGTGGAATCTGGGAAGAGGTCCTAGGTAAAACTAACCTTCCTCTGTGTAGCAAAAGCTGATCCTCCACTGTATATCCTGTCGATACTTCTTTCCCCTTCCTTATGGCCTCTCTTAAGCTCCCCAATTCTTCGATAGTCATATTTTGTGTCCTCAAATTCCCCCAATCCACTAACTGAGGCACAGATGTAGCAATAAGTTGTGAGCACTCCACCTTCCTGGATAAAGCATCAGCCGCTTTATTCTCCAATCCTGGCTTGTACTGAATCTCGAAATCATAGCCCAATAATTTGGAGAGCCATCTCTGGTGTTCTTCTGTCACCATGCGTTGCTCCAACAAATATTTTAGACTCCTTTGGTCAGTCCTCACAAGGAATCTTCTACCCAACAAGTACGGTCTCCACTTCTGAATGGCCTTAACAATGACCATCAGTTCTCTCTCATAGACCGATTTGAGCTTTGCCCTCCCTGATAATACCTGACTGTAGAAAGCTATGGGTCGCCCTTGTTGCATGAGAACCGCTCCCAACCCCAAACCAGATGCATCAGTTTCCACTGTTGACGAATATTTTCGCATCGACTCGACCCCGATCAAGCCCGACAAAGCTCGATCAACTCAATTGATCATCGTCGAGGCGAAATTAATTCAAATTAAGCCTCAATTTAATTAAATTAAATCAATTTAATTTAATTTAAATCAAATCAATCCAATTCAAACCCCGTCGAGCGTCGTCGAGCCCAATTCGACGCATCTCGACGCAGATTCAAGTTTAATTTCATGAAATTAGCTTGATCGGAACCAATCGGACCCAAACCGACTCAAATCGGTTTGAGTCGAGTCCAATTTGGGCTCAATTTTCAGCCCTAATTTAACAATTGGGCTAAATCAAAATTTCAAATCAAATTCCCAAATCAAGGGTTGAGATTTTACATGAAATCTTGCCCTAAATACCTCATTCCATGTGTATGAGGCGGATTGGCCCATTTGGGCGGTGCTTTGTGCGCCTCTAAGAGAGACGAAAGGGAGAGAGGGGAGCCCATTCGTGCTCCCCTTGTGTTTTCCGCCCCCGACAGACAGCGAGAGAAAGAGGGAGACGGAGAGAGTGCCTCTCGGCTCTCTACTTGTTCGTCCATCGCAGACAGAGGAGCGGGAGAGGGAGAAAGGCAAGAGCCTCTAGGCTCTTGTGCGGCTTCTTCCGATCGGAAGGAGAGGGAGAGCCGTTCGGCTCTCCCGTTTTTTTTTTTTTTTTTGTCCGTCCCAGACAGAGCGGAAGGGGAAGGGGGAGCATTCGGCTCCCCCGTTTTGTCCGTCTCAGGCCGAAGGCTTAGCGAAACAGAGACCCGAGTGGATCTCTGCGTGTGTTCCTTGACCCCGTCCAGTGGCAGAGCAAAGCCCTGTTCTTTTCCTTCTCTCAAGCGGAAAGAAGAAGTGCAGGAGTGTAGTGGAGGCGCTTAGAGTTTGCATACTTGCTGTGAAGACTTCTCCTTCCTCCCAAATCAACCTCGGCGACCTCAAAGCGACGAGAACTGCTGTTTGGAGCGTTCTTGGACAGCAAACTGCTGTCCGGAGTGGTTTGGACAGCAAATCCCTTCTCCGGAAAGCCTTGGACAGCAGCGACAACGTTGGGAAAAGCTTGGACAGCAGCAACACAATCTCCAAAGGCTTCCAAACAGTAAAAGCTGCTGTTTGGAGAGTTTGGACAGCAAGTGACAGCTTCCGTTAGCATTCAAACAGCAAAATTATCCTTCGAAACACCTTGGACAGCAGGTTGGAGGCTGTTGGAAACTTTCAAACAGTGCTTGGGAGGCTTGGGAGCACTTGGACAGCAGCGACGCGATCCGGAAAGGCTTGGACAGAGGTCTTCCTCCTTGGGAAAACCTGGGACAGCAATTTGGAGCCTTCAAAGAACTTGGGACAGCAGCTTGGAGCGGAGCTTGGACAAAGCTTGGAACTTGGATAGGAGCGCTTGGACAACCCGGGGAAGGTATACCACTAAAACTTAGGCGAAACCTTAAGGCTCCCAAGGCCAATTGCAATGTGGTTGACGATCCAAAGCCTTAGGTCCGTAGAAACTTTAATTTTTTTGGTCCCCCGAAACCTTTGTGTTGGCTGTCCACTTCGCAAAGACTATGGAAATTGGTTGATTTCCATTAGTTGGCTCTCATGTGAGGGTCCGGAGAGGATTTCGATGCGTGTGGAGGTGCCGGATTGTTATCCAACACCTCTCAAATGTATGATTATGCATCATATTGTGCTTAATACCTTCGCCTACGACCAAACCTTAGGCTAAGTATTGTTATTCAACCATGCATTGAATGACAATGTGTAGGGATTCTCACATCTTGTAGCATGCATGTCACCTTTAACAAATTGTTAGTTATGACAAAATTAACTTAGATATTTGGGAATTACATCGTTAGCATTTGTGATTTCATTTGAATTTATAGAATGTCATAGAAAGTGAATTCAATTGATTTTGAAATCTTGCAAACAAATGGTGGGGTCTTTCATGAACCCTCAAGTTCATGTTTCAAACTCCATGATAGAAGAAATTATTTGAATTCACTTTTGATGCCTCTTCAAATTTAGAATGAAAGACAAATGGTGGATATCTCCAAGCCAAATGTTTGCATACTTAACTAAATTAGTTTGCATGATCTGGATTGCAATCCTTAACTTATGAAAGTTTGGAAGATAATTAAATAGGCTTATTTAATTCAAAGAACTGAACTTGGGATGTTTTATGGACCCTCAAAGGCCCATGACCTCTCATGTTTTGGAATTATTTAACTCTATTTTATAACTTCCAAAATTGAATGGTTAAGGTGAGATTCACTCAAATTCCCAAACTTAGAGAATCATCTACACATGCATGCATTCTAGGTTCTTTCTTAGATCATATCAAATTTGATCTTAAGTCTCCTAGAAGTCATAGGGATAGATCTCCCCTATCCAAGGATCTCTAAATCATGTCAAAATTGATTTAGAGATCTCTCCAAAATCTTAGGAAATCATATTCCCTCTCTTAATTGAGTCCAAAACGCTCTAAAAGACATAGGGAAATTCCTTTCAAGCATGCATCTCGTCTTTCCATGGATCCAAAACATTCATGGAGGAATGGAGAATCTTCTTTTGTGCTTAATGCTTGGAGCATTCTCAAAGCTCCAAGTTTTAGGTTGCATGAATCATTGGCAACTTGGAATCAACTTCCAAGTTCTTTCACCTCTCTTGTTGGGACATAAACCAACAAGTATCCCCTTCATGTGTAATGTGTTGGAGCACCCTCAAAGCTCTAAATCATTCTATCACATGAATCTTTAGGCTTTAGGACCAAATCCTAAGCCCAAACCTTTATTTGTTGAGACAAAATTAACAATCCCCCCCTCTTTCATATATGATTATTTGGGACCTTTCAAGTCTCCAAACATGTCATTATATGAATTATTTGGAGCTTAGGACCAAATCCTAAGCTATCTCTTTCATTTGTTGAGTCACAAAATCAACAAATGAGCTTCTAACTCCATTCACTTGACTTCAACTAAGTGAATGATCCTACCTCTTTGAATACCAAATATTCAAAGAACATCATTGAAATTTTGTAACTCTCAAGTTACATCTTCTTCCTTCAACCCCAAAGTTGTAGAAAATTTATCAAATCATTTATTCCTTGGAATACAAACCAATGAGTAATCCTTTAAATTTAGGACTCTAATCCTAGTCTTCCTCATTTGCTTAGCCCAAAGTTGAGCAAATGATAATCTTCCTTTGAGTACCAAATGCTCAAAGAGACTTCACCATTTACTTAGCCTAAATCAAGTAAGTGGTCCTCCCTAACCTCCAACTTACAATTCATAAGTTGTATTTCATATCTCCTTTTCCTACAACTCAAAAGTTGTAGGAAACTATCTCATTCTCTAAAGACTTCAAATTATGAGAATGTGCGTGCCCTCTTTGAACACCAAATGCTCAAAGAATGTTCATGGGGTTGTAGCTTCCAAGTTGCATCCCTTCTCCTCTATCCCTCCAATCTAAATTGGAGGAGTGAATTCCCCTCTTTGGACAACAAATGTTCAAGGGCATTCATGATTTGCAACCTCTAAAGTTGCATTTCCCTTTTCCCTTTCTCTACAAGCCTAAAGTGTAGGAAACCTTTAAATCCCCATTTGCCTAGCTCCAAATTAGGCAAATGAATTCGCTTCTTTGAACACCAAAATGTTCAAAGAATATTCATGGATTTGCAACCTCTAAGTTGCATGTTCCTTCCCTCATTCCTATAACCCAAAAGTTGTAGGAAATCCCTCATTCTCCTAAGCCCAAGCTAGGAGAGTGCATTTCCTTCTTTGGACAACAAATGTTCAAAGAACTTTCATTGATTTGCAATCTCTAAAATTGCATTTCTCCATTCTTTCCTACACAAGTCAAAAAATTGTAGAGAAGTTCCTTCCTTTCTACAACTCAAAAGGTTGTATGAAAATCTCATCCATTCAACCCATGTTGAGTGAATTAGACACATGAAAATCACTTATTTGTTGAATCAAATCAACAAGTAATTCAATCAAAAAAAATCATTTGTTTGTTGAACCAAATTCAACAAATAATTTCATATCAAGCAAAGGAGAAATTCCTAGCTTTCTTCCATTCTTCTAGCCCAAATCAGGTGAATGAGTTCCTCTCTTTGGACACCTAAAAGTCCAAAGAATTCTTGATGTGTAGGCCAAATCTACACATCATCCTTTTATGTTTGCTTAGTTCAAACTTAGCAAACTAAATACCCATCATTGAGCATAAAAGTTCAATGATAATCCCTCTTGATTTGTAGCCCCAAAGCTACAAATCTTTCCCACTTATTGAACCAAACTCAATAAGTGACCCATCCTTTGTTTGCTTAATCCAAATTAAGCAAATGAAACCCAACTCCTTGAATATAAAAATTCAAGAGACACCCTTTTTGATTTGTAGCCTCAAAGCTACCTATCTCTCCTTACTTCTATAGGTTCCAAAAGACCTTAGAAGATGTAATACCTTAGCCCTAAAGCTATAGGTTCTCTCTCTCCTTCAACTCCAAAGTTGTAGGAGACTTCCCCTCCCTTTAGCTCCAAAAGCTAGAGGGAGTTCCCCTACATTTAGCCCAAAAGCTAAATGTTGGATTTTCTTTCTCCTCTTAGCTCCAAAAGCTAAGGAGATTTTTCTCCAACATGTAGCCCAAAAGTTACATGTTGGACACCTTCCTTAGACCCAAAATCTAAGTAATCTACTTCATTCAACCCAAAATTGAATGATCTTCCCTATGACATTTAAAATGCTAACCCATAGATGTCCCTTAGGAATTATCCAATCCGTTGAAATTCATCCTACCCTATTGGATGGATTTCACCAAGTCCTAAGTGAAACCCCTTAGGCAAGTTTATCTTACCCTATTAGATAGACACTTCTCTTATCCAAACACTAAGAGAACTCTAAAACACCTAAAAAATTACTTAGGTTTCCTTTTGATACAATGATCAATCATCTCCCCCAAAAGGTGGGATGCCTACACCATTGTATCTTAGGATTCATAAGTAACAGGCTTGCCCAAAAGCAAGCATGTGGTTACTTTATGGGTTCTTCATAACCTTCCTAAATATGAAACACTTAAAAACCCAAATAAAATCTTTAAGTCATAAACAACTTAAAGTGAACCACCCTTGGATAAAGATTAAGCATCTTCATTCTAAAACAAAACCAAACACCCTTAGTGTGACATGCTACACAAGCCACACACACTTAGGTGCACAGCCCCTTAGGCATGCTAGGATTAGGATTTTTTCTTTTCTGCGCATGTGTTTGATGTTGTGGATTGATTGCCCTTGGATTGTCTGCGTGTGGGCACTTGCCCTTAAGTGGTTAGTATAGAGATATAAATGCTTTTTCTGTGCAGGTGGCCATATCTAAAAGGGGGGCGCTTATAAATTATAAATTGCTTGCATGACAGGTACTGCTTAAAACCCCCCAAAGATGTGGCCAATAGGGTAGAAGTAGATTGTTTGGCACCCTAAGTGCTAAACAAAATTCTGGATGTAATGCTTTATCGTATAAACTGCTTCTAATCCATTGCAGGTTTGAGTCATTTTCTTTTCAAACATGTATTTGGTAGAATTAGGATGTCAAACTTGTGGGGGTTTGGAGCAAAAGAATGAAGTGGACTAGAAGGATGTACCTGCAAAGGTGAAGCCCAATGTCCATTCAAACGTCAAGAGTCTGAAGAACCCCACAAGTAGAGTCTGTAAATTTGACTGGGTTGTATAATGACAGGCAACTCAGCTGCCAATTCTGGTTGTAATAATGTGGACTCTCTTTACATTTCCTTGCATTTGATATAAATAAAAGCATGCTTTGATTTGTTTACCTGGGTGCGCAATAGAAATGCATGTCTTTCCTAGGTTTCTTCTCTTGTTTTTGTGGGTGTGGCCTGGACTTGATCACGTTAGGCTCTTAGGATAAAAACTAAGTTTTCTACCCCTTAACATGTAAGCAACCTAATAATAAAATCAAATTAGGCTCCATGTCTTTCAAGTAAGGAAAATTGCATGACTCCCTTCAAGGAGCCAAGTTTTCAAAACAAAAACAAACATGCATAGCCCAAACATGTCACATGTAGAATGCCTCCACTTAAGGACTAGATAACAAAAGTCTTTTTCTTTATGAGTCAGCATTTGCATACCCACATGCTTAGGTATCTTGGCCTCAAAGCCAAGCTATAAGTCCTACCTTCTAAATAAAAATGACCCCTACCACTCTACATTTGCATCAAGACCGGAAACATGGTTTTAAAAGCGATTAGGAGGAGTTAGCTGGTAGTCCCTTCCAGGCAAGACAATAAATCCAGAAGACGGGCGAGTTATGCCTCTTGTGAGGTGTAGCTTGTAAGTCCCTCTTTGCACTCGTTAGATCTAGGTTCGAGGCACTACCTATCGGTAGTTCTCACCTTAGTCTTAGGGTTCGAGGCAAGGGTTGATTTCAAATCACCCTATAAGCCCTCACCTTTTCGGGCAATTCCTCCAACAAGTGTTGTTGGGATGTAAGCTCCAATCTTCTAATAAAAATACCAACTTAAACCAAAATTAAGTTGTTAAAATGTAAAGCCCAACATAGGATAGTCCGAGCACCTCTGAGTTTCCCTCAGAATCAAGTGCCCCTACTTCACCTCCTTTGGCTTTCATTCCCAAAATCCAATTCTTAGTTGATCTCTACAACTTTTCCTTGAAATTCCTAAAAGCCAAAATCCTTTAAGCAAGACTTTCATGGATTTTAAAACAACAAAGATCAAATTTTAGCCAACATTTAAATGACTTCAAAAGAAAGAAAACCACTAGTTTAATCAAAAGTGTTCCCAAATCAAACTTGGGATGTAATTAACCATAGGGGCTTGCCCCTATGGGATGTCTGTACCCCAGAAATAAATAAACCCCGCTCGACCAAATATCGAGTGAGGGAATCTCTGTTAAATAATTGTAAATTTTATGATTGAGTCCATAAGGAGATGATATTTTTACCCTCCAGGCTAATATATCGTATTCTTATGCCGTGCCCGATTATAAAATATGCAATCCGTTTGAGGATACAAAAAACTCTCCAACAGATTTTCTGGCGACTCCGCTGGGGAGGATGTCTCTTTTCATCTAAACTAGTGGTTTTCAATTAGTCATTTCAAATATTGGCTAAAGAGCATTTGCAAAATCAAATTTGTATTGTATGCCTCTCCCTTAGCAAATTTGGGTTGAGTGATGTCAATACAAGCAAATGCAAATCAAGATGAACTTTCCAAATCACTTTCAAAAGTGAGAAGGATGAACTTTGGTTTTCCAAATCAATCATTTTAAAAAAAAAATCACATTCTCAAATATCCAATTTCAAAATCTTCTCTTCACCATAATTGTTGTGGTCGTATGAAATTTACAACCAAACAATGCCAAATGGTGTGAGGTTTCAAAACTCAAACAAATTCATCCATCATCCGTTAAATCCAAGTCACAGTTGTTGGTGGTCAGTGATTCAAGTCAGTGGTCAGAAAACCCAATAAAAAGTGCAGTGATTGGTTGATGTTGTGATAATTGGATTCAAGGAAGTACAACAGAAAGGTTGATACAACAAATTCTGATTTTCAGGAAAACTCTAAAGTTTGGAATTTCAACAAAGCTGAGATGGAAGGCAAATTGGTTTTCAAATTTGGTAACCACCTACAGTTGTCTTTTGATCAATCTCAATTTGCTCCAGGAGATTTGATAAAATTTGGACAAGATTTTGTGGAGGTCCTCTTTCAAGGCCCAACCCCTTCTGAAGTGGAAGTCTTAGAAAGTCAACACCCATCTGAGAGGGTCCTTGAAATTAGCTTACCTGTTAGGGAGAGGTCACCTCTTCAAAACAGTGGGAAGAGGGTGGCTGAGGTCTCTCTCTAAAAGCCTTAGCCTCTCAACCTTCTGCGTGTGGTAGGTTGACCTTCCCTAAGGTTCAAAAGTCTAGTGAAAGACAAAGCACCTTAACTCCAGTTTTGCCTAAAGAGGTAGCAGTTGAGAGACAGTGTGAGACAGTTCAGTCTTTAGCAGTTGTCCCAAGCCACTCAGAGCATGAGAAACTATTTCAGTCCAATCAATATGAAGAAGGGACTAGTTCCACCTATGTTCTAACCAAGTCTCAAAGAAGAAATAAAAAACAAAAGACTGAGAAAGAGGTTGGAAAAGGAGGAGCAAGCTAAGTTAGAGGTTGAGATGTTGGAGCTCTCTCCTCTTGCTGAGGGTAGTAAATTTTACCCTCTTTCTGTGTTTAGGAGTGAAGAAGATGTTGAGAAAATAATAGCATCACCTCCAAGACCTTTAACTAAAATTTTCCAAAAGCACACCCGAGGAAAGGGTAAAGCAGTGGGAGAATGACATTAAAAAAAGGTTTTCCAAAAAGTAGCTCACAAGACCCGCTCAACAAAAGAGAAGGTAATTAAAGCTATGAAGAATGTGATTTGCAAACGTGTTAATACAATCCTTAGGGAGAACAAAGATCTTAAGGATAGCAAATTGATTGTTCAGCCATCACAGAAAGAGATGCAACAGTTTGTCAGCATTGGTGGATGGTTATGATTTTAAACATCGCCAGAAAAGAGCAGTCAGTGAGCAGATAGTTCTAGTTGACAGTTCAGCAATTCCACCTAAGATCTATGGTAGACCAAAGGCTGATTATCTTGATCGCCAAGTGGTCCCTTGGTCTTCTTTGTCAGTTTCTAGTAAATCTGACATACCTACTAGGTTTAGAAGGTCTCCCAAAGAAAACAAACCTTCTAGTCCTCTTGATGAGCCACATTCTGGGGGTCACATTCAGACTCCACCTTTAAATGAGGTAAATTTGGGACACCAAAAATCCCATGCCTCCTCATCTTGGGTGAAGGAAGAATGGAGACCCAAGGTGGTGGCTCCATCTATGGTACATTCCCCTCCCAGTTGTGTTGATTCTAAAGATAAAGGGAAAGCATCCATGGAAATTAACAGTTACGAAGAATATTATCCTTCTCCCGTCAATCCCTCAACAGGTAAAACTGTTGAACAAATGATTGAATACTTAAAAAAAGCCTCAAGAGAATTGATGAGGATGAAAGGAGAGAAAAGGAGGAAGAAAACTAAAAAAAAGTTGCTTGAGAATTTCAATCCTGATGAGGATGATCTCTTAGGTGAGGAGGATGTCTTTGTTATTCACTATGACATAGGAGGATCCTCTCACTTAGAAGATCCTTATGCAAATGAATTGTTGGAAGTGGAGGAAAGGAGTGAAAATCCTTAAATTTGTGCTCTACAACAGCTTAAAAAGATGGATAAGAGATTGGATAAGATGACATTGTCTTGATAGCTTTTACTACTCAACTTTTGGGGCCCCAAAAGGCCCTAAACACAACAGTTGAGTCTTCTACCAATACAAAGGAAGCAGAATCAACAAGTGCAGCTTCTTTGCCTCTAATAGTGTGTGGTCAGAAAGAACAACACTAGTGATTTGCTTACAGTTACTTATGGTTGGCAGTTATCTTTTCCTAAATATTTCCTAAAGATTGCAAACAAACTACCCAAAATCCCATTGGAGTTTCCAAAAGAACTCAAATGCCCACAAAAAAGGCCTCTTTTGATGTTCCTTTAAATAACTCAATGGGTGGAAAGGGTCCTTTACCCTTGAAACTTCATGAAAGAGAGTTTCAATGGTGAAAAAAAAAAAAAGAAGAATCAATTTCCAAAATCAAATGGGTTATCCTTCTAAGTGGCAAAGGGAAATCCCCCAAGCCAATCTCTCTTTCCAATTTCATGTATGTTCCAAAGGGTGTTAATGAAATGAACGATCCTTCTGCGTACGTGCAATCTGTCCGTTCTAAATCTAATAACGAACAAACTACAAATGAATCTTTCCAATTCTTTGAATCAAGTGAATCAAATTTTGGTGATGATCTACCCATGTACAAAATGCAGGGAGTAAAGATTGTCATTGAGCTCGAGTCACTTGACTTAGAGACAAATCGAGTGAAAGAAGAATCAAATTCTGAAGTTTTGGTTGATGTGACCTCAACTTCTGAGTCTGAGCAAATAACAAGGATAAATCTCAGAAGTGGTCATGTTGTATCATATCCAATGGCATCAAACAAGAGAAATGAAAAGAACTTTTCAATCAAAATGAGGGCGTGGTTCCACCAACACTTGCTCCACAAAAGCAAGTGGGTGGTGGACTACCAAAAGTGGATTTAAATGTACTAGCTCACCTTAGGAAACTCCTTGCGAGGTTGAGTATATATAATGCATTCGTACTTTCTCCTGAAATGCGAAAAGCTTTGATCAAGGCTTTACTTGATCCTGAAATTTGTTTGGCTCAACCTGCAGAGTGTTTCTTTGTGGAGGCTTTACACTTCAACAAATACCTAGAATAACATTTTCTGATGAAAGTAGTGCTTGTTGGCCCAGGTGCATGGGTCAACACAATGAATCTAAGAACTTTGGCCCACCTCAATGTTGACACGCAAAAAAAATTAACTTCCGACAAAATGATGTTGCGTGGCCTCAAAAAAGGAGGGGGACAAAGGGCCTTAGGCACAATTGCTCTTTCACTTTTGGAGGGAGTTCTAAAACCATTTAGTGTACATGAAGTCGAGAAATATGAAGATGTTTCTTGCTATGTTCCAAAGAGGCTATCAGTGTTTTCAGACCTGTGATACCAACTAAAGATCAAACGGAAATCAGTACACTAAAGACAAAGTCTCCATCAACTATCCAAGACTACCCTCAAGAAGAAGAACTTGAGGAAAAGATTAAGTGAAATTCTGCCCCTCCAACACAACAAGGTGGTAAGATGACACAATGAGTTTGTGATACAGTTCATGATAAAATTCAAGAAGTGTGGAAGGTGAGGAGCACCAAAGCCCCATCTCCACCATTTGTTCCATGAAGGCCCATCACCCATGTAAGCTCAGGGTCCGATTCAAAGGCTGAGCCAAATTTGATGGGTAGTTTGACAAAGCAACAAAGAAGCTTCAACAAATCAAAGATGCAGTTTCAAGAATGGATAGACACTGAAAAGCCTATTTGGAACATTAAAGAAAATCTCCCATGTGATGAAGATAACTCTCAAACAAAGAGGAGGTGTCTAATCTCACTAAGTACGACAAATTGAATGAGCGTGTAAAAGCCTTAACTTCATTGTCAAAAAAAAAAAAAAAAAAGTACAGTGGAAGAGTTGAATGTTTGCATTACACTCAAATAAAAAAATGTAGGGAAGGAGTATGTCTTTCATGGCATACCCTCTTCCTTAAAATCCAAAAGTGGGTGTAAACTTGATAACTTTCCATAAAAGAAATGGTAGAACTCCCACTTGTGTTTGAAACCTAATCAAAAGAGGTCCAACTCCTTCTATGTGGTCTAAGGGCGAAGCTTAACACTTTGAAAATCTATGAAATTTCAAATACAAATTAAAGAAAAATAGACATGGTGTTGGCTTTGGTACCATCAGACCAATAGATGATGATATTTTTTTTGGTTATTACCAACAATCTAGATGTTGATATGATCTTTACAAAGACCTTCAACGCTGTTGGGAGGTCATGTTTAGAGCGGTCTGGATTACCTTCAAACTAAGGATGCATCCCTTGAGTTTGAAGAAAGAAATCAAATCAACAATCAGTAAATTGAAATAAATCAATTTGGGTACTGAACAAAATTCACGCCCCACTTTTATAAGTGCACTGCTAAATGAAAATGATGCCAATGGTATGGTACAACTCCTGACAGAGTTTAAGGACTGTTTTGCATGGAATTATGATGAAATGCATGCTTAAATCCAAATATAGCGGTCCATAAACTTGTCATTCAACCAAACATTGTTCCAATCAAACAAGCTCCTCGAAGGATGCATTTGGAAATTGAACAAGTGATTAAAACAAAAATTAACTGAAGCTGGTTTTATTTGAGGAAAAATAATATCCCTCTTGATTGACTAGCATTGTCCTTGCTAAGAAAAAGAACGGACAGATTCGCGTATGCGTTGATTTTAGAGACTTGAATGAAGCATGTCCCAAAACATGAGTTCCTATTACCCATACATGAACTCATGATTGACATTGCTTCTTCTCATGGTCTCTTTTCCTTTACTAATGGGTCCTCGGGGTACAACCAAATTAAAATGGCCCCGGAGGACGAGCAATATACTGCTTTTAGAACACCCATTGGAATGTACTGTTTTAAGGTCATGTTTTTTTTGGCCTTAAGAATGTTGGTATGACCTACCAGCTTGCAATGACCAGAATATTCAATGTGCTCCTTCATGACAAAATTGAATGTTACATTGATGATCTCGTGGTCAAAAGCAAAAAAAAGAGAGGATCACCTGTTTGATTCAAGGGTTGTGTTCGAATGGCTTTGTCGGTACGACCTCAAGATGAATCCTTTGAAGTGTACTTTTGGGGTGACTTCAGAAATTGTCTTGGGTTTGTTGTTCGACACCTTGGAATTGAAGTTATCCCTACTAAAATCAAGTGATATTAGAAATGAAACCTCCTAGAAGTCTTACTCAACTATGATCTTTTCTAGGTAGGTTGGCATATCTAAGACGCTTATTCAATTTGTCCGATAGATTGTAGCCCTTTCAAAGGACTCAAAATTCTACTTGGATGATAGCCACCAAAGGCTTTTGATAGTATAAAACGCTATCTCTTGTTTCCACTTGTTCTGGCCGCTCTTATTCTAAGGAGGCCGTTAGTTCTCTTCACTACAATGTCAAGTCAATCTCTTGAAGCTTTGTTGGCCCAAACCCAACAATGAAAGAAAAAGAAAAATGCTGTGTGCTACTCAAGCAGAGTTCCTAGCAGAAATGTTCATCCGATCCGGTTGTGGACTGGGTTCGGATTACCAAAACCTCGGTTCAAAATTTCAAATCTTTCATCTTTTCCCCAAAAGGAAAGAAAATTCACCTTTCCCTAAAAGGAAAGAAAATCCAAATTTTCTCTAAATAAAAAAAAAAAAATCAAGTCCATCTTTCTCCAAAGGAAAGTTCATCTTTTTCTTTCTCCAAATGAAAGAAATCTCAAATTTATCTTTCTCCAAATGAAAGTCAAATGCAAATCTTAGTACCAAATGCTAAGTGTAGATTCCCCAAATAGGAGTCTTATCAATTTTTGAGTTTAGGTAGAATTCAAACCTTCTAAGGTCTCTACTTGCTCATTCTTTTAGATCTTGTTCTACCCAAATTGAACGTCATAGATCTACCCAAATTTAGACTTTTAGTGGTTACCAAAATACCCTTTAGTCTTCCCAAATGTTAAGTTTTATCTTGCCAAAATAGATAATCTTACACCAAATACCTTCAAGGCCTAAGTAGTAGCCAAAATACTCTTAGCCTTAGCTCTTTTGAGTTTTATCTTACCGAAATAAGATAAACTCTATCTCTAGGTGGTTGCCAAAATACCTTTTAGAGCTTTTCAATAGGTGCCAAATGCCTTTTGACCTTTTAGGAAATAGCAAATGTTCCTAACTCTTCTCAAATGATAGTGAAAATATCTTTGAGAACCCTTTAGGTGGTAGTCAAGATACCCCTAACTTCTAGGAGATAGCAAGATATCCCTAAGACCCTTTAGAGACACCAAATGTCTCTAATCTCTTTTCAAGTGATAGCCAAAATATCCTTGAAATCTTGTAGGTGGTAGCTAAAATACCCCTAGCCTTTAGGTGATAGTAAAATATCCCTAAGCTCTTTTAGAAGTTATCAAATTTCTTCTAAGCAAATCAAATTCTTTCTAAAGATACCAAATATCTTTAGAAATCCCTTTTAGAAGTTGTCAAAATACTTCTAATGGATCCAAAATCTTTCTAGAGATACCAAACATCTCTAGGAGCCTCTTAGAAGTTATCAAATATCTTCTTTTCAAATCAAATTCTTTCTAAAGATACCAAATATCTTTAGGAATCACTTTTAGAAGTTGTCAAAATACTTCTAATTGATCTAAAATCTTTCTAGAGATACCCAACATCTCTAGAAGCCTCTTAGGAGTTATCTAAATACTTCTAACCAAGTTAAATCATTTCTAGAAATATCAAATGTCTCTAGAATTCTTCTTAGAAGTTACCAAAATACTTCTATTCCTATCAAATCCTCTCTAAAGATATCAAATGTCTTTAGAGACCTCTTTAGAAGTTGCCAAAATGCTTCTAAACACTCTTCCAAGAGCAATCTAAAACTCTTTCCTTAAGGTGATATATAGAAATCTCCTTACCTCTGTAGATCTTGCCTAAATTCAAGTTTAGGCTTTCGTAGATCTCTCTCTCTTGCAAATCATACTCTATTTGATTTGGAAGATCTCGTTTGATCATTATTTGGTCAACACCAATATGTGTGGCGTACTTCTATTTGTTCACCACACATATTGGGGGTCCTTTTGTTGACGAATATTTTCGCATCGACTCGACCCCGATCAAGCCCGACAAAGCTCGATCAACTCAATTGATCATCGTCGAGGCGAAATTAATTCAAATTAAGCCTCAATTTAATTAAATTAAATCAATTTAATTTAATTTAAATCAAATCAATCCAATTCAAACCCCGTCGAGCGTCGTCGAGCCCAATTCGACGCATCTCGACGCAGATTCAAGTTTAATTTCATGAAATTAGCTTGATCGGAACCAATCGGACCCAAACCGACTCAAATCGGTTTGAGTCGAGTCCAATTTGGGCTCAATTTTCAGCCCTAATTTAACAATTGGGCTAAATCAAAATTTCAAATCAAATTCCCAAATCAAGGGTTGAGATTTTACATGAAATCTTGCCCTAAATACCTCATTCCATGTGTATGAGGCGGATTGGCCCATTTGGGCGGTGCTTTGTGCGCCTCTAAGAGAGACGAAAGGGAGAGAGGGGAGCACATTCGGCTCCCCTTGTGTTTTCCGCCCCCGACAGACAGCGAGAGAAAGAGGGAGACGGAGAGAGTGCCTCTCGGCTCTCTACTTGTTCGTCCATCGCAGACAGAGGAGCGGGAGAGGGAGAAAGGCAAGAGCCTCTAGGCTCTTGTGCGGCTTCTTCCGATCGGAAGGAGAGGGAGAGCCGTTCGGCTCTCCCGTTTTTTTTTTTTTTTTTTTTGTCCGTCCCAGACAGAGCGGAAGGGGAAGGGGGAGCATTCGGCTCCCCCGTTTTGTCCGTCTCAGGCCGAAGGCTTAGCGAAACAGAGACCCGAGTGGATCTCTGCGTGTGTTCCTTGACCCCGTCCAGTGGCAGAGCAAAGCCCTGTTCTTTTCCTTCTCTCAAGCGGAAAGAAGAAGTGCAGGAGTGTAGTGGAGGCGCTTAGAGTTTGCATACTTGCTGTGAAGACTTCTCCTTCCTCCCAAATCAACCTCGGCGACCTCAAAGCGACGAGAACTGCTGTTTGGAGCGTTCTTGGACAGCAAACTGCTGTCCGGAGTGTTTTTGGACAGCAAATCCCTTCTCCGGAAAGCCTTGGACAGCAGCGACAACGTTGGGAAAAGCTTGGACAGCAGCAACACAACCTCCAAAGGCTTCCAAACAGTAAAAGCTGCTGTTTGGATAGTTTGGACAGCAAGTGACAGCTTCCGTTAGCATTCAAACAGCAAAATTATCCTTCGAAACACCTTGGACAGCAGGTTGGAGGCTGTTGGAAACTTTCAAACAGTGCTTGGGAGGCTTGGGAGCACTTGGACAGCAGCGACGCGATCCGGAAAGGCTTGGACAGAGGTCTTCCTCCTTGGGAAAACCTGGGACAGCAATTTGGAGCCTTCAAAGAACTTGGGACAGCAGCTTGGAGCGGAGCTTGGACAAAGCTTGGAACTTGGATAGGAGCGCTTGGACAACCCGGGGAAGGTATACCACTAAAACTTAGGCGAAACCTTAAGGCTCCCAAGGCCAATTGCAATGTGGTTGACGATCCAAAGCCTTAGGTCCGTAGAAACTTTAATTTTTTGGTCCCCCGAAACCTTTGTGTTGGCTGTCCACTTCGCAAAGACTATGGAAATTGGTTGATTTCCATTAGTTGGCTCTCATGTGAGGGTCCGGAGAGGATTTCGATGCGTGTGGAGGTGCCGGATTGTTATCCAACACCTCTCAAATGTATGATTATGCATCATATTGTGCTTAATACCTTCGCCTACGACCAAACCTTAGGCTAAGTATTGTTATTCAACCATGCATTGAATGACAATGTGTAGGGATTCTCACATCTTGTAGCATGCATGTCACCTTTAACAAATTGTTAGTTATGACAAAAATTAACTTAGATATTTGGGGAATTACATCGTTAGCATTTGTGATTTCATTTGAATTTATAGAATGTCATAGAAAGTGAATTCAATTGATTTTGAAATCTTGCAAACAAATGGTGGGGTCTTTCATGAACCCTCAAGTTCATGTTTCAAACTCCATGATAGAAGAAATTATTTGAATTCACTTTTGATGCCTCTTCAAATTTAGAATGAAAGACAAATGGTGGATATCTCCAAGCCAAATGTTTGCATACTTAACTAAATTAGTTTGCATGATCTGGATTGCAATCCTTAACTTATGAAAGTTTGGAAGATAATTAAATAGGCTTATTTAATTCAAAGAACTGAACTTGGGATGTTTTATGGACCCTCAAAGGCCCATGATCTCTCATGTTTTGGAATTATTTAACTCTATTTTATAACTTCCAAAATTGAATGGTTAAGGTGAGATTCACTCAAATTCCCAAACTTAGAGAATCATCTACACATGCATGCATTCTAGGTTCTTTCTTAGATCATATCAAATTTGATCTTAAGTCTCCTAGAAGTCATAGGGATAGATCTCCCCTATCCAAGGATCTCTAAATCATGTCAAAATTGATTTAGAGATCTCTCCAAAATCTTAGGAAGTCATATTCCCTCTCTTAATTGAGTCCAAAACACTCTAAAAGACATAGGGAAATTCCTTTCAAGCATGCATCTCGTCTTTCCATGGATCCAAAACATTCATGGAGGAATGGAGAATCTTCTTTTGTGCTTAATGCTTGGAGCATTCTCAAAGCTCCAAGTTTTAGGTTGCATGAATCATTGGCAACTTGGAATCAACTTCCAAGTTCTTTCACCTCTCTTGTTGGGACATAAACCAACAAGTATCCCCTTCATGTGTAATGTGTTGGAGCACCCTCAAAGCTCTAAATCATTCTATCACATGAATCTTTAGGCTTTAGGACCAAATCCTAAGCCCAAACCTTTATTTGTTGAGACAAAATTAACAATCCCCCTCTTTCATATATGATTATTTGGGACCTTTCAAGTCTCCAAACATGTCATTATATGAATTATTTGGAGCTTAGGACCAAATCCTAAGTTATCTCTTTCATTTGTTGAGTCACAAAATCAACAAATGAGCTTCTAACTCCATTCACTTGACTTCAACTAAGTGAATGATCCTACCTCTTTGAATACCAAATATTCAAAGAACATCATTGAAATTTTGTAACTCTCAAGTTACATCTTCTTCCTTCAACCCCAAAGTTGTAGAAAATTTATCAAATCATTTATTCCTTGGAATACAAACCAATGAGTAATCCTTTAAATTTAGGACTCTAATCCTAGTCTTCCTCATTTGCTTAGCCCAAAGTTGAGCAAATGATAATCTTCCTTTGAGTACCAAATGCTCAAAGAGACTTCACCATTTACTTAGCCTAAATCAAGTAAGTGGTCCTCCCTAACCTCCAACTTACAATTCATAAGTTGTATTTCATATCTCCTTTCCTACAACTCAAAAGTTGTAGGAAACTATCTCATTCTCTAAAGACTTCAAATTATGAGAATGTGCGTGCCCTCTTTGAACACCAAATGCTCAAAGAATGTTCATGGGGTTGTAGCTTCCAAGTTGCATCCCTTCTCCTCTATCCCTCCAATCTAAATTGGAGGAGTGAATTCCCCTCTTTGGACAACAAATGTTCAAGGGCATTCATGATTTGCAACCTCTAAGTTGCATTTCCCTTTCCCTTTCTCTACAAGCCTAAAGTGTAGGAAACCTTTAAATCCCCATTTGCCTAGCTCCAAATTAGGCAAATGAATTCGCTTCTTTGAACACCAAATGTTCAAAGAATATTCATGGATTTGCAACCTCTAAGTTGCATGTTCCTTCCCTCATTCCTATAACCCAAAAGTTGTAGGAAATCCCTCATTCTCCTAAGCCCAAGCTAGGAGAGTGCATTTCCTTCTTTGGACAACAAATGTTCAAAGAACTTTCATTGATTTGCAATCTCTAAAATTGCATTTCTCCATTCTTTCCTACAAGTCAAAAATTGTAGAGAAGTTCCTTCCTTTCTACAACTCAAAAGGTTGTATGAAAATCTCATCCATTCAACCCATGTTGAGTGAATTAGACACATGAAAATCACTTATTTGTTGAATCAAATCAACAAGTAATTCAATCAAAAATCATTTGTTTGTTGAACCAAATTCAACAAATAATTTCATATCAAGCAAAGGAGAAATTCCTAGCTTTCTTCCATTCTCCTAGCCCAAATCAGGTGAATGAGTTCCTCTCTTTGGACACCTAAAAGTCCAAAGAATTCTTGATGTGTAGGCCAAATCTACACATCATCCTTTTATGTTTGCTTAGTCCAAACTTAGCAAACTAAATACCCATCATTGAGCATAAAAGTTCAATGATAATCCCTCTTGATTTGTAGCCCCAAAGCTACAAATCTTTCCCACTTATTGAACCAAACTCAATAAGTGACCCATCCTTTGTTTGCTTAATCCAAATTAAGCAAATGAAACCCAACTCCTTGAATATAAAAATTCAAGAGACACCCTTTTGATTTGTAGCCTCAAAGCTACCTATCTCTCCTTACTTCTATAGGTTCCAAAGACCTTAGAAGATGTAATACCTTAGCCCTAAAGCTATAGGTTCTCTCTCTCCTTCAACTCCAAAGTTGTAGGAGACTTCCCCTCCCTTTAGCTCCAAAAGCTAGAGGGAGTTCCCCTACATTTAGCCCAAAAGCTAAATGTTGGATTTCTTTCTCCTCTTAGCTCCAAAAGCTAAGGAGATTTCTCCAACATGTAGCCCAAAAGTTACATGTTGGACACCTTCCTTAGACCCAAAATCTAAGTAATCTACTTCATTCAACCCAAAATTGAATGATCTTCCCTATGACATTTAAAATGCTAACCCATAGATGTCCCTTAGGAATTATCCAATCCGTTGAAATTCATCCTACCCTATTGGATGGATTTCACCAAGTCCTAAGTGAAACCCCTTAGGCAAGTTTATCTTACCCTATTAGATAGACACTTCTCTTATCCAAACACTAAGAGAACTCTAAAACACCTAAAAATTACTTAGGTTCCCTTTTGATACAATGATCAATCATCTCCCCCAAAAGGTGGGATGCCTACACCATTGTATCTTAGGATTCATAAGTAACAGGCTTGCCCAAAAGCAAGCATGTGGTTACTTTATGGGTTCTTCATAACCTTCCTAAATATGAAACACTTAAAACCCAAATAAAATCTTTAAGTCATAAACAACTTAAAGTGAACCACCCTTGGATAAAGATTAAGCATCTTCATTCTAAAACAAAACCAAACACCCTTAGTGTGACATGCTACACAAGCCACACACACTTAGGTGCACAGCCCCTTAGGCATGCTAGGATTAGGATTTTTCTTTTCTGCGCATGTGTTTGATGTTGTGGATTGATTGCCCTTGGATTGTCTGCGTGTGGGCACTTGCCCTTAAGTGGTTAGTATAGAGATATAAATGCTTTTCTGTGCAGGTGGCCATATCTAAAAGGGGGGCGCTTATAAATTATAAATTGCTTGCATGACAGGTACTGCTTAAAACCCCCCAAAGATGTGGCCAATAGGGTAGAAGTAGATTGTTTGGCACCCTAAGTGCTAAACAAAATTCTGGATGTAATGCTTTATCGTATAAACTGCTTCTAATCCATTGCAGGTTTGAGTCATTTTCTTTTCAAACATGTATTTGGTAGAATTAGGATGTCAAACTTGTGGGGGTTTGGAGCAAAAGAATGAAGTGGACTAGAAGGATGTACCTGCAAAGGTGAAGCCCAATGTCCATTCAAACGTCAAGAGTCTGAAGAACCCCACAAGTAGAGTCTGTAAATTTGACTGGGTTGTATAATGGCAGGCAACTCAGCTGCCAATTCTGGTTGTAATAATGTGGACTCTCTTTACATTTCCTTGCATTTGATATAAATAAAAGCATGCTTTGATTTGTTTACCTGGGTGCGCAATAGAAATGCATGTCTTTCCTAGGTTTCTTCTCTTGTTTTTGTGGGTGTGGCCTGGACTTGATCATGTTAGGCTCTTAGGATAAAAACTAAGTTTTCTACCCCTTAACATGTAAGCAACCTAATAATAAAATCAAATTAGGCTCCATGTCTTTCAAGTAAGGAAAATTGCATGACTCCCTTCAAGGAGCCAAGTTTTCAAAACAAAAACAAACATGCATAGCCCAAACATGTCACATGTAGAATGCCTTCACTTAAGGACTAGATAACAAAAGTCTTTTTCTTTATGAGTCAGCATTTGCATACCCACATGCTTAGGTATCTTGGCCTCAAAGCCAAGCTATAAGTCCTACCTTCTAAATAAAAATGACCCCTACCACTCTACATTTGCATCAAGACCGGAAACATGGTTTTAAAAGCGATTAGGAGGAGTTAGCTGGTAGTCCCTTCCAGGCGGGACAATAAATCCAGAAGACGGGCGGGTTATGCCTCTTGTGAGGTGTAGCTTGTAAGTCCCTCTTTGCACTCGTTAGATCTAGGTTCGAGGCACTACCTATCGGTAGTTCTCACCTTAGTCTTAGGGTTCGAGGCAAGGGTTGATTTCAAATCACCCTATAAGCCCTCACCTTTTCGGGCAATTCCTCCAACAAGTGTTGTTGGGATGTAAGCTCCAATCTTCTAATAAAAATACCAACTTAAACCAAAATTAAGTTGTTAAAATGTAAAGCCCAACATAGGATAGTCCGAGCACCTCTGAGTTTCCCTCAGAATCAAGTGCCCCTACTTCACCTCCTTTGGCTTTCATTCCCAAAATCCAATTCTTAGTTGATCTCTACAACTTTTCCTTGAAATTCCTAAAGGCCAAAATCCTTTAAGCAAGACTTTCATGGATTTTAAAACAACAAAAATCAATTTTAGCCAACATTTAAATGACTTCAAAAGAAAGAAAACCACTAGTTTAATCAAAAGTGTTCCCAAATCAAACTTGGGATGTAATTAACCATAGGGGCTTGCCCCTATGGGATGTCTGTACCCCAGAAATAAATAAACCCCGCTCGACCAAATATCGAGTGGGGGAATCTCTGTTAAATAATTGTAAATTTTATGATTGAGTCCATAAGGAGATGATATTTTTACCCTCCGGGGTAATATATCGTATTCTTATGCCGTGCCCGATTATAAAATATGCAATCCGTTTGAGGATACAAAAAACTCTCCAACATCCACCACCAGCTGCTGCTTGAAATCCGGTAATGCTAACACCGGGGCACTAACCATAGCTCTTTTCAAAGCCTCCATAGCACTATCTGCCTCCGGTCCCTAATTGAAGCTGTCTTTCTTCAACTACTCAGTGAGTGGGGCTGCAATATATCCATACCCTTTTATGAATTTCCGGTAGTATCCTGTGAGTCCTAAGAAGCCCCGAAGAGCCCGAAGGTTCTTAGGAGTTGGCCAGCTCGTCATGGCCTCCACCTTGGAAGGGTCAGCTGCTACTCCTTCTGCTGAGATAATGTGCCCCAAATATTCCACACTTCCTTGAGCAAAAGAACACTTTTTCTGATTGACATACAACTGATGATGTTGTAAAGTGCTCAAAACCTTTCTCAAGTGCTCCAAGTGTTCCTGTAGGGATCTGCTATAGATCAGAATATCATCAAAAAATACTAGGACAAACCTCCTCAGCATGGGTTGAAACACTTGGTTCATCAGAGCCTGAATTGTAGAAGGAGCGTTGGTGAGTCCAAATGGCATCACCAAGAACTCATAGTGTCCCTCGTGAGTCCTGAAAGCAGTCTTGGGAATGTCCTCCCTCTTCATCCGGATCTGGTGATATCCTGACTTCAAATCCAGCTTGGAGAACATTGTAGCACCCCCCAACTCATCAAGAAGCTCATTAATAACGGGGATTGGAAATTTGTCTAGAACAGTCTCCTTATTGAGAGCCCGATAATCAACACAAAATCGCCAGCTACCGTCCTTCTTCTTCACCAACAGTACTGGGCTCGAAAAAGGGCTCACGCTAGGTTGGATGACCCCCGCCTCCATCATCTCCTTGACTAGCTTCTCAATCTCCTCCTTCTGAGCATGGGGATAACGATATGGCTGCACACTAACAGGATCTGTTCCACCCTTCAGTACAATGGCGTGGTCCTTGCTTCTCTGTGGTGGTAGCCCTACTGGCATCTGAAAGACTGGGGTGAAATGCTCCAACAACTCTACCACCTCTTCTGGGACATTACTCTGCTCAACTGGCTCACCACCCTCCAATCGCCATAACTCCACCAGAAATCCTTCCTCCTTACTCCTAAGAGACTTGAGAATAGTTTTCAAAGCCACCTTAGATCGGCATAATTTGGGGTCCCCATGCAAAGTAACTCGATGCTCCCCTTCACCATACTCCAACATCAAGGTCTTCCAGTTGACCTTCATCTCCCCCAGAGTTTGTAACCACTGAATACCCAAAATAACATCCGTATTACCCAGCTCGAGCACCAAAAAATCTTGGGTAATATCTTCCCCCTGTATGGAGAGAGTAACCCCGCTGCATCTTCCCGCACACTGCTCCCTCTGACCGGTCCCCAAGGAGACTCCCACTCCTCTCCCTTGGATCATGGGGATGCCCAACTCTTCCACTAATCTGCAAGCTATAAAGTTGTGGGTGGCCCCACTGTCTATCAGCACTGTGACTGTAAAGCTCCCGATCCTCCCTTCCATCTTCATGGTGGAATGTGCTGTCAACCCTGCCACTGAATTGAGGGAAACCTCAATCATGTCAAGATGTAGATGATCTACACCTTCTTCTTCCCCTCCTAACTCTTCCTCAACTTCCTCCCCCTTGGGGTCTTCTACCAATAGGAGTTGGAGTAATTTGTCTTTGCACCTATGCCCTGGCCCAAACTTCTCATCACACCTGTAACAGAGCCCCTTGGCTCTTTTATCCTTCAGCTCTGCCTCAGTGAGACGCCTGAACTCCCCCTTGGCCGGTGCACTCCGATCCCTCTCCTTCTGTCCTTCTCCTCCTGCCCCCAAGTAAGCACCCTTGGCTCCTCCCGTAGGATTTGCCACCTTCTGTCCCCCTCCAAAGAAAGTAGGCCTGCGGTATTGATCAGAAGACAATCTATCCTCTATCAGCTCAGCCATCTCCAAAGTCTCCCTCAGACTCCTTGGCTTGGCCGCTCTAACTGCCGATCGAATGTGGGGCTTCAAGCCCTTCATGAAGTTACCCTCAAGCACCTCATCCGTCATCCCACGAAGTCTACTGGACAACAACTCGAACCTGTCCCTATAAGCAGATACTGTACCGGTCTGAGTCAGTGCGAAGAACTGCTCATGATGAGTTCCCTCCTTTGGTGGTCTGAAGCGGTCTAGGCACACCTCCCTAAACTCTGCCCAACATCTGAATCTCTGCCTTTCTTCCATCCACTGATACCAAGCAAGGGCTCTTGCCTCCAAACATAAAGGTACCGCCAAGAGTTTCTCCTCATCTGTCATCCCCATCGCTGTGAAGTATCTTTCTGCCTTGAAGATCCATCCATAAGCATCCTCTCCTTCAAAGATTGGAAGCTTCAACTTCCTCATTCCCCATTCTCCTCTCCCGTTTACCCTGCCGTTGCCCATACCTCCTTGCCCATATCTCCCCTCTGGTTGCCTCTCCCATGGCCGTGGGTCCACCCCACGACTCTCCCTTCTTTCCCAAGCTTGAGGTGCCACCGGATCCCCCCTTGCATAACCAGCCGACCCCCAATGAGGCTCCCTAGGGTCGGCCTCCCCTCTGCCTCGATACGATCCTCCTCCCCACTGATTGTAAGGCATGCTTCCTCCCTCCCTTCCTTGGAAAAATTGTTCTGGATGATTCTGAGTATAGCTTGCCCTAGCGTCTCCCATAAATCCGGCGGTGGAGTAGTCCTCCCCTCCACGGTTTGGGCCATACCTGCCTCCCCTTGGGCCGGCGGACCAAGCATCCCCTTCATGGTCGACTATGTCAATGGCCTCCTTTCCTTTTGCATTAGGTCCCTCACGAACCCTACTACCTCCTTCACCATCAACCGGCGGCGCAATAGGGTTAGGGTTAGGGTTAGGGTTAACCGAACCCCCTATGTTGTGTTGGTTCGCCACCATTTGTTTGATCATCTCTTATAACCCTAACATTTGAGTCTTCAACTCCTCTACTCCATCAAGCTTTTCGTCAACGGATGCAAATTTCTCCTTAAGGGCGGTGAACTCCACTTCCCACTCTCCGACTTTCTCTTCAATAGATTCAATCCTTCGTGTACCCATCCCTTCCTTGTGGATCTAGCGCTCTGATACCACTTTGATGGAGCTTAGTTTGTAATTTTCGGAATCCAGCAAAAACAGCCCAAAAATGGTGGAAAAATGCGAAATTTCTTGGATGAAAACACTCACAAACACTTCAATAACTTGAATATCAAAAGACTTACAAGTTTGCACGGATACAATGCTCTCAATTCGAGAAGAGAAGCTTTCTCCTAAGCCCTAGAGAAAAAGAAAGCTAAAACAGCCACCAAACAAGATCCCTCCAAAAAGCCCCCCTAACTCACTTTTAACTCTCACATAAACCCCTCAAAATCCCCTCATTACCCCTAGGGCAAACACCTCATCCTTCCTCTTCAATTTGGTGGGCCCCTTGGGCCCACCCATTTGCTTCTCCCCTTCGGTTTGTCCGCCCAGGCAGGCGGGTTCTCCGCCTGCAGTAAGTGAGAACCGGCCCCTGTGGGGCCGGTGTTGCTATGGACCGGGCCGGTCCATCAGATTATTTGAAGGAATTTAAATGAGTGAAAAAGAAGAGAATGTGTACCGTATACGCAATGCACTAAGAGAGAGGTATTTATTTGAAATAGTTATAATATATTTTGTTAAAATGTATTTGAAGTTTTTGTGTCTCTTTCATTGTTTTGAAATTAGTTTGTTTAGCAAATAAAATTTTAAATAAGCATCCGACCTTTTGTTCTCTTATCGTTAATTTGAGTTTCTGGGCCGGGTCATGACAATCTTCGCTTGCTTTATGATGTGAGGTAATACATGGTTGCTATTTAGATTCGTTGGACTGTGTCCTTCGACCTCCGTAATTATAGATTGGTTCCTCCATTTATACTTGATATGACAAAATTATAAGATCTTGCTTAGCTTTTTCATTCCTTCTCATCCATTTCTCCTATACATAAATTTGACTCCAGCCATGAATCCATAGTGCATTGATATTTTTTTAATTGAAAGTGATCTCGAACAACATACTCGAGATGTAATTAATTATTGGGATTTGCATGTATGAGAACCTTCAAAATAAATCTCCATTTACTTCATTTGCCAGTTGGCAGAAATCTAAACAATCTTTGAAACTCTACATTGCTATGCATCTTTGAAACTTTATATTTCCTCTTTACAATACAAGCCACTGTAGTACTTATTTTTTGTTGTTCTTTTAATGACTAGTGTATTTTTCTCAATAACCTTTTCTTCCTCATTTCACCACCAAGTTTCTGTAGTAGTCCACAATTTATTCTTAGACTCTCCTAAAAGTTATATGGCTAGCTTATTATTGAGATCACCATTTATCCCGCTTTGAGTTTAGCTCAACTAAAGAATGTATTTTTTATCTTTCTCTAATCTTTGAAGATTAAATCTTTTTCACCTTTTGAATTTTACTAGCTTATCTTAAGACAATAATTTCATTTGATCGTTCTCTTTGTAATCCAAGATATACATCTATAATCCCTACTCTAAGTTATGTGGCTGAATTCTCTTGGAATCAACTTAAATGTTTTACATAATGATTTTCTTTCATTCCAAGTAAAAGGAAGTTTATTTGTATCGTTTGTAATTTGGTGGCTCCACTTTCATATGCAATTGAGTCTTCTTCTTATTTCTAAAAATGTTGATTCACTATTGTAACTTATGCTATTGTAAAATAAAGTATAATTTCTCTCATTTTATTTCAATCTCTTATTCTACATTCACCACATTTTTTTGTTGCCCATTCTATAACCTAGGGCTATAAATGAATCAAGCGTTCGATAAGCTACTTGTGGCTTAACTCGATTTTAGCTCATTCATAATCATTTGTTTAAATAATTAGATAAATTTGAATAATTTTTAAAATATTCAACTATTAAATAAAAAGTTTGAACAACTATGTGTTTGATCATTTATGTTCATGAATAATATCAATTAAAGCGTGTGAATAAGCTCGATATAGAGCTCGTTGCAAATCTCTATTAATGTTTAATATAGAGCTTGTGAATCATTAATAATCGATTAATGTTAATTATAAATATTTATTTGTTATATTTTCACACATTATTTTATTTTATTATGATAAATTATTCTTATTTTATTAAAAAATTGATTTCTTTTTTTTTTAATGTTATACTATTTCAATAGAACATTGTCATTGTCAGATCCCAAACATTGGATGAAAAAAGTGGAGGGTTGCATTGCTTTGTCGATAGTCAGCGTAAAACTTGTCGAGCAATCATGACTTGAATATTTTAATATATTGTTTTGATGCTAGGACATTTCCCTAGAAGCTCTCTGTATGGCTTAAAGACGCCGAAAAATATGCAAGGGCCACTGCACCAACACCCGGGTGCAGCGGTAATATGAGTCCTTATATCATAGATGGATATGGGCAAAGAAGTTTGTCCATAAAACTAGAGATATTATAGGAACTTAGAATATAGGTACTCTTATAGATAAATTAATGAAATTAATAAAAAATATGATTTATAAGAAGATAAATACTCTAGGTATTAAGGAAATTAAATAGGTTGGTGAAAATACTAGAGATTGATAGTTTAGAATTTAAACTTTAGTATTCAGTTATGAGTCGTATTAGAAATGATGTAGGTTGATTATAAATAAGAATTTGAAGGATAATGTTGTAGAAATTAATAAAAGTTAAAATAGAATTAAAATTTTAAGGATTATTGTTGATGCTTAGATTATTAATGTTACAAATGCTTATGATCCTCAAGTAGATTTGAATATGTGTTCAAAAATAAATTTTTTGAATGATTTAGAATAATTAATATAAAAGATACTTACTAGAAAAAGAGTTTTTTATTGGAAAAGATTTAAATGAACATGTTGGTAGAGTGTTAAAATATTTTAAAAATATTTATGGTGGCTATCGGTTTGAAGCGACTAATGAAGGTGAAAGGGTCATATTAAATTTTAATATAGCTTATGATTTTGTAATTGCTAATACTTTATTTAAGAAAAGAGAGAAGTATATCTTCTTATAATAGTGGTTATAATAAACTAACAATTGATTGTTTTCTTATAAAAATAATTTTTTTTATTGAAAAGATTGTAAAATCATTCCGAGTGAAAGTTTATGTATCAAACATCTCTTATTGGTTTTGTACTTTAAGATGAAGGGGTGGAAAATAAAAAATAAAGTAACAATTATCTTATGATTGGATGGAGGTATTTAAATAACACTAATAAAAATATTTTTAAGAGTAAAATTTAAGATATTTAGGTTGTTTATGAGGAAGCTAATATTATTTAGGAAAAAAATAGTTAGCAATATTAGGAATGTTATAAAGTATGTGCTTGAGGAATAAAAGGGAAATTTTTTTATAGTAAAAACTAATTGATGATTGAATTAAAATGTGCTACAAAAGATTAAAATAATAAGCCTTGTTATAAAATTGTTTTGGATGTAAAAGTTCGAAAGATGAGGAATGATATAGAGGGGCCTATAGGAATTCTAAGAAAGCAGTATGTGATGTAAAGAATTTAATTTTTAGTGATTTATATAATAGATTAGATACGAATGATAGCGAAGGATGTATGCATAAGTTAACCAAGCAAAAATATATGAGAAGTAAAGATTTAGTCAAGTAAAATGAATTAAGGATGAAGATAAAAAATTATTTTTCTTATAAGAGGGTGTTCAATATAAGTTGATGAAATATTGTGATGAACTTTTCAATGAAAATTGTGTGAAGGCGATTAACTTTAGTGACCTTAGCACCCAAAATGAAAATAGAGATTTTTGTTTTCATCATCGTATTGATAAAACTGAAGTTGGAGAAACATTAAAGAAAATGAACTATAAAAAAAAGTAAGTCCTAATGATATTTCAATAGAAATGTGAAAATGCTTAGGAGATCAAGGAATTTTTTAGCTTATTAAATTGTTTAATTTTATTTTGAAGACTAAAAAGATGTTAGATGAATGGAGAATGCGTATGTTGGTCTCTATTTTTAAAAATAAGTGTGAATCGCAAGAATGTGCGAAGTATAAAGGAATTAAGTTAATGTGTCATACATTAAAATTATGGGAGAGAGTAATTGAGTATAGGTTACGACGTGATACTAGTGCTTCTCAAAATTAGTTTGGATTCATGTCGAGTAGGTTTGATATGGAAGCTATATATTGCTTGAGAGGTTTGATGGAAAAGTATAGGGAGTAAGGAGGATCTACATATGATATTTATTGATTTAGTCAAAGCATATGATAAAGTTTCAATAGTATGCATAGAATGTGTCATACTTGTGTTCAAATGCAAAGTGGTTTGACTAAGTATTTTCCTATTTCAGTTGGATTACATCGAGGATCAATTTTAAGCCTATGTCATTTTGCATCAGTCATGGATATTCTTACCATACATTTACAACATCATGTACCTTGGTGTATGTTTTTTTGCAGAGTATTTTCTTCTTGTTAGTGAACAAGCTTGTTTATAAGAATAATAATTTTTTCTACTCGTTTGTTTGTGAATGCGCTCATTTGGTAGCTTGAAATACTTGCTAGATATGTTCGTGAACGGACTCTTCTGGTAGCTTGAAAATACTCACTAGAAATATTCGTGAACATGCTCTAGATAATTGTTTGTTAGTAGGCTTGATAAGGCTCATTTGTTATGCTAATGAACATCTAGAAAGTAAAGGTCATTAATAGCTCGATAAACCTTATTTGTTTAATGCTTGATAAGCATGAACCAAACCAAACATGAACCAAACAAAAATCAAACATAAACATTTACCATTTTAAACTAACAAAGCTTGAGCATGAACAGAAAACTTGAATAAAGCTCAAGTAGAGCTTGAACAAGTTTATAATAAATGAGTTCAAATTTGATTAAGCACCTGCTCGGCTCGCCTCGATTCGTTTATAGCCCTACTATAATCTATGTTCCTATGTAAGTCACCCTCAATAAATTTGCTTTCTTTCTCATATGTATGTTGTAGTAGTTTATTCTTTTTTTATAAAATGTAAAATTGTTTTTTAAACTATATTCTAATCCAAATTGAGGGTCATATGCATTAGTTGTATTTATGCTGTCCTTGCCAATGATCATCTTATTACCAATAACTTTATCACTTATTCCATTCACTTGAATAATTTTATCTTTCAACTCTCTATCCATTGCACTGGTTCAGTCCCATTTCAATTTTAAAATTTGCATTATGCATTAACTTGTAAGCTTCCTTAATGTTCTAGGATTTTATTTCCTTTCCGTTTGATTTCTTATTAACAAGCAATTTATTTATACTAATCATTATGTCCACCTTTTTTCTTTCCTTCCCTTTCGAAGTACTCAAACTTCATATAATATGTAATCAACTAATATTAGTTTTAGACCTAATCAACCATTATTTACTTTTTACTGTAATCCTGTTAAGTTGTGATGCATCACTTTTGAGTGCTATTCTAATCAGCCTTGTCTATTTTTAACCATAATTAGGTTAAGTTGTGTCGAGTACTCTTGTTTGGATTGTCCATGGCACATTTTTTTTTGGTGGACCGACTTGGCACTAGAAAAAGTCAAATTTTAATTCATTTCATTAGTTTTTATATTAGTTTTATGATTTATGATTGACTTATCACCAACCCTCAACCTTTCTCATATGACTTGGACTAGCAATGGCGGTTAAATCATGTATTATGTATTAATTTTGTGATTTCCTACAATGAGACCTTTATTCCTATCTTTTGGTTTCAGGTGGCACGAGGGGGTCAATCTGTTACAATTGTGGGTTCAAAACTGATAATGTTTGGGGGGGAAGGCAGAAATAGACAGTTGCTAAATGACCTCCATATTCTTGATTTGATTACTATGACTTGGGATGAAGTGGAAACTAAGTACTAAATTTTATCTTATGTTAATAGTTATGTGTTATTTTATTTTTTGTGTTTAAGAATCTTTTATATTGAATAAATAGGAATGCTCCTCCGTCACCACGATTTGATCATACAGCTACAGAGCATGCTGGACGGTACTTGTTTATCTTTGGTGGCTCCACTCAATCATCATGTTTCTGTGATCTTCATGTGCTGGACTTGCAGAACGTAATTTTTTTTTATATAATATTCATTTCTCTTTTGATTCATTTTGCATCCATATTTATATGGGACTGAAGTTCACCTGAAATATTTATCCTGATCCTGCACACTCATGATAATTGATTGCAGATGGAGTGGTCTCAACCTGACGTGCAAGGTGTTGCTGTGACACCTCGAGGTGGTCATGCTGGTACAGCTGTTGGTGATATGTGGTACCTAGTTGGTGGTGGAAACACTATAAGCGGTGTGTTTGCTTCGGCCAAATATTCTTCTATTCTGGGTTATTCTATCATCTAGATGAGTATCTACCTTTGTTATTTATACATGTTAGATGAGTTATGTTATTTTTATGATTTGCTTTTATATTGTTGTATTGTATATGCATGTTTATGCAGGTGCCACTGAAACTATTGTTTTGAACATGTCCAAACTTGTCTGGTCAGTAGCTACGGTCGTTCCCTCACAAGATCCACTTGCCAGTGAGGTTAAACTAGTCGCTTACTTTTAACATTTTATATGCCACTTTTCATTCTAGTATTTTTGTTTTCTGGATTTAATTCTTTAGCGAATTAATGATCATTAGGTTTTATTCTGCTGGGATTTGCAGGAACGTGTCCAACTATCATATTTCAAGATCCATAAAAAAATCGTTTTGTAAAGATTAAATGTCATTTTTTGTGCGCTCAAATGACCATATGTTAGCTTCTAAAATCATATATCGAACCCTAACTTGATAAAAATTAATGATGCAAGAAAAATATTTTACAAAATAAGCAAGCTCGACTCTAGCTCATATCATGCATGGGTTTTAAGTTAATACACATCATAGGAGTTGTCTATTTTGGCATGCTGGTCTATTAGTTCAGCTACAAGATCATTCGGTGGTTGCTCTTATGGCATGAAACCAAGGGCTCTAAAGGTCTTATGAATTACGGGAATTTCTTTTACTCTTTTGGAGTTACAGGAAAGAGAAAAAAGATTTCAAAGGTGGATTTATTTTTATGCATTCCCGTGATTTTCTCTTGCCTCTTTGGTGGAGTTAATTTGGGTTTATTTTATATATAGAGGATTGGGATTTCATATGACATCCATGGTTAAATACATCTCTGACGCGATGCAGTCTACACTCTTGTGATCAAGGACATTAATTACGCTGTGTGGCGATAAAAAATATCTAATTTTAAAATGGGATAGAGTGGTGGATGGCTGACTAAATCAAGATAATATGATTTCATCATTTGAAGTTGACCTCACAGACCTAATCTACTGATGATGGAAGGCTTGGAGTCATATTATTTAAGGAGTTTGATTAGCAACCATTAGTTATTTTCTTTGAGGTATTTTGAGTCAATTGGGGTGGTAGCATGATAAAGGGGTCATTCTCTCTGATTAAGATTATGAGTTTCTCTTGGACGTAAAAAGTTCAAGGGTACTATTATGATTGATTGTGATTCAGTCGTATACCAAATTAGCGCAAATGCACATAACATGTACCTCTGATCGATTCATGACTGGTGCAGTCAACTTGATTATCTAGGAGTAAATGTGTGCTAACTTTAAAGGAGAGCGTCCTAAGACAGTTTTAGTGAATGTGGATTTATCAGATCGAGCATACTTTGTTGTGATGCCAATATGTATGTTGTATACTTCACGTGGTAATTGTATCAAAGGTTGGTTGCTTGTTTATGCAGTGATTAAACTACGTCATTGATGGCAACAGGTTGCATCCATGGGTAGCCTTGGGCCTGCAAGCAGGGAGGCTTGGGTTAATCTTAAGTTTGTTATGCTTCAAAGAGGTATTGTCATAATATTGAACTATGATCTGCTCTGGTGTAATAATGAATTCCCTATCAGGCTAGCTTGAGAATGGGATCTTACAATGTTTGTAACCAAATTTGGGAACTTTATCCATAGGGCTTAAGGTGATTTTGAAAATTCGGTCTTTCATTATCAGAGTGGGGAATGCTATTTTTATTTTTGTAAATATGGAGAATCAACACTTATTTGTCATATTTTAATGTTGATAAAAATTCGGTGCTTGGAGCTTATAATTTTGATGATAGAGAGATCCAAAATGGTGGGACTTACATCTTTAGGCTAAGGGAGGCCCATATTTGTGCCTAATGGATTGATTTAATGGATTTTTTTGACAATGTGTTAACTCGGCTAAAGGGTTAAGGCTTTATTATGAAGGTTTAATGGCGAGACTTATATATGTGAGGCAAGTTTGGGAGTTGGGTAT
Source organism: Dendrobium officinale (assembly GCA_019514585.1). Taxonomy (NCBI): domain Eukaryota; kingdom Viridiplantae; phylum Streptophyta; class Magnoliopsida; order Asparagales; family Orchidaceae; genus Dendrobium; species Dendrobium officinale. The sequence goes on from CM033696.1 coordinate 31,011,266, forward strand.
TGCTTTGATAGTGGAGAACCCCATGAGTGGGTTTGATTATTTGAAGTTTTAAAGTAACCCAAAAGCTAGCCTTACAATCCTTTTCTTAGGTAGGGTGCCTTGAAAGAGGAGAGAGAGAGAGAGAGAGAGAGAGAGAGAGAGGGAGAGAGGGTTAGGGTATCCTCTCATCAAGGTTTGACACACATTTACTTGGAGATTGTGGCTTATGAATCCAAATATATTATAGTTTAGGGGTGAAATTTATAGTCTCAAACCGAGAAAAGTCTAGAGTTAGGACATGTGATCTTATTATATAGATAAGACAACCCAATCAAGATTGATTGATATGTCGTTTCAAGATTTGGTTGAGCTAACTATTAGTGTTGAATTGTTATATTTTATATTGTTTTTATTTTTCATAATCTCGATGTTTTTCCAACGAGGGTCTAGTTCAATTGTGTAATCTTTTGGATAGTAAATTCTTTATTAATATATTTAGGCTGAGGGCAATATGCTAATTTGATGTATTAGTTGGGTTAATAGTAGAAAGTAGAGGCTCCTCTCCCTTTGTCTAATCCCAATGGGAAACTCTCATAAGTCAGTAGATTTTTTGAATACATGAGAATATATTTTATGTTTATTTTATAGTTATGTTGACTTATAACCAAATGAAAAAAAGAGAAGATATATACGTTCGATATCTCATGTACCTCCACACATCGACCCGTGATCTCCGCTCGTCGTTCTTTGCACAAAGCTCTACATGAATCCCGCATATCCCTCTACGCACGATTTGAATCCCACGCCGTTCTTCCTCTTCACATGATGCCTCGATCGTTGCCATATGCTTGCATTAAAACGAATCGAGGAGGCCTCCGGTTACCTTTCTCGCTCACGAACGGAACACTTGCCGAAGCCAATCCCTGACTTCCTGTTTCCTCTGCAATGAAACATCCATCCAAGGCCTCTCCTGACCTCGAATTTTGCCTCCCAGACGATTCGAATCCCCCTGCACAAGCCCGATCAGCTTATAACTGTCGACCTACCTCAATCCTATTCTTCCTTCCATGATCAATTATTTGAATATCCCCACCCCAACTGGACCGGCTGACTTCCTCCTCCCGCAACCTCTACCCAATCTGATCCGGTATCCGTCACTCTAGTCCTATTCGCAAGCCGCTGAGCTCGCCTCCCAACCTCAAATACTTTATATAACCTATAATCCTCCATCCCAACCTCCTACTCATTTGAACTGAGCTCCAACCGCATCTTCCTCTGCGGATCAGATTCTCCTCCTTCGATGATGTTCCCTTCTGTTAGATTGGAATCAACGATGGGAACTTGCTCACTATGAAGGTATCTTTCATCCCTTCACGCGTTTCTTTAGCCAAATCCCTAAACAGAGTTTATGGCAAAAGAGGGAAACAGAGGATTTAACTGGCTGTGAGATTTAACCGTTCCCTAAATCTTGCTTAATAGAATTTAACATAAATCTTGTATCCATACATTCTTTTTTAATTAATTTGTGATTAATTATGATTAATTATAATTAATGCTCATTAATTATAATTAATTGTTATCAATTATAATTAATCACTATGAATTATAATGAATTGCAATTAATTCTGATTAATAGTATTAATTATCATTAATAATAATTAATTATTATTAATCTTAATTATTGTTATTAATCATGATTAATTAATATTATTAATTATAGTTAATTATTATTAATTATAGTTAATTATAATTAATTATAATTAATTATAATTAATTGATGTTAATTAAAAAAAGTTAAGTTAAAAAAAGAAGAAGAGGAGAGAGAGAGGGGAAGAAAGAAGTTGTGTGCCTCGATCCTCACGCATCATCATCACCATCAATACACATACATGTTTTTCTTTGTGTGGTAGGAGGGGAACCTAGTACGACACTAACGATGAGGCGGGTAGGCCCTGTACACGCTTTTCTTATCATGGCGGAAAAAAATTTAAGTACCAGTACGTACCTTAATGTCTGCCGTGAAAGAATTATGGATTTCAAAGTAGGTACCTTTGAAGACCCATACACGTTTTCTTGGCATGGTGGGAAGGCCCAGCTCCCCAAATTTCTCCCAAATGGGATATGCTGGGATGTTGCCGAAATTCAGAGTGAAGATGTACAATGATTGAATGAACAACAGGGGACCTGATCCTCTGTCGTCAAATAGACAGAGTCAACAAGGTTCAGACGGATAAAATGAAAATTGCTCATGTACCTCGATGATGATCGTGTTGACATAAAAATCTCAACTGGAGGGAACCCTAAATATTTGATATGAATCCCAGGTCTACAACGTACTCTTGGATGAAGCAACCCATGGCTGCCAACAAAAATCCTTCTATTAGGTTGGGTCGACTACCTCCTCTGACTAAGTAGATCAAGGACCATGATGGCCCGGGACGATGGAACCATATGAACTTGATTGGGCTCATCATCATCCCCCACCACAATCCTCTTTAAGTGCAAGATAGTAAAATTTCTAATTTTAAATATCAAATTTTCAAATAACAAACTCATGCTGCTATTATACACCAGATACCAAGTATCTGTTTTGACGATTAGCCTTAATTGAAAGTTCTCTCTCGTCATCAGGAGGAGTAATTAACTATAGGGGTTTGCGCCTATAGGAAACCAAAACTCAGATCATAAAATCCTCGCAAAATGAGGGTTAAATCTATAGGTGATGTATTATTCACAATCCAATCTGCCTTCTTAAAATTTACCTCGGAACTTGCTCGTTAAAACTCTCCTCAATGACCCAAAAAAGAAAAGAAAGAAAGAGGGTCGGTGGAGAAGCCGGGTGCGAATTTTCGGAGCCCACAAGTTAGCAAGTATTTTCATAATGAGGTTTTCTTATTAGGCCCACCCAAGCCTATTTAGAATTTCTATGTCCTTTGTTCTAACTTAAAGGCGACTCCATCAAGTTTTGACTTATTTCTAAGTTGTGCTAATATTTTGCTAAGATTTTATTATTAACACACAACAATTTTTAGTTTGTAGAGAGATGGTGCATAATCTAGCTTGTACATTGTTCTAAGCCCAAAATTTTGTTCACTGTATGCGACGAGTACATTAAATTTACCCATGTTCAAGTGTTAGTGTTGTTTCACTTGATTACATTATACGTTCATTAAGTCTGTTTTGTGTATGGTTTGTACTTGTTAGATTATTTGTAATGTTCATTGTTTATCCTTTGTCCAAATCGGTAGATGGAATGCTGGGAAGTTTTTGCTTTTCCCTATTAAACTCAATCCAAGGTTCTTCTTGTCCAAATGTGGTGATATGTTTTTGAGTGTAACAACAATGTACTTATGTAGATTTATGTTTTGGTTTTTAGGTTTAACCATGTAACTGTTTGGTATAATGTTGGCAACTTTTTGTTTTGCAAGTTCTCATTTTCATCTAAAATTTTGTTCCTTTCCCAACTAAGGGACAATAGGAAGCTTGGTGACCTATACACATTATGCCCGAAAGTTGACATATATGTGATGCAAAGCATTAAGACACATTTTGGGAACATTACAAATATCCTAAATGACGTACGAGTGACATTCGACCTTAGCTTTATTGGGCCATTGAACATATGGAAACCTTGCAATAAATGTTGAGGTTATGGAAACTTGGGCCTCTCCACCATTCCCCAAAGGTCATGCATGGTTGGCTTCTCGACTTTGATTTTACAACATTGTTAGACATTTCACAAACTTCCAGAAATTAAGGTTGAGTAATAATGCAGAGCCTTATCACCATGTTCTGAAGATCATTTATGGGTATTTTCTGGCCTTGGTTATATCAAGTTGTTGGACATCTAATTAAATAAAATGGTAGTATGAGGCCTATCTCTAAACCCCAAATGTTATGTATGGTAACATGGTCGACTTTAACTTAATTGGGTCATTAGACATCTAACTAGCTTGTGTTTGACCGTGGTAAGAGAAGAAAGAGAGTAAATTAGAAAAATACAACACATTGTGATGTAGGCAAGGGGGGGGGGGATCAAAATATTTTGGGTGAGCTTCAATGACCTCTACTAAAAAATCAGCTCATTTATGTTGAGCTACTTCTTAATTAGCTCATTAATTTGAATTTAATTGAGTTCAATCCCCCTCTCTAATGGCCCTTTGATTTCCCCACCTAGCTCCCCTTCCCATGGCTCTCTTTCCCCTTTCTTGGCCCTTCAGTTTTCCCTGTCTGGTTGCCTTTTTTCGGTTCCCCTGGTTGCCTTTTCCCTTCCCTATGTGTCTTCGTTTTTCCCTCTTGGTTCTTCTCCTTGGTTGGTTCCGGCTCCCTTGTCTGCTGGTTCCGATTCCCTATGCTGCCCCTTTGGTTTCTCCCATGGCTGCTTGTCTCGTAACTGCTTTTCCCGGTTTTCTGTGTGGCCTTTTCGGGTGCTATTCTGGCTCCCTTTGGCTGCTTTTTCAGTTCTCCCTTGGCTGCCTTTTTGGATTTTCTGTGTAATTGTTTGAGTATTGTTTCTGGACTGAATGTTTGGCCTTCTATCTCCCCTTATCTGCTTAGTTTAATTGGAGGAATAAGGGGACTGCTTGTCTACCTTTTGTCACCTATAAATATGTGATGTTTAATGAGTTTAGAAGATTTTTAATAAAGAGTTTATGGAGAGATTTTTGGAATAAAAAACCTAAAGGTTTTTTCTTTGGAAAAGCTTGCGAGCTTGTTCCACTTCTTCTCTCTTCTTTGGGAAAGCTTGCGAGCTTGTCCTCCCTTTCGTCTTGGCTTCTTATCTCTTTCTTCTCTCCGCAAGTTCGACGCCAATTGCATCTTTCTTCTCGATCCAAGAAAAGCAAGTTTAGGTGTTTGTTTTTATGTCATAAGTTTGTAAGGGTTATCTTCATCCTATAAAAGTCATATTGTGTTTAAATGTTGTATTTTGTCTATTTTTAAGTATTTTCTTATATCCTAGGAAGTGTTTTATTTTTGCTTGCAAAAATTAGGGGTTTTCCTAATTTTTGCTTGCATCAATTTGGTATTAGAGCAGGTTTGTCGAGTGAGTCTTGGTGTCATGAGAGTTTTTAAATTTTTGTTATTGTAAGTCTTCATATGTTTTGAGTTTAAATTGATATTCCATGCATTCATCCTTTGGAAGCCTCATGTCAAGATTCGAATGAGTCCCAAGGAGAATTTGACCCTACCATAAATAATTGATGCAAGCAAAATGGGAAGAGCCGACCGATTCTTGGTTGCTTGGGTTGGCTGTTCGATTCCCTGCCGTTTGGCTGTTCGGATGACTGCCTGTTGGCCTTTTGTCTCATCTTTTCTGATTGGTTTGAGTGGGAGGCTGATTTGGCTTTTGGAATTCCTAATTTATGGTGACTTTTGGGATTCCTAATTTATGGTGACTTTTTGGATTCCTCTTATGCAATTTAATAGGGCTTGATTGGGTGACTCTTGGGCTTCTTTTCTTTAATTTATGAGGGCTGTTTTGTGGGCTTTTTGGCTTCTTCTTTCCTCCTATATAAAGGATTGTTTTGGGCTGTTTTAGATGTATGTTTTGGTGAGAAAATATTTGGAATGTGAAACCTGCGGGTTGTGTTCTAGCTTGCGAGCTAGTTCCCTTTCTTTTCTCCTCTCTTTGATTTTGTCTCGGGCTTCTTATCTACTTCTCTCCATGGTTACCACTCCATTGTATATTTCTTCTCAACTTATCTTATTATCAAATTTATTAGGTGTTTAAGTGCCTTTTAACATGTCTTTGTTATCATATCATCTATAATTTGTAGTTTTGTCGTTAAGTTGTCATATTAGTCATTTTTTTCGGTATATTTGGTTTGAAATAGGTCAATTTTGGAAGACTTGCAAATTTTATATTTGTAGGCAATTTTTTCTTGTCTACATCACATTATAAATTATTACTTTTTATCAATTATGACAAAATTTTAGTAAAATACCCGCAGTGGCTCTTTTTCTTTTGGTTAAATGTCCTGACGTACAACAATGTTCTCATAAGTGCTTGCGAGTAAAAATTTTCTCTTTTCTAAATTTTTGGAATTTTGAAATTTTTTGCCCCCTACTTTTATATAAGTCATTCGTTGAAGGAAGAAGTGCCCCAATTGGAGGCGTGCGATAAAAGAAATTAGGAGGGGGGAATATTTTCTCAATTTATTTAAATTATACAGAGGGCCTCTTAATTGAATGGGATGAGCTGCACTTATGCATGACCCTTTTTATTTCCTTATTTTTATTATTATTCTTTTTTTCTTTCTTTTTTCTAATACAATGATTTTCTGATTGTTGTTTTTTTTCTTTATTATTAGTATTATTATTTGGATATCTTTTTATCCCTTTATTTTTGTTCTAGCACATGTGATGGCTTGTCAGTCTTCAAATACGCTTGAGTGTAATGTGGGCCCTGTTGAGTCCACAAATCAAGGTGACCTGACTTTGAACAAGGAATAATCAGGACTAGAATGGCTAGAATGGAGGGTAACTAATACTTATTCTCAAAGTAATGCCTCGTAATCCTATCTGAATGCACTTAGAATGCCACAAATGCAAGATACTCGATAAGGTCCATCAAAAGTTGTAGGATTAAAAACACCTTATGAGTACCGGCTAAGCTGTGTTATGAATATTTTGGGGAGCACCAAGTACAATACATAACATTTGTAAATAAAAAAGGTATAATAAGAGTCGGTGGAATAAGTAGCTTTTTTTCATGATGTGCATTTTGTATCTTGGCCTTCATAATTTAGAAATCATATAGTGGTTAATTCTACGTAGATAAGCATCGAATCCAAACTAGTCTTGTTCTCAAGCCAATCTGGAACTGCTTTTTATGGGAAGCAAAACGTGATGTTGATGCTAAGCAAACTCGCATGAAGTTCATTGGTTTTTATCTATGGCACTGTGTACATAAATTTTTGATGTGCTCCCTTGTACAGTGCTTATCTATGTTACTAAGGTACAGTGCTTATCATGCATTTGTATCCAATAAATGTGTGAATTTTGACTTGTGAATGGCCTAGATTTCTCGTTCCTGTTAATTTCTCAAGTTCAAAAGCTTTAAATTCTTGTGATTAAGCTCCTTGGCATTCTTCACATGCGGCCTTCTTGAGTTGACTTTCATAAAAGCTCATTATGATCTTTAAGACTAACATTGTTGTAACTTTGTGTGGTTTTTTTCTGAGGTGCGTGGCCATTTAAATGTATGCATCTCCTTTTGGATTTAGCTTGCCAACTGCCCCTGCTTTTGACACGCTTAGGGGTGTAAACGAGTCGAGTCGAGTCGAGTATTTGCCTTATCAAGCCTGGCTCGTTAAGTCCTTAATGAGCTCGAGCTCGAGCTCGAGCTCGAGATCGAGCTCGATTAGTAGGCTCGAGCTCGACTCGTTTAGAAAATATTAAGCTCGAGCTCGACTCGAAAGCTCGAGCTCGTTTGAAAAGCTCGAGCTCGAGATCGAGCTCGTTTGAGAATTACCAACGCATGTGATGGGTATTATTATATATATAATTAATATTATAAATATAATATATGTAATTATATATATAATTATATCGAGTAGCTTGATAAGCTTTCGAGTCGAGTCAGGCTGAGCTTGAACTCGAGCTCGTTAAGCATTCGAGCTCGATTGTAGGCTCGAGCTCGAGCTCGAAGCTCGATAAGCTCGGCTCGCGAGCTCGTTAACGAGTCGAGTTCGAGCCGGCTCACGAGCCGGCTCGGCTCACTTACATCCCTAGACACGCTTCACTAGCTGCATGCGTTGTTTTATTATTATTATTATTATTTTCAGGCCTAGACCTTGGAGATAAGTAGCAATGACACTGGACTACATGCTGGGTGGCTGATGCATGCTATCTTATTGTTGAAATCATTTGCTTTGATTTTCTTTGCTTCACGGTTTTATGTTCTTTCCTTCTTACCTATTAATTTGCTTATTTCTGATTTTAATGCGAAGAGACTGATGATATATGTTAGCATATTTTCATATGTTTTCTGGTTTCTTGTTTAGTGCAGTGCATTGGAATACTTAGATACTGCTTTATAAGTTGTGCAGTGTAATGTTTGCATTCTGAGTTGGGTAGTCTTTAAGAAAATATTGTTCTAAAAGTGAATGGACTATTATATTCTAAAATTATCAAGAGAAATATCTCAATATATTTCCCAGTGTTTTCCAAGATCGTGCTTAGGTCTTGACTTGTGCTTTGCAGGGCCTTAGCCTTTCTGCAATGTCCATTGACGGGGAAAGCCTTCTGATTGCCTTCGGTGGCTACAACGGCAAGTACAGCAATGAGGTAAATTGGATCCTTTGTTTGTTATGCAAAAACTAAAGAATGCAATTAGTGGGTTAAACAGTCTAAAATTCGTTGTTTGGATTGCACATGATTTGAGCTTACTGTTGATAATCATTATTATTAACATTGGCCTTATCCTAATTATTTTGGCTTGGTGACAGTGTACAACATAATACATATGATACCCCTATTAGTTATGTCGAATCTAATTGTTTCGACTAATTGGGTTGCACTGTTGACTCGGATCTCCTCAATCTGTCAATGGAGCTGGACGAGAAACTCATTAGGGGGTTGTAGGGGGGCAGTGCACCCCTATTTGGGGGGGTAAAATTTTCTTGTATGTACAACGCCGCAACGACGTAAATTCAATGAAAGGTGATGTGGCCCCCCCTTTGGACAAGGTGCTCAACATCGAGGCATTGTGAACACAACGCCGTAGCGATGTGGGCTCATTATGAGGCAGAGGAGATAGTGCCGAGGTGTTGTGGGTATAGTGTCGTCGTGCTGGTTTGGTTAAGTCGGTTTTCTTTTTGTTTTTAAGAGTTTTATCCAATTGAAGGTTCTATAATTCGTGAGAAATGCTTGTATTCGCTTATGGAGATGATGGATATGAGTGTGAGGTGAAGAGAGTGTTAGTGTGAAGATATGTACGATTTTGATATGCTATGGGGTCCCACCTTGTGGGGCCAATTAATATTTCACTATATAAGGAGGAGAAATCCGGGGAGAAATAATTATAAAAGTTTATTTAGAGAAAGATGGTTGATTTGAATTTAGATTGATGAGGAAATTAGGAAATAATTATTTAAGGAAAGAGGATTGATTTGAATTCAGATTTGGGAGAGAATTAAGAAGGTTTTATTTAGGGAAAGTGGTTGATTTGAATTCAGATTTGGGAGGGAATTATTAATGTTTAATTAAGGGAAAGAGGGCTGATTTAAATTTATATTTGAGAGAAAAATATGATGGTTTATTTAAGGGTAATCATGTTGTTTTATTTTCATTATATTATTTATGTTTGTTGTAGTTTTCTTGTGAGTTGTTTCTACTAGAGTCTAGGATTTGTGGGAGAGCTGATCTACCTCTCGAATAGTTGATCCATGGTATCCTTCATTATTGTTGAAGTATTAATCAAAATCATCCCCTATCTTCAAATTTTTTTCGATTTTCTACTTGTTATCTTGTTGTTTTTACTTCAAAAATGCATCAAATTTCTCCCATTTTTTATGGTAGATTTTTTGGTGTTATACAGCTTCGTAATTTTTTCCCATTTTCAGGTTTTTCCACGTTTAATTCTATTTTGTTCTTTGTTTTCTTTTGTCTTATTTGTTTCATTTTTGATTTACTTGCAACTCAAACAAGTGTTGGGCTGGGCCTATGGAATTAATTTATGTTGTCCAACGTCTGCATTATAAAGAAGCTATTCTGCCACTCAACCCTTGATCTCAAGGTCTCTAAGGAGAACTTAAACGTGACAACTATCCTGCAATCTAGACTATTCACATTTTAGTTTTCAAAGTTTCTATATACATTTGTATGTTTATTGGATGATTATCGTCACATTTCTTGTAACAGTCCAATTTTTTTTTGTATATAAATTGTTTTTTATTTCACAGGTCTTTACATCTACAGTTAGCATGCTGTTTATCATATACATCTGTGATCCCCTGTTTTTAATTGCAGCTTTTCGTTTTAAAACCCAAGCCAAGAGTACCAACAAAACCCAAACTCTACCAGTCACCAGCTGCAGCAGCCGCAGCAGCTTCAGTTACAGCTGCTTATGCTTTAGTAACATCAACTGGCACAAAGGACATCGATCCTGTTGACGAAAACCTTAAGAGTGAGCAAGCTAAAAGACAACCAGAGGCCGAGTCGTTTGCGACCGAGGTGCTGACAGTAGAGAAGAAGAATCTAGAGTCTAAGCTCGCTGAAGTAAGACGAGAAAATGCAAAGGTTGAAGGAAATCTTGAAGATGCTAGAAATCGTCAGTCTTTATTGTCTATGGTGAACTCTTAAACCCTCGTGGAATGTTCTCTTACTTTGTTTTTTTAAGCTTTTGATTATCTTTTTTATTGTAATCCTGATTAAAAGGAACTCAAGGCTGTTGCATCACAACTAGAAGCTGAAAGATCAAGATGCTTCAAACTAGAGGTTTTGTTAGTTATTCTTTTGTTTCTTTGGTTTCTTGGTACCTTTGTTGGTTGCATAAAACTAAAGTAAATGCTTTTTATTTAATTTATTTATTGGATCGTTACAGATACAAATTTCAGATATTCAGAAGAGATTAGATTCAGTAGGTTCTCTAGAGCGAGATCTGGAGATCCTACGGCAGGAGAGATCACAAGTCGAGCAAAATACGGCTGGAGTGCAGCGGCAAGGTTCTGGTGGTCTTTTGCGCTGGATGTCCGGTTAAACGCATATGCAGAGAAGTATGTGGCGATGGAGGTTATGAAAATATATACTTTCCATCTTGCTGCAATGGTTTTACTATGGTCATAATTAACCATTCCTTCTGTAGGGCCTGATGAGCACACAGCAAAAGTTGAAAGTGTGCTTACTTGGTGGGCTAACGAGGTTTGCCCGCACCCTTTGTGTTCCATGCAATTACTCTAATTCATATTTAGTGAGTCTTTTTTTGCTATTGTTTAAGACTCCGTTATTGTGAGAGTTATTTGTGAGCATTGTTTTGTTAATATTTTCATTTTGGAATTCGGTTATCTTGTTTTGTTCAAGCTATTAAGCATGTTATTGAGCTTATAAAAATTTCAAAAAAATGTTTTCTAGGACGTATTATTGAACTTTATAGAAAAATTTTGAGCAATATTTGCTAGTTTATCTATTTACGGCAGATGCTTTAGCACTGGAAAGATAAATATTTTTGTATGTTATTAGAAATAATTCAATAGGTTTGCTATTTTCTTATCGGAATGGTTTTACTGTTCCGAGTAATTTCTGCTGTGGCTTATTGGGTTATTAAGTTGGGCTCAGCCTGGATAATGCAATAAAATATTCTCGAATAACCTTTGTATGCTTGAGTAGAGATATGTTGTCTGAATCCGCTAAAGAAAATTTTTGTATGAGGTGTTTCAATTATTTAGGAGCGTGGGAACACTATTGTATTTTCTGTTTCATTTTATATTTTATTTTATTTATATTTTGATTTGTTTAAATCATGTTTTTATTTTTATTAAATATTTAATAAATTCATTTATATGACTTAATGACTGTGATTGGAGAAATTATTTTGTGCGGTCACCAAACGGCATCCAGAGGCTAATCAGGATGTGTCAGATCATTTTTTTTTGTTATGTACTTATGTTGTGTATCGGGTAATGTGGCTCATCCTGATTCACCTCTAGACAGTTTGGTGACCACAAAAAATAATCTCATGTGATAGGCATTCGTTGAGGAGCAGCTACAGATAACAGTGGTCGAGTATGGTAGTTGATGTTGGTGATTAAAGGTGGTTAGAGTTAGTGGCCAATGGTGAGTGGAGGTGATGGTTGATGGAAGTGTTAGTTTTAGAAATATTCAAAATAAGTAAAATTTATTTTGAGTATTTGTAAAAGTAATTTATTTTTTTATTTTTAAAATAAAATATATTAAATAAGTATATTTTAAAAATTAAAAATAAAGTGATTTCACATAGGCTTTAATAGTTATTTTGAATACTTCTCAAATTAAATTAAAAATTAAAAAAATGCAAAAAAAAAAAAAACACTTTAAAGTTTAAATAAATATTTTTAAAGATAAAGTTAAATAAAAATACACGACATCCCAAACAGGGCTTTAGGTAATCATTCCTGAAAGTTTCGTTTTCCCACTTTATTTTGCCATTTTAAGAATAGTTGTGGTTTATTTCTTATGATAATATCAAGAAAATTTATCTAAAAAAATCAATTTTGAAATGTATCCAATTCTCTCTAATGCTATTAAGGGGTCGTTTGATTGGAATACAAAGTGAAATAAAGTATTTTAAATGCAGGATTTTTAAAATTTAAGTGTTTGATTGGATGTATTAGGATTATACATAAAAGTAAATAGTGTACTTATTTTTGTTCAATTTTTAACTAATTCAAATTTGTCTGATTTTGAGCTAGAATTATTTATACAATAAGTAAGCTTGCTAGATCGTTGCCCATCACCTATGATAGTGTTCATTATCGTCTGTAGCTTGCTGTCGGTCATCGTCCTCTGACGACAACCACTGTTGGTTGCCACAGCCGCCATCACATGTCAGTGTCCATTGCCTTCATCTCCCATCGGTGGCCACTGCCACAGCTGTCCACCACCACTGCAAGTCGTGCGCCATCCACAGTCGCCAGTTCCCACCAACCACTATCCATCACCACCATGGGTTGTTGCAGACATTCGTCGTCGGCCACCACTATTGCTAATCACCACCACTATTCGCCGCTAATTGTCGTCACTTATCGCCGGCCACCTTTGGCCATCATTACCACCCTGTCACCTGTCGGTTGCCACCATCTTTAAATATCATGTTACATTTATTAATTCTAATCAAATAAAACAAAAATTCACCTGCATTTACTTTATATACATCTAAATAACTCCAACATATTTCTTTTATATTGTATTTATTTTAAAGTGCATTTTATTTACACTGCATTTTTCTTTAGCCAATCAAACACCCCTAAAAGGAGGCTTGAATTTAGTGAGCAAATATTTGTGCTGTCAAGTATTATATGATCAAATTCCTTAAAAATATTGTACATTCAGATTATAGTTTCTTGTAGAATCACTATTTTAAACTTATGGAATCTTTTATCCAAATTAAATGTAACTTTTTATAAGCATCTCATGAATATTAAAAAAGTAATGCAAATGGAAATATTTTATTCTAATTTTTTAATATTTATTTTATTTTTTTATACTTAAATTATAAGTACGTTTTGAACTAGATAATAATTTTTTAATGTAATAGCGTTTAGAAATATTTTTGTGGAACACTAGGACTGGGATTTTTGTGATACCAAAATTTATGGTAAGGCTGATTTTATATGCCTCATAATTAAAAAAACATCATTAATTAAATATGCCTTTTATTTATTTTTATTTTAAGAAATATGCTCACAATTTATTTTAGATGATATTACTCTTAAAGAGGGATAATGTCTTGTACTTTGAAGCCTATCACAAACAAAATTGAATCAAATTGAGATTTGTAAACGAAGCTTATCGGGGAAGGCATCACAGGGCTGGTGATGTGCATGTTGGAGAAGGAATCACTAGATGATAACATGTAAAAGATGAAATAAATTTGTGACAAGAGATTGCTTAGGGCAAGCTTTTATAACATTGATGACATGCGAGGAGAAATAGACAGCACGGAAAGTGCTAGTTGAGGAAGGCACCATAGGAATCGCGGTATGCTTGCTGAAGAAGGCATCATTCCAAAAAGTTATCTTCGAACGTAGGAGGTTTGAACAGAATTCTAACAATGAATTTAGTGAGGACCAAATTTGACTAAGAAAGACATCAATAGTCATTCCAAATATGTAAGATGAGATTATTTCATTCGAAATGACTTTAAGATATATTTCTACAATAAATAAAAATAGCAATGATATTTCTCCAATTATGCATAATATGAATCATATTTTACTTTTTAATGAATTTATTAATTTTAAAAAGTTAGTCAACTATTTGAATAGAAAGGTAAAGTTATTTATTTTCATATAGGCTTCTTTATTTACAATAAAAGTATTATCTATTGAAAAAAAAACTAACAACTCTTGCAAACAATGTTATGAGGCAATTATTACTAATTTGTTGAAATCTAAATATGAGTTTGATATATCATCAAAAAATTATCTTGATCAAGCACGAATCTCGAGGCAAAAATCGAGTTGGAACCTTCAAAAATTAAATAAAAAAGCATATGAACTCTGATTTTAGCAAACTTATAGTATAACTGAACATCTTGAAAATGCAAACCCAACGACGTCAAATTTGACTCAATATGAGCTCAAATGAGTTTAAATCAAAGACCCGAAGCGCATTTGCAGGATTCAATCCATAATTTGGATTGCCAAAAAATTTTACAAACATGGCATTCTTATAGTCGAATCGAGCGGCTTGACGAGACAAATGCTCAATAAATAGTCCAAGACCAAGGGATTCAACATCAGTCATCCATTCAAATCACTCTCAATTTACCTCTGATCTTCCTCCTATTTACTTGTCATACCACTCTCATAAAACTATAAATAGATCACTCATTTCTTATAGAAAGGGACCCCCAAAGGGGGGGGGGGGGGGGGGGGGGGGGGGGGATTGGTGTGGAAAGGATGCCCAAGCAAGAGGATAAGAGAAGAGAAGAGAAGAGAAGGAAGCAAGGAAGAGAAGGAAGACTCCTCCTCCACCACCGCCGAACTTTCACCCGACAGCCGACCGACACTGAACTTCTAGCTGATCACCAACTAACGCTGGAATTAAGTAATGAAGCAAGAGTAGAAGGAAGACAAAGAAGAGAAGAAATAGAGCTCTCTTGTCACCAGTCTCTTCCTTGACCACTACCAGAACTTCACCCGATGTTGGACCTCCGCTCATCGCCGGATTTCTACATGAAGCTAGACTTTTGCCCATCGCTGAACTTTTACCATGCTTATATCTGATGCCAGATTTTTATCCATTGACATACTTCTACCCAACACTGGACTTCCGCCCATCACTAGATTCTTACATGACACCGGACTTTCGTCCGTCGCCGGATTCCTGCATGACACTGGACTTCTGCCCGTCGCCGGATTCCTGCCTGACGCTAGACTTCTACCCGTCGCCGGACTTCCATCGAACTTCTGACGTCAGACTTCTGCCCGTCGTCGGACATTCATGATGCTAGACTTCTGTCCCATCGTTGGACTTCTACCTTACGCTATCCTTCCGACCTTTGTCGCCAGACAACGATCTTTATGACCTCCATCGACTACGGTCCTTTCGACTTATGTCGCCCGCCGACTAAGGTTCTTTTGACTTACGTCGCCCACTGACTACAATCCTTCTGACCTTCATCGCCCAACGACTATGGCCCTTACAACCAAGCGAATACGTCAACAGTGATTCTTCTTATTTCCACCATGTAACATACTCTATATGATATATATTTGTTAAATAAAGTTATGACCTTTCTTTCAATGAAGGGCCTTATTTGTAATCAACTACAAATACTAGTTGGTCCATTTAAATTGGGCTAGGCCCTCTGATTTTTCTCCCTTTTCAGGGTTTTTCATATAGAAATCTTGGTGTCTCTTGTGAATGCCCCACCCTCTCTTTTTATCAGCGTGCGTGTTGAATTTTCGTACAAAGCAAATATTCTAGGACGCAAAGAGTTAAGTTTTATCATAAATTTAATTTTTCAATCAAAATTTTATGAAGGAAGGTGAAAAAATGCTTGGCTTCTAAATAATTAAGATTTATGATAACATCGTAAAAATAGATTCATATTCCAATTATTGAACTTTTTATTTGAGAAAATTTAGGTCATAATATATGAATTTAAAAATTATTTGAATAATTTTTATAATTATAGTCATTATGTTTATTTTAAATTAATTAATTAACTTTTATTGCATTCAACTTAAGATTTTTTTTTAAATATTTAAATCAATTAAAATAAATTCACATACATAATACTCCAACCTATAACCTCTTAATTACTTAAAATAAATTTAGGGATCAGCTACAATTCAATCTCCACATAATTTAGAGAGATTATTATGTGCGGTCATCAAATTATTTAGAGGTCAATCAAAATACGTAATATTACTAAATACACATAATTACATAATAATAATATTAATAATAATATACAGAATATCAGTGATATGATAGTCTTAATTGACGATGACCCCAAGTAATAATTTCGCCCTAATGTGGGCCTACATGCAATTCAGCCTACACATAATTTGGATCACGCTGTCCTACCAGTTGTCCTAACCACGGCCTTATATTCGTTCCTAATAATCAAAGCCCCAATCTATTTTCCCCGCATCTGTTCCCTCCACCTCCTTCACCGTTCACTCCGTCCTCTCTGCTTCTAGTCATGTCATTGGCCGAATTCTCTCCTTGCTCTTACTCGAGATATCAAACCCTACCCTCCAATCTATCGTCCGCTCCATTGACTGCTTTCCACGTCCACGCCTTCAAGCGCGGCCAATCTAAGCTCCATGTCCGCCGGCCGCTGAACATCACCTGCTCGGTTGCGCCGAGGTTGCCTTCTCTTTTGCTTCATTCGATTTGTTTTCCCAGTTGGGTTACTCATTTTCTTTCATTCTTTTTTATATCTGCTTGATTTTGATGTTTCGCTCTCAGCCAAGTACAGTCACCGGCGACCGCGGTTCCCGTCCGTCCGGCCGATGCGGCGAATAAACAGGAGTGTTATGGCGTTTTTTGCACGACATACGATCTCAAAGCGGTAAAATCGTCTTTACCCTTTTTATAGTCTTGGATAACATACGCGGTGATAGAGTTAGAAAATTTTTCGCCTTAGCTTTGTACGAATATCCAGCACACAAACAAAATAAAAAAGGAACACCAAAGTTTTTACGTGAAAACCCTAGAAAAGAGAAAAACCATAGGGTCACGCTCAGTTAAAATGATTTAACTGGTGTTTAGATTACAAGTGGCTGACTCGTCCCTGAAATTGAGGACGATCTGATTACAATAATCAACTCCCAGGTTGAAATTGAATTACAAATGGAGATCGGAAATCCGGCAACGTTCTGGTGGCGGACGAAAATCCGGCATCAGACGACTGTGGGGCAGAATTCCGATGCCAGTCGATAGTCGGGTGGAAGTCCAACGTAGTCAAGGAGGAGTCTCTTCCTTCTCTTCTTGCTTCCTTGCTTAATTCCAGCATCGGACGGTCATCGGGTGAAAGTCCGACGGTGATCGAGAATGAGTCTCTTCCTTTTCTTCCTTCACTTCTTCTTTCACTTTCTTCTTCTTGCTTGAGGTCCTTAAGAGAAATAATAGGTCTATTTATAGTTTTCTGAGAGTGTCATGACCAATAAATAGGAGGAAGATCATGGCTAAATTGAGAGTGATTTGAATGGACAGCCGATGTTGAATCTCTTGATCATGGGCCGTTTATTGAGCATTTGAATGTCTTAATGATATTAGAATTCGACGATCTTGGGCTCGTTGGATTTGTCTCGTACAGCCGCTCGATTTGACTATAAACACGTTATATTTGGAAACGGTTTGGTAATCCAAATTATGGATTGAACCATCCAAATGTGCTTCGGGTCTTTGATTTGGACTCATATGGGCTCAAATTGAGTTGAATTTGGTGTCGTTGGGTTTGTATTTCCGAGACGTTCAGTTCGACTATAAGTTTGCTGAAATCAAAGTTCAGATGGTCCCGGATTTAATTTTTGAAGTTTCCAACTTGATTATGTTTCGAGATTCGTGCCTGATCAAGATAAATTATTGATGATATATCAATGGTGAAGATGGATCTTACTAATCTTGAAAGACTGAAAGTTGTTTGTTTTCTTAATTTAGCTTTGGAGTTTGTCATAGTTGTATCTCTTCATTCTGATCAGGGTTTTTAGTGGAAATGTCCATGTCCTCGTCAGCAATTTGTTTTGAGTTCTCTACTTCAGTGCTTTCGGGTTGTTGTTCAAGCAACGATAGCTTATTCAAAGAGTTTGTTGTATGACTGTCCTCATAACTTATTACAAACATGACACCGTGAACCTATTTAATTTAGTGTTTTTTTTTTGGAATCGTCATGATGTAACTTTTTTTTTTTTTGGCTATTGAAACATTAAAGATTATTCATTGGCTTTGTCCCTTGAGTAACATACAGGGGCTTTGCTTAACCGTCAGTTGCAATATGATAGCATTTTTTACAATGTAATGCTTCACAGGAAGAGAAGACGAAGACTTGGAAAAGTTTAATTAGGGTTGTTGTTTCTGGCGCGGCTGGGATGATATCCAACCACCTACTCTTCAAAGTAATGAACCACTTATCGTTTTTTATTTTTTATATTATAATGATTCCGCAGCTTTTCAATTTTTGCATTATGAGAGTTCCTTACTTTTTTATCTTCTATGATGAACTTATTCATTGAAGCTTTAACCTTTTCTTTGCTGGAAATGAAATATAATTTGTAAGATCATACAAATGCTGCTTTAATATGAACTTGTATAAATAACGTTGTTTTTTGCTCTTACAATAAAAATCAAGGCACATTTATAGCTCTTTTTGGTGCTTAGGTTCATGCATTATTCCTTGTTTCTTCTATCTTAAATGCCTTACTTCTTTTCTTATGAGTTATCGGTTTCAATAAGGTGCAGTTAAGAGGTGTTGGATTAGTCGTTGGAAGGTCTTCCTCCCCGCTGTGACAGTGGCACTTTAGTGCACCCTAACTTACTAAATGCCCACTTTCATCAAAATTGATAGTACATTCACCAAAAAAAAAAAGATAAGATAGCCTGTGCTATATAGTTAATTAGATAAGATATTAATAGTTGGGCAATATACTGCTGTTCCCTGCAGCTCCATCATGTTGTTACAGACAAGGCAGAGAACCTTTGATGGCACACAGGCGAATGTAAATCATATCCATCTAGTATTCCCAGAAACGTTAGACTTATGCCCTTACCAAAGGTGCAAACAATCCAATAAGCCTTATAAGACACAAATTATTCTTGTGTAATTTCGGAATACTAATTTTTTCTGGAATTTTGAAGTTTGAAGATTTAATATATATGACAAGAAAGAACATTATGATGAGTTCGTTTGTTATTTCAGCTAGCATCAGGGGAAGTATTTGGGCAAGATCAGCCTATTGCTCTAAGATTATTGGGTTCTGAGAGATCATATCAGGCTCTTGAAGGTGAGTGAAAAAAAACTGTCATTCCTAACGTTGTTTATTTTATATATACTGCCCTAGACTTTGAGCAGATCAATTTTTGTTTAGCTTGTTTAAAGATAAAGGTTTATTTACTTCTTCCTAGTTTATTGCAATTCCAGGACTTCATATGTCTATTCAATCGTTCTACTTGTTTCTGAACTTTACTCACTTGCTTATTGTCATAACTTGGTTCTGGAAGGCAATATACTTCTGCGACATGAGACGTGTTGAAGGGATTTGTCTTGACCCTTAAATACAAGTTTCAAAAACTAGTATTGATTTAAGCCTATTTTGTACTAAAAAAAGATATTCATATACAAGTAATTATAAATAGTATGAGAAGTAAAGAAAAGTAAGTACTATTTTATTGCATCAATAAAATTCATAACAATAGCACAAGAAGAAAGTAAAAATAACAACTAAGGGTAAAGAAATAGAAAGTATTAACTACGGAAGCAAAATCACTTAAAATCTACATAAAGAAATTATACCACTGAAAAGTTTGCTCTTGTGGTGAGGGTTCACCAAACACTCAGGTAAAACTTGATAGAATTTTTTTACAATAAGTGAGTTTATTGACTTAATAATGGCCATGTTGAAAGTAAATCTCAATTAGAGGGGACTATCTTTTAAATGCCTCTAAACCTCAATGAAATATAAAAGTTTTAAAGTGATATTAATATCATCCAAATAATGGCCATGTGGAAAGAAAAACTCAGTCGAAGAGGTCAATTCTCAAATTATACCAAAATTTTAAAATTCTAAATCTATTAAAATTTCAATATTTAAAATAAAATTTAATCACTTAGGCCTTAAAGAAAAACTCATCCATCCTCTGTAACTGTTTGACTAGGGTGATGAATTCAATGATAAGTACAGCTCACAAAGAACAAATATTCAGTCGAGAATATCACTATGATTCATTTTCAAATAATCTTTTGTAGGTAGACGTGGCAAATGTCCTATAACCAATAGTTTGGCCCAACAACTTCACAAGATAAACAGTTATGGTGGGTCCTCTAATCGGTGGTTTGACCTAACAGCTCTATAGAACCAATTGTTTAGCCCATTGGCTCCATATGGTAAACGATTATGACTGAGACACTCTAACCGAGTGGTTTAGCTCAATGACTATGCTATATTACGGTCATGACTATAGCCTATATGTTCCCCAATTGCTAATGCCCTTTATTAATGATTCTTAGGGTATAATTAATTAGGTATAGAGCCTTTTGTTAGCTAAGATTGACTGTAATTTATTCTTTAGACAAACATTCACCTTAGGTTTAAACCAAATCTCCCTGTTTGAAGCAAAGGTTGCTGTAGCAATGGAGAACAAATACTTAATAGAGATATCTATCACTTGAGCCACCAATTTTACTTCTTCCACATGCTTTCTTACTACTTCACAACTGTAGGGTTCTATTTTAACTCAATGATGGTTGTTGTCATAGTCCACCTTTTCCTCTATGACAAGCCTTATATGTCATTAAGTGGGCTTTAGTCTGCTATTATGAAGCAAGCATTGATGAGAGGAAATAATCATATGAAGGCTACTGTAACATTTTAGTCTGTCGTCCAACTTGGTCTATTAACAGCCTTATCCATGGTTATGGAGATTGGGCTGAAATGGGGATTCAAAACTGCATTGGGTGACATAATTATCATGCAACTTCAATTGTACTTAGTGTTCTTTACATTCTTGTTTGGAACAAAATCCATTACTTTGGATTGATAATCCGACATGGTGGAGCAAAATATAGAGCTACTAGATGAGGATTCGTTGGGCGACATGTAAAGTTTGTAGCGAACTACAAGATGTACTTTAGAAGTCATTTTACAAAGGGTTTGGAACTTATGCCGCCTCTAATTATTTATTTGATCTATGGATCTACACCCACTGATCCAACAAGCTTTATGTTTCTCACTACATCCATGTGGTTCCTTGTTATCACCTAGTTTTTTGCACCATTTCTTTTTAACCTTTCTGGCTTTGAGTGAAAAAAAAAAATAGTTGATGACTGGAGCAGGTGTATAAAATGATGATAAACTGTTGAAAGATGATGTATTCTCTAGAGTGAAGCACGAGCAAATAATGAAGGATATAGAATTGGTTCATGTGTCAACTGATTCTCGACAGGAAGTTGATAGGAAGTATTTGAAAATTTTCCCACTCCCTCCTCATACTAGCTTCTCCCGGGTGGTCTCATTAATGTTGCCTGATGCAGGCCCCTTGGGTGCTAGAAGAGTGGTCGTCGTCCTGTAAGAGCCTCCTAAGCAGTTTCCTCGAGCTCCTCTTTCTGATTTCTTCGGATCTTCTACCAACTGCGTCAGCTCCATAGCCTTCCCTAGGTTCCTCGGCTCCAGCACCCTGACCGCTGTTCGTATCTCTGGTTTAAGCCCCTTCATGAAGTTCCCTTCCAGGGCTAACTCTGAAATATGATCCAATCTGTTAGCCAAGTACTCAAACCTGTCGTAGTAATCTGCCACAGTCCCCTCCTGAGTCAAGGCAAAGTATTGCTCATAGAAGTCTCCTCCCCCATCGGCTTGGAATCGTTCTAATAAGCAATCTTTGAACTCTCTCCAGCTCCGGATGGGCTCCCTCCTGTCACGCCACTGGTACCATGCTAATGCTTTTCCTTCCAAACACAATCCCGCCGCTATCAGCTTCTTTTCCTCTGTCAACCCGTTGACAGCAAAGTAACGCTCCACCTTGTAGATCCAGCCATGGTCGTCTTCACCCTCAAAGACGGGCATCTTCAGCTTCCTCACTCGTGGGTCTCCCCAGTTTCTCCTGAATCCTCCATAACCTCCCATTCCTCGAAGAGGAGGTGCTCCCCAACTGTCACGATCCTCCCTCCGGTGATGATTCCCGAACCCTTCATCATATTCCCCTCTTCTCCCTTCAAAATCAGCACCCCAGCGATGAAAATCTTCCCTTCTTTTGACAAAATCAGCACCCCTCTGGTCATTACCCAAACTCATCTTCTCTCTAAAAAGTGGCTCTAGAGGTGGCATGTCGTCCTCCCCCTCAATGACCTCCACTTCTGGATTTCTCCTCCCCCTAAACGGGTTCGGATTCCCTCCTACTCCATGGCCTCAGGTGGTCTCTCTTGCTTCCGATGTCGTAGGATTGGTCTTCAACTCTAATAGTTTCTCAACATTTCTTCCATCACTGTGAATTTCCCCTCTATCCTTTCATTGTTGAATGTGATTTGGTTTTGAAAATAAAAAATTTTCTCTCCAAATTTGATTACTTGCCCGATCTCGCCTTCCAATACTTCTACCTTCCCGGCCATCTCTCTTCCCGCGGATCACGAAGATTTTCTTTTGGTTGTCAAAAACCCGCTGAAATTTTGAAATTTCAGCAAGGTCCCAAATCGATGCTCCGATACCAATTTGATAGGAAGTATTTGGGTTCGCTAGTAACCCAACCCAAATCGAGAGTCAAATAGCAAAATTACTGCTGTCCACAGCAGTAAAACAGTCTAGATTTGCTGTTCACAGCAGAAAAAACAGCAAAATCAAGAGAAGACTGAGAGAAAACTCAACCAAGGACTTGTATTCCACTAGAAGATGTAAAATAGCAAGATACAATTGATCCTCTATTCGAGAGGATGATCGATCTCTCCCAAATCTCTAGACGCCGCAAGAGCCCGAAGAAAACTTAAATCTAAGAGATCTCAAATTTCAGCCAAATTCAAGATGCCCTAACCCTAGGAAAACAAAGTATTTAATGCATACAAATCAAAAGAAAATCCCTAAATAGTCCCTACATTCAAATTTCCCTCTCAAATCCCTAAAAAATCCTTCCTAAAATGGTCCGCTTGGGTGGTCGGGACGCCCGATCTCCGCAGGAGGCGGAGATTTCGCGAAATTCAGGTCCCATGCGGACCGGCTGGACCGGTCCAGTGGACCGGTCTAACAGAAGCATATTTTGGTTTTAAAACAGATGATCAGGAGACAATTCTCTTTCTTACACTTTGAGGACAATGTGGCTCTTTGGGAGTGGAGTATAGATACGCCAAGGGGGTCACCTTGTGGGGCCTAGGGGAATATATTTAGAAGGTTCCTAATTAAGGGAGAACAATTTAGAAAAGTTTCTTAAATTATGCTTAATTGTTTAGGAATGTTTCCTAAGTTATATTCAATTTGTTTAGGAAGGTTTTTTAAATCATGTTTAATTGTTTAGGATGGTTTTATAAATTATGTTTAATTGTTTATGAAGATTTTCTAAATTGTATTTAAATTGTTTAGGGATGTTCTATTTATGCTATTTAAGTGGGAGTTGTCTAGGATTTTAGGATCATGCTATGGCTGAGTTTTGGTTTTTTTATGTAGTTCTTTTTTTTTTAGGGCTTTCTAGTGGCATCTAGGTTGATTGGGAGAGCCGATCTACCTCTCAAATTTTAGATCACATGTATCTTATTTTCTCTTATTGAAGTATTAATACAAAATCAGCCACCGCTTTGATTCTACTGCAGTTTTTCTATTTTTTATTTACTGTTTTTTCTTCCAAGACATATCAGAGTACCTGCAGGACTACCTCCGCCAGTTTAATAAAGCCGCTCATGAAATTAACTGTGATGATAAAAACCCAGCAAGCTGCTTTCACACTAGGCATGCACGCCAGCAAGTTTAAGTTCTCTCTATTCAAGAATCAACTATGGACCATGAAATAGTTATTTCTGAAGTTCTCATAATTTATAGAACTAGATTGAGCATTTTTTTTTATGGTTCATTTTTCGAATAAAGAAAAGTATTGATCACCTCAGTTGGCTGCGTTTGAGAAGAAATTCTAGAAGTTTGACCACTCCTGTTGTGGTAGTCCCATCAATAAGGATTGGTGCATGATGCCAAGACAAATGCTATAATAGTGATTTTGGGAGGTAAGTTGTTACGGAGCCAACCATATCGATCTAGGAGGGGCCGGTCCAGTTCTACAGGAGGCGGGCTAAGCCGCCTCAAATGAATTCACCCAGCATGTGGCCCCCCTTAGGCGACAACAGGAGGGAGAGAAGGGCGGCTAATGCATAAGGAGAGATTTTTGAAATTTGTTTATGTTAGGAAGTTTTTTATTAGGAAGATTTGTATTTAAAGATGAAGAGAGTCTAGGATTAGGGCATGCAAAATTTTGGGTTTCTCTTGGAATCTATTTGGTGTCTTGGGCTCTAGGCTTCTTGTTTAGATATTGGGAGAGAACAATCCTCCCCTCAAATTGAGGTTCAATTGCATCTTTCTTTCGTTCATGCTTCACTTTGCTTTCTATAAGACTATCTATTGTTTTGATTGTTTTTCCACCAAATTTTCTTTTGTTTTCTCGCTGTTTTATCGATTATTGTTAGGTTTGCTTGTGAATTCAAGTATTTCCCATTAGGGTTCCTTACGAACTCAAGTATTTCCTATCAAATTGGTATCATAACAAATCTTGGGATCATTGGTGGGCTGTTTTTGCAAATTCCAGCGGCTGTTCTTGGGTTGATAAAGAAGGAAAGTGCTATTTTTAAAGGCAAAATCCAGATTTTTGTATCTACAAAAAATCTGGAGAATGATGGCGGCAAAAAAGTGGATGCTTTGGAGGAGAGATTGGAAGGAGAGATGAACCAAATCAAAACCATGGTGGAGGACAGAATTTCTTTCGTGGAAGGGCAAGTCGTGGACTTACGGGAGATGATGAAGAAGATGTTAGAATTCCACAATCAATCGGCGGCTTTCGTGGCGAGAGGGCCAGAAAGACAATACAAATTCTAAAATCCGTAAGGATAAAGAGGACGTAGAGATTGTAGAGGGAGAAAGGAGAAAATCCCATATAGAGCCTTTCCAGAGGGAGGATAAAGGAGATAGGCTTGGGGAAAGGCATGGGTATGGAGGGCCGAAGAAAAGGGTTGCTGATTGGGAATGTAGGGAAGGAAATTATGGCCGCCCAGTGGCTGATTTTGAAGAGAGGAGAGGGGAATTCGAAGGAGGTTATGTGTATGAAAGGGGAAGGGAAGATCGGGAGACTTGGGGGGGGGGGGTGAACACTTGAGAAAGGGGAAACTATAGGAATAAGGGGAAATAGGAAGGTGAGGAAGTTGAAGACGCCTATCTTCGAGGGGGAGGATGTGAATTGGTGGATCTATAAGGTGGAGATGTACTTTACCATTAATGGGCTAACGGATGAGGAGAAGCTGACAACAGCAATCTTATGTTTGGAGGGGAAGGTGCTGTCATGGTATCAGTGGAGAGACTAGAGGAAACTCATCAGGAGCTGGAGAGAATTCAAGAACTGCATAATAGAACGTTTACAAACCGACCGGGGAGGAGATTTTTATAAGTAGTTCTTTGCTCTGGTACATGAGGGATCAGTCGCAGACTATTGTGAGTGTTTTGAGCACTTGGCTTGTAGGGTGGAGCGATTATTAGAGACAGTATTGAAGGGGAATTTCATGAAGGGATTGGAGGTAGAGATCCGAGTGGCAGTAAAAGTTCTGATGCCTCGTGACTTGGGGTAGGCCATGATGTTGGCACAACTATTTGAAAACCATAGGAATCTAGAGAGAGAAGTCAGGATTAGCAGCTCAGGACACACTTACAGGATGATGACTACTCAGCTAGCACCTAAAGGTCCTGTAACAGGAGGAAGTCGGGAGACCACCAGAGAGAATACATGAGGAGGAAGTGGGGAAAATTTCAAGAGCCTGACAGAGAAAGAGATGTAGGAGAAGAGAGCAGATGGGTTGTGTTTCAAGTGCCATGAGAAGTATACACTAGGGCATCGATGCAAGAACCGAACTCTTCAGGTTCTCACCGTCTGTGATGATGAGGAAACTGAGGAGGAAGGTGAGGGGGAGATGGAGGAGAAGTTGCATTTGAATCTGGCCGAGGTTTCCCTGAACTCAATGGTATGATTCACTACGAATCATACCATGAAGGTGAAGGGGGAGATAGAGGACAGGAGGTGGTGGTGCTAATTGATAATGGAGCTACTCAGAATTTTATTTCCACTCAGGTCATCGACCAATTGAGAGTGAAATTGGTGGATACCAGTCGTTATGGGGTGATGATGGGTACGGGGAAGGTGGAGAAAGGCCAGGGGATCTGTAGAGGAGTGCTATTGACTATCCAGGGGATTTAGGTGAGGGAAGATTTTCTCCCACTGGAGTTGGGAAGTACAGATGCCATCTTTGGCATGAAGTGGCTACAGACCTTGGGAGACACCAAGGTTAATTAGGGAGCACTTACAATGGAGTTGATGGTGGATGGGAGGAATAGTGATCAAGGGAGATGCAGGGCTATCCAAATCCAAGGTTTCACTTAAAACTATGGTGAGGAATATACAGTTGGTGGGTGAAGGATATTTGGTGGAGCTGCACAGTTTGGAGGAAGCTAGATTGGAAGAGGGAGGGGATATACACCCCTCCATACAGCCATTGATTCAGAAATTCCAGGAGGTGTTTCAGCCACCTTAGGGATTTCCACCACCGAGGGAGCAGGAGCATGCCATCGTCTTGAGGGAAGGGGTGTCACCCATCAGCGTCAGGCCCTATCGATTTCCTCAATCTCAGAAGGATGAGATTGAGAAGCTGATCCGGGAGATGTTGGAGTTTGGAATCATCAGGCCGAGTGTGAGTCATTTCTCTGGTTTAGTTGTTCTGGTCAAGAAGGATGAGAGATGACAGTTTTGTGTGGACTACAAAGATTCGAATAAGGGGACAATGTCAGATAAGTTCCCTATTCCAGTGATTGATGAGCTCTTGGATGAACTATATGGAACAATGATATTCTCAAAGCTGGATTTGAAATCTGGATACCATCAGATCAGAATGAGAGAAGCAGACATCTCCAAGACAGCTTTCATGATACATGAGGGGCACTACGAGTTTTTGTTCATGCCGTTTGGGCTTACCAACACCCCTGCTACTTTCCAGTCACTAATGAATAGGGTGTTCAGGTAGTACCTCCAGAAGTTTGTTTTGGTATTTTTGATGACATACTAGTATACAGTAGGACTGAGGAGGAGCTTCAGGAACACGTAAAGGTGGTCTTGGGAATTCTACAGGAGCATCAGCTGAGGGCCAACCTGAAGAACTATTGTTTTGACCAGACTCGTGTGGAATATTTGGGGCATATTGTTTCTAAAAAAGATGTGGCTTCCGGCCAGTCAAAAATTGAGGCTATGTTGTGGTGGCTCTTACTTAAGAATTTGAAGGAATTGAGAGGATTCTTAGGACTGACAGGTTACTGCAGGAGATTTGTAAAAGGGTACAACACTATAACCTGGCCACTGCCAAAACAATTGAAGAAAGATGAGTTCTTATGGGGAGAGGCGGCCACAACAGGATTTGAAAGACTAAAAAAGGCTATGACTACAATACCCGTCTTAACTTTACCAGACTTCACATAAACTTTCATAGTGGAGATAGATGCTTCAGGATACGGACTGGGGGCAGTACTCATGCAAAATCGTCGATCCATTGCATATTTCAGTCAAGTGTTGACAGTCAAGGCTAGGCTGAAATCATTCTATGAGCGGGAGCTAATGACCATTGTGTTAGCCATCAAAAGTGGCGGCCCTGCCTATTGGGGAGGCATTTCATTGTCAGGACATACTAGCAAAGCCTGAAATACTTGTTGGAGCAGCGGATGGTGACAAAGTGTGGGCTCCGAAAATTCGGCCCCGGCCTCCGCTCGCTTTTCTTATTCGGCGAGGGAGTTTTAACGAACTAAGT
The DNA here is from genome assembly GCA_019514585.1 of Dendrobium officinale. Lineage (NCBI taxonomy): Eukaryota > Viridiplantae > Streptophyta > Magnoliopsida > Asparagales > Orchidaceae > Dendrobium > Dendrobium officinale. The sequence goes on from CM033696.1 coordinate 31,039,131, forward strand.
TCCGAGGTAAATTTTGGAAGGCAGATGGGTTTGTAGATAAGACACTACCCAGAGATTTCGCCCTCATTTTGTGAAGACTTTATGATCTGAGTTCTGGTTTCCTATAGGCGCAAGCCCCTATAGTTAATTACCCCTCCCGATCACGAGAGAGAACTTTCGATTAAGGCTAGTCGTTGATCAGATACGTAAAGATACGTGGTATCTGGCATATAGTAGCAGCAATGGATATGGAATTTTGGAAATCTGAAGATTTGGGTGTTTGAGAATTTGAAGGTTCATATATTTGGAATTTAGTTTGAAAGATTTGAGAAATTTGATATTTAAAATTGAAATTTTCACCATCTGGAACTTAAAGCGGATGGTGGGGGAATGGATGATAGACCCGATCAAGATCCCATGGTTCCGTCATCCCGGGCCATCGTGGTCCCTGGTCTACTTAGTCAGAGGAGGTAGTCGACCCAACCTGACAGAAGGATCCTTGTCGGCAGCCATGGGTTGCTTCGTCCAAGGGAACCTTGTAGACCGGGGTTGAATGTTTGTCTAAGGGGACAAATTTGAATCCACCTTAGCTAACAGAGGGCTTTGTGCCCTATCGATCATATCCTATTGATTCATATCTCAAGGATTTAACGCCATTAAGGAGCGTATCGGCTCTGGCCATAACCGCTATCTGTGGTGCCATTTGGCGGCAAAACCACTCGGTTCAGAGGGCCCCGGGTCATAACCGTTTACCTGCAGTGCCATTTGGCGGCGAAACTGCCGGTTAGAGGACACGTACCACGTCCTTACTGACAATAGATATTGTTTGAGAATGGATCCTAGTGATATTTTCGACTAGGCATTTGGCTCTTTGTGAGCTAGAGTAAATTTCAATTTGTCTGCCTCGACAAACTGTTGCGGAGGGCGGATGGATTTTGCTTTAAGTTTTTGATGGATTTATTTCATTTTAAATATTTTTTGGAATTTTTGGGATTTTTGTGGAGTTTTTGGCTTTTTCTGGGATTTTGGGTGGAGCTTGGATTTTGTGTGGACTTTTGGGAGATATTTGAAAATATTTGGAAACCCCTCCGGTTGAGATATGCATTCAACACGGCCATCATCGGGGTGTTGGGTCATTTCTCTTTACGGATTGAACCTTGTCAACTCTGTCGGGCTGTCGACAGAGGATCGGGTTTTGTAGGCTTTGAGCCTTTGGGAGTGAATTCTTTTGATTTTAGGCTTTGAAGGCCTAATATGAATGTTTTAAAACAAATATTCTGGTCGTCACGGCCACATATTTGCTTAATGGTTTAAACCCTGTCGACTCCTATTGACCCGTATAGGAGGATCGGGTTCGAACTAGAATTCACTTGTCAACCCGCGCAGCATCCCTAGACGTCACGTGTGTACCAATAACACGCTCGCCGGGGCCCATGCGGGTTAAGATTGTATTTTCCCCTTTTAGTGTATCTATGTGCATACAAGTTAAGGTGCTGTGCGGGGATATTCTTGGAATAGACGCCTTCTGTCTGCTTGTACGAATGCTGCAGATCCGGTGGCGTGGCGTAGCAGCTTCTGAATAGACTTGTTCGCTGCTTCGTACAGGTAGACTGTCGTGCACTATTTGTTGATTTTCGTAGGCGGGTCATAGTGCACTAACTAATCTCCTGCCTTTAGTTGCATGAATAGTTGTATTTGTTGTAGTATTATCAATCTTTGTTTGTAACAGATCAATGTACTTGCTTAACATTGGACAATAATTGATTGTAAAGGTGTTGTGATATTGGTCGCCTTCTATTACGATGATTTCTTTGGGCGTGGGTATATTGTATGTTTATATAGGATCCCTCACCTTTGTAGCATAACTATTACTACTACTTGTAAGTGAACTGCATTGTCGTAGTTCTCCTGCGTTGTACTTGTAGGCCTCGGGCTATCAAATTCATCAAATTATCTTGCTTGTACGATGACTTGTAGTTGTTGGTGCTTGTGTTTCTAATCAACATGATGATTCTCCAACATCCACATAGTACTCTAACTTATTGGTTAAGAACAAGCCATCGCATTCTTCCATTGCTTGTGAATTTTCTTTGTCTTGAAGATCGTGGCAATTGTATATCTTGTTACCAACTCCAAGCAATCATCGGCGTGCAATACATGATCATTGGACCCATGATGCAAGTAATAACATTAGTTATATGGTCGATTGAAAATTTGAACTCTAATTTTTGCCATCTCTATTGATCGTTGCTTGAGGGTACATCGCTTCCAAATTTGTAAATGAGCCATTACGATCCAATGGCCTCCTCCAAAAATATGATCTTGATATAAAATCATATTCTTCATGCTCTTCTTGCTACTTGTAATCAAATTGTACTTACAAGTTTGTGATAAATTTGAGATCAAGCTCATCAACCCCCTTTTTTTTTTTTAATTGAAATGATTAATATAGATTGATTTCTATTGCTCACACAGATTTCAGGTTCACACTTGAAATGAATTTGCATATCAACATTTGCATTCCAATTGGAATGATAACTCTGTTGGGAAGTTGATTATCTTTCAAATCAAATTCCTTATAGTTCATCTATTGATGTTCACATGATATTTTGATCTTGTTTCATATAATCAACTTGTATGTTAAAAGTCAAAGTTCACTTTGTTCATGCTTGAGTTCCTTTGCTTAGTCATTTGAGTTCAAGATCAAGCTCAAGCTTACAAGTCTTCTGCTTGAGTTCAAGTTCAAATGCATGTCCCCTGTTGTCCTTTGAGTTCGTGTCCGAGCTCAAAATGAATTCAATTAAGTCTTTGTAGTCTTGTTAAGTTCGAATGAAAGTCCAAGTTTAGGTCAACTTGAGTCCAACTCAAGTTTTGCACAAATTCTTATTTGAGTTTTGCTTAAGCCATGACTCATTTGGGTTTGAGTTCAATTAAATTCATTAGCAAGCTCATTTTGTTCAAATAAGTCCACAGTGCAAGCTCTTTTTTGTTCAAGTCCTTGAATTTTCAATCCAAATTTCGGCAGCCTCCCGGCGTCTCCCCCGTTTAGGGGAAAAACCAAGAGGCAACCTTCCCCTCGACGCTACGTGAGCGCTTCAGGTAGGTGTCAAAAATGACACCGCGGTCGCATATGAAATTTTTTTATCCCCGCCTGCTACGTGAGCATTTAAGGGTTTTTATGTTTGTTGATTATAAGAAGAAAACAGTAGTTAGGAAAAACACAGATTTCCCCCCTCTGCACCACGTGGGCGTTCGGGAGTACTTATATGAAAATAAAGAACACATTTTTTTATCCCCTTCGCCGCAAGCGCCGCACCGGTTTCCCACCCTAAACGCTACTTGAGCGCCTCGGGGGTTTGCCGGCTCGTTGCAAGCTTTGAAGAGGGATTCTTAAATCGTCGCGAGCCTCGCACCGGTTTCCCACCCTAAACGCTACGTGAGCGCCTCGGGGGTTTGCCGGCCCGTTGCAAGCATCGATAAAAGAACCATTTTTTTTTAGTTAATTATTACAAATTATAATTAATTATAACTATCTTATAATAAATAATCATAATTAAAATTAATTAATTATAATTTAAATATTTAGTTATAATTAACGATAGTTAATTATAGTTAATTATTTAATAATAATAATTAACTATTATTAACTATAATTAATATAAACTAATTATAAAAAATTATAATTAATTTATAGCTAATTATAATTATCTTATAAATTAATTATAATTAAAAATAACTAATATTAATAATAAATGAAATAAAGTAAAATAACATAATAATAATAATAATAAATAAATAAAACAAACATTCCTATACCTAAAGGGGGTCGGGTAGAGGAGAGTGGGTTGAGTTGAGTTGAGTGGCTGAGTTTGATTGGGTAGGATTTTAGTGGGCTAAGTGGAGTGAGTTGAGTGAGTCGGGACTAAGTCGACCGAGTCAGAGTGAGTCAGTGAGTGAGCTGAGTGGGGTTTTATTTGAGTGGAGATAGGGCACGGGTAAGTTGGATCGGGCAAGGCAGAGATCGGGCAAGGAGGCTTCGGCTATGGAGGCGGGAGAGCTAGGTGGAGGTAAGGTTCGGCATCCTCTCTCTCTCTCTCTCTCTCTCTCTCTCTCTCTCTCTCTCTCTCTCTCTCTCTCTCTCTCGGGTTGGAGTCGGCACAGGCGGGATGGAGAGGATGCCGACGGGTTGGATCGGGGAAGGTGGAGTTCGGCTTTAGGAGGAGGAAGGGTCGGCAGCTTCTTGAGTTGGATCGGACAGAGAAGGTGACGGGAGCAGGGCTTTCGCTTGGAGGAGGCGAGTGAACGAGAGCAGCCCTGTATGAGAGAGCTCGTCTCCCTCTTATAGCCACGAATGGGAGGCGACCGAGAGCCGAATTTGAGCAGGAATCGCGGAGGATTTGACGAGAGCGGCGCTATTCGTAGACTGCTACAGGATTTATCCAGGATTCTCGCTGATTTCTGAAGGAAATTCGGCAGGATTTTGGGATTCAATAGATACGAGGTATTATTTTTTGTCGTCGTTTTGGTTCCCTCTGGGTATTATTCATTGGTCAACACAAAGGAGCATCAAAGATGGTTGTCCAAACTGCTGGGATATGATTTTGAAATCTATTACATACCAGTAGTGGAAAACAAGGCGGCTGATGCCTTGTCCAGATGCATGGGGGAGTTGCAGGTGATGGCGGTGTCTATCCCATTGATGTTAAATTGGAAGGCCATCCAAGAGGAAAGCGCCAGGGATGAGGAGTTGGGCAAGATCAGGGCCGACTTACTGAGGGAAGGGAGTAGCCACCTGGGGTACTCTTTGGAGGGGGAGAGGCTACTATACCAGGGAAGGTTTGTGATGCCCCGGATATCAGTCCGCATTCCACACTTGTTGCAGGAGTTCAATGGGAGTGCAGTTGGGGGTCACTCGGGGGTACAGAAGACTTACAGGAGACTAGCCTCAGACTTGTTTTGGAAGGGAATGCGTAAGGATGTTGAGGAGTTTGTGTCCATATATGAGGCATGCCAGAGGAACAAGTATCTAGCCATGTCCCCAGGAGGACTACTACAACCATTGGTGTTACCGGGTTGAGTATGGGAGGAGGTATTTATGGACTTCATAGATGGGCTGCCCCGTTCTGAAGGCTTCACAGTGATCTTGGTATTAGTGGATAGATTGAGCAAGTATGTTCACTTCATTCCCCTACGACATCCCTACATGGCAGTGACAGTAGCATCAGTATTCATCATAGAGGTAGTTAGACTGCATGGGGTATCATAGTCGATAGTATCCGATAGGGATAAGGTGTTCCTCAGCCATTTTTGGAGAGAGCTATTCATAATGCAGGGAACAGTTTTGAAAATGAGTATCGCCTACCACCCACTGACGGATGACCAAACATAAGTGGTCAACAGGAGCTTGGAGACCTACCTCAGATGCTTTGTGTCAGAGACACCCAAAATATGAGCCAAATGGTCATCATGGACGGAGTATTGGTACAACACCTCCTATCATTCGGTTTCTCAGATGAGCCCATTCAAGGTGTTGTACGGAAGGGATTTGCCTCTAGCAGTACTCCGATCTCTTCAGTGGAGTACCTGCAAGAAAAGGACAAAGTATTGAAAAAATTAAAAAGGCATCTATTGAGAGCTCTGCAAATAATGAAGAAACAGGCTGAAGGGCATAGAAGAGACATTCAGTTTGAGGTAGGAGAAAGGGTGTTTTTAAAGCTCAGACCTTATAGGCAGAAATCAGTCGCCAACAGGAGGAATGAGAAGCTTTCCCCTACATACTTTGGGTCATATGAAGTCTTGGATAAGATTGGAGCGGTTGCGTATCATCTGAAGCTACAATCAACGACAACTATACACCATGTTTTTCATGTATCACAGTTGAGGAGGGCAATTGGGGATTATGCAGTTAGATCGGAGCTGCCGGGGATACTCATGGAGGAGGTAGAGGTGATTTTGCTTAGAACTGTTGGGGGTACGTCAGAAATAGGGGGGAGCTAAATAAGTGTTGATCAAGTGACAAGGCCTTCTACGTTGCCACGTGGGAGCCATACGAGAGGATGAAACATCAGTTTTCGAGCTTTCACCTTGAGGATAAGGTGGTTCTTTGGGAGCGGGGTAGTGTTACGGAGCCAACCAGACCGACCCAGGAGGGGCCGGTCCAGCTCTATAGGAGGCGGGCTAAGCCGCCTCCTTAAATGAATTATCCCAGCATGTAGGGCCCCCTTAAGATGGCAACATAAGAGAGAGAGAGAAAGGGGAGGCTAATGCATAAGGAGTGATTTTTGAAATTGGTTTGTGTTAGGAAGTTTTTTATTAGGAAGATTTGTATTTAAAGTTGAAGAGAGGCTAGGGTTAGGGCATGCAAAATTTGAGTTTTTCTTGGAGTCTCTTTGGTGTCTTGGGCTCTAGGCTTCTTGTCTAGAGATTGGGAGAGAACGATCCTCCTCTCGAATTGAGGATCAATTGCATCTTTGTTTCGTTCTTGCTTCACTTTGCTTTCTATAAGACTATCTATCATTTTGATTGCTTTTCCACCAAATTTTCTTCTGTTTTCTTGCTGTTTTACCGATTATTATTAGGTTTGCTTGCGAGCTCAAGTATTTCCCATTAGGGTTACTTGCGAACTCAAGTATTTTCTATCATAAGTCTACATTGAATCGGCTGCTCACCTTAGTGATGGCTGACTTCCAAAAGGAAGATTATTTTCATTGGCCCACACCAAAGAAAGGCTCTAGAGCTAATACCAGGATTGTAGCATTCCAAAAAAAAATTATGTGAGTACCACGAAGATCATGAGCATGACATTGAGGATTGCAGGTTCCTCAAATCCCTTGTCTTGAAATTTTTTGCTTTTGAGTTGCTTATTAAAATTCAGCATTGTGGAACAAGTTTCTTGGAGTGACTTTCAAACTTCTAAGACAGTACACAAGACTTTAGTTAAGCTGCCTATCTTTCAAGTAATCCTTCGCTTAAATTTTTTAGGGAAACATTCTCTTTATAATTTTTTTTTACTATTTTATTGTTGTCAACTGGAAAACTTGTTTGATTTTAAGTGCTTCTGATCTCTCCATTTTGTATCTTTGCATGCTTAGGTGTTGCCATGGAGCTGGAAGACTCCTTATATCCTTTGTTAAGAGAAGTAAGCATAGGTGTAAATCCTTATGATGTTTTCGAAGATGCAGAATGGGCACTTCTAATTGGTGCCAAGCCTAGAGGTCCTGGAATGGAACGTGCCGCCCTATTAGATATTAATGGACAAATATTTGCAGAACAGGTTCCATGCACCCTAAATATAATTTATTTCAGTTACCGAATCATTTTTCCTTCATCCTCATTGAGATTTGGAATTAAACGAATTATAGGGAAAAGCTCTCAATGCCGTGGCATCGCGCAGTGTCAAAGTCATAGTAGTGGGTAACCCATGCAATACAAAGTATGTGTCTCGCGCTATCTGAACTTGCATGAAAATTAAGTTAATATTATTCTTTTTTTATTTACAATCCAAGCAAATTTTACTCATTTCTCTTCATAATTATGCTGCTCTGCTTAGTAAAACAAGCTTCATGCAGTGCACTTATTTGTTTGAAAAATGCACCAAATATACCGGCAAAGAATTTCCATGCTCTGACACGGTTGGATGAAAACAGAGCAAAATGCCAGGTAAATATATGCGCCCATTATTATTTTTGGTTTGTATAGCTCTATCGTTTGGTCTCTGTGAAAAATGAAAATTGTTTAAGAATTTTGTAAATAAGGATGATAATTTACCTTATTTTGCAAATAAAGAAAAAACCAATCGCCAGGATTTCTTCAAACTCCAGGTTTTCCAATTACAAATTGTTATGAAACTTCTGTATTAGTTCTAGAGTAATACACAGTTTGTATGCTAATATTTCATAACGAACTCTAGTATTAAAACTATATCCTGATAGGGTTTTTAAATAAACCTTGGAAATGTGTGCAAAGGTTAGTTATCTTGTTTGTAAAAAAGATGAACTATTGTTCTTGTTTGCTAAGTTTTAAACTATTATCCTTTTTCACAGAAGACCATATAACCACATTGTTCTCCAATCTCCATCCTATTACGTTAGTTACAATTTTTGTAGCGAATCTAGTTCTTGTGCATTTTTTTAAACATTTCTGAGTTATGACGTTCTTAGTGTAAAATGAATTATTGCAGCTAGCCCTGAAAGCTGGTGTTTTTTATGACAAAGTCTCAAATGTCACCATTTGGGGAAACCATTCAACCACCCAGGTGTGTTTGGAGAGCCTTAGCTTTATATCATCAGATACCTAAAATTACCTTCAAGCAGAATATAGCTAATAATATATTACCACATTATGAACTAGACTAATCTTTCATTTTCTCTCACTTTATCCCTATATAACAAAAGTGCTGCTGCTCTGAATTAACTACTATTGACAGGTGCCAGATTTTCTTAATGCAAAAATTAATGGTGTACCCGTGAAGAAAGTTATCAATGACACTAAGTGGTTAGAACAAGAGTTTACTGAAAGAGTTCAAAAGGTACATGTGTAATGACAGAAATGCCAAAGAGGATTAAAAAAAATGAAGCAGAACTCTCTGCTGAATTCTTGGATTAACTGATTTATTCATCTCTCTGCCTGCATGATTCCTGGTGGAAAAGTAAATGGTGAATTTAAGCTAACTTCAAGATTTGTTCGTAAAAATCTTGGCGGTTTTTTCATGATCTGGTGTATCATATCTGATGATGAAATGATTATTGAGAAACATAATTATTGTTTCATATTATTGGTTACGTACAATTGATTGAAATACTTTGCAGTCTTTGATCCAAATCCTATTCGTATCATGTTCTATTATCATTTGCAGCGTGGAGGTGTGCTTATCCAAAAATGGGGCAGATCTTCTGCTGCATCAACTGCTGTCTCAATTGTTGATGGCATAAGATCCCTTGTTACCCCCACTCCAGAGGGTGATTGGTTTTCATCTGGGGTATGGCTATCCAATTTTCCTTTATTAATCACTTGAAGCGAAATTAAAACAAAAAAAGACTTGACTCCTTTATCATGATTGACTATAGAAAACATTAATGCCGCACAACTTTCAGCTAGTTGTTTCACATTTTCCCAGGATTTGATGCTGCAAAAAACGTTATTTTAAATGCAAAATTACAGGTTTACACCAATGGAAATCCTTATGGTATTGAAGAGGATATTGTCTTCAGTATGCCATGCAGATCAAAGGTCAGACATCCATTGTTTCATATTGCTAGTTTGTCCTATTTGGAGATGGATCTTAGCGGTTGACCACTTTTACTCAGGGAGATGGTGACTATGAGCTTGTTAAGGAGATAGTAATTGATGATTTCCTTCGTGAACGTATAAAGAAGGCAAGTTTTTTTCAGAAGTTGCTTGCATGTCTTTATAATGTTAGTTTAACCAATATTTATTCCATCAATTCTTCAGACAGAAGCAGAGTTGATTGCTGAGAAAAGATGCGTCGCTCATCTTACAGGGGAGGTAAAATATTCATTCCTTGTGCACCGCTTTGGTAAATCAAATTGTAGCTAGTCGTATCTTTAAATCTTATTTTATTCACCAATTCACACAGGGCAATGCATTCTGTGATCTTCCTGGGGACACCATGCTTCCTGGAGAGCAGTAAAATTTCGATGCAGCACTCTTTATTTGATCTTAGACCTGGAAAATCATTTGCCAAATAACAAGAATCGAGTTGGAGAGATGCCCTCCATCAAAATAGTAAGTGTGCTGTACTATGTTTATATAAAAGAATAAGCAGCTAAATGGCTTCGCAGTAAAGAGTGTTGGCATTCATTCAAATTTTGTATCATATTATATTTGTAAGTGCAATGTCTTAAGTATAATTTATTCACAGCTTTAATGGTATATATTACGTAATTCGTGTCAGACCAATTACAATAATGTTTACATAAGGATTTGGAGAATTCATCTTAATTGAAGCAAAAAGAGGATTAGGTACTGACCTTCATCCATATCAAAATTAAGACTTTATCTTCTCTTTGAGTCTTCTAACCCAACAACAATCTTCGGGGATGGTGAAAGGGCTGATAGGAATTACTTCAGTTGGGAACCCAAAGATGACCTTCCATCAATAGAAAATTGAGAAAATAATTAAAATAGTACAATGATTTTTTATAAAAGATCAAAATTGTCCTCAACTATATTAAAAGGTTATTTTGATCCCTCAATTCCTTGAAGAGGAATTAAAACAGTCCCACCATGAAATTATTTTGATTTTTTTTTAAATATTTGAGAGACTAAAATGGTCCATTAATATAGTTGGGATCATTTTGATCCTTTTTTTCATAGAAAGTTTTTTTTTTTTTTTTGAGCAATTTAAAGTCCATGCACAGATTTTATTGATATGACAAAATAAGCTTAGTTATGATCAAAGTCAACTGTAAAAGCAAAAGATACTAGTTAATCTAGCAGTAGTAGGTATTACAAAACAAATTATGAGACATCAAAGAAATATAAGAGCTCAGCCAAAAAAAAGAAAAAAGCTAAAACAAAATTAAAGAGGTTTAGTACTAGAGTGGAAGGGGAGAGACCACCATTAAGGTGCCATCCTAGTTGCGTAAGAGTAGGAAGAAACTGGGAGAAGAAAAAAGCAGTAGGGTTGCACTAAGTGAGAAACCCAAATTATCCTCAATCTCATCGCAGTTGCAAGGAGTGAAAATGTAAAATGTAATAGCAGTAAAATTTTTGAAGCAACCGTAGCAGTCGTGTTGCACCTCAAATAATGTGGCAACTAAATTTCCAAAGCTTCAATAAGTGATTTTCCATTAATCAAGGATCATGACAGAAAAGTAACTTATTGCTGAATAGCTGATGCCTACTTTGAGAGAACCAGGTACGAATTTTGTTTGCCACCTCACATAGATGTTCAAAAGTAGGTAGTTTTATTGAACAACTAGGAGACATGGTAGTTGTTGGAGTTGTATAGTCTCCAAATAAGTTTGAATTTATTAGTAAAGTATAAAGCATTAAGACTAGGCAGACCTAAAGCGCCATTGTCAATCAGTTTAGCGGTGTTCTGGGTATGGTTTTAAGTTTTTATGCTCATCGTTGTTATGTACTATATTACTAATAAAGCTAGTAATATTCTTCTTACACTTTTGGGTGAAGTAATTTAACAAAACAAGTGGTATATATAGTTCAAAATGGTGGATCTAACAAGTTGAAATATATTGGTAAAAGAGAGCAATTTCTATTTTCAACCGCTTAACCAATTGTTATATCTCTCCAAATTTTAGAACAACTGCAACCTTTTTGAGTTTTGTAGCAGAAATAGTGGAAGTCCAGATAATCCCAATAAGGTTTTTAAGATTGAAACATAGTGTGGAATGGATATCCTCCTTGATTTACATGTTAGCTTTCGTAGAATAACAAATGGCCGATTTACTATAATTGATAGTAAGACCACTGGCCTTTTTAGAATTGTCAAAGATATTATGTAAGCAATAAGCATTATTTGAGTTAGCCTCACCAAAAACTAAAAAGTCATCAACATAAGAGATATGGAAGAATTATTGCTATTGATATCTTCCAAAGTGAAATTCTTAGTATGCATATCCACAAGTCTATATAAGCTGTCTATGATTAAAATAAAGAGAAAAAGAGATAATGGGCAAGGGAAATAGCCTATTAATTAATCATTAATGACCACAGATAAGTGAACAGAAGAAGTGTTGGCCAAAATCCAGGTAATGAACATTTTAGAGAATCCAAGATTCTGTAATCTCATGTAATGAAAATTTGGATTCACTTTATTTAAGGTTTTTATGATATCAATTTTAGCGCAAAAGAACTTTGGAGTGTGTTGAGAATTGAACTTATGTATAAGCTCATTGAGAAGAATAATATTTTCAGCGATATCTCCAGCAGGAATAAAAAGGTGATTTGGCAGGATGAATAAGTTTGGATAGAAGAGAATTTAGTCTCTTAGCAATGAGTTAGCCAAAAAACCTTAAATAAATAGAATTCTTCCAGTCAAGCCCTCAAATTTGGAAACTCTTAAAATAATGAGTGGTTATTAGAATAACTTTAAGATTATCATTTATAATAGGGTATGAATTCTCTCATTAATTGTGGAATATATAAATCAGAACCTCTTAATAGGTTGAACTTTTAAATTTTGAATTTCATGATCTAATATTGTAATGCATGGTTTGAACTTTTATTTTCACAATGATTTCCCCTACACAGTAGTTTTATACTTTATTTAGGCTTTGTTTGGGACGGCTTTTTTTTTGCTATTTAAAACAACTTCTTAGTGCAAAAATTTTAATTTTTACACTAAGGGCATCTCCAACCGAAAACCCAATTTTCCCAAAACTCCAAAATGCGGTAATTATGCTCCAATCGAACTCCATTTTGTAGGCTTCGTCGTCTCGTAACCGTCTTTCTCAATTTCGCAGGCAAATCCCGTTGACACAAAAATATAGGGGGTGAACAGTGCGACGTCAATATTTGTTTCGCACTGTTCACCCGTGATGAAATAACAACAAAATTGCCTCTCGGTTGGAGCGATGGAAGAATGACAAACAATTGTTTGCCATTCCATTAGAGATGCCCTAAGAAGCTACTTTAAGAAGTAATAAGAAAACCGTCCCAAACGAAGCCTTGGTCTCATCAGTGCTATATAATCCTTGATGAACTTCTGCATGCCTTTCATCAAAGGAACTACATTTATCGACTCAGTATTAATGTATTCAGTTAGCAACTCAATTGGCCTTGGTGTGTTCTCTGATACTAAGTTCATTTTTATTATTCATAGCAGAGAACACAGCTGCTAAGTAGTCATAATACGGTCATATGAAGTTACCAAAAAACAGGAAACAAATTTGGCTTGTGTGGTGAAGGTACAAAGCCTTGTTTTCTTCCTTGGCACATTTTTTTCATGAAAACAAATCGTTTGAATCTGAGTTTAAAGTCCTCTATAGTATACCCAGACAATTTTTCTTCCTTGACATTTTTTATCTTCCAAATTAACTTGTGAAAGTCCCCTACGGGTATCGTGATCAAAAGTCCACTACGGGAATCGGGATCAATTTTTCTAAGAAAAAAACTGGCATACTTCTCAACAACAAAAAATATGTCTCATGAGGCATATAAAGTCAATTTTGACATTTATAAAGTCAAATTTACATCATTGCTCAACAGCCCCTACCTATCTATAATTTTGACATTTTTTTATAAGAAGAATCATCTATGGTTACTATAACTATATAATTAATGATAATTATGAATTTGTAGCATAAAAATATAATGTAATTTGTTTTCATAGTAAGCATGTTTTCAATTGATTTAACATTATTACTCAAAAGAGTTATCAATATAATTTTAATATTTTATGCTAAACTGTAATTGAAATAATTTAATTTTACTTCCAAGTTTTTAATAATGAGATAATAATAATATGTTAACCTGATTAAAATATATAATAATTGAACATTATAAATAAAATGTCACTGCTAACATATCCTTAAGATAAATCATATTCAAATGAGCTACATGCTTTGATATCATTTATTGGAAATAAGATTGAAGAGGAAAAATAAATTCATTGTGCATGGATCTCAAATTAAATTATTAAGAATATTTAGGCTTTGTTTAGGATGACTTTCTTACTGCTTTTTTAATCAACTTTTTAGTACAAAAATTTTAATTGTTGTATTATAAAATTTCTTTAAGAAGCAGTAAAAAAGTCGTCCTAAATGAAGCCTTAGTTGGAAGCATCATGTATCTGAATTCATTGAAATATAAATATAAGATTTTTTACCTTTCATGTCTAAAGCATTGTTTTTGAGAGAGAAATTAATTTTATTTTTTTTTTAAATAAGATGTGAGCAAAATTAGAACCAGCCTTTTAGATTGGAGATCATGATCTTATTTATTCTTAAGTGCATTTCATTTTACTTTAGCTCATCTTAAAAATAAAATAAAATTATGGACTTTACATATGATAAATTTCATACAAATTATGAGATAACTCAAAAGATAAATAATAATTAAATTTTATTAGATCATAATTTAATAGGCTTAGAAAATAAGATAACACCTAATTTATAATTAATTTTTATATATGGACCATATTAAATATCCCCTGACAAGCTATATATACCTTCCACATACGAATACAGGGATGTAACACCTCAATGCGGATGGTACACAATTCTCCTTGGCCTATTGGTTGAGAGCTTAGGCTTCCAACTAAGAGGTTCAGGGTTCGAGTTTATGTGTATGCGTTGTGCGTATGAGTTTGCCTTAAATGACCTAAATGTCAAAAAAAAAAAAATATATGCGGATGGTGCTCACTGTCATCATAGTCACTTTACTAAAGTAGCCCATCTATATTGGATCAGCTTGAGAAGTTGCCATTTTTCTATGGCTCATCCATACATATGTATTGTAAAATTTCTTTGATCAATATCGATATTTGTTTTATGAGCCATTTATGAAAAATTATTATTTTTTAGGAGAAACTTATTTTGACATAAGAAATGATGATACATGATTTGTATTTACTAATAGTCTTGAATTTCATTCAGGAATATTCTCAAAATTATATCAATCAATCCAACCATCAAATTTTTAGCAAGTCAACTTTGTTAGATTCATGGTGTTGTGATATTTGAAATGATATACCTTGTTTGTGGATCAGAATATCATCGGTGGAGGCCGGCATCAAGTCGCCGCCGCTATCCCCTAGTTAGTTAACCAAGTTAGACATTATTTAGATTGGTACATTTTTTTTTTCTTAACAATATTTTATTTCAAAAAGAAAGAGGGATATACAACTAGGCCAAAGGAGGCCAAAACACGAAAATCCAAAGTTAGAAATACTACAATAAAAGATAGATTGCAAATCAATCGGAAAAAGAAGAAAAAACCAAAAGAGAGCAAAAATAAAAAAAAGGGCTCATAAGGCAGCTAGACTCAGAGTACCACCCATTTGTCACGCTTGGATCATCCATTGGAGGCAGAGAAAACAACGACAAAAAGTCCAAAAAGCCAAACAGAAGTCACCACAGACCGATCAGATGAAATAACCTCCAAGGTTGCCAAAACAGGCCAAGACCATCCAGGAGGACGTGCATAAAACCAGTCTCATCATTGTCATACCCAAAAGGACCAACCAACCAAGAGCCACCACATCGTTGACAACAGCAAGAACATCCCAACCCAAAGGCCAAAACACCGCCAACAAGCCAATACAAAACGAAAGTTAAACAATACCAATAGAAACCCAAACACCAATCAGTCAACCAAAAATCACAAGGCCAATCATACAACCCAAAACCAACAACAACCAGAGCTGCAACAGAACACCAAAATTAACTTCTTCTAGATTTTCTTATGCCCCGTATACCACTTCCACAAGAGGAAGTGTCACCCACCAATTGACCAACCTTCAGGATATTGAACGCAAGAAGCTCATCAAATCTTCCCCAGTACCCCCGCAAGGCGAGGAGACCACCCTTCCAACCAATCAGAGTGGTCCAAGTAGCTATCATTTGTATTCAACAACAATTGAGCTTTTAACTCATCATTTGTAATGAGAGAAATTGGAACATCAACCAAAGGCACGCTCCCTTCCAGTTGCATAGTTGGAGACAAAACAAGTTCAGAAGAAAAAAAATGAGATTCAGCATTAGTTCCACTTGAAGATTCATCCAAAACCATTGTGTTTACATGGAAAATATCCTTATCACTACCAACAGAAGAATGAACAACATCAATTGGAATAACAATCAACTGATTAACCTCCTCATTAATAAAACTCTCACTCTCCACATGCACTAGAGAAGCCTCCAAATAAAGAAGAGCACAATGATTAGAAGAAATAATAAGAACAAGTTCAGCTAAATCCACCCTAGCCTCAACACCAATATCACTAATAACTTTAACCGAGTCTAAAACAATAATAAGAGGGAGTAAAGAGTTGTCAAGAACCAAAGAATTGGGCAGCGCATGCCCAACAGAAGCAGCATTGTTCACGTGACAATTATCCTCACCACCAACAGCCACCAATTCAACCCCATCAATTATTCTACCTAACTGTATGATCATCTTATTACCTTTCCAATCTTATGAAGGTTGATCCAAGTCATTTGATACTATCATAAATTGAAAGATTTTCATAAAAAGACTAACATGATTGTACTAAATTTTATAAATAAAGATTAATTATACTCATTTCATACATCAACATGTATATGAAACTAATATATTACTAGGTCAGATAATTTCGAACCCCTGATTATCTCCTAGGTTACCATTTATTCATTTTTATGTTCTTAAATACATATTGATCATTTGTTATTTTTCACTTGGCTTAGTTTCCTTTTCATTAATGAAAATAGTTGTCTCAACTTCTTTCAATCAACAATCAAGTCAAGATCACCTCATTCTCCCCCCTCCTAGGAGAGAGTAATAATAACTATCAATTGCATATTAGTTCTAACTTCTAACACCCTATCTTCTTTTTTTTTTTTATGATGAAAAAATTTAATTGTCATGCAACTTTATCATACACATCGTAAACTTTGTTTGAGACGACTTTCGTACTGCTTCTTAAAACAGCTTTTTAGTACAAAAATTAAACTTTTTGTGCAAAAAATCTATTTTAAGAAACAATTAAAAAGCCATCTTAAACGAAACCTTAATCTGCATTCATCATCATCATAGCGACATTCAATACAATTTCTTCTTGAGCTTCAAACTGGAAAGACTATTTTCCATGACTATAAACTGGTTGAATCTATTTCAATTATGCCCATAATTTTTTTTCTTTTTTGATTTCCACGTAAGATATTCACATAAAAATTTTGTCCACTATCAGAGCCGTCTATAAATTTAACCAACATCAGGGCGTACATTTTATCTACATATATTCCATGTGAAATCTTTCCTAACGCCCATTGAAACTATCCAACAAACCCCCCTCGTTTATCATTAATCTCCACTTCCACGCCAAGCTGACGCGTCCACACCAATTCATCACCACCGTCCCTTTTACATCAGCAACCGCATGATTTGTCAGATTAAAAAAACAAAAACGAATGTTCTACCGATCGGACAGCCAATACTGCGTCGACGGGGAAGCCAGTGACGTGGCACCAGTTTGACCGGTCACCGCACCACGTGTTTTTAGACGAGAGCCCGGTTTCGTTGCCGAAAGTGACGTGTATTGGCTACCGCGCAGCCGCGCAGGTGCGTGCGATAGCTTTTGCGGTGGCCGTGGGATGTTCCAGCAACGCATTTTTGTTCTTTTGTAAGACGTCAGAGATCAAGGAAATTAATTAGTCTTATGCCACCGACTTAATCCAATCAAAGGACGATAAATTATGCAGTTGTGCTTGTCTATTTTGGTGGGAATCTAATTAATAAGATGTGTTTGTTTAATTATGGAGATTATAGGGCAGATTATGTTATTTAGCTTGTTAATCCACTTGGTTTGTAAGATAATCCAGGCATGCTTATCAGAAATCATCACGCGAGGCATGCTGCCTATTTTTTAAGCCCTTTAAAATAGTGCTGAGAGCGTGACCCACATGCAAGTTGTTAAGTATAATAAGATAACTGAGTGCCGTTTTTTTTTTCTATCATCAAAGTTAAGAGTGTCACAATCTGAGTCATGAGTCATTGGGTTTAGGTCGAGCTTGAAATTATTCGGGCCAGCTCAAATCAAACCCGTTTTTGCAAACAGGTGTTTTTTGGACACGAACTCGACCTATAAGACTGTCGGCGGCCTTTTGTTTGCACGCTAATTCTCTTGTTGTGCAACAGTGACATTGGCCATACAACAATAACGGCCAGGCAGCAACAGCGGCGCAGCAACGGACAACACGCAACAAGCGACTCAGGCATATATGCGTGGAAGCAACTTGATACGATGAGAGCAGGCAACACAGGCAAGCAACGTAGACAGCCAGGCATGCAACACGGGCAACCGACCTATTTCGGTTCAACCCGAACCCGACCCCTACCCGATTTTTGAAACATGTCGATTTGTTGAATCTGAACCCGACCCGTTTCAAAAACGGATTGACCATAATCCAGAATTTTCGGGTAGGATTCGAGCCAGATTTTTGTGTCAGATCATATGTTGACACCTCTAATCAAAATTAGACATTTGAATCTATATTAAAAAAGAAAATGTTTATTTATTACTAATAATACTAATATAAGTGAAATTTGCAATGTTGAAAATTTCTTTAAACACATGAATAAAAAGTAAAAAATTGTCGTTAACCTCAAAGTTCTAAAATTGATTTGATGTGAAAAGTGTTGCCCTATGGATATAACATTGGATGCTGATAAGTAATAATTGAAGTGATTGGTTGTAGTGATAATTACTGAAAGGATTGATTGAGCTGTGACAAATATTTCCTCCTAAACTATTGCTGAGAGAGCAGAAAGCAAAATTTATGGAATGATTGCAAGTTCTGGAAGGAGGGCATTTTAGCGCCTCATACTTTCTATAGATACAATTATGAAATAAAAAGATAAAAGATTTGTTCTGTCATGATTCAAATTTGTCTGATCTAATCTAATTGGGTGATAGTTAATGTTGTTGCGTGCTAGAAAATACGCTGCGGTAGAGTTTGTAAATTCGCGTCCGAGCGTTG
Source organism: Dendrobium officinale (assembly GCA_019514585.1). Lineage (NCBI taxonomy): Eukaryota > Viridiplantae > Streptophyta > Magnoliopsida > Asparagales > Orchidaceae > Dendrobium > Dendrobium officinale. The sequence continues at coordinate 31,057,772 of CM033696.1, forward strand.
CATGCATATTTAACACACAAACAGGAAAAAAGAATACGAACACCAGAATTTTTACGTGGAAAACCCAAAAAGGAAAAAACCACGGGGCCTCGCCCAGTTGCAAAATTCCACTAGTGTTTTGCAAATTACAAATGGTTGATTCGTCCCACAAGTCGGGGCAATCAGATTACAATTCTTTTCTTCAAGCAAGTTTATAAAGTTCTGCAAATTCCTGGCGTTTCCCGAAAATCCGGCAGAGTTCCGGCGTATTCAGGCGGTGGGAAGAGCTCCGGCGGTGGTCGAGGAGGAGAGGATTCGCCTTTTCCCCTTTTCCTTCTTCTTCTCTTCTTCTTCTCTCTCTTCACTTGAGTCTCCTTTGTGTAGAATGATGGCTCTATTTATAGTTTTTCTGGAGTGGCATAACTCGTAAATAGGTGTGAGATCATGGGCGAATAGGGAGTGGTTTGAATGGACGGCCGATATTGAACCCTTCGATCGTGCACCGTTCGTTGGACATTTGGAGGCCTTAATGATGTCGAAATTTGGCAATCTTGGGCTCGTTAGATTTGTCTTGTCGAGCCGCTCGATTCGAGTATAAGCTCGTTAAAATCGGAGACCGTTTGATAACTCAAATTGCGGTTTGAACCTTCCAACAGCGCTTCGGGTCCTTGATTCAGACTCATTTGGGCTCGGATTGAGTTGATCTTGGTGTCGTTGGGTTCGTATTTCCGAGACGCTCAGTTTGACTATAAGCTCGCTGAAATCGGAGTTCGGGTGCTTTCGGAATTAATTTTTGAAGTTTCCAACTAGCTTTTGCCTCGAGATTCGTGCCCGATCAAGCTAATTTTCTGATGTCGTATCAAATGTGAAGGTAAACTACAAGCTAATATCAAAGTCGACTAGATTATCAAGCCATTATTGTGAAGGATTAAGAGGTGAAGAATGGAAAAAAAAAAAAACTAAGATATTATGAAGTGCCTATATTATGAAACAAAAACCAAATTTTTTTCATGTGTTGATATTAAGAATTATAAAATGTATATACTCTCATTTGTCATGCCTAAAAACAAGCACTGACATAAGCACATCCTAATTTGAGAATGCTAGATCGGGAATATCCTTAAATGACACTTTTAGGGATTTTATATAGCAAATGCTTGATAAACCTCTAGTTTGACGAGGGCTTTAATCAAAGTTCGTCTCAACTCAGTTAATATTATTAATACAACAACAACAAGCTTTTATCCCACTATTTGGGGTCGGCTACATGAATCATTTTTCTCCATTGTGTCATGTTTAGAATCAAAATCTCATCTAAATATAATAAAAAATAGCATTTCTAATATTTTCTAACCAAGTTTTTTTAGGTCTATCTCTATCTTAACATAAGTCAGTTAACATTATTGATATATCATAAATATTAAAAAGAAAAGAATCTTCCATAAGTGAGTGGCATTAAAATGATGACTCTTAACTTATCTTTGGACTTGTAGAAAAGAGGCTTAATATCTTGCTCGCGATAACAAGTTTTTTTCCTTATATTTATTTGGCTTACCCATATATAGTAAAGACCTTTTTTTAATTATATTATTTTATCTCATAGACTAGATCAAAATGAACAGGAGATTTAGCTTAACCTACCTTTATAGTTTGGCCTAGCTCAATTAGAGGCAATTGAGGTGCTTTTTCTATTGTTTACTCACTATCTAGAAAACTTGTGTCCTCTTGTTGAATGAAGGTGGTTCTTCGTCATTGGCTTTTTAATTCCAACCTATAAAAATAATAATAAAATGACTCTTTATCAAATAAAATAAGCATCATGGAAGAAGTCTCAAAATAAGTTGGAAGAAAGGAAATATCCTTCAACATATGTGTTGGAAGGAAATCCACCTTATACTGAAAATTTATTGCATTGTTTTTATCTTCATACATTTTCTTAAGAACAAATAGATGAAGATATTTTATTAAACTCAACATATATTGGATCAACACTACAGGAAAATCACTTATTACCGGCAGAATTTTCCGGCGGCTTTTCGGTGGTCAGTTTTCTGGCGGCTTTCCGGCGGTTTTTTGACGGCTTATTTCCTACAAAATTTTCCGGCGGCTTTCCGATGGCTAACTTCCACGCAAAAATTTTGCGACGGCTAATTTCCCGCAAAATTTTCGCGCGGAATTTTCCGGCGGCTTTTTGGCGTTTCCGGCGGCTTTTTAAAAAATTAAAGAAAATTTATAAATTTTAAAATATTTAAATGATTTAACAAATAATTATTAATAGTTATATTAACTATGTAATTAATTTTCATTTTAAAATTAATTAGTTAGTTAATCTATATTTTATATTAAATATTAAATTTTATTTTAAAATAATCAATTTTATTTTCTAAATAATTAAAAAATGCTTTAATTACAGTTACACTATAGTTTAAATAATAAATATTGACAAAAAAATCAAGTTTCCAGAGTTAGCAAATCGGTCCGTTAAGTGAAGTTTTTCCCAACTGGTTCAGGTTCGAAACTCACGGCATACGCGGGGGGGACTCCCGCGCGCGCGGGATCGCGGTAGCATCGCCGGGGCGGTGGAGCGCGGGAACGCGGGAGCGTCGCCGGCGCGGGAACGCGGGAGCCGGGAGCTTTGCCGGCGCGGTTCAAGATGATTTTTTTTTTTAATTTAACCGGCGATTGAAGACCGCCGGAAATCCGTCGGACAAATTTACCGCCGGTAATTAATTTCCTACACCGTTTTTACCGGCGGAACATAGACCGACGGAAAACCGCCGGAAAACGGCAAAACCGCAGGAAAAGGTTAAATTTCCGCCGGAAAAGGCCGCCGGAAATGCGAGATTTTCCTGTAGTGCAAGTCATCATTTCCTTCGCTTTTGTGATCATTTCGTTTTCCTTTTGGGAGAGGGCAATGCAAGTTCCCACTCTCCTTTATCATTTGGAGGAGTTGAACTATTAGGAGTGGAAGTTGAGGGCCAAGTAAGTTATGTTGGATATTTCATGGAGGTCATCATTAACTAGGAGTAAAATTCCATCTTGGTGATAAGCAATCACTATAAGGTGTCCTCAACTTGGCATTCTCAACATGCAATTGATTTTGAAGGGGAGCTCCTTAGCATAATCTTGCCACAATCACTTTAATTGGTGCTGGAATTGAGGAATTAATTTTTTCTTGTGAATGTGGTCTTCTTGGGAGAGACTAGAAGATCCTTTTCCAGTGGGGTTAGGCTTGTCAAGTAATAGTCACATACTCAATTCAATTTAGAAACTCACCACAATACCTTTGAGTACTTATTTGTCTTAAGTATATTTATATAAATGTATGCTTAATTAATATAACGTTTAAAGATGTCTATTAAAATGCATCTTTAAATGATTTTTGGCCTTGGATAGTTTTATAAATATTTGGCTAAGAAATAATAATATAATCCCTTGAAATTCTATAATTTAAAATTTTACTTGCTTTCAAATTTATTTTCTAAATTAGATATAAGTTTGATTTGTATACTATCTTTCCATTATATATATATATATATATATATATATATATATATATATCATGGGAATTGTAGAAAGAAAAGTAAGAGATTTCTTCTTCAGCTGAAACTCTTTAAAATATTAACATTTATCGATACACATCAAAATTTTGGAACTATCTAGTATCTATTATATAAATCATTTTTAACAATACTTTCTAAACTTGATGCACTATATTATGATTATTTTTTCATAATTTACAAAACTTTGGATGTCAAGTTATAAAAAGATTTATATGAAATTTATGTTTAAAATTGAACAATTTCTATAATTATCAATATAGTACCCTTACTCTATATATTCTTATGTAGGTAGATTTAGCATCCAAAATCTTCATTTTAAGCCAATTTTCTGCTTCCCTTAAGAGAGAGAAGGAAGGGAGGGGAGGAGAGGGGGGGAGAGAGAGAGAGAGAGAGAGAGAGAGAGAGAGAGAGAGAGAGAGAGAGAGAGAGAGAGAGAAGATTTGCATGAAAATTTAACACAAATATAAAGGGTAGATTATGAGTCACAAGTGGCATTAGATTTTTTTCTGTGGAGCATTTTGAAAAGGATAAGATCATAGTATTTGAATAATTTAATTATATTGATTGAAATTTACAATGATTCATCTTTTCTTGTCACATTGAAGGTGACATTACAAGGAAGGAAAATATGCTATTGCCAATTATTGGAGGACATGGAAGACAAAGCATGTTGGCTCTATTTAGTGATGGATGATGATGAATGAGAAGTGTTAGCGATGACTGACGGTGGGTACTAGGGGAGGTTTGGCATTGACAGTTGTTTGTGGCAATTGATAGGAGGACATCAAGAGTACTGTTGGCGGACGATGGCGAACGTTGGTGGCGGACGATGATGAACATCAACAACATCAATGATGAGTTTTGGATGCTAGCATGCAGAGCTTTGGAATTCTCTGAGTCTCAAAGTGTTCTCATTTAAAATCATTGTTAATATGTAGAAGTATGACCAATTTATAAGCTTTTTGGAGAAGCATTGCAGTTATCTAGTTCTTATCTCCATCAAATAATGCATGTTCACTACAGGAAAATCATTCATTTCCGACGGAAATTGAGCATTTTCCGGCGGTTTTGTTATTTAACAGCGGTTTTCCGGCGGTTTAAATGCCGCCGGAAAAAACCGCGTAGGAAAATAAATTCCGACGATTTTTTCCGGCGGCATTTTATTCCGGCGGTTAGCCGGCGGTCTTAAACCGCCGGTCAAATTAAAAAAAAAAAAAAAAAAAAAAAAAAAAACCCGCGGTTAATGGCTCACCGCTTCCGCGTCCCGGAGCCGGCCAACTCCAGCTTCCGGCACTGCCGGCGGGCAGCAGCTCCCGCGTTCCGCGAAGCCGGCGAGATCCCGCGTTCCGGCTCGCGCTGCGTCCTCTGCTCGTGCGATTCGAACCCCCGTCTCCTGTGAGGAATTTCAAGCAACGAACCAAAATACCAAATATGCAAATACGTTTGTTTTGTCAAAATTTTATATTTAAAGTAATGCAGACCGAAATTCAAATATTTTTTCAATTATTTTTAAAATAAAACTAATTAATTTAAAATAAAATATAATATTTAATATAAAATAAAAAATAACTAACTAATTAATTTTAAAATGAGAATTAATTTTAAATTTTTAAAAGCCGCCGGAAACGTTAAAAAGCCGTCGGAAAAGCCGTCGGAAAAGTCCGCGGGAAAATTTTGCGGGAAATTAGCCGTCGCAAAATTTTGCGGGGAAATTAGCCGTCGTAAAGCCGCCGGTAATCCGTCGGAAAGCCGCCGGAAAATTTTGTAGGAAATAAGCCGTCAAAAACCGCCGGAAATCCGCCGGAAAGCCGCCGGAAAACTGAACGTCGGAAAGCCGCCGGAAAATTCCGCCGGTAATAAGTGATTTTCCTGTAGTGGTTGATTTCAGTGTATTATTCAAGATTTTTGAAATATAAAGAAGCCTCAATAATCTCATAATTGGATGATCTTGTTTTCATTAATTTATAGTATGTAAAAATTGGAGATCATTTGATCTCTCAAAACATCTAATTTCGATCTATTTGAGCTCAAATTAAGATATTCTTTTTATCATTAGATTTTTTTTTTATTATGACGCTCATTTTAACTATACATTTATTGCAAATAGATGTAAATATTTTAATCTAAATAATAAATATGTCTCACAGGCCTCCCATAAAATAGAAAGGAAAACTGCACAGAAGAAAATATATAATTTGCCGACCAATAGCCAAATTTACTTTGTTACTATAATTTGCCGAAATTTATAGGTATGGATGGAGAAATCCCAGCGGAACCTCAGCCTTATTTTCTACATTCCGTGCTATTATTGGTCCGCTGGCCACTGGTGGTGGTGGATCGATGCTTCTGCTTCTATTAAAAAAATTCATGCTATCCAGACTTCAATTTAGGTGACCTTCTCCTAAAAAAAAAAAAAGAGATATTCTCTTCCAGTTACATAATTCAAGAATTAACCTCTTGCAGACCGTTAGATTTGCTTCGATAGGTGTGACAAAGTTTAGCTTTATGGAGATCCTCATCCTATAATGTTTTAGAACTATTAAAGCAGACATATTTAACAGGTTTCAACTTCAATTTTCAAACTAGTTGAATAATCGTGTTGCACAGGATCGATCTGGTTACCCCTGGCGGGCCCTTCTTTGCCTGGGTTCACTTTTGACCATTACCGACCGCCACTCTCCTTTTTGTTTTGAAATCTCTCTCTCTTTCTCTCACCTTTTTGTTTTGACATTCTCTCTCTCTCTCTCTCTCTCTCTCTCTCTCTCTCTCTCTTTCTCATCTGTTGATGGAAGCTGTGAAAGGCTTTACTGAGTTTAACTCTGTACCCTCGTTCTGTCGTCGGATCTCGTTTTCTCCCCTGCGAATCTCCTCAACCTGTCACGGCCCCGTCGAAGTTCAACTCCTTCACACTGCTGGCTTCCTCCGAAGCTGAGCTCAATCGAGCGGCAGCTCAGAAACGTACACTCTCTCTCACTCTATCATTCTTGCTGGATTGAATTTTCTAATATTACGAAGAATAAATTAGTTTTTGCTTGGATCTCTAAAGGAGCTTGTTTATTTTGCTTTCTGAGTAAAGGAGAGGATCTTGGTAATCTTACGAAAACTGGAGATTGGGGGCTGGTTTTGAGGACGTAGGAGTTGGATTTTAAGGAACTGGTTTTTTGGAGAGGAGAGGTGGGGATGAATCCTTTTTGCGTCTTGTGATAATTGAGAGCAAGATATGGCTTTCTGGGTTTTTATTGATCGAGTTTTGTTACTTTCTTTACTTGGACTTCTTTTTTGGCTGCTAAGTTGCTTGTGAATTAGATAGAGTTTGAGTTCAGTGTTGCAGCTAGAGAACAGCACTTGATCCCCTTTAATAGAAAATGCGTGCTTTGCAATGAAGATTTAAGGGATTGCACTGAATTACTTGTTTGATGCTTTTTATATTTTTTTGTTGAAATTGGGGTTTGTGGGGGTACGATTGGGTAGTTACCCAATTGAAGCTGGCGATCCGGTAATCCTCATTAGAGAGGGTTTTATGAGGTTGTTTGGCTACAAGTGCAGATTTAATTAAAGTAGGTTTAGGGCATCACCAAATATGCGTATGATGTCCTTTGATCGCTCCAGTCGAACGCCAAATCTTCCGCTATTTGCTTGCCGGTGAACAGTGCAACGCCAATATTGGCGTGGCACTGTTCACCTATGCAATTTTTCTATCTCAACCGGATTTGCCGAAAAAATGCGTGAAAGAGGAGAAAGATGATTACCTTAGCAGAAACATGCAAAATGGAGTTCGATTGGAAATGAATCGAGACATTTTTTGAGTTTCACTGCATTTTGGAGTGAAAAATGGGATTTTCGGTTGGAGATGCTCTTAGTAATTCGTAAATTCAGATTTAGTAAATCTCGAAAGTATTAAATCTTGAAAAACATTTGGCATAATACATATAAATTTTGGTTAAATTTTAATGAACAGTTTAATAGATTCTTTCAAGATTTAATATTTAAATAAGGGAACACGAGTTTAACCTCTTAAATCTTACTTCCCTAAGATTTACCTCCAAGTACATGCGCCACAAATGGTGATGGTGCAATATTTTGCCATCTTTCTTCACTATATCTGCACTAGCATTTTACAATTATGATTTGCATTTAAACTTCACATATGGCAAAATCTAGATGTTTTGCTTCTAGATTTTGCAACCAAGGGCCTTAGCTTTTATTTGATTGTAATTTTCCCATGCGATTGTTGATGTTGATTGAGAATTAGAAGAAACAACAATTATCCGTTGCACTTGGCGAAACAAAGGAAGAAGCAGCCTACTGTTGTAGTAAGCTGTGCAATCTACATTCTCTCTCAGTTGCATAGGCAACCCAATCCGACTGTTTTCCCACTCCTTGACTCTCTTGATTTGCACTTTAACGTGAATTATAAGACCCCATTTCAATACAATTTACGAATAGATTACAAGTCAAGACTGATAAAAGTCAAATTAATCAGAAGATCTCTTTAAAAAAATACAAAATTTCGCTCAGCCCAAAATACTAAATTAAATCTTAACCAAATATTTAAAATAAAGAAAGGAAACGTGATCAAGAGGAATCCATATATAACTCATGCAGGATCAATACTAGTAGTTTACAATGTCCTATCAGTTTTATGATTAATTTATACAACACACAAGCATGAAAGAGCGACCAATTTATATTTGTAATTTTGGCAATAATTGAGAGAGTTCATTTGAGAATTTAGAAGTTGTTGCAAGAGAGACCACTAAAATAGTGCAGTTAAGCTATTAAATATTGAGTTTCCTTTTAGTGAATGGTAAGGCTTTCATTGGGAACTAAAACATTAAGTTTGCTCATTCTTGGTCTCTCCTAGGATGGACGACTTTTTGAGTTGCAAAAAAATGAACTAAATTATGAGGCATGGTAGGTTAAAGTTGCCAATATCTTTAGAACTCCACTGGGATAAAACGATGTTATCAGTTTTCTTTCTGCATCTTTCACTTTCCTAAGGTTTTATGGCGCAGAAGGTTTTCCATAAGACGTCGAGATTTCAACTTACACGGGTAGAAAGAAACATGTTAATTTAGATTACATACAAATCTTTAGGCGTTTAAACCTAAGTTCCAAGTGTACAAAGTCATTGTCCGGTGCCTTCATATTTTTGGAACATTCTATAAAGCAACATTTTATTTCCTCCTTTACTGCAGTTACAGTAAGTAATAAGAATTTTTTGGAGCCTGTTGTCTTTTGTGTTACTTAGTTTGTTCTTATATTATCTTTCTGTAATGAGAGGTATAACCTTTTAAGTTTGGAATCAAGCATCGTTTTAATTTTGAGTCACTCTTATATTTCTGACGTCTTTATGAATGCAGGTCTCAAGTACTTTGAGAAGATTCATCTGATACTGAAAATTTCTTTTGTTACATCTAACTTTTAATTTTTGTAGGTGCAGTGCTTTGAGGTTTAGCTTCACTGGTGGTCTGAATCCTTTAATTCATTGTGCATGTCGGCCCCTGTGGTTTCTGCACATGAGGTGGAACCACTGCCATCTTTTTCACGGAGAGATAGCCAGTCTTTTGATGCCAGTTGCTTCTACAAGGAACCATCAATTGTGGCCAATGGACAAGCTTATCATTTATGTGATACAACTTTTTGTGAACTCCTACTTCCCAATGGGGATATGTACTCGGGAACAATTTTGGGATACACACCGGAGGGGTCAGGAAAGTATATCTGGTCAGATGGTCATACTTATGAAGGTGAATGGCGAAGAGGAATGAGGCATGGTAAGGGAAAACTTACATGGCCTTCAGGAGCTGTTTATGATGGTGAATTTTCTGGTGGCTATATGCATGGTTCTGGCCTTTATGTTGGGCCAGATAAGTCAACCTATAATGGTCGCTGGAAGCTGAATCTCAAGCACGGGCTAGGACAGCAAAGCTTTCCTAATGGAGATGTTTTTAATGGTTCTTGGATTCAAGGAAATATTGAAGGACTTGGAAAATATGTCTGGGCTAACAAGAACATTTACGAAGGTTATATGAGAGGTGGGAAGATGTCAGGTAAGGGAACCCTTACTTGGGAAAATGGGGATGCCTATGAAGGGAGTTGGTTAGATGGTATGATGCATGGATGTGGAGTTTACACCTGGAATGATGGTGGCTGCTATGTTGGTACATGGACTAGAGGTTTAAAGGATGGAAAAGGTACCTTTTATCCAAAAGGAAGTAAAATACCTGCTGCACAAGAATGTTACATTAACGCTTTAAGGAAGAGAGGATTGCTTCCTGATTTGAAAAGGCAAAGTCATGGCTCTCGCATTCGTCATTCATCTTCTATTGATATAGGAATCATCAAGGTTAATGACACACGAGGATCTACTGGTGTCTCATCTGACAATCTTCCCCAAGGCAATCTCTTAAATTTTGAGCAGTCTCGTGGGGGAAATGTAGCTCTGGAGAGACGATGGAGCCTTGAGGTAGCAATTGAAAAAGTCATAGGTCACAATTCTGTTTTAAGTTCTGGCGAGAGTTTCCGTGAAAGTGAGGAACCAGTTGATCCTAATGTTCCAATTTTAGAACGGGAATACATGCAAGGAGTTCTTATCAGTGAGCTTGTGATTAACAATAGCTTTTCTGCCTCATCTAGAAGCGAGAGAAGACGTCAAAAAAAATTAATTGGCATCAAAAAGCCTGGGGAGACCATAATCAAGGGTCACAGAAGTTATGATTTAATGCTTTGTCTGCAGCTTGGAATCAGGTAAGTTCGGTTCTTCACTCTTCGTATCAGAATGGGCTCTGTTAACTTTTTTATGGGGACTATTTATATACCTATTATGCGTGCAGGTTCCACCTGTTTGCATGCATTCACGAGTGATTTCATGCATGAATATAAGTGTAAAATTTGTTTGGCAAGTGAAACTTAACATGTGCTGGTTCTAACTTTAAATCTGCAGATACACTGTTGGAAAAATTACACCAATACAAAGGCGTGAAGTTCGTACATCAGATTTTGGTCCTCGGGCAAGCTTTTGGATGGATTTTCCCAAATCTGGCTCTCAGTTAACACCCTCCCATCACTCAGAAGATTTTAAGTGGAAAGATTATTGTCCCATGGTCTTCAGGTTAGTTTTGACAATATTTATATTTTTGAAGAAGCTCTAACAACTCTTTTGGTCTTTAGGTGAAAGTTGCATGGAGTTCCCATGTCAAAATACCTTCATTTGATGTGTATTAATTCTTATTTTACTGTAGAAACTTAAGAGAAATGTTCAAGATTGATGCTGCAGACTACATGATATCAATTTGTGGAAATTCTGCATTGAGAGAGCTTTCTTCTCCAGGGAAGAGTGGCAGTGTCTTTTTCCTCTCTCAAGATGACCGGTTTATGATTAAGACACTACGCAAATCCGAAGTGCAGGTATTTATCTCTTTTAACACAAGGATGGTATATGTAACCAAAAATGGGCTAGATACACTAGTGGTCATATTTATTTTGAATCCAAAAGCTAAAGCTTAAACCTACTGGGGAGGGCGAATCACTTGATATGTTATACCAACTTATTTTTGAACTATCGGATGCGGATAGAAATTCAAGTGATGCAGGACTACGTATGCAATGCTTAATTCATTTGGATTTGCACAACTTATGATTAGAATAATTCAAGAATAAAGCTACGGGCAAATTCGAACAACAAAATAAAACAATCAGTGGTTATCCGATTAGGCTTAAATCTCATGATGAGAGCTTTGAAGCTTCCAAAAATAAATAAGAAAAATAACACAACAAATAGTAGTAGTCTTCAAAATAATCCCTAGTCTAACAATGAGAATTATGATGCATCAAGGTGCGCTCAATTCCTACGATTACTAAGCTTAAGAAAGAGCAAGGCCTAAGAGTCCGTCGTGACTTTAATCAAACCAACGAGAGTTTAGACTAAAAGGAATAAGATGCAAGGGAAAAGAGAAACCTTCGTTAGGGAGAGGTGGAGATACTCCACTCGATGCCTTCAAAGTGTTCGTCAATGGCTTCCGCCAAGGCAAATAGGATGCGCTCCACGTAGTCTTCAACGGTGTAGTCAATCTCCAAATTCATGTCAAAGAAGGTGGATCGTAGGATGTCGGTGAAGCCGTCTTCGTCCCAAGTTATCCCATACTCAATCTCCGGATCCGCCATTCATGAGTAGTGAAGGTGAAATCTCCTTAGCCTTTGATACTCCTTGTAAACAATGGCAAAGAGAAAGAAGTTTCTCTTGCAAGTTGATGGAAACAAACTATCAATACTCTTGACCAAGATCTGAAATTAGTTCCAGATTTTATCTCCAAAATCTGAAGGGAAGTTTCAGATTTTTAAAGTAACAAGGTGGAATTAGAGGGAGAAGTCTTGAGGCATTAATCTCCTTGAAGTAATTAAGAAGGAGAGAGAGAGAGAGAGATTTGGTTTTGAGAGAGAGGGAGAGGGCCGGCGGTACAAGGGAAAAAGGAGGGGGATTTATTTCCTAAGTTGTTACCTGGGTTTAGGACATAAATTAGCAAATTGAGGCTTAGGGAAATTCGGCCAGCAAAGATCAAGGAGAATTGAAATAATTTCCTAAAGCAAAGTTGGAGGTTTAGGAAATAATTCCAAAGCCAAGCAAGGGGGGCCGGCGGCATTAGGGAGGGATTTGTGGAGAGCAATTAATGATGCTTGATTTGGATTTGAATATTAGGAAAGGAGTTTTAAAATCCTATTTGAATTTTAAATTCAAATAAGTTTTAATGAGGAAACTTTTCAAAAATAGCTTTCATAAATTAGGAAAGATTTCGAATTTCAAAATATATAATTTTGAATTAGAAATCAGCCCAAAATATGGCCATCCAAATTAAGCAAGGAATCTTGGAGGGAGAAAGGAGTGGGAGGGGGCGGCGGCTAGATGGATGGAGCCGGCGGCATGGGGTTCGGGTTGGGCTTGTGCCGTGAGGTTGAGGGAGATTTGTGGAGGGGGAATTCAGGTGCTAGGGGATCCGGCGGCTAGGTGAGGAGGGAGGGGATATGGGGGAAACAATGGGAAGAGAAGAGAACGAGATAAACGAAAGAAACCACGAACCCGACTTATCTAGGTTGGTAGGTATTGCTCCAAACTTCTTCCTCTCCTAGGAAGCTCTCTCCATTAGAACTCTCAAGATCTCAATGCTCATGCAAGAAGGAATTTTAATAAACAATCATTCATTAATTAAAATAGAACAAAGGGGGGCTTTAAATAGCCTCATACAAAGGACTCAAAACAAAAGACACAAATGCTCCTTTGGGCTTACATACGACCTCCCTTCATAAGAGGGTACAACGGGAAAACAAGATGACACCTAAGCAAATAAGAAAATACATGAATAAATAAATAACACAAATGACTCAGAAATATAATGACTCGATCGTGGCCGTAGATCGGCGGCCGCATCTCTGATAAAATTTCCACGATTTGATGTCCCCATCATCAAGACTTCATGTGCCTTAAAAATTTTGGTTGAAAAATAAAAATAAAAATAATAATAATAAAAGAAATCTAAGTCGGCAAAGCAAACAAAAAAAAAGAGTATTGCACGTTGTCTTATCCCCACGACTTTGAAGTGACCCACGTTATTGGAGCAACTGTTCCTTACACTCACTTGTGCTCTTTCACAATCTGGATTGTTCTACTCCCGAATGAAGACTATTATTCTGTCTCAAGTGAACAAGCATGATCCGGCACCGAACCCGAGCCGGCGAGCACCTTTGTCTGCCCCAATTTGCGTAGACAGACCATACTGGATCTCTATCCCGTGTGTTGGCCTCGATTCATATACCCGGTTTCGTTTCGCACAACGGCTCCAACATACGTGTCCGCCTCCGTCGGCTTCCTTGAACGTGCCCGCCTGGCCTCCCTCCATATGCAACACCAGTCTAAGCGGCACCCGGTCCCTCTACTTCCGTATGACCGGTCGAGCAGCCCCCCTCCTATTCTTAAAGCAAATGGAGTCCCGGCCCATCCCTAAGGCATATCCGGGACGATGGAACCATGAAATCTTTATTGAGTTTACCTCATCCCCCACAACCAAAATTAAAATTGTTGTACATCTAACATCGATTCATCCTTAATCGAGTTTTCTCTTCTAAGCATTAGGAGGGGTAATTAACTATGAGGGCTTGCACTCATAGGAAGTGCTGATGTCAATCATAGGGAGAAATCTAGTTACTTTAAATTTTAATCTACCTCAGAAAAAAAGGGACCTAAAGCTTGCCAAAGCGGGGTTCGTGCCTAAGCGTCATTAAGTCCTGAGCAAACAATCTCTTCCTCATATTAGTGCTCCCTCCAATTCCCCCCCCCCCCCCCCCCCCCCCCCCAAATGTAAATTATATCAAGTATAGTACATTAAGAGGCCAATCAATTACATGGCTATGTTGTGAGAGTCATCTATTCTTAAACTTTATTGTTCCATGGTAGAATCAACCAAAATATCCAAATGACCTGCATGTTGCGTGAGTCACGAGCCTTGAACCAAAATTGGGATAGATTCACCAATGATCCAATTTGTTTTCAAAGCCTATTAGTGAAGGCTGACTATTTGATATTTCTGCACTACATGTTTTTCAATTATATGATAGAGGATTTAGTCCAAAGCTTCACATGCATTATTAATGTTGGATGGGTATGAAAGTTGATTTGTAAAGTTTGCCCACCAAAGTTGAAGAGGTTATTTTTGTGATATAATGAAATATTTGCATCAATTTGTCTTGTTTGGTTCTTTCAGTAGCAAGTTCAAGTAACTGCACTATTTGACCTTGCTAGTTATTACTTTAAGCCTGATGCTTACAGCTTCTAAGAACTTAATTAGTTCTGCTCTTTAGTAGATAAAAGGATTTGTAGTTTTGTCTGTAAATTAAATTGTTGACGGTGTCTCAAATACGCCCATTTAAAAGACGCAACACTGTTATTTTTGAGATGAACTTTCGCCATGATATTCAAAGAAATTCTGTTAGTACTCTTACCAAGCATTTGTTGTACATGAAGATGACCTATTTTACAAAGATTCCAATGTTGGATCATGAAGTTAATAGGGAATTAAAATACAAAAGAAGAATTCAGTACTTTGAGATTTTAAGATGGACATGTGGAAACATTCGGAAGAATAAATTAAGGAACGTTTATATTAAAGAGACGGTTGGAGTGACATATATTTACTTAATTGAAAATAGATTTAGATAGTTTGGATATATACAATGAATAGTAGAAAATACATCCATTAACTGGGTAGATAAAATTAATTTCTAAAGTTCAGGAAGGAAAAGAGAGAGCCTAAGAAAACACAAATAAAAGTTATTCAAAATGATTTGCAATGAACAAGTTTAATATCTTAGGAAATGATAATACTAGCTTTTTGTCCAATATAAACTATTATCTCATCTTAAATAGAAAGGATGACATATGATTATTGCATGGTTCTTCTAACCAAGTACTCATGTAGGTGTTGCTGCGGATGTTGCCGAATTATCATCACCATGTAAGAACTTACGAGAATACGCTTATAACCAAATTTTTTGGTCTCCACAGGGTGAAACCTTTTAGTGGTCAAAAGGTGATAACTAGAAACCAATAATGATATTCTGCTTTTTGTCTAATATAAACTATTATCTCATCTTATATATTTCATCTTTTTTAATTGCAGTTCAGGTTCGTTGTAATGGGAAACATGTTTTGCACAGAATTAAGAATTCATCGAAGATTTGACTTAAAGGGATCTTCTCTAGGGCGTTCTTCTGACAAAATTGAAATTGATGAGAATACAACACTCAAAGATTTAGATTTGAATTATTCCTTTTATTTGGAGCCTTCGTGGAGGGATGCTCTACTCATGTAAGGAAATATCTTGGGTATTCATTCTTTTTTTCTTTTGTATGTTTTTATATGAATATTTGTTATTTATCGTTTTATTATTATTATTTATTTTGCATAAGCTATCATAACTAAATTAGTTAGTTTGAAAGTTCTAACGGGAATATTACCTTTAATTATTAATGTAAACCTATTGAGTAGTATTTCATAAGTAAATAAATGACTTTATTTTTGTTTAGCAGTTGCTATATGATAGGGATCCAATGGAATTTTAAAATATCATATGATATAGTTATAATGAACAAATGCATTATATAGCGAAACCGATACTTAGTTTTACTCAAAAAAAACTACAAAGTTATAAGATTCATATAACTACACAACACAAAGTATTAAGCATAATTTATATCTTAAAATATAAAGACACCTCACTTCAAATATTCTTTTATGAGCATCTCTATAATTAATTCAGAAAAATAAGAACTTGATCTTTAATGTAATCCTACTAGGATTGGTAACTCTACGATTACCACATAATTACTTTAGTACTAGTTAATGCTTGTTATATATCTTTAATAATTTTAGCATGTCCTTAACACTTTTTTTTTTTCCTTATTCTGCAAGAAACTCGACTGGCCTTAGTATATTATCTTTTTTTTCTTATTCTTTAGCATGTTTACATTAATCATCAAAAGTTAAAGGCTTTGTTTTGCTTATTATCCTTTTTGTCAGAAGTTATATTTATAATCATTATAAATCTTAGTAGTATTTTTTCTAGTCTTTAAAAACATATTTTTCTTTCTAGTAATCATTTGTATCTTTTTACTCCACCACGAAGTCCTTTACAGGGGCTTCCCAACCCGTTGTCCTGATTCACTTGCATAAATCCTCCCCTGCTTATCAAGTTGAAGGTTTTCCCTTTTTGGATCATTGTCAAGACTCTAACCAATAAATCAAATAACTATATATGCTTGGATTGTTTGATTTATTTCTAAAAAATCCTAACAGTTTTATTCCAATCTTTTCAATGGAAATATCAATATTAGCTTACATCAAGTTTGGTTTAACCATTGTTTTAAAGAAAAAAAGAAAGAATTGAAAAAAAAAAGTTTGCTTTAACCAAAAAGATCTCAATTTATCTTTTTTCATAACTTGTCTTGAAAGATTTAATAATTTCACTTTTACGTTTCACTATTTTTTTAAGGATCATTTTTTTACACTCCTATTAGTTATTTAATATACATCTATAAGTATTAATTTATGTTGAGTAGTCAATTTCTCCAGAAATCGGCTTGCTATCAGTGTATATATATATATATATATATATATATATATATATATATATATATATATATATATATATCCGCCTTATGAAGAGTTGTAAAAAGATGAGGAAGAGAAATAATATGATTGTTGAAGGCTTCCTTAATTGAGTAAAACTCAACTTCAATATGTTTTGTGCGTTCAAAATAAGTAGGATATACAACAATTTGAATGATAATGTTATTGTTTGTATGTTGAGGAGTGGGATTAATTTGAGAAGATTTGAATTTAGATAGTTCATGAAATCATATATTCTTTGAATATGTGACAAACATTGTGTGATATTCAGACTCAATAAATGATATAGACAAGCGAGGCTGTTTTTACTCATTCATGAGATCAAATAGAGAGCGTTTTGGCTTGCATACAATCAAAGAAGAAGAGACAGAAATGTCAGGTGGAAGAACCATGTAGATCTCCTCCTTGAGATCACATGAATAAAGGTATTTTGAAGTCAAATTGATGCAGTGGTCATTCTTATAAATTAGTTATCAAGATGACTCGTAAGATAGAAATTTTTAGCCGTAAGAGCATAATTTCATTAAGGTTAACCCCAAATTCTTGCTTGTTATCAAGCTCTGAAGTATCATTAGAACAAAGCTTGATTGAGTAAGCTTATTTGCAATAAATTATTTTAATATTTAAAGATACTGTACAATCCCCCATGTATGGTTATCTTCAAAAGCTAAAAGTTTCTCCGAATAGTATAAGGAATGAGAATCGAGGCTAATGCAGTATGAAAATCATACTAAATACTAATGCAAAGGATGTGAGATTCTTGAAGACCGACTAGTAGCAGTGATTGTGTTCTACTTAGGAAGCTCAAGTAATGGATCAATTTGCAGTCTTAGCGGCTCAAGAATTGGTAAAGTTTGACATTTTCTTTTATATGCAAATCCTTGACTGGATTATGTTGGACTACAATTTCATTCATCAAAATTAAGAAGAATATATATTTTTGATAGATGCTCAACATGAGTAGTGATGAAAAATTGATGTTTCAAGAAGACAAAATGATGAGTGATGCAAAGATTTTGGAGCATGAATCATAGTAACTATACCCTTTATAAGAAGTGCTATAGCTCAAAAATGTACATTAGATAGACTGAACAGAGAGTATGGGTTGTTAGATGAATAAAACAAACACAACCAAATCTATGCATATTATGATGGTTGGGATACTTCTGGAATAGACGATAATAAGGAGAGTCAAAATTCAATACACGATAAGGTAATCTATTAATTAAATAAAATACCATGTTCAAAGCTTCAACCAATAATTTAGGTGTAACAGAAGATCCTAGCAACAAAGTTTGGACATCTAAAGGTGTTAATTCTTACATCCAATAATATCATTTTGTTGAGGTATACAGGAACATGATTGCTGAGAAATAATTCCTCTTTATGAGGAAATTCATGAAATTGAAGTGACATACCCTAAAGTTGGATCTTAACACTTTGATGCTTGATGAGAATTGAGCTTTAACACAGGCTGCAAATTTTTGAAAGATAGATAATACTTCAATTTTTTTATGAAAAAAATGTATCCAAATATATTTATTGTAATCATTAATGAATATCATAAAGTATTTATAATATGTATGCGATATAATAGAAATAATACTCAATTCATCCCTATAAGTCAAATCAAAATAGTTTTCAACATAACTGCCATGTAATGGGAACAAAACTCTTATTTTGTAGATTTAATATGTTAAGCAATCAAATGAAAGATGACAAAAGAAATAATTTTATTATCTAACAAACTAGAGTTCATCAAATGAGATAAAACAGTAGAATTCAAATGACTAATTATTTGTACCATAGGTTGTTATTTTGATTTATTGAAGTACATGGCAATGAGACAACCTCAAAATTATTTTTTTCGCACTAATTAAACTCTCTTAAAAATTAGTTTATCCCCAACAACTCATAATATGCATTAGCCCAAGTGCACCTTTTTTTTTTCTTCTTGGTTGTATAATTCTTTTATATTGGTGTCATGTAAAAGACTTCTGAACAATGCCACTTGGCCTACAGCTTTTCTGACAAAGCAGCAATGAAGCACTCATGTTTCAATATTTACCTGCAACTCCACATGTAGGACATTTCACAGCAATATTGTTATTATGATGTTCCATTGGATTGGTTAGATATTTTTTACCTTATGTGCGACAACAACCTTAGTAAGTTCATAAAGATACAAATAGCAATACAAGTTTCCAATATTGAGAATAAACTGTATCCTAAAGGATCAATAATTTGGTGACCAGATATAAAAATCTGTGTACCCTTCTCCATGTTTTTTTCAATATAGAAACTTCCCTTTGAGATTGGCTAGCATAAAAACGAAATGTAATTATGGATTATTCTGCAAGCTTGTATGTCGGTTAAACATAATTCAGTTTTATTTAACTAATTTCTGCAAAGAAGTACGTGAAACTATGAGATAATTTGCAGAATTTGGATTCCTATTTGAGTATCAAATTTCTATTTCTTTGTGATTTTAATCACATTCACT
The DNA here is from genome assembly GCA_019514585.1 of Dendrobium officinale. Taxonomy (NCBI): domain Eukaryota; kingdom Viridiplantae; phylum Streptophyta; class Magnoliopsida; order Asparagales; family Orchidaceae; genus Dendrobium; species Dendrobium officinale. Next base: position 31,076,994 of record CM033696.1, read on the forward strand.
CCATTTTTATTTTCTTTATTTCTGCAGGCAAATTGAGATAGATAGCAAATTTTTGGAAGCACAGCGTATTATGGATTATAGCCTTCTATTAGGCGTCCATTATAGGGCTCCAACGCATTTAAGGTCTGAAGTATCTCAACGAAGAAATGTTGCATCAAATAGATTAGCTATTCTTTCAGAAGAAGGTAACAACGTGAACTTCACCGTAGTTTTCTCAAAATACTCTTAACTCCATAGTGTCTAAGTTACTTTCCTTGCAGATTTAGTTTATTTGTCAATTATACAGGGTGAGGAATTTGTCCATTGCAGCTTATAGATAATAGGGAGATAGTGGTCAATTTTACAGCTAAATGAGCATTCATTATGTTTAGTTCATAATTTCTTTTTAGAATTAAATTCAAACCCGGTCTAATTTTAATGAAAATAAAATATTTCAAGTTCTAAATTATCCTGCAATACAGAAAAGACAATAACATGTTAGCACCAAATGGGATTTTCTAGGATGATTTTGATGTTCTTGGAGTTGAATGCAGTGCCAGTTTTAAACTCTTCGTAGATGCACTCTAGTTATTAGTGTAAAATTCAATTAGAGTGCTATTAATGTAAACTTCAATTTAATTGAGCCTTGTTCTATGGAGAAACTTGTTCCCTATATATACTCGGAAAGGTTTTGGAATTTTTATTTAAAAGATTTTTTTTTGTTCCGTGCTTTCTTAGGCTTCGTTTGGGACGGCTTTTTTACTGTTTTCTAAAACGGAGTTTTAATACAAATTTTTTTATTTTTGTACTAAAACTCTGTTTTAGAAAGCAATAAAAAAGCCGTCCCAAACGAAGCCTTAATCTTCTGTTAATTGAATGTATTGAGCCTACTTTAAGTAGTGTTTTACAAATTTATCATTCCGCTGCAGTTCTCTATAACATGGTCAAAATCCGAAAGATTTTCACACTAATGTTCAGGTAATATGATTCATTTGCAGCTCAAGAGGATGACATTTCTAACTATCCAGAAGGCCTTGTTTTGGTTCCTCGTGGGGGTGATGGCAACAGCGTTGTTGTGGGACCTCATATAAGAGGCAGGCGCTTGCGTGCATCTGCAGCTGGCGATGAAGAAGTGGATCTTCTACTTCCAGGCACAGCGAGGTAACACTAGAAAATAGCTCTCCGTCCAATGCATTTTACCTTTACAAAACAAAAAGTTTGAGATAAGGTCTATAAGTTCGGTTTTGGTCTTGATGTTGATTTTGTCCCTGAAAGGAAGTGCCAGTTTCAGTGGTTTATGGTTTTTTTATGTTTATTTTTGGTTAATTTTTTTATTTAAGAAAATCCTTAAAGCATTAAAAAAAACTTGTTTTAATATAATTTTTTAATCATAAACATAATATTTATTGGCAAACTTTGATCAAGCTCTGGGGAAATTATCTGTGCGGACTCCGAACAAGAAGTTTTCGTCCGGACTGTGAGTGTACACAGTGTTTACATAAACAGAAATTTTCTATCCCGACTCCACACAGAATAATTTCTCAAGTTCTAACAGTTTTGCCAATATTAATGATTTTAGCCCTCCATTTCAAATGGAGTTACTACCAATTCATCCAAAATACCATCGAAACTATCCAAAACGGATTTAAATTAAAAAAAAAATTCATTTTGGGATAATATCGGCTAAACTCAATTTGAAAAGAATTGTTTCGACTTAAAAGTCAAAATTATGGCCCGAGATTTGTTTTTGAAACCTAATCCATAAGTTATAAAATCATGTTTTTTTTTTGTTGCTCAGGCTACAGATTCAATTGGGAGTCAACATGCCAGCAAGAGCAGAGCATATTCCCAAGATAGATGATGAAAAGCAGATGTTCCACGAGGTTTATGATGTGGTCCTCTACCTAGGAATTATTGACATACTACAAGATTACAACATAAGCAAGAAGATTGAGCATGCCTATAAATCCCTTCAGTTTGATCATCTTGCCATCTCAGCAGTAGATCCTCAATTTTATTCCAAGCGCTTTTTGAAGTTCATCCAAACAGTTTTCCCTGAAAATCGGTAACATGTAAATTCTCTGCCATTTTATGTATATTTTGTTCGGAACAATGTGTGGTTCTTTTCACGAGGCCCAAATGTGTATTTTGATCCAAGATTTTTCAAAACCTTGTAGCAAATTAAACATAAATTTTTAAGCTTATATCAGCCAAATATGGCTTTTTGTATCCATCTACTGGTCTATTTCCCAGTTATTGTCGATGTTAGAAAGCAGATCTGCTGACCCTTTTTTTTATTTTTTATTTGAATGATTCATAAATACGTCTTTTAGAAATATCAGTATGAATCTGCTTAGTTTCATGTAAATGTTTCATGTCAAATGTATACAGCTTTTTAGCAAATGTAGATCATTCTATAAACTTCTGAATACTGATAAATTTTTTAGAGAAACCTGTCTAAAACTGCTTCGAACTAGAACGCATTCTTGCACAAAGCTCAACTTATTTCTCGAGATTGATAGGGCACACAGAGCACATTGTGTACATATTACAGTTATTATTGGCTGTATTCCATCTCGAAATTAATCATAATTACGTCAGGATTCATCTATTATTGTTGTAAATGTTGTGTAATCGCTATTGTAGAATCTTCGTAATTAAATAGTGTAGTTTAAATATTTAGATTTAGGAGTACAAATGTAGATTTCTTATTCACCCGGATTTGATTGATGTCATTGTTCAACTTGTAACAAATTGCCTATTTCTTATAACATGCATGAATTATTCTATGCGAGCACCGAATAGGGAGAACCGTCCAGTTTGTCTTTGTAAGCAGTAAAAGCGCAGTGAATAATCTCTCTATAACATGACTGGCTCTCAGTACGAAGGCAAGCAATCTAATTGAAATGGAATTAGGTCTCTCTCTTTCTATGTCAACAATGTAGATTTTGTTTTGGATAATTTTTTTATTGCTTTCTACAACAGTTAAGAATTTTTTGTATACTAAAAATTTGTTTTAAAAAGTAATAAGAAAACAAGGTACAAGCCACCATTATAACTCAAAAGCATGATAAGTTAGTTTAAAGGAAAACATAGAGACAAGTCAATGAAATTGCGTATGACAGTCTCAATCATAACTAGGATCCTGCTATAACTTAGCTATAAGCAAAAAAGAAGCAACTAATTACCTGGAAGAAGTCACCCGGTAGGAGATAATCGTCGAAGGCCACATCCAGGAACGCATTATTTCCATTGCCACCCCATCCACCAAAATCAGATTAAGGCTTTGTTTGAGACTCCTTTTTTACTGCTTCATAAAATAACTTTCTAGTAAAAGTTAAAATTTTTGTACTCGAAAGCTGCTTTAAGAAGCAACAAAAAACCCTCCGTTTGGGACGGCTTTCTTACTGCTTCTTAAAACAGTTTTTTAGTAAAAAAAAAATTAATTTTTATTCTAAAAAACTACTTTAAAAAGTAGTAATAAAGCCATCCCAAACTAAGCCTAAGACTCTGCTCTGGACCAGCATCCCACTTTACTGTGCAGCATTTCTTGGTCTGGATCCGCTTTTCTGTAAAATCCTGAAGATGGCATACGCATGCTGTCCATGCAAAGAAGCAAGATCAGTAAGATCAACAAGAGCGACACAATTGAAAAATATTAACGTTCTGTTTGATTCCCTGCTTTTTGAAATTCAATCTTATCGTTTGGGATGGCTTTCAAAATTTAAAATATTTGTACTAAAAAGCTGCTTTAAGATGTAGTAAGAAAGTAAAGCCTAAAAAACAAGTGAATGTTCGGTCTTAGTTATTCAGAAGACAGTTTTTAAAAACAATCGATCATTCTTTGGAAGTGAAAGCAACTTCAGAAAACCAAATCGCGGATTGCCCTATTTAGGTGATGCTTCTTATTGAACCAAAACCCATGCTTGGCTCCATTGTAAAGTGAAAAGTTCTTGTTGTGTTTGACATTGCAGCAATTCAATGAAAATTCTGTGGCAAATTTACAGTTTTAGTTGAACTGGTTGAATTTTTTTAAAATTTTGCATGGCTTTTTAATCAGAATGTTGCTCAAGATGATGGAAAAACTTAAATTATCTGTACTGTTTTTATAAAATTAATCACTACATTAGCGCACGTGTAATTCATCCCAAATGGAACTGATGTTGTCAAGATTTTTCCATTCGATGACTTCAACTAGTAATTCCAGCATAAATTATGCTTTTTTTATATGTTTAACAGAAGGCAAGCATTGCTAACCTTCGTAGGATCACTCATTAAAACTAGACCGTCAGCCTTGCCTCACAGAAACAAGCAAGGAAAGACCTAAAAATTGAGAATAAAAGAAGATAAATCAAATCTCATGGCATACCTGCTGGAATCCCTGAGCGGGCGAGGTCCTCGTCATGGCCCAGTCGGTCCGCCCGCCGCACAGAGCCCACCCCAGAAGGAAAAAAACAGGGTTTCTTCATGCCAAGGACGCGTACCATTGCTGGTCATTTTCAAATTGCCCTTATAGGCGATGCTGCTGGTACGATAACTTTCGATCGAGAGAGCTCAAGAAATGCCGCTCCATGTCGTGGCTGCGGAGACGCGGCGTCGTTGGAAGGATCAATGGCTTGAACTCGTATTGATCGAATTCTGCGATGGCATGAAAGCCGATAGGCCACCCGAAGAACTTAAGCCTAAGGTGCGGAGAAATCCTGGCCCAAGGAGAAGCGGCGGCGGCGGCGGAGGAGGAGGAAGAGGAAAAGGCTTTGGCAAACATCATTAGGGAGAACGTTCGGGATTACAAAGTATATATATATATATATATATATATTAGGAATTATACATATGGAGTAACAATAGTATCGAAGGATAAGTTTCTTAGAGGAGAGTGATTACTTCAGCATATCAGTACCTAATCTATTTATTTGAGAATTAATTTTAAATCACCTTTTTTTATCAACTTTTTCATTCTTATATGTAGTATTTATAGCCTAATATATCATATATGATATGCATTTTAAATATTTTAAAATACTATAAAATTTTAATGAAGCACGTGAGGGATAGCTTCAAACTTTGAAATATTAATTGAAGTATCAAATGGTTTCGAATCTCTATGCTTATAGTGAAAATGCATTGCTCGACAAAACGAATCCAACAAGTCTGATATCACTTGATTCTGAGGTCATTAATTTTAAAGTACTTAAATGTTGAATAAATAGTTTATGATCAAAAGATTTTACGTAAACTGTTCGATGGTTATACACTTTGAAACATTAATTGAAGTATGACATGGTCTTCAAATCTTGCATACTTATAATACAAATGAGATGCTTCACAAAATAAAGCTAAAAAGCTCAATATCATTTAATTCTAAGGTCATCAAAGTATTAAATATTGAGTAAATTGTTTATGATCAAATGATTTAATATGAACCGCCTAATAGAGTAATATGAAATTTTGGTTAAATCTGTTAAAATACCCACTTTAAAACTATCTTAAATAGATTATTATTCACAACATTAAGCGAATCTGGGCTGGAAGAGGGAAAGAGCTTGGAGATTAAAAAACCCTAGAGCTACACTTGACGTTTGACACGGATGATCACCGATATCCGTTGTTATTGCCATCGCCTGATTGTCATTATATGGTATCATCGGCAAACTATCATTATCTTACCATCATCAACTAACTTTTTATTATTTAACCATTGTCGTCTAATTGTCATTGTTTATCCATCGTCACTCAATTGCCATTGACTAACCACAGTCATCTAACTATTATTATTCGACAGTCATCATCTGACCACAATTATTTGACTATCATCAATTTGTCACTTCTATTCATTAAACGATATCCAACTGACACCATCAAACCATTGCATCTTCAACGTTATCTCATATTTACCTAACTACAAACTTATATTACATACTTTGTAATCTCATCTTTTATAATTAAAAGATAGAACAAACTCTTGTAATCTATTTATAAAATGGATCACTTCATTTGAGTCAAGCCTCATAATTTTTTTTCCTTTCAATTTTCTGACATGCAAGAGTACTCATTTTAACACATCCGGTGTTATGTATGAATTATAATAAAGAACTTTTTATTAAATTGAAAATAAAATTTTAAATTAAGTTAATTTATTAAAGTGTTGATTAGCATCCCAAAAAGGGCATTGCACGACGTTTAAGATGTGGTCTTCTACCTAAAAATCATTGACATATTGCAAGATTACAACATAAGCAAGAAGATTAAGCACGTAAATCCATTTGGCTTATCTTCTTTCCATCTCATCAAAAGATCCTGACTTCTACTCTAAGAGCCTTTATGGTGGGGATCCCTCGGACATTTTGTCTCTTGAACATTCCTCTTCTTAAGCTTTTGCTTGTCTACTTTTGTTTATAATTTTGAGCATTGCTGTTTTTGTTGGAGCTGATCCTTTTTTTAATTTTACATTTTGTGGAGAAATTATTCTGTGTGGAGTCCGGATGGAAAGTCCCCATCTAGACTGTGAGTGTACTACTATATACAAATATTGTGTACACAATTTGAATCAAACTGTGTGTAAAAATTATACTCAATGTACACAGTGTGACAGTTATAGTCCAAAAAAAAACTTTCGGTCGGGACTCCTCGCGAAATAATTTCTCCATTTTTTAAGATATATATTGAGGGTTGCCCCCTATGATAACTCTTAAAAATTGAAAAATGGTTGTTATATTATTTTTACCCCCCACAAAAAAAAGAACCTCAGTTATATTCAATAGACTTTTCATAAAGCATGATAGCAAACTTGCCATTTTATATATATATATATATATATATATAGTTAGGAGAACTGAATATTTAGGTTTCATTTGAAATAGTTTTCTTATTATTTTTTACAGCAATTTTTTTGTACAAAATTTTTTTTAAGACCAATGAAAAAACAATGGTCAAAAGGTTCTCAAATTTTGTTTGGGATACTTTCTTATTACTTTTTAAAATAATTTTTCAGTGCAAACTTTTTTTAAAATAAAAATTTTTATACCAAAATGTTGTTTTAGAAAGCAGTAAGTAGCTTTCACAAATAAAGCCTTAATCTGACATAGTTGAAATTTGTATGTATGTATGCTACTTTATAAAAACATGTAAGATATCTAAGAAATTATTTCAAATATTATTTTATCAATCAAATTGATTTTTTATAATCCTAATTTATTTTGTACAAAGGCTTCATTTGAGATGAATTTTTAAAACAGTTTTCTAATACATAAAATAGTGGCTAATAGTTATCTCAAAAGAAACCTTGATTTTAAGTCTCAAAAGCACATTTTCAAATTACTTGTATACACGCTTGTAATTAAACTATAGGTATTATTCCCAAAGTTACTAAGTTTCCAGTTTCACATTTCATAAAAGTTCATTCATTTTCTTAACAATATATATACTCAAAATTTACAAATATTCTTTGAACTTTCAATGATGATAAAATTTTTAGAAAAATATTTCTAACTCTGAACTCTGAAGCGGCATCTATCTAGAGAGAGTTCGTTTAAAGTACATTATGTGAATATTGAACTATGTGATCAAAGAGAGAAAGCAGTTGCTCTGAAGTCTTTTCAATCAAAAATTGAAGAAATATAATCATGAGCAATCTCTTGATAGAGATGTTTTATGTTCTTTTAATGGGGAAATTATTATGTGCAGAGTTCGTATTGAAGAACCCTCCAGACATATAAGTGTATATATTTTATATAAAATTTTATATAAATTATATGTATACAATATGTATACTCAATACCAGACGGTTCTTCCCTTAGATAATTCTTCTAATTCAGACTCCGCATAGAATAATTTATCCTTCTAATGACTACTGAAATCCACAAAAGACTCAGTGCAGTTAGTAGGGCCCACAAAAACGATTGGGATCCACATTTAAAAGCTTTAGGCTGCTAAAAAATGAAGGAAATTTTTATTAGGAGCTCCCTTAACTGTAATCATTTTGGTAGCAAACATGCCTTTTTTTTTTTGCATTAAAGAAGTTTAGCCGATACTGAGCGAGTTCGGCATTATTGTTTTCTAAGTTCTGGACGGTTTGACATTGCGGTTGACATTTAAATATTTTTTTATGAATTGGGAAACTCGGCTAGATATCTTTTTCCAACCCTTTTGAGTTTTGAAGAGGGTCTGATTATAATTTAGGAGAATTTATTTGAATCATGATGCCGAGATGGCCTTCAAAGCGGTGCCTTGCTTTGTAATTTTTTTTGAAATTATAATATGTCGTGATAACTTTTTGTTAAAAATAGATGTGGTAACTTTTTATTAAAATTAGATGTTCTTATGTCCGGGAACATTAGAAGTAGGGAGATAAAAACCTTAATGTCTTAATTTTGAACTACACATACATATAAAGAAAGATGGATGTAAGAGTCATAAGAGACAATATAATTTTTACATAGAAAACCATTAAAGTGAGTAAACCGAGGCTTGACCCAGTTGAAATGAATCAACTAGTGCTTGTTGTTGATTACAAAGATGGCATTTCATCAGTGAAAGGCTTTGGCTCAATATACATCATATATAATATATTGCATAGTTAGGGTTGAGAGCTATTCTCACGAGAATGTTGGGCTGTTAATTTAGTTGATAGAACAGTAATCATACGACGAAGGTCGAGTGATGATAGTCGGAGGGACAGTAGTCTGCGGGTGATGACGATCGTAGGGACCGTAGTCGGCAGTCACTAGCCAACGTCACCCACTGTTTACGATCCCTCTGCCCATCTTTGCCCGCCAATTACAATCCATCTAACCTTCGTCAGCCACCAGCTATTATCCCTTTGAACGTTGTCGTCTACCAACTACAGTCCCTTCGACTACAATCTCCAGCCCATTACGATCTCTCTGACCACTGTCACCCCTATGACGACAGTCCCTCCAATCACCATTGTCCACCGATTACAATCTCTCCGACCTTCGTTGCCCGCTGACTATGATCCATTTTATCATTATTGCATGTTGACTACGATACCTCTAACCACCGTCTCCTGTCGACAACCGTCCCTTCGACCTCCGTCACCCATTGATTACAGTCCCTCTAACCTTCGTCGAACCACCCCCCAACCGCCGATTGCCATCGGACTTCATTCGGACTGCAGCCGGACTACCACCCGGCCGCCGACCTTCTCCGAACTTCAGCTCGACCGTCGTCAGACCAATGCCCGGCCGTCGGTTGCCGTCGGACTTATGCCCTACCGTCGTCTAACCTCCACCCAGACGCTGAACACCGCCGGACTTTCACTAGGCCGCCGACCGTCGACGGACTTCAACCCAACCTTCGTCGGACCACCGCCCAGTTGCCGACCGCCGCCAGACTTCCACCCTACCGCCGACCGCAGCTGGACTTCAACCCGGCCGCCGACATCTGTTGAACTTTAGCCTGGCGCCACGATGATGCGAGTTGGGCTGAGTAGCTTTTCTTTCCTCTTCTTCTTACTTCACTTTAAGGGTCAAGTCATTTGGATATTTTTAAGTTCGTCTCTTGTTTGTTTAAGTAGATAATTGTGTTGGAAGTGAAGAGAGACAAATAGAGTGTGAAAAGAGAGATCTCCATAATTTCTCCTAATATTTATAATGAATTTCTTGATTTGCTATGGCTTCATAGGTTTTTCCTAAATTTTTCTTATTTGTTTCGTTGTGTAAGAATGCTTCTCAACAGACACTCTGCTCCCCTTCACACCATTCTTCTTCTACAGAGGGCACGACATTTTGTTCACCATTTTGTGGAATGGGGCAGCTTTTCTGGAGAACCCTGCAGTTGACATGTGCTAATGTGCTGTGTGCATGCTGCCCGTGCAAATATGCAAAGATCAGATAGAATAAAAAGGTCAAAAACCTCCAATCGTTATGAGCATGCTTAGAATAAACTCTCTCTCGATGATTTGATGTAAATCTTGAGTTGTTGAATGTAATTTTCATCTTTGCTTATTTCTAACAAATCGTATCAAAATTTTAATTATTACGTCTGATAATTGAGAAAAATTTTCTTTTGAATTTCGGTCAAAATTAAATTTCAGAAAATATTTCCTGGCAAATCTTTTGAACTTTCTTTACATAAAAATTGGTATTTTATCATCTTGTTGTCATCTATTATTTTCTGGGCAATGAGAAGACATTTATCATTATGAACCTGTCTTAAATCTTAATGCTTTAAAGTTTAAACCATATAGATTTTTCTTTTGCTGATTTTCTTCTTTGACAACGACAAGACAGTAGCGGGTAGTTTTATTCAATATAAAAAAGTCAGAAAAACTGTATAGAAATAAAACAACATTTAGATTTAATTTGAGACAATTTTTTTATTATTTTTTTAAATAATTTTAATTTTTATACTAAAATTTTATTTTCAAAAATCATTCCAAATAAAATCTTATTCAGATCCTTAATCGCGTGGATCTTATTTGATTTTTATTTTTTGGTTTCAGCCAAATTAATATCCACAGACACCTAATTTTTTGTTTAATGGCAAAAGATTTAGGCTGTTTTGCAAACGATTAATTAAATCAAAGAGTTTTTGGGCAGAGTGATGTGGTTACATCCATTATTGATCAGACATATCTATTTAAAATTACTATGCAGTTTCATAATAGTTGTCATGTACGGTTATTTAAAATTACTTACAGCTTATGTTACTCTCAAAGGGAGAACAATATAAACAATTAAACATTATTAAATTAGCGCACGACTTCTTTAATTTTTATTTAATTTAACTTTTTTTTTTTTTTGCGATTTTTTGTCTTTTCTTTTCGTTATTGAGATTTTGGACACTAATACCCTTATACACTAAGGTTTAGTTGGGACAACTTTTTTGTTACTTTCTAATAAGTTTATTTTTAGGATTATCAAAAATAATTTTCATTTGTTTTAGTATTACCAAAATATACATTTGTTACTACACAATCTCAAGCCTAGGCAACCACATGGGCGGAACCCTCAACTGCCCTAAAAAAATTAAAAATTTGTTAATACATGAATTTTTAGGTAATTTATCCCCGTCCATATGTTTTTACTCTTAATTATAAGAATCTTTAGGCAATCGCTACATTGTGTAGAGGTGTTATTACAAGGGATGTTAGGCAATTGCCCCCCCCCCCCCCCCCCCAACTAAAAATTCTAAAATGAGGGGTGCAAATGAGTGAAGTCGGGTAAGACTCGACTTGGTAACATGCTCGATAAGTAGAGCTAATCAAGCTTGTGAGTCAAACGATTTTGAGCTCGAACACGCTGCTGCTCTACTCGTCAGCTCGTCGAGTAGCTTGACGGCAGAGCTCGCATGCGGGAAATCCAAATTGACGGAGCTCGCGACTGGAAATTTAAGTCGTGAGAGGGAAATCCAAGTCGCGAGCAGGAAATCCAAATTACTAAACGACAGAGCACTCGCAAGCGGAAAATTTACGCTCGAGATGACAATCTCGACGGTAGACGCGACGACGAGCAAAGGTTCTCGACAGTGATGGCGACGACGGATTAACCTCGAGAAGATGACATATGAACCTCGAGACGACGACAATTACGCTCAGACCGCTCGGTACGACGATCTCGATGGCAGACGCGACGACGACGACAGACATCGGGACAACGGACGCGACGACGAGTGATGGATCTCGATTCTTGACAATAGAGCTTGACGTGCCGCTTGACAAGAAGACAACAACACTAAGCCTTTGTCCCACTACATGGGGTTGTCTACATGAATCTTTTTTCTCCATTGTGCTCTTTTAAAGGTCAAATTCTCGTTTAAATCTAATAAATAAATATCATTTCTAATATTTTCTAACCAAGTCTTTTTAGGCCTAAGTCTACCTTTTGTAACATAAGTCAAATCTAATACATCTACTTTCCTAACCGGGTCATTGTAAGGCCACCCTATTATGTGACCAAACCATCTAAGACGAGTCTCTAAAATCTTATCTTCCACTAGAGCAACTCCAACCTTTTCACATATATGCTCATATCATATCATATTTCTAAGGGTAAAGCCACTCATCCACATGAGCATCCTCATCTTGCAACACTTAACTTAGTATTATGCTTCTCTTGTGATGGCCAACATCATAAAGCATTACAGGTCTCACCACCATCTTATAGAATTTTCCCATAGTTCAAAATACCACATTAAATATTGCATGTAATCTCATTTTCAACAAAATGTTCATAGATTAATCAACAACTACCACATTAAATATTGCATGTACGTGTAATTAAACAAGAAAAGTCTATAAATAAGATCTAGTAGTAAATTTACATAGATTTGATCAGTGTTTGAATAACCATTTCATGTTTCTCAGACATCTCCTTCCCTACATAATAACTAATTAATTAACCAAACCAAAACCCAATTTAATACTTGCGAAATGGTACAAATCACATTCTCGGCTCCATCTCCTTACCTCTTCAATTCGCAAAATAAAGATCATCAAGTCCCAGCAATCCACTCCAAGCCCTCCTGATCCCCCACGTCAAACGCTACTCCCTCCGGCGCCGGCACATGGCCGACAAACAACGCAACATGGCCCAAAAGCTTGTCTTTGCGCGAGAAAGTCGTGCCGCAGGAGCAACGCCACCTCGGATTTCCGCAATGCTTCTCGTGCGTCCGCAGGTCCGAAAGAACCGAGAACTCCTTATTCCCGCACCGACTGCACACGTACAGCTTCGGACAGTGACTCCTCTTATAATGATTCTTCGCGCACGCCACCGACTTCAGCGGCTGGAACTTCGCGTGCTTCCAGTTCCACCTGCACCCTTCTTGTGGACACGAGTACTTATTCCTGTTAGTACTCCCGCTCTCCTCACCTTGATGCAAAATCCCTCCGCCTCCTTTCGCGAGCGCTTCCCTCGTCTTATACGCATCGCCGTGCGCTCTCATATGCATTCTTAAATTTGCGTCGCGCCGGAACCCCTTGCCGCATACATGGCAGTAGTGCGTGTACTTGGCTAACAGCGCGCCGGCGTCCATCTCGACCACGTCGTGGCTCGGCTGCTGCTTCGCAGCCGCAGCGCGGGCGGTGTGATGCTTTTCGTGAGGTTGCGGAGCGGGCACCGCCGGGGAGCAGCACGCCAGCTGCTGGAGACTTAGGAGGATCGAGGAGGCAGTGACGATCATGTCGTGAATGAGAACGTTGGCGCGGGGAGCGATAACCGTGTTAACGTCGGCTTGATCGCCGGATACGAGGGGGGTGATGAGGCATTGGACTTGATGGATTTTGTCGCGGAGGATGGAGAGGTCGAAATGGAGGGATTGGAAGTGGCTGAGGAGGTCGAAGACGGGCATGTCGGAAGAGCAGAAGAGGACGTCGTCCATGATTGCGTCGATGGGGAGTGAGATTGTCATGGAAGCTGTGTAGAAAGGAGGTTACGATCTTTATATTACAAGTCAACGAACAGAAGTTAGTTGGGGCCATCCCTGCTTGTGCCTTCCTCATATACTACCATTATGCGGCGTGGGAATGATTACCATGGAGTCAAGGGATGATAAATCGGAATTTTTTATCTTATCTATTTATTGGAGTGTAAGATTTAATGAATTTAGAGATAGGCGTTCGTGGTCTACATGTAGAATGGGTGCTTAGGCTTTAGCACCAACAACAAACTGTCCTTGTTGTTTATAGGAAGGTGGTGCAGGGTATGACTGCAGCATTGAGAAAACTTCAAATTTTTTCTTTCATGCACTTCCTCCTCTTTTGTGTGCTTTTCTCCTCTTTCGCGCTCGCGTCTTTGACAAATTTGGCAACTCAATTTTTTTATGTAGGTGAATAGTCTCACGCTAATATTGACATCACACTGTTCGCCTACTGAATTGTGGGACATATTTGGAGTTTGAATGCATCAAATAGTGGACTACATATGTTGGTATGCAATTCGATTGGAGATTGTCTGAAAGGAGAAAGTATTAGTATTAAATTTCTTGGTATTACCTTTTTGATTAGTAAGAGGTGCGTCAATTTGAAATTAATATTGATTTTGAAAATTTTAGAAACATGAAAAAACAGAGGTAGAAAAACTATAAAAAATATTTATGTAAAGTGATTTCTTAAGTATTAATTAATTCAATGGCTGCCAGAAGGGTTTTAACTCTCAAATTGGCTACAATAGTTTTTTTATTTTTTTGGAATGGGGTATCCATATGTTGTCACCTCCGAAAGAGTTCATGGTGGCGTGACTAATTCTCGGTTGACCTAAAAGAGGCACCCACTCCAGAAACTTCATGGTCCGCACTTGATTTGACCCCACTTAAGAGGTGTTGCCGCTCGAGGGGAATCAAGCACCGGTTGAGAGATTTCCAACCGTACTCGCCCACCAACCAAGCTAAACATCGGTGGGTACAATAATACTTTTTATAAAGATTACTGAGAATGCATCAACATTTATGTTAGGGATCCCCTAAATCACTCTGATTCTGTGGAATGATTCGTTACATTTTTTTAGCTGGGTTTAATAAAGTTCTATGTTAATTATACAAAGTTAATGTTAATTAATATAAAATAATATATATAGAGTAGCACAAATCAAAATTATAATACTAAATTTCTACCATACACAGAGATTATGATCAGCTGCCCTGATCAAAGCTTAAGTAGCGGTTTATATATAATATGCAGAATTATTTTCTTTTTAAAATTTACGGCAGCCTTGAACATTTCAAGCAACCTAACACACAGCAGTAACTCGCACTGCTGGCTCCAGGATATTGATTGTGGCTTATTAAAATCTTTCATCTGAATGAAAATAATTATTTGACTTTAACGTATTGGACACGGCATAATAGTTCTTTAAGATTGCAAATCCAGTCATACCAAGTCAAAATCGATGCCATATAACTCAGGTAATTACACAAATGATGTAGAAGGCTACGGCGTCTGTTGCTTTGGCTCCTATTGTGCTTGAGGCTGAGCCTCCTAAGTCTGATATCAGAGATATGGGTAGTTCGATTTCCAGCAAATTAATTGAGGTTCCAGTGAATTTGATTGATACGCAAGCTATGGCTAATTGTTTGGGTGAGTCTTCTGGTTTGGATGTTAGGAACCAGCTTAATTGGCTTAATGTTTCTTCGGATGGTGATTCTGAAAATGAATTGTCTGAAGGTGGTTTGGCTTCTCCAGATGCATGTGGGGTTTCCGACCCTGGGAATGATTTCTCTCTAGTTCGTGCTAGAACTTCGTTCAATGTTGGCCCTCGAGGTAGATTTTGGGGGAGAGGCCGACGTAAACGATGATTGTTTGTTTCGCATTGTTGATCTTACAATATGCTCTCCTCGGATTGTTTTGCTTTTTGGTTGTTAGATTTGATGTTGTGCTGGGGCAAGGGCAATGATGTGGTCGGAGCTCGCGTCCCTGGAGCTTGCTGGTGGCAACCTTTGGTGTAGCTTTTTGGGTTGGTTATTGGATGTATTTTTCACCTTATTGGACGGTCCGTGCGAGGCTTCAGGGACGCTGGAAGTCTCGGCCGTTTACTGAGCTCGTGTTTTGCCTGTATTTTTCTTTTTTTGTTTTTCAGCTCACCGTCTTGTATCTTTGTAACCGTTTTGTTTTGATTTATATATGATATCTTTAAAAAAAAAATGTAGAAGGCTAGAACCAAGGGCGAAACTGTGTAGTGCTGAGTAGGATGACCCTTAAAAAAATTAAAATTTTAGTATAATAAAAATTATTTGTAATATGTCCTCTCTGAAATTTATTTTTTACACCAGACGGCATTTATTTCATGCATTTTGCCCCTTCAAAAATCAAAGTCTCTTAGCCTCCCGCTATATATAATAAGTTTGTCACTTGCCCCCTTGAGAATTGAGAAATTATTTTGTGAGGAGACCAGACGGCAAGATTTGTCCGAATTTGCTACGCTTTTGCAAATACTCAACAAAATGACAGCAAATATGCATTCATAATTGCATATTCCTGCCATTTTGCTGGGTATTTGTTAAAATGCAACAAAGTGACAGCAAAAGCATAGCAAATATCTTACTAATTGAATTTTTACTGATTTTTTGCTGCGCTTTTGCAAATACTCAACAACAGTACATTCATCATTTCATATTTATTTTTTTCCCTTTTTGCTGAATATTTACAAAAGTGCAGCAAAAAGATAAGTAAAATGCAATAAATTTGAACGGCTCTTACCGTTCGGTCTCCCCATAGAATAAATTTTCATGAGAACTTAGATTGGTTCTGACCCAACAGCTAGAACATTGCAGCAAAAGCATCAGATATATCAAAATTTCACATTCAGGTAAAAGAAGAAGTTAGTAGGAATCGAAAACTCTTTTGACTCTGTACTACATATGGTGTATATATTTTTTAATTTTGGTTTTTGTAGGAAGCAGTATATATATATTATATGACCGACGTCAGTTTGTCTGGATTTCTCCTCAATTTGTTAATTAGCAAGCATGTTTACATACGTAACAGGCTAGCTATAAATTTTTTTTTTTTTTTTTTTTTTTTTTTGACCTGCCGTAGTTGTGTGGGAGAAGTTTGTAAGTCAAATTATTATTTTTTTCGTTTAATATTTTTTCTTAACTGATTTTTTAACTGAATTATTTTTCCTCCTGAGGCCATATACCATTAAAAAAAGTGATTTTTATTTATTTAATAAATGAAATTTCAAGGCATAATTGTGTCAACATGAGGTAACCCTACTTACCTGCCAAGCAACCAAGAGCTAATTGGCATATTGCATGATAAATATATATATATATACATATAGTTGTAAATTGCTTTTAAACTTTTGTAATAAAAAGTAATTGTTTTCTTTGGCATTTATTTCTTCAAACATGATTATTTTTGTTAAGTTAAATGATGGCATGGAAGAAGCTGGAGTACTCGTATCATCTATGGAGAGAAAGTACGAGCATAATTACCCAAAAATTCGATTTAAAGTAATCGTATAATTAGGGGTGTCAATATTTGACCCGATTCAAAATCTGACTCGGACCTAACACAAAAAATTTCAAGTTCGAATCAACCCGTTTTACAAACGGGCCAATTTGCGTTTCATTTTTTGACTAGTTTCCACAATTTCATATCGGATTCGAGCCAACCTGAAATTGACCCGGGTCACCTCCTCACCAGCAACGCTTCCAAATTGAATCACCAAACATAAATTTGTAGCTTGTTAGCAAGTCTAAGCCCATTTCTATTAAACTATAATAAAAAAACTAAGTGCAATAAAAGATCAATTTATTTATGTCCCTCTCATTTACAGCTTTGATGGAGATAATTTCGAGTGAAATCTTGAAAAAAATGTAGATCCAACTATTTCCACTACATTTATTGTAGACACAAATTAAAGTAAGACTAACACAAATTGAGTTGCATCGAATGGTTAAAAAAGTTCCTTAAAAGTTCTTATTTAAGTTTCGTTTGGTACAACTTCTTTAATGATTATTAAAGCAGATCAATATGTACGGTTTTAGGTAAACTGCAGGCTTGATAAATAGCTCGGTCCTTACATAGAGTTCATTTGTTAAGTAATAAAATATACTTCAAAGGAAAAACAATAAAACTCATTATACAAATGAATATTTTTAAAAATTACTCGTTTATTTATTTATGTTGATGAAATCACATCTTATATGCACATAGAAACTGTATATTATGAGGTATAAATAGAATATAAATATCAATTAAACAGCTAAATGCCTAACACAAAATATTTTTAACAAATATTTGAACTAGATCAAAAAGAATAAATAGTATTTAGTAAAATGCAACAATTATAATTTGTTTAAAACTCAGATTAATTTACATTTAGTTATTAAAATTACACCAATAACAACAAATTGTGAGGCCCTTAGGTCAAAGCGGACAATATCTCAATTGTTAAGTGTTTTGGTTGTTACAAATGATATCAGAGTAATACATCAGCCGAAACATGGAAACTAAGTATCATACAAGTAAAGTATTATATCATGGGGGTCGCCTCTTGAATCCATTATGAGACCAAATGCTACGTGATAGGAGTCACCACTTGAACTTGTAGGGGCTACCTTTAGAATCCTATATGCCTGATGGATGAATTTAGGATAACAATACTAACGAGAACATCAGTTACTTAAGCGAGTGAGATTATGAAACCACATAAGTAAAAGAAGTTAAACTCTTAAACATCGAGGTGTCTTTTGGTATAATGGTTGGAATTTCACTATAAAACTCTGCAGTTAAGCGTGCTCGTCCCGGAAAAATCTTGTGATGAGTGATCTCCTGAGAAGTTACACCAACATGACAAAACCGTGAGACATTTAGGCCAAAGAGGATAATATTTCAATAGTTAAAAATTTGGGTTATTATAAAGGGGTTATACATGTCTCTGAAATAATCTAAACATTTCTAGGGCCTTGGAGAGTATTCTATGAAACTCCATAACTCTCTAGAATTTTATAATATAAGTATTATAAGTTGAAATAGTGTGGAGTCTTCTTGAGAACTCTACACATATGTTATGTGTATTGTATTCTAGAATGTTCTATGTATGGGTGGGGCTATAAATAGTACCCCTTCCCCTCCTTTGGAATCCAAGCATTCAAGTTTGCAAGTCTTGTAAAGAGCTTTATTAGCGAAGAGTGTTCTCTCCCTTTTAACCTCCACTCACCAACTTCAAGTGCTCATAAATGAACCAGTTGAGGATTGTTCCTAAGATATCAAGATGAGAAGCAAATGCCTTTTGGTAACAATCTACTTATTATATATATAGTTAAATTATAATTAAATTCAAGTCCATTGCTTTTATGTTATAATGAAGCTTGGGATTAAACTTAATAATTCATATATTCATAATTCCCTAAATATAATTTTAGAAGATAGCTTGTGTGTCTTCTCATATATTTGTTCTAAAGTAAATTCAAACAGATTTATCACACCACCCAAAAAACAAGAAAACAAAATTATATAATAAGAAAAGCCAGAAGATCACATCTGCAAGAAATTTGAGCTAAAGTTTGATGCAGATCTGAACAACTTATGAATACTCCTGAGAATTGAGAAGATAACACAAAACATTCCAGTTTCCAATACTCTAATAAAAACACACCTGATTCAGAATAGCACAAATAATTTTCTTTAATCTACATCAAGCGGAGGAACGCTGAAAATCCTTAAATACTATCAATATATGAATGTATTTTCATAACCTCTAAATGCACCACAGCTTGAAAACAAGATTCTTAGGAAAAAAAGAAAAACATTCAAGAAGAATCTCAATCACCTGGGGCTTCCTGTTTTCTGCTTGGCCTTCTCAATCAGAGGTTTCAATTGTTTCTTCTCTGCGAGAATCTTCAAGAAATTAAACAGGAATGGAATATAATTGTGCTTCCTTCTAATATTTTCAGTTTTCCACTTTTTGAACTTTTCCTCCTCCATTATAATCTTTGTGGTCACATTTTCAATCCCAGATGTCACCTCTGTGAGTGTTTTGTTTATAGCGTCAACAGCAGCCGCCTGCTTGTTGCCGCCACTAACATGGTCATTTAACTGCTGGAGAAGAACTTCCCTCTTCCTCTGAAGTTCCTTAAGCTCTGCAGTATATATCTCTTTTCTGTTCTTTACAATTGCCATCAGGTTAAACCGAATCTCATTTTGAGAATATCTCTCGATGCGCTCTTGGATCACCGGCTGCACGATTCGAAGCCACTCCAGATCTCCTTTTTCGCCGGGACATTTGCCGAGACTAATGGGACCTTCCTTGAGTCCATCTAGTTCATACAGAACCCCATCCACAGGAACATAGCTTATAAAGTGGTAAATGTCATCATCCTTAGTCGCAGCTCTCTGTTCATCAGGAACAAAAGGCTCAGGCCTTGCAAAGCTGTTGTGAGCCGTTCGAATGGCTTCACTGTTATTGATAGCAAGACCTTTGAGTTCGGGTGGGAAGTTCTTTGTAAATTCTTTCAGCATTGACAGTTCAGGGCCAATATCAACATCGGCACTGTTCAGCAAAATTGAAAGGATGGCTTGCGTGGCACAGGCATTGTTGATAACCTGGATAAATAATATTGCGTTAGTTAAAAAGTAGTTGAAAGATGCCTTCAGGAAATAATAGATATAGGCTTCATTTGTGACAGCCTTTTTATGTTTCCTAAATTTTTTGCATTAAAAAGCTGATTTAAGAAGCAGTAAGAAAGCCAAACGAAGCCATAGTGAGTAATATGCCCGCAAATGACCTGGCTAGCAAAGAAAAGATTCGGGACTTGATCCTTGATAACAGCTCGATCATCCTTTTCACCGGGTCGCCATTTAAACAAAAACACCAGTCCATGGACTGGCCTGTGAACAAATGCAGTGCGTCAGTTATGTAAGGGAAAAAGTAAACTACGTGATGGACAAATATAATCCTCATTGAGAAAGAAAATACACCGTAGTTCATTTAGAGTGTCAATGTCCAGGGAATACAATTCTTCTACCTGTTTTAAAATAAAATTATTAAAAAAAAAAAACAAATCGGCATCATACAAAAATTGGTTACAAATAAATTATAAAATAATTGAATTCAAACTCAACAACTTGAACAGCAGATGAAAAGCAGAGAAATTGCAAATTCTAATTGCAGATGGCCAACTTAAACAGCTGCATGGGCCATAGATCATATAAAACCTATCAAAACTTTAGCCACATAAAAATGGTAGAAACTTTTCAAAAGAAAAAGCTGATTAGGAAACGAAGAAAAATCAAAAGCACAAGAAGAAGCTAACAGAGATGCCAATTGCAGAGTGCAAAGAATAACTACAGAAAGAGTCTAACTCAATCCTCTTCAGGTTATCATGCCCTCAACATAGTTGAATGAGAATTTATATAAATAGGTATTATAAGAGATCCTGCTCCTAATTTCAAATGAAAATTTACTGAGCCTGTTCTCTTTTAATTAATTTTAAAACAATAACCACGGAATCCCAAATCAGCTACTATGGAAACCAAAATTAAAGATCGCCTCATCTGAAGCGTCATCCCATAGTATAGAAATCACATATCACAACTGCTTATTAGCAAAGCATCCATTGGGTCAGCTTTTGCACAGCTTTGCTTTCAAATAAATACCACTATCGTGTTTGGCCACAATTTTTTTGCTACTTTTCAGAAATTCCTTTGTTGAGCGGCAACTTTCATAATCCAATCAGCTATATATGATGGTAGCCATCTAAAGGCTGTTCTAACTTCTCAAAAAAAAAATAGAAAGTCTAATAACTAAAGCAGATTTAAGAAAATATATTTTCCCACAACAATTCTAAAACGATTTTTATAGACAATTATAACTTCCCTAAATAAATCCTAAATCTAAGTAAATAAAATAAACTGATTGAAAGTTTCTGATTGAAACAAATAAGGATACATTAATCTTGGGGAAGATAAAAGCGAGACGACCCTTGAAATTTTGATCACGTCTAGTTCATTGTTCCAAAAGAATGAAGTTCACAATTGTTAAAGACCCCTTTCAAGTGAAGTGCTAGTGGCTAGATTAATTAGGTATGACTAATTTTTAAATTTATTAAACACCCTAAGGGAAAACAGAAAAAAGCCTTGTTAAGATTTCTAATTTTGAAAATCAAGATCTGATAATGTTAAATGTTAACTTCTAACATTAAAAAAATAAGATTGAGTTAGGCGGCAATTGTTTAGATTGTTCACATATTTTTGGAATCAATCAGCATACCACTGTTTGATTCTTTAATGTCTTTAAATATGAATTTCATTAATGGTGCCATATCATATTTTGATGAAGACTAGATGTTTGACAAATCCACCAACATCTAGATTTCAGGCTATCTTATTGTTAAAATAAATGGCTACAAAAATAAACATCAAAATTACAACTGATCTTTCTACATGACATTACATCGTTAATTGAGTTAATTGAACCAAACAATTGCATTTGATAAATAACATCCACATCTGAATATTATTGTTATCTAAAATACAGTGAAACAACCGCTTAGATTCAATAAAATACCTATTGAGATTCAATAACTTCTTGGTAATATTAATGATGGCTTAGTTAACAAATAATTTCAATGAAATTCTGAAAGACTAAGAAGATGCTAAAGGATTGGAGAAGAATCATTCTATTATCAATATTTTTTTAAGAGGAAGAGAGTTGTATAAGAGTGCCAATTATAGAAAATCAAGTTGAGTCACAGAATAACGTTATGATACAAAATAATGAAACATAGATTTAGAAAAATTACTTTAGTTCGAGGATCCAATAAGGTCCATGACATCCAATGTGGATTTTTTTTTTTTTTTTTTTTTTTTTTTTTTTTTTTTTTTTTTTTGTGAAGAAGGCTAATTGAAAAAGTATAGAGAGCATGTAAAAGAATTTCAACTGATTTTTCTTGACCTTTGGAAAAAAATAGATGAACGAGTATCACAAGAAGTGATATGGTGTACATTAAGAAAAAAATGTGTATATAAAGTGTATGTTATAATTATTAAAGATGTACTGATATAGAATTGCATAGTAGTTATAGAGTGATAAAAAGTTTTCAAGGATCATAAGATTATTCAGAGCTAAGCATTGAGACAATATCCTTTTATTTTGGTATGAAGATGCTGTGAAAGGATATTCAAAAAGAGATATCTCGATTTATGCTTTTTGTAGATGACAAATATATTCATAAGACATCTGCACAAGTAAAAAGTTGAATAATAGAGAAAAAATAAAAGGCAGAATCAATTGAACAAATACTTTAATAAAGTCAGATATGTTGTATGAATTATACTATTTGGTAGGGAAAAAAATGACAACTAAGTTTAGTGTGATGAAAATAAAAATGTTAACAAGAATGTGTGACAAAATTATAAAGGAAAAATAAATGAACGATAATGTCATCATATTATAAGGATGATTGATGGAGCATTTATTAAAGATAATATAATTAAAAATAGTCTTCATTATGAGAACATAGAGAACATAAACAATGATTGGTAGAAAATGCACCCATTAGACGGGGTAGATAAAATTAATATTAATGGATTCAAAAAGAAAATGGGTTGACTTAAAATAACATGAATAAAAATTGTTCAAAAAGTTTGTAGAAGGATGGACTTAACATCATTTGAAACAGTCATTACACTTGGAAAATGGTTTGTAAATCCAACCAAATGATGATAATGACATCAAATAACCTTATTGGTCTTATCATTTATGGCATCTCCAGGTTGGATTATAGCATGCAATGTCTAAGCAAGTCAAAAGTTAGATTTTCTGACTGGCTTGTCAAATGAGCACGTAGCACCTGGTCTAATATGACTTTAAGGTTTTAACAAAAAGATCAGATCCAATTAGCCCACTTTCCATTTTAGGCAAAACACAGCTGATTAACAATCCTACCCAGCTTGTCAATGACCACACTGAAATGTAAATAATAGACCACAAGCATCCATACTGGAGAATGCAAGGCTAAAGCAATCTTACATGATTATTTACCACAGTGCTTCCAGATATATTTTCCTTTGTGACAAAAAGAAAAGAGGAACATAAATATAACTGACTTTACCAAAGAAGATTACATAAAAGCAACACTAAAGTATTCGCATGACAATAAAGTAACATTAGATCTATAATTGGAGGTACAATATGTAAGTATATATTATAAAATTACAGCTAACACACACCTGCGATATATTTGCTGGGATAAATAGCATAAATTTACTATGGCAAACGATATAAAGAAACCAACTATGGAACAATACGATAATATGCAACATATAAACTAGACCATTACCCAAAAAAAATGCAAAGGCTTCTAGCAATGTGGGATTTGTGGAAGGGGTTAATACATTATAAACAATTAGCAATCCATAAGTAAAGCATATTAATTATTATTTTACCTGCACCCCTTTCACTTGCATCTGCTGGATAAGTTCAGTGAAGACGCCTGACAGTAAGCCAGATAGATCAGATATAAGACGAAAAAAAATTTCTTCGTTGATGGATATAATGAAATGAAAAAG
This sequence comes from Dendrobium officinale, assembly GCA_019514585.1. NCBI lineage: Eukaryota > Viridiplantae > Streptophyta > Magnoliopsida > Asparagales > Orchidaceae > Dendrobium > Dendrobium officinale. The sequence continues at coordinate 31,100,944 of CM033696.1, forward strand.
ACCCTTCAAAGGATACTAAAATCACAAGCATTCAATGTGCGATACATTATTACATATCTAACTGATGAATTAACTAAAAATAGCAACAAAGCATATGTGTATCAAAGTGTCAAAATGACCAAGTTTTCAGATGGATGCTAGAAGAGATGTCCACTTGCTTGGTTTCTTCTCTAAATAAAAGGTTCAGCCCTTCAAAAGAGATTTTCCATGACAAGCTTGAGTCCTCAGCAAAAATGATAGCTCAAGAAATTGTCAAAAAGTTAAGAAGACAAAGCATTGAATCCCATGCACAACCAAGAAATTTTGCAAATAAATTGTTAAAAAGCTAAGAAGCCAAATAACCCTGGATTTTTTGGGGTGTTGAAGAGCCTATAAAAGCCTACTACACCTCTTTCCTAGCAGCCTTGCTTAATTGCTTACAAACAGGTCCGACTGTCAACCTCGGCACCCCACTTGCTACAACTTTCCCCATATAGGATTTAGTCCCACGTTGCAAGTGGAGCAAGGGAAAGCCCCTCCTCCCCTCTTCAAAAACCCAAAGCCATGGAGCCAAGGAGAAGTTAAAGAAGAACCACAGAGAAGTGTTGTTGGAGCAGTCTTTCAATGAAAAATCGTCTCTTAAAGTAGATGGGCAGTTCTACACGGCAACCTCCTATGTCCCTCTATATACTTCTTCACCATTCCTTTCACACTACTTACAACAAGTTTGAAAAGAACCCTTCGTACCGGCAGAGCCTAGGTTGATTTCCACTTGCACATATTTCTCTTTGCATAGGAAATGAGCCACCCTATGTCGTCACGAAATCCTTGCTAGCTAGTTCACAAAGGTTTGTAAGTCCCCCATATAACTGAGGTCAATAGTGCCATCAGTCTGTCTTTCTTAGTGTGGATGAGGAGATCAAACTCACTTGTAAAAATAAAACAAATGATGAGTAAAACACAGTGGAAAATGCCAACACATTGAAGCTATTAGTAACACAAGAGTTAGCTCAATGTAAAACATGGAAAGACTCATCAAGACAAGCATTTGTCATCTAAGCACATCAAGTCACATCATAAGCATCCAAAGTTCATCATTTGGATAAGTGCAATATTATCAAAGGTCACACAATCCTCCTAATTTGGTACATCATGAGGTTACATGGTCACCCAATCCTCCAAATTTTGTCATCAGTAAGATCAAACAGTCAACTACAGAGGTCACACAATCCTTCCAACAATATAATTGCCAGGCACCGTCCTTGCATCCTCATTCCAAATACACAACATTGACATAATTATAAGAGGAAAATGAAGATAACTGTGTCTTATATTTAACAATGATTACATATACATCACAAAGGAATAGAAAGCAAAGATCCCTCATGCTAGCTATCACTATCACGGGTATGAAGGTTCACTGAAATATTTTTGAAACTTCACTGCAACCGACCCGCTTCGCAAATGTAGGATCCACATAGTAGATCTCAGCCTTCCAACATAATTACAAAAAGAACAAAGGAAGAAACCAAAAAGATTACAGGATCTCTCCCAAACTTCTTAAATACCAAGAATTTATTAGGACAAGAGGCTCATAACACAAGTCTCCACAAACAGGTGTGCAAAATATAAAGGCATACAAAAACATTAACCCACAAACTCTCATAGTTAAAGGTTTTCATAGTCAATTTCTAATTTGTTATTAAAGTTTCACTTCCAGTCGTTTCAATTGTTACATTAGATTTAGTGTTCAATTTTAATTTTTTATTTAATTATTTATTTATTATTATATTTTTTAAATAAAAATCATATTAAAAATAATTGTATAAATTGTTTATAAATTAAACAACACTTTTAAAAAATCCAACTTCATTGACTTATTAAGTTGGTCATGATTTCCAATAATACGTATAAAAATATTGGCATCACAAGATGAACGTACTATTGGGTGATTATAAATATGATTACCATAATCTTTCATATTATACCTTCAAAATATAGAGCCTTGAGTATGGGAAGAAAAGCAGCTAAACTTATAAAAAAATAATCATTATTTTAAACTTGATGAAAGTTGCATAAGAAATTTAAATAATAGAAAATAAATTTATACATCCAATAACTTATTATTTTAAATGTGATGAAAGTTGCAATGTTGCATAATAAATTTAAATAATAGAAAATAAATTTATACATCCAATAAATTAAACAACACTTTTAAAAAAATCTAACTTCATTAACTAATTAAGTTGGCCATGATTTCCAATAATACCTATAAAAATATTAGCATCACAAGATGAACATACTATTAGGTGATTATAAAACCATAATCTTTCATATTACGCCTTCGAACTATGGAGCCTTGAGTACAAGAAGAAAAGCACTCAAACTTCTTAATAATAATTATTATTTTAAATGTGATGAAAGTTGCATAATAAATTTAAATAATCGAAACATATTTATACACCCAATATGTTAGTTGATTAACTAATTTATGAGTATTTGTATATATTTCATGATAATAAATTTTTGTATTAAAAAAATCCTATAATATTATACACTTTGATAGTCTTATCATATTAACTAAAAGTAGCACAATGATTCCAACAAATAGATTATGCAATTTAAACTGAATCAAGTAAGCTATGGTTCTCAACAAACACATCGTCACTATCTTGAGGATCAAAATTGTATTCGTACATTCAATTAAAGGCATAGCTTTAAGGAATTTTCGGAATTAATCAACGCCAAGAAATACTTCTTTTCCAATATATTTTTTTCAAAGAGTCAAAATTTGTTGAAACAAAACTAGTGGAATGTGTTAAATCATTGTGAGTTTTGTGACAACATATAGTAAGTGAAACTAAACATACATGAGCTGAGCTGACCTAAAACATAAGTTTAAAGAGCAATATATGCCATTTCATGAGTACAAGGACCAACTGCATGCATAATTGAAGCATTATAAGCAGGGTGATTACGATGGATATGAATATTATAATAGATTGATCAGTCTTATAATATAAAATCATTCACTCAGAGATTATTTTGTTACTACCTTTTTTTTTCAAATGAACTAATAAAAAATTAACCAAAAATAGTATTTAATATTTGTAAATGTCTTTAAATCTCGAGGCATATTACAAATGTTCTAATAGGATTACCACACTTATAACTAAACTACCTAAAAAGAAATCATAATCCTCTCCCACAAGCATAGTATAAATTTGACTAGAAGTGAAGCTCAACATCAATATTAGTTAATAGATCAACAAAGGCATGAGATATTGATTAACCTGCAAAACTAAATAAAGAATTTCAAGCAAAACAAGATAAAATTAGCTTATATCTGAAAATAGACATGATTTGAGCTTGAAATTAAATGTGTCTATTTTGAACGTAAATCTCAAATAGAAAATAAAATTGAGATTGAGATTGAACATGTTATCATAATATGAACCTAAACTGCAATTAGAACAAGAATTTGATATTGAATAGGAACATAAAAACTAATAAAACTCCTAAGTCAAAACCTGAACTTCTAGTGAAAATTGAATCAACACCCAATTATAAACCTTAGCTTCCAATATAATTAAATTCATTGTTGATTATGAACTTGAAATAACCAACTTGAAATTGATAAATCAATTTACAATTCTAATAATTTAACTCATAATAAAGTTCTTAATGAAGTAATTCTAAAATTCAAACTGAAATTTTTTTTTTTTTCTGATTCTTGATCCTTTGATTTCAAAACTTAATTGTATTGATTTAAACAATTTGTTAATGATGATTTGCATAAAAGATATATGATGATTAAAACCCCATTTTGTTAGGTGAATTTAAGAGTGCATAAATCATCTTCATTAATAATTAATTTATTTGGGTTAGCTTTCTTTAAAGAGTTTATCTATACATTAGGTATATCATATTTAGGTAGATTTTGTTTTTTCAATTTTCTATATGATCGCATCTTCTAGGAGATAGATATAAATCAATATTAATATAAATTAGGATGCATATTGGCATTTATTTGTGTTTACATTAGTTGTTTCATTTGTAATGATTTGCATGCATTGTCTTATTTAATTAATGGGATTAGCTGAAAATCAACTATTGATCATGATAATTATAAATATATTATTGTTGTGAATAGAAGAAATATGAAACTTAAACTAGATAAAAAGGTATGGTAGTATGTCATAATTAGTAAAGGTGAAGCCATAAACTCATATAGGGTATTGAGACAAAAACTTAAAAATAAAAAATTATGGGAGTTGTGGCATTATTTCATAATTTAATATAAATAATTTGAAACTTTTCAACAATATTAAGGATTATTTCTTAATAACATCTACTCTTTGCAAATTTACATCCAACACCTTACCAAGAAGTTCTATAACTTTCGCTCTAGAAGAAATCTTATAGAAAGAGATTGCATCTCGTGTTGATGATAGATATCAAAAGTTTTCTCTACTTTGAATGTCAAACTTATTAATGATTTATGGATTATTTTTCAAAAAGCACAACAAGTTTGCCTGGATTTGTATGATAAATATTAAATACTTAATTAAATGAAGTTGAATTTTTTCAAGCTAGGTAAAATGATGCAAATCTTTAAAGTTTTTATTCAGTGAAAATGCAAATAGTCTGGAGATCTTATTTTAGTTGACTCTATCCTAATTTTACTTTTTCTAGTTTATTTTCTTGTGAAATATGCATATGACGTGGGTACCAACTAGCTTAATTGGTAAAGTTATTGCCAATGATCTAAAATTAAATCCCGCCTACATCAAATGATCAAATCTGTGCATCGGCTTCTCAAAAAATGCCTATAAAGATGATCTTACAAAGAACAGGATGTGCTCTCAAAAACTTTGATTACCTTGATGAATTTGATGACTATTGCAAGTTTTTCACTTTAACCCTCATCGAATTCACTAGTGCATAACTTATAATTGCCGATCCTTATTCACTTTAACCCTCATTGAATTCACTAGTGCATAACTTATAATTCCCCATCCTTATTCAATCATTGGTTTGATAGTTACTATAGTTGCCCTATTTTTTTCCCGTAGGTTATTGTTGCTACTGTATTCTCCCTTCCTAATATGCATTTTTGTCATAAACTGTTAACATGGTGACTGAGTTTTGCCAAATGCAAATCACGAATAAGTGTTGTGATGCCTTTCCTTCTACAATCGATTTGCTACTGGTGATTATGGTATTTAATGCAGAAAATAATTGATTAATTGTTACCTTAAGTGTGAGTTCCCTACATTAGCTAGGATTGCTATTTTGCTACCTTCCAATTTAGTTATTACAGCTTTAATCAGTTGGGAGGTTTCCTGCTTCACTCAATATATCCACTGTAGAAAGAATTAATGGTTGAATAATGTTGCTTCTATATTATGGCAGTCTCTGCGGCAAGGTCCCTAATTTTGGAATAGAAACTTCTTGTTCTTGTTGCAACTAAAATTTGCCGTTTTTTCCCATATCATGGAGGATTATGAGACGTTATTGATTTTAGGTCTTTCAATTTGTAAATCAAAACAGTAAGCATCTAAAATTCATTGAATGATAGAATAAAAATTGTATCAGTCCCCGCCCCCTATTAAGCCATAATAAGTTTGGTAGTTATCGTAGTTGCCTCATTTTCTTATTGATTATTGTTGTTTATACGTTTTTTCCCTCCCCGGTTTAGAAGGTATCATGAACTGTTAAGATGGTTGGTACAGTTTGTTAACTGCAAAACATGTAAAAGTGCTGTCTTCGATTTCCTTCTGCAACTTGTTTTTTTATTAATGGTGGTTTTGGCAAATTTTACTATAACAAATAATTGATTGATTGATTCCTTTGGTGTGGGTTTTCTACTATAGCTTGGATTTCTATTTTGCTACCTTCCAATTTGGTTTTTATAATAGACTTGGAGATTTCCTTCTTCAATCGAAATATGTATTATAATAGGAATTCAGATGGCTAGCAGTCTCGACTTCCTGCTGTGACAAACACGGAAATTGACTTCCTCATTTTCAATTAGGTATGATGCAAGTGAACATTTCTTCCTGACTTTTGAATTGGAAACTAATTATTCCTGTTGGAATAAAAATTTGATTAATTAAAGCCTGCAATATTTTACCAAATCTTGGAAAATTCTAAGAAGTGACTGATTTTGAGTATTTTGACTTATAAATAAGATTCTAAAGCATATAGAATTCAGTAAATGAATGAATAAAATTTTATATCCTCTCAAACTTGTGTGCTGTTTAAGGTAGATTTTTAAAGTGATTTACAAGTCTTGATGATAACTTCCAAATGGAATTCCTTCTTGTACTAACATAGGGTTGGATCTTCTAATTAGTGATTTATATCATTGCCCTTTCCTCTAAACTATTAAATGCATAGTTTGTGTGCGTGATTGAGATCATATAAAATTTGATACTAATTAATTTCTATTTTTGTGGTAATCACTATATTCATTATAAAATTATCATACAATTTTAAATTTTGAAAACTTTTATATTATTGCTTGGAATGATTTGAGTTTTCTTATTTTCCATAAAAAATGACTGGTCATACTGTAAATTAAAAGTTGAAAAAGTATGAATTTTGATATTTTTTTTATGTTTCTTTGCATATCTCATCATAGGTTTGCATTAAGAACCCTAGACCCTAAATGTCCTACATCACCTTTCTTCTTAGGCCACATCTTTAGAATCAAAGGTTTCTTTAAAAGAACACAACTGTTAATTTTAAAAAAAAAAAAAAAAAACTTTTTCTGAGGCCATAATAAGTTCAAAGTGCAGTGCCCAAAATTTAGAATTTAGAATCAAAGGTTAGTTTAATAAGGAACGAACATGGTTCTTGATGAAAAAATCATGAAAGTTGCCCCAAATACAATGGAGCATCTAATTCACTATTTAACAATTCAACAAATACAAGATGTTGAAACTTTCCCGAATGAGATCTAAGATCAAAAAAGGGAAGTCATCCTCATTAATGAGTCTCCTATTCATGTCAAAGAAACAAACTTAAATTGATTAGGAACGCCAGAACCAACAACTACATTTTCTGCCCATCCAAGTGAATCAAAATAAAGTATTTATGATACTAAAACCCAATAAATCATTAAGACAATAACTACTGAAAGTCAGTTATACTAAATTGATTTTGAGGTAATTACAACTTAGCTACGGTAAATAGCACACATAAAAGATAAAAACGGATCTACATTACTATAAATCAGCCATAACATGCCTTTATAAACACAGCAAGTCCCGTTTGTACATAAAAGAATGACAAACTTTCAAACAACATAATGACACAACAATCAGCCATCAGCTCTAGCTTAGAAATCTGGGCTTAAGACCACCCTTCAGCATGCATTGCAACAAAATCATTCCGAACTTACCATATAAGCCTACTGCAAATAATCAAAGAACTCCAAATGCAGGCTCAACAAATCACTAAAAACCATCCAGGAGTACAGATTCAAATGCAAACAAGATTTTGTTGAGTTGAGAAAACACGAAGGGGACACCTATTGGTAATGTGGCTAGGAAAGCTAGGATTATTTATTCTTTCAATGAGTATTTATACACAAAGTTACATAGAAGAAGAAAGAAAATAAATAATTACATAACACACAAAAATAAATAATCTCAGCAGCTATCCTCCCGCCATTTGATATATATTTTCGAGTTGTTGATTGATGTTAAGGGAGCAATTCATGAACTCTTTCTTTCTTTTGTTGTATACAAATCCAGGGAAGAGGTGTTTCCTTGTAAGCAATAAATCCGTGTCTTCTAATTTTCCTTATATAGCACTCCTGATAGACCATCCTAATTCGATAGCTCTTCAACACTGCCCACAAACTAGATGGTAAAGATCCATCAATCCAAATTTGCTTATAATATTCTTGAATGTGTTGTTGTTAAGTCCTTCGATGAATATATCAATAAGTTGTTTTCCAATCGGGAGGTGAAGTGCAAAGCAATCCACTTCCAAATTTTTCTATTATGAAATGTATATCTACTATCACATGCTTGATGCAATCATGTTGCACATAATTCTAAGCAATGTTGATGGCATATTTATTATCACAATATAACTTCATAGGCTCTTCCCATTTAATTTTTAAATATCTTGAAATGATTTTAATCCACAAGTGTTCACAAATATCTTGATTAATTACTCTAAATTCAAATTCAGTAATGAATCTTGAAACAATAGATTTTTTCTTGCTTCTTTATTTTATAAGGTTTCCTCACACATGCGTATTTAAGAGGATATCCTATCCATTGGTGACCACATATAGTCAGCATCAGTATTACCTTCAAATTGTAGAGTATCATGATTTTGTAAGGAATTACTTTTCCTATACTTGATTTAAGGCACCTAAGATAAGCAGCTTGAAAGTGAGAATCTTTGGATTTATACATAGTTGACTTAAAAACATATTGTAAAAGCAATGTCAAGGCGTGTTTTGTGATAGATAGATTAATTTTTCAACTAATATTTGATATTATTTGATGCCACTTTTGTTACTTCATCTATATCGAGTTTCTGACCTAATTTAAATAGAGTTTCAAATGTCTTATAATCAATCATCTTTGATTACTTTTCTAAATTCATAAAATATTTTTATTAAGAGAAATGTTCCTTTTTTTATTAACTTCGATACCCAAAAAGTATTTAAGTTTGCCCAATATCTTGATTTTAAGTTCTTCGGCAAATTTTTCTAAGTGATGTATTTCCTTTACTGTCATCACTTGTAACAATTAGATCATCATACAATACGAATTAAAAATTTTTCTATCAATGGAGTATTTTATGAAGCGAGTATAGTCTCCTTAACTCTATTTGTACCTCATTCCATATGTGGATTCTATAAAATTATGTCAAACCATACTTTCGAGGTTTATTTGAGACTATAAAGTGTCCTTCTCAACCTACACATTTTATTTGGTATAAAAGAGCTGTCGACCCCTAGTGAAAAATCTATATATTATTTTTCAACATCCTCATATAAGAAAGTATTCTTCACATGCTCCATCCAAGGTTAGCAGCAAGAGAAATTAAAATGCAAATTGTATTCATTTTGCAACAAGAGCAAATGTTTCTTCACAATTAATTTCGTATGATTGGGTATATTATTTGGCAACTAATCGTGCTTTGTATCGCTCCATGCCTACATATATTTTGTATTTTACTGAAAAGCCATTTGCAACTACTTTTTTTTTCCTTTTGATAGCTCAATGATACCCCAAGTATGATTTTTTTAAGCATTCATGTATTCTCTCGTGGCATCCTTCTAACTCTTATTTTCTAGAATCTCAAACAAGGTTTGTGATATTTTGACGGTGTTGGAGTTTATGTTTGTAAGGAAAGCTTTATGTGCTGGAGTAAATTTTGAAGTGATATGTAGAAAATGTAATACATAGAAGAATGTGTGTTGATTGGTTGATCATTGTTATTTGATGACAATTCTAAGTCTAGAACTTGTCAGAGAATTTGGTTGGGCTCATTCCTCCTTGATGACCACTTCAGGTAGTTTCTTTCATTCAAGCAATATGAAGCATGTAGCCTCTGGATTTCTAATTTAGTATAATTTTCACCATTCATAATAATTGAGTCCTTGAAAGAAAAATAAAAAAATGGACATAATAGAGAGAAGAAAGAATAAAAGTGAGGAAAACAAAGGTTGGAAATTTATATTGTTCATTCTTTCAATTAGTCTTTATACATAAAGCCACATAGAAGGAAAAAGAAAATAAATAATTATAATAACGAACAAAAAAATAATCCTAGCAGTTGTCCACTTGCCATTTGATTCATTTAGGGGTTGTCGGTTGATGACAAGAAGCAATCAGTGGGCTCTTCTTTTATTTCTTTTATAAAGATTTGTGGGAGAGATATTTCCTTATGAGCAAAGAATTCATGACCTCTTCCTTATCTAGCACTCTCGCCAACCTCTCTTGATCTAATGGCTCTTCAAATAGCTGACTTTTAAGAATTAGCCAGTTATCCTTCACATTTTCACTTTATAAACTCATAACATGATCAAAATCTACAATAAGCATGCCAATACAATCTTTTATCAAGATCACAATTCTCTCATGCAATGATCATTCAGATGCTATTCATAATAAACGCAAAATATCAAGAGATAAAAATCATATGCCAGTCTGGAGACAATTGATAGATTGAAATTACTAAAAGCAAATATAGATAATCATCCATAGAAAGTGCAAGATATCTAACAAAATATTGTTAATAACGACAATGCAGGCCTTATGAGATTAGATTTCAAGGAAATCTTCAACAGAAGAAGGAAAAAAAAAAACTTGTAAAGTAGGATAATCGCAAATGAGAGCACTTAAACCAAAAGCACTACAATATTTTGATGCTCTAATTCTCAAAATTTATAGCCAAGCATTAAAAGGAAGACATAATGTTAGCCCAAGGAAAGCCATAAGCTTAAAAAACAATTTATAACACACAAAACATTAGCAAAAATCAAGATTGAAGCTAAATATGAGCAAAATTCCGCCCATTACTATGGATCAGATATTATAAAAGAAAATAAAATAGTCTAGGATAACATAAGCCTTACCAGGATCAGATTCGATGGTGCACCAAGACATTTTAAAAGAACGAAACTCAGATTAACTCGCAGCAAAGATACTCTGAAATAATAAAATTTTTTACAAGTATTCAGGCTGAAATCAAATTTTGAACGGACAAACGAAAAAAAAAAAATTGAAACTAGATAATAGTTTAGGGACAAAGAAGGACGATTGAAACCGTTATTGAAACAGATGGCAGGTTACCTATAGAAGAAAACCTAATCCGCCAAAGAGAAGAGAGAAGGCTAAAGTAGCGACGTAGCGCGTTGTGAGCGGCGTCGGTGAAGAATGAAGTGAGAGCAGGAGGCGAGATTGAAGAAGTCCTTAAAATTAGCGCAAGCAACGAGGATGCTGGGTCGACAAAGAACGTCGGCCGCAGCACAATCGGCCGAAATAACCCTAGGCCAGGATTTGCCTTGGAGGTTGTTGACTGCCTTTTTGGCATGGCCCTCAGAATTATCTAGTAGATTAGTTTCAATGTTTCATCTCCTGAACAAGACAGAGAGGGATTAATTGAAACTATGCATGTACAACACTTAAAAATTATAGGTTTTATGTATTTAATATTTAAAATTTGGGGATTTACATACATACCATTTTTTTTATTTCATGCTATTTACATATCTAACACTCAAAACATTAATATATTGTATTAAATACATAAAACCTATAATATATTCCTAAGGTATTAGGAGACCCAAATCTAGCATATTTTTCATAGTAGCTTTTTGGACCCTCTCAACCTAGCACCTAGGAGGACCCGAGACTTTCCAAAATTGGCTAATGTAATTTAAACTTCAAATATCATTATCCTGAGCATTAAAAATTGATCAACAAACTAAATTGTTTAAAATGGACCCTAATCCATTAAAACTTTGATTTTAATTAAAACTCTCTTTTCTATCCTTCCACTAACTACAACTTTAGACAATTTTTAACTAATTATTCAAATTAGGATCTATCCAAGCCACACCAGCCATACACATACATAGAATTGTTTGCTATGACACCACTTCTAGACTTAGGCTAGGCCGGTCTTTATTTCATTTTCTGCTGTGTGCCGGAGCTTTTCGACGTTTTTATTGCATGCTGTTTGAAAATGATTGATGTGTTTGCTTACTTTTTCTGTACTCTGTGGATAATGTGATCAGCGCTAGATCTACTCCTAGGTTAGGAGCGCCATATATATATATATATTGTTCTTCCGTGCAGGTGGCCATGCTCAAGCTAATAAATGGGGGGCACCGTTATAATTTCTAATATTGTCTTATGCAGGTGCTTGCTCAGCCCCCTAAATAAATGATGGCTAAAATAATTATAACTGCTACAGGTGAACTACTTAGCCCTCATAATTAAGAGAATGGCTTGGCACAGCTTCAATGGGTTGAGTTTTTATTTTCATATATAAACTGCTTGGGATTAATTTTTATTAGGATAATCATGTAGGGAGTCTAGAATTTTCTTTTTAAATTGATATAATATTTGTAAATTTTGTTAAGAGTTGTGAAAATGCAACTTTGAGTTGGGATATTCTTATCAAACTCGATTTCCGAAAGAAGAATGCCTCCTTAAAGGAGAGAGTCTTCTTCTATTTGGGAGATCGAGTGGGATGGCTTTAGATATCCAAAGAGAAAAGGCAATGCCCCCTACCAAGGGGGAATTGTCTCTTCGTTTGGATATTCAAGCCACGACGGATCCAAGGAGTCCAAGGAGGAGATTCCCAAGGAGTCCAAGAAGGAGAGACCCAAGGAGTCCAAGGAGAAGTGATCCAAAGAACACTGAAGACCTGAAGACCAATATCCCACTCAAAGTCATTTACGTCTGTCATAGGCTTAGAAATCCGGGTTGTTGGCAGTGGTGTCCGGCCACTTTATTTTCTGCATATCTGGGTTGTAATAAGGGCAATTTGCCTATGACCATTTAGTTGATTATTTTTGGATTTATATTGATGTGTTTACCTGATTGCATAGTAGAAATTGCCTGTTTTTCTTATGTTTCTTTCTTGCATGCCTTTATACTTTTCGCTTGGATTACGTTAAGCTCTCTAAGGACTATAAAAAATTTTCTGCTCATAACCAAAATTTAATATTTAAGTTTTAAATAATTTAGAAATTTAACGAACCTAGGGAATTGCCGGAACCGTCCGGGGTCGCATGCATATTACTGCATCCTTATTTCCTTGTTATAAGACATCTCCCTGCCTGCGGGTAGAGTCTGGATAATCTGATCTATGAGGATGAAGTGCCGGACCTAGGGAGACTCAGTCTTTTCAAAAAATTATCTCTATAGCATTCATGAGCTGACATTTCAACTAGTATGCATTGCATTAGTAACCAACTAAATAAAATTTAATTGCATTAGCTAGGAGCATCTGACCCACATAAGTCCATGACCACTTAGGAATTTCTCTAGATGTCAGTCATATTTCCAAATAAACTGTACCACCCACCCATCTCTCATAACTGACCTGACAGCATGATTTTAAAGCGATTAGGTAGATACCTGGCTCCCCAATCTAAGCTGGGATAAGTCCAAATCTTTGCACTGCATTAGCTAGGACACGGGTCTTAGTGTTGAGTAGAGTACTAAGCTCAACCTATATCTAGGATTCGAGGCTACTACACTCGGTCTCATAGCATGCCTTAAATAGTAGGTAGATCTCTCCCTTTCATGGACTGTAAATCCTACTTATCTACATCACAGGATGGCACCACCTCCATCTTTTTCTCACGCGTGTGATTGATTGCCTGATTTTTCTTTCTCCAGTTTCTCTCTAGTACCCTAGAGCCTCTGAATGCTGGTGTGAGTCACGCATGTTGATTGAGCCTTTTGGGACATTTCTTTCTTTTTAGTAGGACTTCCTAATCTATACCCTTGTGCCAATCCCACTTTTGGGAAGGATAATATATAATCCTTAATCAAGAGTTTTCTCGGGCTCCGGCCTGAGATGTAATTAACCATGGGGGCTTACGCCCGTGGAAAACTTGGCCCCACATCTACTAAACCCCATTCGAACTGTTATATCGGGTGGGGGAAACCCGTGATTAGGTCGTGTATATTACTACCCATCGAGGTGTGTGGCGAGAGCCTCTATCCTCAATTTTAGTCATATGCACGATCCAATCTGTCCCTTCCAATTGACCCGTTCGCGCGATGCTCTTTCGGAGGTCCACACGGTCTTTCTGACCCTTATCTCCTGCCGACTACGGTCCTTTTGACCTTTATCACCTACTATGATCCTTTCGACCTCCATTGCCAGATAACGATCTTTCTGACCCCTATCTCTTGCTAATTATGATCCTTTCGACCTCCGTCGCCTACTACAGTCCTTCCAACCTCCATCACTTGATAACGATATTTCTGACCCTTATATTCTACCGACTATAGTTCTTTCGACCTCCGTCGACTACTACGATCCTTTCAACCTCCATCATCATATTACAATATTTTTGACCCCTATCTATTGCCGACTATGGTCCTTTCGACCTCCGTCGCCTATTACAGTTCTTCTGACCTCCATCATCAGACAACATCTTTCTGACCATTGTCTCTTGCCGACTATGATCATTTCGACCTATGTCACCTACTACGGTCCTTCCAACCTCCATCGTCAGACAAAAGTCTTTTTGACCACTGTCTCTCATTGACTACAGTCCTTCCGACATCCCTTGTCAGACAACAGTCTTTCTGTCACTGTCTCCCTCCGACTACGATCCTTCCGATCTCCCTCGCCAGACAACGATTTATTTGTCCTCAGTCTCATATCGACTACGGACCTTCCAACCTCCCTTGCCAGACAATGATCCTTTTGACCACCGTCACCATACTACGGTCTTCCCGAGATACATTACCCGCCGACTATGATTTTGCCGACTAAACGAACATTTCAATACTAATTCTTCTAATTCCCACCATGTAATATGATGTATATTTGCTACATCAACCCAAGGCCTTCCCCTCAAGGAAGGGTCTCATTTGTAATCGACTGCAAATAATAGTGTATTCATTCAAACTGGGCCAGGCTCCATGGGTTTCCCCTCTTTTAAGGGTTTCCACGTAAAAACTTGGTGTCTCTTACAAACGTTACACCCTCTCTTTTATATGTTTGTGTGCTGGATCTTTGTACAAAGCTAAGATATTGAATTTTATATTTTTCTACAACAACGAATATTTCAGGACGCAACAAGTATATTTATAAAATCTTAAAATTATTTGTTTGAGTGTAAAATAGATGCTATCATTTTTTTATTTCATTTAAAGTAAAATGAATTCAATTTAAAGCATACACTGATATGTAATGCGGCGGTGAGGGGGACGACAAGGGACATTTACAATAACGAATGATAGCAGTGGTAGTTAAAGGTGGAGACAGTTGAAATGGGGTAGCTGAAGTGGTGGCTTAAGTGACAAATAATTTCCAATATATTTAAACTAATAGATAAAACAAATTTTAAAAATACAAAAAAATAAAGTAGAGGAGAATTTCAAATGCATCAGTAAATTATATTACATTTACAGTATAATTTATCAAATATCAAAATTTTAAAATACATGCATTTAATTTTTCTTTAATCAATAATACACCAAATTAAATAGCCTCTCAGTAGTTGAGTTTTTATTTTTTTTATAAAATTATAAACTTGGACAACCTAAGAATTATTATTAAATGGATTTAAAGCTAAAGGGAAAAAAAAAACTCAAAGATCGTACGAGCGCCCTCAGCAGCTTCTCCAATAACTGAAGGTGCCCTTCAAGATATCACATGCATGCTACCAAACTGTCTCTCTCCTTGTGCGTGTTGCGGGCCTTCTCCTAAAAAAAAAAAACAATTAATTTAAAATAAAATATTCCATTCATCGGCCATCCCACTCATGACACCAGATCCGCACAATTCTTCTGAAATCCCCAAGTTTTGGATCACAGCTTCCTCCTTTTCAGGAATTGTAAAAGAAAGAGCTTGTTCTATAAAAGGGATGAGGCAGCATAGGAGAATTTTGCAAACAGTTCCTGGTCTTGTAAGAGCTTACACACTCTAGTTCTGTGCAATTGAAAAGGTTAAAAAATGGCCATGGCGCCCACTGCAAGGCTAATCTTAGGTTCTATAGCCTTCGCCATATTTTGGGTATTGGCTGTTTTTCCCGCAGTTCCCTTCCTTCCTATTGGAAGAACAGCAGGCTCTCTTTTAGGCGCCATGCTAATGGTGCTTTTCCAAGTTACAACCCCAGATGAAGCTTTTGCAGCCATCGACCTCCCCATCCTTGGACTCCTCTTCGGAACGATGGTAGTCAGCGTTTTCCTCGAAAGGGCAGGCATGTTCAAACATTTAGGCAGATTACTCTCCTGGAAAAGTATGGGTGGTAAGGATTTGCTCTGTCGAATTTGTGTTGTTTCAGCTATTTCAAGTGCCCTATTCACCAACGACACTTGCTGTGTGGTACTCACCGAGTTCATCTTAAAGGTTTCTCGCCAGAACAATCTGCCTCCTCAGCCATTTCTGCTTGCCCTAGCATCCAGTGCGAACATTGGATCAGCCACAACCCCAATAGGTAATCCTCAGAACCTGGTCATAGCCGTTCAAAGCAAAATCACTTTTGAAAAGTTCTTGTTTGGTATTCTTCCTGCAATGGTGTTGGGTATAGCTGTGAACATTTTCATTCTCCTCATTTACTTCTCAAAGTTGTTGTCGACTGAGAAATTTGAAGTGGAGGTGGAATCAGTGGCTGAGATTATTCCTGAAGATGATGTTACTTTCCACCGCTTTTCTCCTGCAACAATGTCGCACTTGAATTGTTTGCCTAATCTTGATTTGAACGATGGAATTGATGCTGTTGTTCAGTGCTCATCATGCAAGGAGTACGGGCGTGGAGATAATCTAAGGAATAGATTAAGTATTAGTGAAAATGAAGCACTATTAACCACAACCGGGAGGAGTAGCAGCATGATGAATTGTTCGTCAAATAGTCTTATCACTCAGGCTTTGAATGAGAAGGAATGTTCTACTGAAAGATGGAAGGACCTTCTCTGGAATGCGTGTGTCTATCTTGTGACAGTAGGAATGCTAATTGCACTTCTAATGGGGCTTAGCATGTCCTGGAGTGCTATATCTGCTGCTCTGGCTTTGATTGTACTTGATTTCAAAGATGCACGGCCTTGTCTTGAGAAGGTATTCTTTGTATTTGAATGTTTTGTTATCTTGAAAAGCTAAATGGTACTGTTAACAGCTTTTGCTAATCCATTTGATTCATAAATCTTTTTTTAATGAGAAGTAGAGAAATGATACTGATTTGCACCAGGTATCATATTCCTTGTTAATATTCTTTTGTGGTATGTTTATAACCGTTGATGGATTCAACCAAACTGGCTTACCAAGTGCCCTTTGGGATTTCATGGAACCCTTTGCACGCATTGACACTATGGAAGGGGTTGCAGTGCTAGCTCTGGTTATTCTTTTCCTCTCAAATATTGCCTCTAATGTACCTACTGGTAAGTCATTTACTTGTATGCTTTTAAATAATTATATTTGGATAACTTCAACTTGACTACTTGTATTTCATCATGTTTGAATATGGATTTGGATCATCCTCAACCTTAAAATTCATTTAGGGTCGCTGAGGTTGATTCTATCAAAACCAAAAATGACCTTGATAACTCAGCTTGAGTGCTTTAGCTTTTTAATATACATTTGGATATCTTCAAACTTGCAATTGAAATTACTTACTCACGATTGATTACTAATATGCTTTTTAATATATATTTGGATAGCTTTTCTCATCTCCATTTCTAACCTCCATTTTTCTACACAAAAGATATGTTTCAGTGATTAGTATAACGCCAATATCAATATCGCATTGTTTACAACCGAGATAAACACAAAAATGCATTTCCATTTGTCATTAGGGTGGACTCTCACGGGAGCTGTAAACAGGCGAATGGCGTTCGGTTGGAGATGCCCTTAGAACACATTCAAAGCAATAGTAATTAGATTCATAAAATTAACATATAGTTTTTTTTTTCTTTATGTCATAACAGTTCTAGTAAATTCATTATCTTTAAAATGCTCGTTATCAACGACCATCTCACCTATCTTAATACTAATATTAGATGCTCTATATATGATGATGGAGATTACATATATAATCTCCAACACTTGAAGAACAAACAATGTCCGTCTCCTACATACATCCGCCTAGTTGTAACAACTGTTGTGGACTTGATACATATTATAATGATGATCGCATCCCCTATCCCCTAAAGTTTGGACGATGCCCATCTTATATCTACGATTGTCCAACTACCATAGCAATGATACCACAAATGATAAAAGTATATTGTCACTTACTACCACCTAAAGGCCAAATAATGCTATGTCTCTCATCCATAATTGACCTATTATCATGATAACAGCATTTAAATAATCCAAACAATGATGTCAAATTGTCAATAACTGTATCTTTTATCTAATGTCCTAATGATTCATGTTGAAGGTAGTGATAGCCTGATAGGTAACACAACATAATCTTTGCTGGTGACCCACATTGTTACATTGGTTGGACAATCTTGGTGCCTTGAAATTAGTTTTTATGTCTTCCCAAGAGGCAAGGGCGGATTTAAGAGGGGCATGAGAGGGCATGCCCTTCTTCTAAAACTTTAAGATGTCTTCATATATTATATATTTTCACAAAAGTATGTGCCCCTTCTAAAATTTTGGAATTAGAGTTATTGATATCCACTTAAAACTATTGATGTTGTTTTTAAAATAGTAATTTATGCTCCCACTAAAAAAAATTTCCAGCTCCATTACAATACAATGCATCTTAAATTGAAGTTCCTTTTAACTCTTGGAGTTCGGCCACCCTTTGATTTGCTTTTTTTTTTTTTAATTGTGGCTAATAGCATCACCTCAGTGACAATTGATTGTGTGACTAAATATTATAATCATAATTTTGAATTAAAATATGATTAGATAGGTATTCTTTGTCATAAACCCTTTTAGTCATTAAAGCAATAATCACATTCTTGAAAATTATGACTACAGAAAAAATGATTAAAAGATATATTTACTCACATATTTAGAAACCCTGTAACTAATAGCATGATTTTAAGAACTTTTTAAAAAAGAATGATTATAGCTCAAAATTCTTATAGTGAGTGATGGACAGAAAAGAATCATGCTTACGAGTTTTGCCCTCGATTCGATATCAAATCATTATAGTCTTTGCTTCTTGTCCCTCAACGAAGTAAAGGGTATACTTAATGTGTGGTCCTCTGCAAATGCCGAGCTTGGGTTTGGGCATGGGACTGATATGATGGAATCATAATTTATATGATTTGAACTAATCAAATTTGAATCACAATGGAGATATAGGTAACTGTTTTGGATAAGAAGTGCATCAAACATGATCATGATTGGGCAGGGTGGCCCTATCTGGAGAAGCTGTACAAGTTGGCTAAGGCTTTATTTGGGATGACTTTCTTATTGCTTCTTAAAGCAATTTTTTAGTACAAAAAAATTATTTTTGTATTAGAAAATTACTTTTAGAAACAGCAAGAAAGCCGTTCCAAATGTAGCCTAAGTTTGTCTATAATTTGTCCTCCACCCCATAGCTTAGTGGCTCATGTTTAGGCCTCCAATTAGAGGTCATGAGTTCGAGTAATTTTATGATTGTGTGTATTATATTTCGGCGCTTACCAATAAAAAAATTATCTTATTTATGAATATTTTAGTAACTCATCTCTTATTAGAATCTTTCATGATAAAAGTCACCACCAGATGCCATGTTTGTCTTCACTGTAGAGCTTAAGAAATCTATGGCTGTGTTCTAGTACTTTTGACAAAAACTATACCCCCATAAAGTTGGCTTTAACCAAATGCATTCCTTGTGCTCTCTTTCTGAAATTTATTTGTTTCTTTCAAAATAATTGAGCTTTAGGCCTTAGTTCTCTGAAAAATGAAGGTTTCTTTGCTGGGTTCTCACTGGGCATCCAAACCGGAGAAGCTCCAATGCTATCCATGCTACACACACACAATTCTAAGGAAGTTTTTTAATACAAAAATTTATAATTCAATTTTTTTTTTAATAAAAAGCTGCTTTTATTTAAACAGTCAGAAAACAGTTTCAAAGGTAACTTAACTTCTATAAACGGGTTAATTTCATTTAACAAGAACATGATAGAGGCATGCAAATTAACCATACGAAAGTCTAATACTAAGGCTTTGTTTGTGAAGGCTTTTTTGTTGCTTCTTAAAACAGTTTTTTATTATAAAAAATTTAATTATTGAACTAAAAAGCTGCTTTAAGAAGCAGCAAGAAAGCCGTCCCAAACGAAGGCTAAATCGAAATTATTCCCTCATTCAACTGAAGTTCTCCATAAATTATTCCCTCATTCAACTGAAGTTCTCCATCGAGAAACATTTGATGCATTCATGAATTGATACTCACATATATGATCTGAAAGTTCTTCTATGCATGCCATTGCTTGAAATTGCAATCATCTTAGCTTGCTGGTATTGCTCTCCTTGTTTCAGTTCTACTTCTTGGTGCTCGGGTGGCAGCGTCGGCTGCAGCTATATCTCCAGCTGAAGAGACAAGAGCTTGGCTCATACTAGCATGGGTGAGCACCGTAGCTGGAAATCTTTCACTTTTGGGATCTGCAGCTAACTTGATAGTTTGTGAGCAAGCCAGGAGGGCGCAGGTTGGTTACAATCTCTCATTCTTTGGCCATCTCCGATTTGGGCTCCCATCAACTCTTATCATCACTGCAGTTGGCTTGTTTCTTATTAGGAATTATTGAGAAGTTTCATTGTACATAACTTGGCTTAATCAATGGGTATCTGTAAGGTTATTCTTTCAGATGGAAAACAATAATAAGCTGTATAATGTTGACATGTTTCAGTTCGAGAGCTGTTTAATGTTTTTGTTTGTCTTGTTGAGTCTAGATTTGTTAGTGAATCACACCAGAACTTTAAATACTTAATGAAGAGAAAGTAGATAGTGAGAGAAATTAGGGGTTCTAGAGTGAGAAGATTTGTGATTCCCTTAGAATAAGCTTGAGTATAAGAAATGTTGTTTTCTAATCTCAACCTGTGACTCATTTATAAGTTTGGATTGAGGCTTGAGTCTTATATAATTTGCTTAAATAAAAAATAAGAAAAAAAATACCAGAGTTGTATAGGCCAATTTCTCATAAGTGCATGCTGTTAAGGTTTCATTTGGGACGACTTTCTGGCTACTTCTTAAAATAATTTTTTAATACAAAAATTAAAAATTTTTGTGTTAGTTTTTTTTTTAGAAAGCAGTAAAAAAATCATCCTAAATGAAGCATAAATTGCATAACCATAAGTAAGAAAGTTGTTTGCTAAATTAGGTTTATTGCAGGCTGAAAAATTCATGACGGTAGAGTGAAAATATTATGTCTTGGTGATATACGAAATCTCAGCATACAAATAAATGATAAAGAAAATATCAAGATTCTTACATGAAAAATTTTGAGAAAGGGAAAAACTACAGGGCTTTGCCGAGTCGAAACAGTTTCACTAGTAAAAGTCAATTTGTCCTTCAACTCAAGGATAGAGAGAATACAATATATTGAAAAATTTTATCAATCTTCAGACAGGTACTCTTGTTGCAAAAGTCCGATGATGGTTGGAAAGACTTTTGATGGTGGTTGAGAAGAATTCGGACAATGATTGAGAAGAACTTTGACGGTGGTCAGAATAACTCCGGCGGTGGTCAAAAAGAACTCTGGCGGTGGTCGACGACAAGATTGCTCTCCAAATGTTCTCTTCTTCCTCCTATCTTTCTTTTCTTCCCTTTTCTTTTATGTGAAGAATGGGGGCTTATTTATAGTCTTTAGGAGTGGCATGACTTGTAAATATAGAGAAGATCAATGTTAACTAGGGAGTGTTAGAATGGATGATCGATATTGATTCTCTCGATCATAGACTGTTGATTGAGCATTTAAGTATCTTAATGATGTCAGAATTTGATGATCTTGAGCTTGTTGGATTCGTCTCGTTAAGCCGCTCGATTCGACTATAAGCATATCATATTTGATGATTATTTAATCATCCAATTAATGCTTTGAAGCCTCCAAGTATGCTCTTGACCTTTGATTTGACTTATTTGGGCTCGGATTTAATTGATTTTTGTGACATTGTATTCGTTTCTTCAAGATGTTTAATTTAACTATAAGTTTGTTGAAATCACAGCTTGAATGATTCCTATTTTAATTTTGAAAGTTTTTGCATGAATATGCCTCGAGTTTCATGCCCGGTCAAGGTAATTTTTTGAGACATATTAGTTTTCCCCATATTTTCAGATGTAGTAGCTCGTAGACTCCGAAAATTTACATTTGAGCCCTTCAAGTTGTCGAGATTTAAAATTACGATTTTTAAACAATTATGAGGTGTGAGTGCTCCCTTGAATGCCAACGTGGTCCTTTTGTGACTATAAATTAAGTAAAATAACATCAATCACAATTCTAGCATTTCCTGAAGTTGGCGTGGAGATCTAAACACAAAATGTTGAAAAATTCATTTCCAAAACTTTTGAAGTAACTCGAAACCAACTGTAAAGGCTTTGTTGGGCCTCCAAAGTGTCAAAATTGAGTCTGAAACGTCGAAAAATGGTTCCAAGGATCCAAAAAACGTTTGAATTGGACCGTTCGGGCTTGGACCAACATTTTATGTGTTTACTTTTATGCTATTAGCATACACATCCATTGTATTGCCAATAAGATCTTTAAAGATTTTATACATTAGACTTTGATAAGCTATGCTAATATTTTTTAATCCAAATGATATGTCTTAATAACAATAGTGTTTTATATTAGTTTGGAAAGAAGTGGCCTCTTCTTCAACATGATTCATCTTTATCTGATTATACCAACAATATGCATCCATAAAACTAAGCATTTGATGATCAGAAGTGGCATCCACCAATTGGTCAATACGTGGAAGAGGAAAATTATCTTTTTGGCAAGTCTTGTGTAGATTAGTATAATCCACCCACTTCTCCATGCTCCGTTAGCCTTCTTTACCAAAACTACATTCGCTAGTCATTTAGGATATTGTACTTCATGAATAAATCCTGCATCTAACAGTTTATCAACTTCTTACTCGATTGCTTGCAGACATTTTGGTGCAAAATTTCTTTTCTTATGAATAATTGGTTTGAAAGTAGGATCTACTTGAAGAGAAAGTTTAATTACTTATGGATTAATTTTAGGCATATCAACCGCACTCCAAGCAAAGACGTCTTGATTTAGCCATATAAAATCTATGTATTACAATATTTCTTCTTCTGATTATAAAGACACAATTTGCACTGTATGTGTGCAATGTTCATCAGATAATGATATATAAGTTAAATCTTTTACAGACGAAGCCCTTTGTATAACATCTTTTTCTGGAAGATCAAAATTCTCAATACTCAAAGTTATTGATGGTCGTGGTTGGGCCTGCCTGAGATAACATGTTTGAGCAACTTGTTGATTTCCGCGTACTTTACCGATCCTAGCAGGAGTTGGAAATTTTATTTTTAGAGGGGGCACAGAAGCAATAGCTCCAAAGATTGATTGCAAGGTCTCCCAAATATGGCATTGTATGCTGATTCCTATTTGACAACAATAAATTGAATTGAGTGGGTAGTCTATCGAGGGAATTCTCCAAGTGTGACAAGGAGAGTGATTGTCCCTTCTACTCGCATCCGACGATTGTCAAATCCATACAACGGTCCAGCAGTAGGCTGAAGTTTCTCTCTGACTATACCTATACTAAAAAAAGTGGAGTAAAATAAAATATCTACCGAGCTTCCGTTATCAATTAAGGTTCTTTTTGACATTATAACATGGATATCCAATACCGGCGCTAATGACAAGCTATTCTTGGTGTGGAGTATAGATCCCTTCCATGTCAGTTTTGTTAAATATGATGTAATGATCATCTCGCGCCTTCTTTCATGTTAGCTCCTCGAAGGTAGTGATAAGAACCTGAGAAGACAATAAGGGTCCTCTAGCAAGGGTTTAAATTTATCCAACCATTTGACGATTAGATTGTTGTTACCATTGTTGTTGTAAATTGATAGAGATATCTATGTTGGATCAACCTTTTAATTTCTTCCTTCAACTGTCTGCAAGTTTTAGTAGTGTGTCCCTGACTGTGATGAAAATGACAATAATAAACCTGATTGTCAGTATTTGACTTCAGTGAATTGGGTCATTTTACATTCTCTTCATTATGTATAGCCATAAGAATGTTAGCACATATTGTATTCAATGGCGTTTATTCTTTCTTTGTATTATAATCACGATTTTGTTGAGGAGGGTGAGGTGGAATGTCTTCATTTCTTTATGGGATTTTGGGCCCCACCCTCGTGCATGACCATTTTTTATTTGATGTTTGTTCAAATTATTTTCGATGAATATTGATAGCCTTATCAACAGTAATTTGAGGTTCTACTACGTGAATTAGGCTGGCATAAGAACAAATGGTGTCTAACATCAACGAAGACTAGAACGACCCGGGGAGTAATACTCCAAGAAAAATATGTCGCAGTAGCTCATGATCCACTCTTGGGATTTGTCAAGCTTTAGAAGAAAATAATCTTTCAAAGATTCTCCTTCATTTTAACGGATTCCAAAAAGATGCGATGAATCTTTAATAGTTCTTTGGCTGACAATAACCTCGCAAGATGAGCGAAATTATGGATTATATTTTAGGGAAAGCGTAGAATCAGGTGCGAGCTTGACGCTTAAGGGTGGCGTAGAAAATTTGACAAAGAAGTGTATCAGAGGCTCGTTGTATGTGCACGATTTTTCTATAATGATCAATGAGTTCATAAGGATAAGATGATCCACCTTAAGGATCAATGTTTGTTAACTTGAACCTTGTTGGAATAGAGTGCTTTGTATGTCAGTGGAGATGATTACTGGAAACCGCATTGGATATTAAATTGGTTTCTATCCCTTGTTGGGAATTCTTCTTGGACAAGATGTCATAACTAATCACATAAAACATTGCGAGGAGTATTTAGAGTGGGTTTAAGATTTTGCATATGATGGGTTTTAGGTGGAGGATGCGTTGAACTTGCAACATCATCTATTTCTGGATTGAGGTCAATATTGATTCTCTTGATCATAGACCGTTGATTGAGCATTTAAGTGTCTCAATGATGTCAGAATTTAATGATCTTGGGCTCTTTGGATTCGTCTCATCGAGCCGCTCGATTCGACTATAAGCATATCATATTCGATGATCATTTAGTTATCCAATTAATGCTTTGAAGCCTCCAAATATGCTTTGGACCTTTGATTTAGGCTCGGATTGGACTGATTTTGGCGTTGTTGTGTTCGTTTCTTTGAGATGTTTAATTTGACTATAAGTTCGTTGAAATCAGAGCTTGAATGATTCTTATTTTAATTTCGGAAATTTCTTGCATGAATATGCCTTGAGATCAACTTAACCAATAATAATCAACATAATGGTTGACTTGACAAGTAGTGGTCATTAACTTGGGTGAGTTCTCTTTGAAAACTTGACAAATCTATCTTGAGCTTGAATTAAATTGACATAAATCCAACTGGGCTGAGAGTTAGTTTTATTTGGGTCGACTTCATTTGAACCCGACTTGGTGGATATTTTGCTGTACATATTGAAGCCTGATTCATGTCATTGGGCAATATGAATAGCTTAGATTTAAAATAATTATTTATAAATTCTAAAATTCTTTAAATTCAAAATCACAATTTATTGAGAAAATTAGGCTCTACAAGCAAATAAGAATATTTGACCAATCATCGATTGTTCATTTGGGTGCTCTCACCAGGCACAGCCTCGGCTTGGCCTGGTATCGATCTTGTGCAATGCAACATGTAATAAATTAAAAAGGTCAGAACATAATATATATAGCTGTAGATTCGATCAAATACAAGCGAATGGATAAATTAATTTCGTGTCAGAAAACTACCTGCAACCCATACATATTATCTACATATATAATATAATAGCATAAACAAGCTTTCAATTCACCTGTACCTTTGTGATAATAAATCCTCAATAATCCCTAACAAGCTCCCCATAATTTTGATTATCGCATGGATTACGCCCATCAGTACTACGAGGTGGCAGAACCCACTCGGTCCCATCAATGAAAGAGATGTCCATGAATCGAACTGCCTCAGAATAATCCAAATTCTTAGCGTATTTAGGCCACATTGTGTAGTTTGCTCCCGGGCCACAGCACTCGTACTCACCAAAGAAGATTGTTCTGCAATTAATCCGTTTAAATGTTTATATTAGTATGTGAAGATATAAATTAACAATTCTTATTTAAACTGTTTCAATTTCTTATAATACGTTGATATTTATTTCCTAAATGAGAATAATTAAAGCAAACCATAGCTGAACCTAGGTTTTATTTGGGGAGATATTATTTTGTGAGGAGACCGGATGCAGAACGCCGTCCGGAGACTAACTAGAATGCGCAATGTCAGCAATACCATGCTGCGGTACTGAGCAGTACCGAGCAGTATCGAGCCACTGTACCGAGTAGTACCGAGCAAGGGATGATGTGGAAATTCTAGTTCGTCTTCAGACGGCGTTCGGCGTCCGCATAGAATAATTAATCTTAGGAAATATTATTCTATGCGGAGATCGGACGCAGAACGTTGTCCGGAGACCAACCAGAATGCGCCACGTCAACAGTACCGAGCCATGGTACCGAGCGTTACAGAGCAATACCGATCACTGGTAGCGAGCAAGGGATGACGTGACACATTCTAGTTGGTTTCCGGACGGAGTTCAGCGTCAGCATAAAATAATTAATCTTGGGATATATTATTCTGTGCAGATACCGGACACATAATGCAGTCCGAAGACCAATAGAATGCAACACGTCAGCAGTATCCAACCGCGGTATTGCTTAAACAAATTTTTTAGTACAAAATTTTCTAGGTAGCTCATAAAACAGGAAGGAAGCTATTCCAAACAAAGCTTCAATCTAAACAAAAAATTATGTTTTTACTGACTTATCGTTTGAAGAATTGTTCCAATCATCCCATCCCTCGGGAACTATAATAGACGGCAAATAAGTCTTGGAGAAGATGACTGTAGAGTAGGATCCCCACGCTCGACCAAGCCAAACTCTTCCAGTCCCAGTGACGCAACAATTCATAAACGAAAATCCCGTCCTCTCCGCTTCTGACTCCCTCTTTTGAGCCGTGATACAGCCGCTCACACCGGCCACCACCTCCTTGGCAATTGAATTGATTGTGCACTCCTACAATCCATCAAATGTGAGCAAATTAAATGGCAGAGCTAAACCCTAAATATAAGAAATGTTGAGTACGTGCGTACCTCATAGAGGGAGAGAGCATTGCCGAAAATGAAGTCAATGGAACCCTGAATGAAGCATTGGCGGAAGTAATGCCGGCCCTTGTCGTCTAGCAGAGTGTCCTGGGAGCTATAGAAGCCGCAGTTGTAGAACGCAGCTTGGTCGCCGGCGATCCGTAGCGCCACTGCTTGTGAGCCAACGTCCCCGGGCGATGCTGCCGGCGCTGTGTTCTGTACTATGGGTTTTCATCATCAAATACTATTTAGGGCATTCTGAACCAAATTTATTGGAATAATCTTAAAAAATGGTACAAATTATTTCTTTCTATTTATTATATATAAGTATCTTAATATTTAAATAATTTATCATATATGTCATAATAAACATTTTATCATTTTAAATATATTTGTAAATTAAAATTAGAAATGGAATCAAATGAAAAAATATATTTAATCGAATAAAAATCATATTTTTTAGCATTAGGAAGTGTTGAGATAAAAAAACAATTTAACAATATTTTTATAATTAGTATGTCACCTAATATTAAATATTAAATTTAGGGGTGTCAATTCGGGTCAACCCGTCGGGTTCGGGTCGAACCCGACCCGACCCGTATATAAACGGGTCAACCCGAACCCGACCCGTTTTTATAAACGGGTCGAACATTCCAACCCGGACCCGACCCGAGCGGGTCACGGGTTGACCCGACACGACCCGTGACCCGGTTTTTCACTCGCGGCTGCGAGGCAACGGCGGCAGCGCGGTAGCGGCGACGTCGCGGGCGCGGCAGCGGCGGCAGCGGCATGCGGGCAGCAGCGGCAGGCGCGCAACGCGCAGCAGCGCGGCAGCGGCGCGGGCAGCGCGGCACGCAGCAGCTGGCAGCGAGGCGCGCGGCACGCGGCAGCGCAGCGGCAGCGCGCGGCAGCGGCAGCGGCAGCGAGGCGCGCGGCACGCTTAGCGCGGCAGCGAGGCGCGCGGCACGCGGCGCGGCGCGGCGGCACGCGGCAGCGAGGCGCGGGCACGCGGGGCAGCCGGGCACGCGGGGCAGCTGGGCAGCGCAGGGCACGCGGGCAGGCGGGCAGGCGGGCAGCGGGCAGCGCGGCAGGGGCAGCGGGCAGCAGCGGGATTGAGCGGGAAATTCATTTTTTTAAATTAAATGGGTTTTCGGGTTGACCCGGCAACCCGCCGGGTCAACCCGACCCGACCCGTTTTATTAAACGGGTTGAATCTGCAAACCCGGACCCGACCCGTTTATCAAACGGGTCGGGTCCAACCCGGATTTTCCGGGTCGGGTCCGGGTCGGGTTGTCGTGTCGTGTCAAATATTGACACCCCTAATTAAATTACACGAATGACTACTTAAGGTTTTAGAATGGAGAAATTATTCTGTGTGGTGGCCAGACGGAGTTGTACGTCCAGAGGCAAATCAGGTGCAGTCACGTCAGCGATATTGAGCAGTACTGAGCCGCGGTACATAGAAGAGGTGATATGTCACATTTTGATTGATCTCCATACGACATTCTGGATCCGCACTGAATAATTAATGCATAGAATGGGCTTTGTTTATAGCATGATGTGACATGCCTTGTTGGTTAACATGTACTTATCATATTGTAATCTGACATACGGAATCAAAATATGGTTGCAATATCGTATTCTGTAATTGTCTTTCAGTGAAAAAATGCAATTTTATACTGTCTTGCAATCCTAAGCAAAATTTTGCCAAAAATATCGTTAGCTAAGTTAAATTTTTTGTTAAATATTTCTAATATAAAACAAAACTTATGGTATGATAGATTCTCATCAAAATAAATATAATAGATCGAAACAACACAATGTAAAATGAAATCTCTTTTCTTTCTACCGGTATACAAACACTTGCCTGAAAGCTGATGTCGTAGGCAACAAAGTTGAAAGCAAAGATGGAGACGCTGGCGCTATAAATGGTGCCTCCACTAGAATTAGCTGTATCATTCCATACAATGCTAGTGTTGAGATAACCCTGCCCTTGAATTGTGACATTAGTCTTATTCTCCCACACAATCACCTTCTCCCTGTCTCACACCAAACTCACTTTAATAACAAAACACAACATATAAGAAACAAGACATTACAACTTTATACTATCAACATTATTGACTCAAGGTTTAAGTGTTTGTACGTTGAACCTGTAGACACCAGAGTCGACGATAATGATTGTGCGATAAGGGTTATAGTCTGGGACGGCGTCGACTGCCTTCTGCACACTGCTGAAGTTAGCACAACCGTTGAGATCGACGGTCAAAATTTGAGCTCCGCTCTGATGAGGTGGGATTAATTGTGACCACTTAGAGTCATTGCAAGCTGCCTTCCGATGATGGTGGTGATGGTGGCGGCGAAAATAAGAGATGAAGTCATTAATTATGGAGCTTGGGCTAGCTAGAGACTTGTAGACAATTGTGGTGGAAATTGGAGAAGGATGAAAGTAGACTTCGATTATAATTGAAATAAGCGCAGTGAGAAGGGCTGAGGTGAGGAGGAGGTGTTTTGTTAGCCTTCTCATGGTGTTAGAGGCTTTGTTAAAGAAATTGGAAGTGGCTAAGGTTTTTATATGGTGGTTGGAGAGAAGTGATGGTTAATGTGGTGGAATTGAAATGATGAGTTAATGAGATAGGAAGAAGTGGAGGTTGGAGAAGGCAAACGCTTCAGCTTTTTACTAATCAATGATGATGAGGGGGAGTTCTTTTATTAACCGAAAGTAGTCAGCCTTTTTTGAAGTTTTTTTAATTAGGAGACTTCTTGAAAGGGAAGTATGATGGAGTGTTGCTGATCAGAAGGTAGAAAGCCCATTCTCCGAATTAAATTTATGTGACTGTTGTTTTATATCATCACGAAATAAGAAATACTAGCTTGATTGTGATATATTATGAGAAAATTATTTAAGAAAAAATATAAATTTTCAAAATAATTTAATGGTTTATGAAAAAAAAAATCCAAAAACCTCAAAAGTTTTGATGTTTTTAATGAAAATAAAATATTGAACTTTTAATAGAAAAATGAAACAAACATGTTTTATGACAACAACAACCATAGATATGATTTCTCCAATGGCATGAGGAGGATTTTCGCACCAAAATCTGTGATTTTAATTGCTTTAGGTTTCGTTTGGGACAGCTTTAGACTACTGCTTTTTTTCCTATTTTTTTAAAAAACTGTACTAAAAAAATAGCTTTACAGAGTAATAAAAAAGCCATCTCAAAAGAAGACTTAGGCTTTGTTTGGGACGGCTTTCTTACTTTGTACTAAAAAATTATTTTAAGTAGTAAAAAAGTTGTCCCAAGCAAAGCCTTAAAATTCAAAAAGCTGCTGATTCAGCACTGATTTGAATGTTTTGTTCGGTATCTGTGATAGATATTGTTTACAGAATATTGTTTACATTTGATCGATGGGCGAAATTCACATTCTTTGTCAATCAAATCTGTTGCGGAGATCCTCATCATCGCATGCTTGCTTGATCTGGCAGCAAGAGTCGATCACTTTTGGTATGTCAGTCCAATAATTATTTATTTCAGTGAATGAAATGGTATTTGCTATTAATATGCAAGGAATTTATGAAGTTCTTGACTATGATTCATCTATTTCAACATCTTGATATGGGGAAGAAATGGGAAGATGATGGCTTCCAATTCTTTTAAGAGGATATAATCATTCCTTGATCTTTTTCTTCCTACTTAAGCAATGCATTGCATTCTTTGCTTTACTGTAAGAGATCTTGACCGTCCATGTTGCTTCTGTTCGGCCTCAGATCATAACACAAAATATAAGTATTGTAGAAGTACTCCGATACAAACTCAAACAGAAAAAAAAAAAAAAAACGGAATAAATATAGAAAAATAGTGACTATATTGAGAATTAGGAAATTGTAGCTTTCCTAAAACTCTATCTATGGTGGGGATTTAGTCAATTGCCGGATGCTCACAACTTCGGATATTTAGGGGGAGAGGGAGTACCGAAGGCTCCATGATCTATAATTTTTGCTTGATGGCTTGATTTTCAAAGATGGGGCTTATTTATAAACTCTTAGTAATATGCTAGTAATCTAATAGTAATCTGATACCTAATATATATTAATCACTCATAAAAATTTATTTCTATCACTATCAACCATTCACAACAACCATGCCCTCAAGGTCAAAGAAACATAAGGCAGCATCGCTTCACTCTCTTTTTGGATGTTTCGGGGTGATCGAGCATTGCAGCGTTAGAGATCTAGACACTGCGGTATTGTCTTCTTGATTTACAATACTTTGAACAAGCATTATGATGCTATGGGCTCGAGTGTTGCGGCGCTAGATCACTCAATTTTTTTGTTCTTTTTTAATATCTTACTCCATTATTTCATTTTAGTACCTCTAAGCCATTCCCCACCCATCCTTAGCATGTCTTGGCTGGGGAAGAGAGTGAGAGAATGAGAGAGGAAGAAAGATAAAGTTCATCTTGGGACATTTATATCCATCTTCTTTATTAGCTAAGTGATTATGTACCTGGTAGGTAACCTTAATCCTACTTTATTTTTGTTGATTTTGATTTCTGAGTTTTTCCCTCTCCTAAACATGACAAAAATGGATTATCTTCCGATCTAACAAACTTTCATCGTGTGACTTTTAATATATAATAGATTTATTCATTTAGAATGTTTTGATATAAATATATTGAGATATTGCTGAGTAATTTTGCATACATTGCATTTCAACTAAAATGATAAGAATAAAGACATGAGAAATGAATTAGACTCCTACACCTAATATATTATGCTTGATATAATATCACAAATTATAGTTCATCTGACAAGACATGCATTCCGACATGAGTATAATGATAAGATGTACATACACGTACATAAGCATACCAACTATATATATTATAGTTCATAGTATTAACATGATTTGCATCTATCATACATAATAAGTGCATAATATGTCATATGCGTGTATTGCAATAAAGGTTGGCTAGAGATTTGATTGATTCAAATCAGTCAAAGACAAGTTATCTTGTATAGGAGAGTGAGTTGACATGCTTTTATTTAAATAAATGTTTATGATATAATCTTAAAAGATGTGAAAACTCCTAAACGAAGTCACCTGACTTATGATTGATAAGACTAATACATGATGCGACTAATTTGCATAGGTTTAACTTGTAGGACATGATATAATTGATATAGGAAAAACACGAAATGATCCAGGTGTCCTGACTTGCATAAATATGACATGATGTGTGTATATAACATTACTTTATATGATTAAGACATGAAATTGCATAAGACTGTAAAACTCGCAAAATGCCGTTTTAGACCTCGCACGCTTTTCAAAGCGCCGCGACGAGTTT
The DNA here is from genome assembly GCA_019514585.1 of Dendrobium officinale. Taxonomy (NCBI): domain Eukaryota; kingdom Viridiplantae; phylum Streptophyta; class Magnoliopsida; order Asparagales; family Orchidaceae; genus Dendrobium; species Dendrobium officinale. The sequence goes on from CM033696.1 coordinate 31,133,245, forward strand.
TAAGTGAAAATTCGAGATTATCGGATTTTGACGGGAATAATTTTAGAAAATAGAGCACAAAATTTTGATCGTTTTGATGTATATAACCCATATCGGATTTTAAGTATTTTAGGAGTTAAAATTTCCGGAAAGTTCTAAATGACGATTTTTCCCTTGATGCCTATTGAATGAGGGGAGTTTAAGTGAGGGCGATTAGGTCTTTTGGCCTATCCTTTTTCTCTCTATTAGGTAAACCGAAACCCCCCTCATCTCCCCCATTCTATTCGTGCGGCCCGAACCGAACGCGAGAGAGGAAGGGAGAGGCGCGGGTACGAGGCGGAACCGAGACTTCTAGGGACGGTTTCCGGCGGTGATTCGCGAGGGAGATTGAAGGGAACTTGTGAGGAAGCCTAAGGTAAGTAGTTTGCTAGTGTTTCCTTTCCTCTTCCATAAGTTTTCTCTAAAAGAATGAAATTAGGGTTTTAGAAAAACATGACTTTTCTTTAAGGTTCATTTGAGAAAAGTTTAGGGAAGGGTTGGGGGAAGTTTTTAAACCCTAATGTGAAGTATTTTTGTGAAAAATATGAATTTTTGGAAATTAGGATTTTACTCAAAATTTATTTCTTTTGAAATGTCTTTACAAAAGAGGTTTCTATTAACCTAAGAAAGCTTCTAATGTAAAAATATTGAATGAATGATGAAAGTTTTGAGTTTAGAAATTTAGGTGTTTTCCCTAATTAAGGAATTTTTGATCTCTATGATTTTTATTGGTTGTTGGGAGGATTTTAGAGACTAATACATAGTTTTTGCTTGAAAAATAATATTTTCTAATTTTTTGATTTAATAAATTCTGAAAATTGATTTTATTTTAATTATGTTTTGAGTGTAGGGAGAGGTGAAGCATGCCTAAAACCTATGAATTTTGGCTAAATCCTAATTGAAAGAGAATGTGTTTGAGAGATATCACGAATTGATGTGGAGGGTTTGAATTGGAACATAAACATGACATTAGAAAGAACCCTTTTATTACTTTAGAATTAGGGTTTAGGATATTGTATAGGGATTAGTTACTTATGCTTTTCTTTGTATGTCTCTTTTAGATATTAACCGTGTGGAGGAAAAGAATTTGATCGGACAAAAAAAAAGGTGCACGGATTGAGGTAGGTGGAATGAACTTTCTTATAAATTTAGACAACTCTTCTTTCATTGCAATTACATAGAAATGACAAATTCTTTTATGCTGATTATGAAACTCTTATGACTCATGTTCCCTTGAAAGTTCATGGACACTTGAAGCAAATGCAAAAGTTTTCTTTATGCAAATGTACAATTAATGAATGGATCCCATGCTCATTTCTCTACTCTTACTATACATGTCTTTCTTCTTTACATGCAAAAGTACACATAAACATAGCAAGCATGGGTATCTCTAAGGAAACATACACTTGGTTAGTTTATGAATGGTTTACATAAAACATCTCTTATGGTTATATAAGTAATAAGTGTATGTGCATGTTGACGCGGGAGTATCACATGGTAAAGGAGGCTCGTATGAGCTATGGTAAAGGTGGCTCGGCTCATGGTAAAGGATGGTTCATATGAACCAATGGTAAAAAAAACGGCCAAATTTTATGTACCTGATCAGTACAAGTGGTACTCCCGAGACGGGTGTTATATTTACATATTAAACTATTATGAACATTTCATATTCATGTTATATGTATTTAAGACTATCATGTGAGGCAAAATGATAAAGTAAAGATGAAAATGTTATGAAAGGAATAAGAACTTGAAGGTTGAGGAAAATGTATGCATCTCTTTGAGCAAAAGTTGATATTTGTTAATGATTCTTTTATTAAAATTCTAAAGCATGTTATAGTTTTCTTTTATTGGCTCTAAATTCATTTGAATTCCATTCGCACCTATTGAGTTTATGACTCACCCTCGTTGTGGGAACACTTTTTAGGAGGATCTAGGAAATGATAGATGGCAGACCAACCATCGCGCACTTACCGCCGTAGGGAGACGACGGGCGGCAGGTTCTTTTGAGTTTTGTTATTTTGTTGATAGATGATTGTTTGTAGATTTTTTAGAGAGTTAGATTTATTTTGGATCCTCTCTTATGGAATAACTATCTATGTATAGATGAATGAGAAATGAAAACTTATTTGAATTTATTTTAGTGGCTCTTTCATTATATAGTTGAAGATGTTTGATTTATGTTAAATGATTTAATGTTATGCTTTGAAAGTTTATCTTCATCCTGTCCGACCTCTGTTCCCGCCTCGCCCTTGCGAGCTAACCGGGCCTGATCGTGACAAAGACAGTCATAAGTTGCATGATTTTGTTTTTAAAGAAAGAAATTTTATTTCATAAAAAGAGAGGATACAACCAGCGAAAGGAAATAAAGCATAACACAATTAAAGAAATAATAAACAGTGGAAATTGACTAAAATAAAGGGGTGAATCACCAAAGCAGGCCCAGGTTGTGGCGAAGCACTGCGACCACCCAAATGATAGACTAGAACCCTCCAAAGGGCAAGCAACAAGCTAGTAAAAAGGAGACCAGTAAGAACCCGCCAGCAATGGTTGCCAACAAGTAGTACCATCAGTAAGCTTGCAAGCTCGCCTCATCATTACCCATACTAAAAATCGCGGCCACACCCACCAGGCTAACGAAAAATTGAGATCCAAATAAATAGATAACTAAAAAAGTCACAGCAACTAAACAAAGGAAGCCCAAAAAGCTTATTTGGATTTCTAGCGTTGATGATTTCTGGCCAAGGTGAAGTCATCTTCTGTCATGACCCAACCCGATTGGAACGGATCCCATCGCGTTGAGTCGCGACGGATTAATTCAAGATCTAGCTTTGAAATTTTTTTTCATACTTTCTCCCAATACACAAAAGAAAACAGAAACACATAGCTACTATGAACTTCCAAATTGCACAGAAAACTCATCCATAATTTTTTTCTTCTAGCATTCTTCAAAATAATCATATACATTACAATACATGGCTCTAAACAGAAAGTACATAACATAACAGAAAAATCATGACTGTACAAAAATCAAAAGTACAAAATACCTAATCTCAGATCAAATACTGAACGGCTAGTTAAAAACCTCCTTCCCTTTCTCAGAACCTGAAAACCATGAAGATAACCACAGTGAGCTAACAGCTCAGCAAGACTATACTAGCCGATCAAAATCTCCAGAAACTCTCATATCAAAATACTCATAAAAATTTTTAAAAATAGTTTATTCAAATAGCCGTATAGAATTCAAACAATCGTATAGAAATCATATAATCAGATAGAATACAGATATTCGTATAGAACAGATAAATAAACAGACTTCAGATATTCACACAGAATAGATAATTAGATGAAAATCAAATAATAGATACAGAAGAACTAAATCAAATTCGTATCACAGAATCGTATAAATCATAAATTACATTTTTCAAATCATATATCAGATCACATATCCCTGACCCAGACAAAATCTCAAAGGATTCTGGCCCCTTATGCCTCCCTTCCCTGACACAAACAGAATATCAAAGGATTCTAGCCCCTTATGCCTCCCTTTATGCTTACAACACCAGAAGATATCAGATATATAGAATTATCATATCATAATTCATTGTCATAATCTCGGACCCAGACAATCTCAAAGAATTCCAACCCCTTTATGCCTCCCTTCCCTGACACAGACATAATCTCAAAGGATTCCGGCCCATTATAACTCTCTTCTGATATCATTCAATTCATACCAAACATCAAATCACTACAGGAAAATTACCGATTTCCGGCGGGATTTTCCGGCGGCTTTCCGGCGGCCACGTTTCCGGCGGCTTTTCAGCGCTTTTCCGGCGATTTTTTCTCACGGAATTTTCCGGCGGAATTTCCGGCGGCTTTGTCACTTTTCCGGCGGCTTTAAAAATTTATTGAAAATGAATAAAATTTTTACTATGTAAATGATTTAACAAAAATTTATTAAAACTTATATTCACTATTTAATTCATTTTCATTTTAAAATTATTTAGTTTGTTAATTGTTATTTTATATTAAATATTATTTTTTATTTTAAATTAATTAGTTTTATTTTAAATAATAATAATAATTAATTGCTTTTCGTTCAGAATATACTTTAAATAAATAATATAACACAGAAATAACGTGTTTGCATAACTGGCATTTCGGTTGGGTTGCTTGGAGTCTACACGGAGAACCACCGTTCGAATCACACCGCGCGCAGACGCGCGAGGGAGCGTGCGCACGAGCCGCGCGGTGGGGAAGCCTGGCTGGATTGCGGAGCGCGCGGGTGGGAGTCTTGGCCGGAGCGCCGCCCGCGCCTGGCGGGAGGGCGGAGCCTGGCCGGTGGCGGGGTTCGGGCGCGGGAGCGGGGTGGCTGGCCGGAGCCGTTTTTTTTTTTTAATTTGACCGGCGGTTTAAGACCGCCGGATAAACTTGCCGCCGGAAAAAACCGCCGAAATTTATTTTCCTACGCGGTTTTTACCGACGGCATTTAAACCGCCGGAAAACCGCGGCTAAATTGCAAAACTGCCGGAAAATGCCCAATTTCCGCCAGAAATTGCCGCCGGAAATGAGTGATTTTCCTGTAGTGAATCATCGTATCATAACAAATACGGAGTAATTAAGCACATATCAAAATTTCACATTTTCTTATAGCGACTAATGACAGAAAGCCAATAAATCAAAATACACAATTCCAAAAAAAATCACAAAATTAACAGAGATCGTGTAAAACGTCAGCTTTTCTTGTACTGAAGCAATATTTTTCAACAACCAGATAATTTACTATTCGATAAAAACTCTGCAGAATTCAAAATACCCGATGAAAAACTTCCATAAAATACTTAAAACGTGCAAAATTATAATCTCTACAACATAGCAAAAGTTACGCGGTAAAAGTTTTACCGGTGCAAAGATATACCCATTTTTCGCTAACAGAAACAAAATCTTAAACAGAAAATCCGTCAAAAATCATATTTCTGAAAATTGAGAAAGGCATAATGTGCCTTACCTCGAGTCTATCAACTTTCCCAACTACGGCGACAAACGAAAATGGACCGAAGTCGCCCAAAATCCGGCTTTCTTCATCTTTCCCTCATTTTCTCTCTCATCTACTTTCTCTTTCTTTAAAAAAAATCTCAAATCAGATATTTATTGAACTCAATCGTCCGGACGATATTCGTAGTTCGTCCCGGGACGATCTCCTCGGGTTGTTCACAAACAAAATTTGCTCTTCGTACAGGGATGATCTCCTCGGGTTGCCATCGTACGAACGATGATCCATTTCATCCCTGGACGAAGCTCTCTGTTTAAAGGCTTTCAACTGTTCGTCCCGGACAAACCCAACTTCATACTGACGAACCTGGAAGGAAAATCCAAAACAAGCTGAACATGAAAGAAAAAGGATTTTCACATCTTCCTCTACATGCACCTTATACGGTTCTTGACCACCCTCAGAAGACTCAGCAAAAACTACCGATCCCCATACTGACTAACAGGGGAAACATTCAACCAATCCGAGTGGTCCACAAAGCAATCTCTAGATTTACCTAAATGAACTTGTAAAGCACCATTGGAAATTAAAGACACTGGCACATCAATAAATTGAGCAGACTTAAGAGCCCCCACAGATGTATCCAACTCAGTCACTAGAGATGATGTTGACCCACCCAAATTCGTGGAGCCACCATCCACGACCAAATTAATACCACAAGGACCCTCAACAAACTCAACCAATTTTTCACAAGAAACACAACCACTATGAGACTTCTCAACAAATGCAGCGGAAATATCACCAGCAATCATACTATCACCCTCTATAACACACTCATTAGCATTAATCTGAGAGCAAACCACAGGCCTAGGAGCCTCCACCGAAACCTCCAAAGGATGAAGCAAAGCAACCACAGATGCTGGAACGTTCGTCTCACGCTCAGGCTCCACGACACGCTCCACAGGCTCAACATCCTTAGGCAAAATAGCCACGTGGCCTAGTTATGGGGAAGTATTGACATTATCAAGTCAACCGAAGTATTGCCAGTATCCAAAACAGGTTCAACAGCCTTACACATCGCAGAATGAGTTACGACTAACTGGGGATAAAGAATTTTATATTCAGGTTTGGAATGCCCCAAAGACTTAAAGTGGGAGAAATAACTGGGGAATTCCTCCATAAGTACATGTTGGACATACCCAAGAGTTTCGGGACCTACCCACACCTTATGAACATGTAACATATATAAGTTACATGATATGACATAATATATGAACATGATAAGTTATGAGACTAATACAAGTACAGTATAAATAATATATGTTATAAATGATATCGATACATACTATACGCATGAAATGACATAGAAATGAAATTTATGATATTAATGACACATTGATAACTAATAGAATATAAACATGAAGCATTGGTACTGATGTCATATAGATACATACGAATAATTAAATGATATAATCTCATTGATTCATATAATAACATGTCACATGGCATTCCACACAATACACTAGATATAATTGATTCATGAATTACTGATACTGGTCTGACTTATAGATTCTTGTACGGTCATATGTACAAAAAGTATAAATTATACCAATAGAAACGTTATATAGGGATTAATGTTCATACTGGTTACTACTATTTATACCAGCATACTACTATTCATGTGAATTGATGTTGTTCAAACTAACAGTTATATGATCATGCAAATTTGATCTGAATGCATATTGTATGATCTGAATGATAATATGCATATTGTTTTTTTTTTTAATTTCGTGCTTTGATTACAATTTTAGCTAAGGTTATGATGACCTACTATGATATTAACTCATTATGTGATTTATATATTCAATGAAAGGTAAATACATAGTGCAGTGAGGTTTATCCAAAATTAATGTTACAAGAATTTTATTTGTATTATTTATTCTTTTGTAGTTATGAGTAATTATGATAGACTGATGTAATTGGTAGCAGACATGACAATTTTATATGATTCTTTTGGGACTTAAAATGAAATATTATTTCTATAAAATTATATTATGTGTATATATGTTATTGGTTGCTTTGGAATTTAATTAGATGATAAAAAAGAGAATTTTTTCAAATTAAATCTTGGGGCATCATGCCTTTAACCTTCCTCGCTTGACTAGTGTATTTCGAATACTGTTGGTCAATTACAAGCCTTTGACCACTATTTACCCGATTATAATCCTCCAAACTTCATTGCACGATTATGATCATTCAATCATTGTTGCTCAACTATAGTCCTCCGACCACAATCGTCTGACTACGATCCTCAAGCCCATGTCACCTAACTATAATTCTCTTACCCATCGTTGCCTTACTACAACCCTCCTAGCATCATAATCATCTTATGACCCTATGATCATTATATCCCTTTTACGATCCTTCCTAATGTTGTCTGATTGCAATCATCTAAGCACCATCGCCTGACTATGGTACTCCAACCATTATTTTTTAGCTATGGTTGTTGACCACCATCATCCAACTACAATTCTTTGATCGTTGTCTCGTGATTGTGCAGACACATGCTGGCTTTTTTTTTTCATACTTCTCTTTACTGACAATGTCAACACATGGTATTGGTTATAAGATTGAAGCATGTCGTCGAAATCAACTCTTAACTCTCTATGTTAGCATTATAATTATGATAAACTCTTTGGTCTCTAATCTCCCCTCCTCAAATGAGTTCGGTCAAACAAACAAGTAAACAATTTCTTAAAGATAACCATCATACCATAAGCTCTTCCAACAATTTCCACCACTTAATATGTTTATTAAATTATATCAATGCCTTCTCTTGAGGAAGGACATCAATTGTTAGTGATGACAAACACTAGTAAAATCATTCATATTGTGATAAGCCCTATATTTTTCCATTTTTTTAGTTTTTCACTTCAAATTTTTTGTGCTCTTGCAACTTCTCTTTTATTTATGTGTATGATGAATCTTTATACAATATTAAGAGAATAAACTCTCTAATTCTATAACCGTAAATATTTTTGCCTAAATTAAGCCTGGTTCTTGCATGCCTAGAAAAAATGCCAAATCAGTCAATCACACCACAGGGTTGCTTATATGACAAGTACTAGGCCGATTAAATTCAATGGTGATATGCTAAGTAAATAAATAGATATGTGGATGACTGTAATAAGGCACATGAACTAAGGTATTATTACAATTTTAAAACTTAAGGGGATTCTCCACATCAAGTTCTTAATACCGTTATGTCGACCAAAGATGCTTCATAGGCTATCTAACACCAATATGAAGATCTTGACAAAGGCAAGAGCTCAAAAATTTATGGTAAAAAACCTGCTAGCACAAATAGTCATCATTGAAAGAACTTACGAATGCATCAAAATCAATAAAAAGTGAGAATAGAGGTGAAAGTGGAGGAATATATTCATTATATTTTTCCCAATTAAATTTTTGTTAGGAAAAAAATGAGGAAAAAATTATTAATGAAGGATCAAAATGAAGAATTTTGAAAAATCTAAACCTTTGTGAATTGGGATGTAAATTTTATAGAACAAGTGACATCATTTATCATTTATTTTATACAATTATGATCAATAAAAATTATTAATACATATAATAAATGACACAAATAACATTCTTATTGATTTGCTTTTCAAATCGCAACCACAGTTTTTATTTGATAAATGCTTTTAATAAACTTTTGTACTAAAAAACTGCTTTCTATAACAATTTTTAAAAGCTTTACTTTCTTCACGATAATTTATCATCACCTTTATAAAAAAACTGTAACATTCCAAACGAATCGTTGTCTCCTTCATGAACAACCTTAATTAAAGAATATTAGTCAAACTCAAATTCAGCTCTTTTGTTCTCCTTTTTTCAAGTGCTTATTGGACTCATCACACCATTATGTAAACTTAGGCTTCATTTGAGACGACTTTCTTTCTACTCCCCAGTACAAAAAATTTTTAAACTTAAAATTTTTAATTAAAAATCTGCTTTAAAATACAGTATTAAAACTGTCCTAAATAAAATTTTAACCCACTATATTTATTGGTGCAGCATCAGAGTTTGAGTACATTGCATCACAATTTGAGTTCATTTTGAGATGAATCCATGTAAGAATAATTAATTAAAATAAATATAAATATTATAGCTATCTTGAATAAATCTAATAATTCTAAGATTGATCCCGATCGTCACACGAGACTTAATAGGATTTATCATGAAAAGTTGCCAAACAATCTTCAGGATTTAGGCCCCTCCGAATTTCAGAAATCCGAATTTAGAGGACTTACAAAATCCTACTTTTAGTCAAATCCTAATTGCTACCAAACAGCCCCTAAAACTCTATTCAATTAAATCAGACGCGAAGAATCGAAATCCAACAGCGAATTCAACAAAACAAGCATATAATCAAGTTCACGCCTTTTGATTTGAATAAAACTTCTACAGATGAACGACCAGAAGTATAAAAAGATCTGATGCACTGACGCAAGTGTAAATAAAAAGAACAAGAAGCAGAACTCATCGAAGTTTAAATAATTCCCAGCATCCACGCATTGATAACCCGATGCTCGCCCAACCAAAGAAATACACAGCTAATAGTCGTCGTAGTAATCATCCTCCACTCTTTCCGCAACATCATCTTCAATCTTATCCTCCACGTAATCAACGCCCTCAGCCAAAGCCAAACCACCAAGTACCCCCGCTGCCGCCCCAACGGCCAATCCGGTCCCCATCCCAAACTTCGATTTTTTCCCAGATCCCGAAGCCACCTGCCCGTACGTTGGCTGTGAACCTCCGTAAGGGTTTCCTCCCAGCGGCCCTCCGGCGGGAGGTCCTCCGTATGGGTACCCTGCTGGAGGCCCGCCATATGGATACCCCGCCGGCGACGGCGCCGACGCCGGCCCGCCGTAGGGATACCCAGATGGAGGCGCGGTAGGCCCACCGTAAGGGTAACCTGTCGGTGGAGGCGCGTAGCCATATGGATCGCGGGCCTCACGATTTCCATAGGATTGCCCGTAAGCCGGAGGCGGCTGGGCGTAGGGATCGTAATACCTAGGGGCCTCCTTGACGGAAACGCGGATATCGAGCTTACCATGCGGGCGACCGGAGGGGCGCTTGAGCTTGAGGGTCCGATCGAGCTTCCCGCCGATGCCGGCCTCATCAGCAACCTCGGAAAGGGAAAGGCGGGCTGAGCCGACGAGGGGCTTAATACCCTCGTCAGCGTTGGCGTGGACGATGTCGATGTGGAGAGTAGCGTCGCGGAGTGAGATATTCGGGGGAAGGGGGATTATGAGCTTCTCGTCCCAAACGGGATCGGTGTCGTGGTCGATGTCGACTTTCGTCGAGCTTTTTGCGGACGAGTCGATCCAGACCACGGCGTAGGGGCGAAGGTCGCCCTTTCGCCAATTCACGTTCTTCAGGTCGCGGGCAGACCGGATCGTCACCTCTACTTCGTAGCGCGAACCCATTAATGTTGTCGCCGGTGATCGGATCGGAATTTGATCGGAAGGGAGAGAACGAAGGACCTGATGAGCTCGTGGGTTAGATTTATACAATGGCCGATTCTCGTAAGAATTAGATGATGGAAATGGGGCTGGGATTGCGTGATAATTACGGGAAGGGCACCTAAGGTGCTTCGGTTTGCTTCTGGTGGCGGACGTTTCTAGATTGCTACTGAAAGAACTTTGCTTCGTTCGGACTTCGGAGGTTGTCCTATCCTAATTTTTTATTTGGGAGATTTACATGTATATCGTCTAATATTATTTTATTTATATATTTAACATTTAAAATTTTAATATTACATTCATATCATCCTTAGTTCATTTTCATATTAAATATGAGTGATAGAAATGAAATATATGAATGATATGAAAGAAATATATGTGGTATATTTGATATTAAAATAATATAAGATGATATGCATGTAATATTAAAATTTTAGGTGTTAGATATGTAAATAGGATGTTATAAAGTGATATGTATGTAAATTTCCCCTTTTTTTTTTGTTGAAACATTTAGGTCAATTAAGATAAATTTTTTATTTTTTTTATTTTTTATTTTTATTTTAATTTATTTATTTTTTTAAGATAAATTCTTTGTTGTCAAGCTTTCAATCTTAAAATTTTTTTTTACAAAGTTTTCAACTAACACATCAAGATGAATTATATATAGGCCTAATTTCACCCTATTTTTTAACATATATGTGTCATCATTCTTTTTTTTTTTTGAAAAAAATTAGCTCAATACATTCTTTATACGAATGTACAAAATTTAAATGTTTTGTAAAATCTCAAGATAATATTTGAATTAAAAATGTTCATAACTAAGTATTGGATTATATGAACTCCTATTTATGCAAATTTATAGTCAAATTGAACTTTTCAACAAGACGAACATATTGAATCTCAAATAACCCGATTGGGCTCCAAATGAGCTAAAATCAAATACTAGAATTTTGTTTGAAGACTTTTGAATATTAATTGATGGACTAAACTACATCATGTTTATATTCAAATCGAGTGGCTTGACTAGACAAATTTAATGAGCCTAAGATCACTTGATTCAAATCATGTTAAGGCATTCAAATGTTTGATAAACAGTCTACGATTAAGTAGATTGATATGGACCGCACAATAGGCTGATATGGATTTTGGCCAAATCTACCAAAAAGCCTAGCAATATGGCATCATTCTCTACAGAGGGCGAGGTTCAAAAGTTGATATAGCTAAAAGCTTTCTTGTATTTTCTGGCTATCACCGCCGATGCACACCTCTAGCAATTGCCACTATCATATCTTGACTTCTAGCAATATCTAGCCAAATTGTTGGGTTTTTAACTGTCTACTTATGGACATCTAAATTTTGTAATATATATAAGAAAAATTAAATATTTATTCTCAAATAATTTCATCCTCTTCAATTATGAGGAAATGTGGATCCTTGTAATTCATGTTAAATAGTAGATTATTCAATTGGAACATAGCATGATTTTTTATCTTTCCAAGTTTTCCACATAAATTTTTTTTCTCTCTTATATTTTTTTTTCCCATGAGTGCTGCATTCTTTCAATAACTAAGAAGTTAAGTACTAACTCTACCATCATAATTTTTCGAGCACATAACAATTCTAAAAAAATTATTAAAATGAATTTAAAAATTTTTTATATTTATTTAAGATTAGTATAATACTAATTTTGACTAATTTCATATATATTATATTTATTTTATAATAAATTTAAAATTTTTAAGATCTATTGGATTAAAATTTGATTGGAATAAGTCAATTTTTTTGGCTATTTTCCAGCAATAAAAATTGTTAGCAGTTCCAGGCAAAACATTACGGTTTATTCATTAATGTATTTTTTTTTTGAAAGGGTCAAATTTTAAATTACTATGTCCATTTTAATCCAGAGCTCAAGCGAAAAGTCTCTGATTAATAATACCCCACGGGAAGGGTTAGCGAGGGTTACATATCCCGTACAAGTTAAGTAATATGAATAATAATTTCCCTTATATTATTAACCTAAAAATATATTAACTTAAATTAGAAATAAAATAACTTTTATGGGATAAATTAATGTTTTTAAAATAAATTAACAACTCAATTTGTTCAATATATTTCTTTAGGTGTTGTAATTTTTTTAAATTAAAAATTTATTTTAATATAATTTAAAATTACAATAAATTATGAAAAAAAATTATTCGAATTTTCATCTGCTCTCATTTTTCCGTTTCAAGTTGCTCTCATTTCCTTATTTTATTGATTGCTAACAAATATAATTTCTTTATCTGGTGTTATAATTTAATAATTTTTTTAAAAATAATTCTTACTTCATAACTCTATCAAAAAATAATATAAAAAGTTAAATTCGAGTGATCATGATGTTATTTATGATAAGCTGAGCGGCTTCGATTCAAGCCACGAGTGGCAGATAGAGCAAAGTTTGGATCAGGAACAGAAGCGGCGATGGATTCACGACTAATATCGGCTTGTAAATGCAACTCTTCGCTGCAAAGCAGGGAATAGAAGTCATCAAGAGGCAGCTCACCCAGATGAGTACGAATAGAGGTTTTGAATGACTGATAGGTCGCAGGGAGACCGTTTAAAGTATAATGTATAATGTCTTCTGGATCTACAGTCGAACCGGCAGCAGCAATGGCATCGACTTTTGTTTTAATGTCTGTGAGGTACTGAAACATGGTTTTATCGCCAAGTTTCAGTTGATGAAGCTCTCCTTTGAGTTGAAGCAGTCTGGAGCGGTTTGATGACTGTAGTCGTCGTTCCAGCGTTACCCAAATTTCATGGGTAGAGTCCAGATTTAAGATATACGGAAGCAGTGATGGTGAGACCGTGGAGTAAATAGCAGATGAGAGGTGTTGATCAATCAGCATGTAAGTTGAATAAGCAGGATTGAGAGAACTGCTACCGTCAGTAGCAATAATTTGCTTAACTGGTTTCACTGTGTCTCCGGTGAGATGACCTTCAAAGCTGTTAGCGGTGAACAACTTCATCATTTGAGATTTCCAGATAAGATGATTTTCGGTCGTCAATTGGACATTGACCATTGTCTTGACATTCGACATGAAGAACTTGAGTTGAGCAGGAATAGTGAGCGTACTCACTGTAATACTTGACTCCGAACTCTCCGTCGGAGTGACAGTGGAAGACGACGCCATTAAAGAAGTAAAGAAAATACCTAGAGCTCTGATACCATGATAAGATTTAAGCAGAAACTCAAAAACAGAGATCAGAACTTCAATACATTAAGAAAACAACAGAGGATTAGTTTGAAGTTCATATCATTCCTCGTGTAATATTCAGAAGCTACAGTAAGTCTAATTTAAAGAAGAAACGGGATCAGGAGCCGTTAGCCATCAACGGCTGAGATGGACTTGCAGGAATCAAAGGGTGAGCAGAGCAGCAGTACACAGGCTGCAGGCGGTAGTGGCTTGGCAACGAACAATAAGCACGCCGACTGCTTGATACGATAATGGACATATCAAGATGGCTTATCATCCCCCCTCAAAGTAACTGGTGCAGAGCAGATAGTTAGTTTGTCTCTAAGAAACGTAAATCTGTTGGCTCCAAGAGCTTTTGTGAAAATGTCAGCTGGTTGATCCATCGTAGATATGTGATGAACTGAAATATAATTTGAGCGAATACAGTCTCTGATAAAATGAAAGTCGATCTCTATATGCTTAGTGCGAGCATGAAAGATGGGATTATTGGCTAATGCTAAGGCGGATACATTATCACAGTAAAGCTTTGTAGAACCAGGAAGTTCAACTTGAAATTCAGTGAGGATACGCCGGAGCCAGATAATGTCACATGCTGCAGTGGAAAGAGCCCGATACTCTGCTTCGGTGGAAGACCGGGCAACCGAAGATTGTTTTTTTAACAATCCAGGAAATAAGAGTGTCACCAAGAAAGGCACAATAACCCGTAATTGACCGCCGATCAGTTTTATCTGTTGCCCAGTCAGAATCAGCAAAGGCAGTTAACTGCAAATTAGATTTGTAAATGGGTTAACCAAGTGTGAGCGATCCCTGAACATAGCGAAGAACCCGTTTTAAGATAAGGAAGTGTGAGTTGTAAGGCTGATGCATATGCTGTGATAGGAAATTAACAGCAAAGAGGAGATCGGGACGGGTGATTGTGAGATACTGTAATGAGCCAACCAGCTTTCGGTAGAACTCCGGTTTATCATACAATACATCAGTCATATCAGGTGGAGGGAGTGGGGAAGGAAGTGGTGTCGCGACTGGTTTGCAGTGAGACATGGCGGCACGTTGTAGAATGTCTTTCGCATACTGGGATTGATTCAAATGCATCCCGGAGGCAGTGGGACAGACTTGCAAACCGAGAAATTGGTGCAAGTGTCCGAGATTGCGCATGGAGAATTCTGACTGAAGTGCAGTAACCAATTTAGACAGCTCAGTTTGAGAATTACCGGTTAAAAGGATGTCGTCAACATAAATGATCATATATAGTTGAGTAGAACCCTTATGCAACAGCAAGAGGGAGGGATCGGCGGAGCTTGTTTTAAAACCATATGTAGCCATATAAGAAGACAATGTGGCAAACCATTCTCTCGGTGATTGCTTCAATCCATAGATGGATTTTTTGAGTAAGCATACATGGTTAGGGTACTGTGAATCAACAAAACCCGCAGGTTGTTTCATGTGGATGACTTCCTTAAGTGTTTCATGCAAGAATGCATTAGATACATCCAATTGAATAATTGGCCAGCCACGGTTGATAGCAACCGTGAGGAAAACCCGGATTGTAGCAAATTTGGCTACAGGGCTAAATGTCTCATGATAATCAAGACCATGCTCTTGTTTGAAGCCCTGAGCAACAAGCCTCGCTTTGTAGCGAGCAATAGATCCGTCGGCATTATACTTGGTTTTGAACAACCATTTGCATCCCAACAGATTTTGAGACGGATCATATGGCACAAGAGTCCATGTACCTTGACGTTGTAAGGCCTCAAATTCAGCACTCATGGCCTGTCTCCAAACAGGATATTTAGCTGCTTGAGTATAACCAAGTGGCTGCGTTGGTACAAGCTGATGTTCAAGGTCCATAATTTGCTTGGGCTTGAGATGTCCAGTTCGAGCTCTAGTCAGCATAGGGTGTTTGGACGACTGAACAGGGGCTGTAGGCATGGGAAGAGGGTCCGAGACATTTGTGGGAACGTCTCTGATAGATGGAGCAGGAGATGGTAGAGAGCTGTTGGACACAATATGACTGGGTGGATGCTGCTCAGGTAATTGGGGTGATATAGCGGAAGCTGGAATGAGAGTAGCGGGTGTAGGTTGAGGCATGTGCATAGAAGAGGATGGTAGGGATGATGTTATAGACTTTTGAAAAGGAAACAAATGTTCATAAAACTGTACATGCTGAGATATGTACAATTTTGCATTGGTAAAGTCATAACATTTATACCCTTTAGTGTGATTGAGATAACCAAGAAAAACACATGGTTGGGATCTTGGTGCAAGTTTATGCGACAATTGAGTAGGTAGCCAAGGATAAGCAAGACAGCCAAATGTTTTTAAGTGAGAATATTGAGGTGGTTTTTTATATAGATATTCATGAGGAGATTTGTGATGAAGAGATGAAGAAGGAAGCATGTTAATTAAATAAACTGCCGTAAGGAGTGCATCAGCCCAGAATTGGGAAGGAAGATGAGCCTGAAGCAATAGAGCTCTGACTGTTTCAACAATGTGTCGATGCTTGCGTTCAGAGACTCCATTCTGTTGAGGTGTATAAGGGCAAGTGGTCTGATGAAGAATGCCAAACTGTTTTAGTTGTTGTTGAATGTTGGCATTGAGGTATTCGCCACCACGATTGGTACGAAGAATTTTAATTTTGGTTTGAAATTGAGTTTCAACAAATGTTTTAAATTGTAAGAAGATTGAACACACATCAGATTTTAAGTGCATTGGAAAAACCCAAGTATAACGACTGAAATCATCGACAAAAATCACATAGTAACGATGAGATTGCATAGATACAGTAGGGGACGGGCCCCAAACATCACTGTGTATAATTTCTAAACATTTAGATGATCTACTAGAAGATAAGGAAAATGGTAAGCGAGTGCTCTTAGATTGAGCACAAGCATTACAATGAAAGTCGCGGCTGACAGACGACTTGCTGGGAAAAATTGTGGGAAGAAACCGTTGAGTGGAGGGAGACGGATGTCCAAGTCGCTGGTGCCACAAGGAGTGATTGCTGATAGTAGTAGTAGTAAGAGCTGTAGTAGAGGGTCTATACGCGGTAGAGGGAGCAGCAACAGAGGTGTTAACCGGATAGAGCCCATGAAGATTGGGACCTTGGAGAAGAGTTGTGTTGGTCTGGTAGTCCTTTATACGAAACCAGGGATGCAAATGGTTAATCAAAACCAAGTATAATGCCGACGGATCTATTGCTCGCTACAAAGCGAGGCTTGTTGCTCAGGGCTTCAAACAAGAGCATGGTCTTGATTATCATGAGACATTTAGCCCTGTAGCCAAATTTGCTACAATCCGGGTTTTCCTCACGGTTGCTATCAACCGTGGCTGGCCAATTATTCAATTGGATGTATCTAATGCATTCTTGCATGAAACACTTAAGGAAGTCATCCACATGAAACAACCTGCGGGTTTTGTTGATTCACAGTACCCTAACCATGTATGCTTACTCAAAAAATCCATCTATGGATTGAAGCAATCACCGAGAGAATGGTTTGCCACATTGTCTTCTTATATGGCTACATATGGTTTTAAAACAAGCTCCGCCGATCCCTCCCTCTTGCTGTTGCATAAGGGTTCTACTCAACTATATATGATCATTTATGTTGACGACATCCTTTTAACCGGTAATTCTCAAACTGAGCTGTCTAAATTGGTTACTGCACTTCAGTCAAAATTCTCCATGCGCAATCTCGGACACTTGCACCAATTTCTCGGTTTGCAAGTCTGTCCCACTGCCTCCGGGATGCATTTGAATCAATCCCAGTATGCGAAAGACATTCTACAACGTGCCGCCATGTCTCACTGCAAACCAGTCGCGACACCACTTCCTTCCCCACTCCCTCCACCTGATATGACTGATGTATTGTATGATAAACCGGAGTTCTACCGAAAGCTGGTTGGCTCATTACAGTATCTCACAATCACCCGTCCCGATCTCCTCTTTGCTGTTAATTTCCTATCACAGCATATGCATCAGCCTTACAACTCACACTTCCTTATCTTAAAACGGGTTCTTCGCTATGTTCAGGGATCGCTCACACTTGGTTTACCCATTTACAAATCTAATTTGCAGTTAACTGCCTTTGCTGATTCTGACTGGGCAACAGATAAAACTGATCGGCGGTCAATTACGGGTTATTGTGCCTTTCTTGGTGACACTCTTATTTCCTGGATTGTTAAAAAACAATCTTCGGTTGCCCGGTCTTCCACCGAAGCAGAGTATCGGGCTCTTTCCACTGCAGCATGTGACATTATCTGGCTCCGGCGTATCCTCACTGAATTTCAAGTTGAACTTCCTGGTTTTACAAAGCTTTACTGTGATAATGTATCCGCCTTAGCATTAGCCAATAATCCCATCTTTCATGCTCGCACTAAGCATATAGAGATCGACTTTCATTTTATCAGAGACTGTATTCGCTCAAATTATATTTCAGTTCATCACATATCTACGATGGATCAACCAGCTGACATTTTCACAAAAGCTCTTGGAGCCAACAGATTTACGTTTCTTAGAGACAAACTAACTATCTGCTCTGCACCAGTTACTTTGAGGGGGGATGATAAGCCATCTTGATATGTCCATTATCGTATCAAGCAGTCGGCGTGCTTATTGTTCGTTGCCAAGCCACTACCGCCTGCAGCCTGTGTACTGCTGCTCTGCTCACCCTTTGATTCCTGCAAGTCCATCTCAGCCGTTGATGGCTAACGGCTCCTGATCCCGTTTCTTCTTTATATTAGACTTACTGTAGCTTCTGAATATTACACGAGGAATGATATGAACTTCAAACTAATCCTCTGTTGTTTTCTTAATGTATTGAAGTTCTGATCTCTGTTTTTGAGTTTCTGCTTAAATCTTATCAATTTTAATAAATTTGAAATTAGTTTTTTAGTATAAATTTCCTATATACAATTGGCAAGCTAGAAAATATTATGCGAATATCAAAACAAAATAGTTTTGTTTTGTGATCGTTATATATTTTTTTAAATTTCTTATTAGCTAAAAAATCTACATAAATTAAATATGACAAAAACACTATTTGGAATATATAGATATATATACACATGAAAGAAGAAAATTATAAAAAGTAATTTCAATTCTTTAACTTTGAAGTTCATATTAGCAACTTAATTTTAAAGAAAAAATAAATTTACAAAGCAATAAATAACAAATAAATATTTATATCGCGCTACAAGATTTTAAATTGTTAGTTGTAAATAATAAAAAAACTATTACACTCCAAATGATCATAAGATTTTAAATACTGTGATATAAAAACTCTGAAAAGGAGCTAATCTGGTTTAGCTGATGCAATTACATTTTTAAATGGAGAAAAGAGTGAAATATGTGAATGTTTAGCCTCAAAACCATCTTTATTTATAGTTATAAAAATACATTGGATAACCACCAAGTGTTTGCTTTTAAAACGCTCAAACAATGGAGAAATTATTACGTGCGGAGTTCAGATCCAGAAGTTTCAGTTGTGTGACTGTGAACAGTAAAAGTGCATTTACTATTCACCACTGCATTTTTATTATTCACAGTTACAAAACTGAACGATTCTCTAGATCCAGACTCTGCACGTAATAATCTATTATAACTGTTGCGGGCTAGAAAATACGCGGCGATAGAGATTTAATTCTACGTCTTAGTGTTGTACGGATAACTAGCTCACACACAGAGAAAACAAGATTTTTTACGTGGAAAACCCTTAGAAAGGGAAAAAACCACGGGGTCTAGCCCAGTTGAAATGAATCCACTAGACTTTGAGTTGGTTACAAAGGACTGAATCACCTCCAAGGGTGATCAGATTACAATCAGTTACTTAAGTAAGACGTCGGGTCTTCGGCAGGATGTAAGGACCGAGTGTCGAGCCTTGAACAGGATGTCGGGTCCTGAGTAGGACGTCGGGTCTTCGGCAGGATGTAGGGTTTGAGTGTCGGGCCTTGAACAGGACGTAAGGACCGAGTGTCGGGTCCTGAGTAGGACGTCGGGTCTTCGGCAGGACGTAAGGACCGAGTGTCGGGCCTTGAACAGGACGTCGGGTCCTCGGCAGGACGTAGGGGCTGAACGTCGGGCCTTGAGTAGGATGTCGGGTCTTCGGCAGAACGTAGGGACTTAGTGTCGGGCCTTGAGTAGGACGTCGGGTCTTCGACAGAACGTAGGGACTGAGTGTCGGGCCTTGAACAAGACGTCGGGTCTTCGGCGGGATGTAGGGACTGAACGTCGGGCCTTAAGGTGGTGGTCCGGCAACGTTCTGTGGTGGTCCGGCGAGGTTCCTGCGGTGGTCCGACGAGATTCCTGCGGTGGTCCGGCGAGGTTCTGCGGTGGTCCGGCGGCTGTCGAGGAGGAACTCCTTCTCTTCTCTTCTCTTCTTCTCTCTCTTGCTTGGATCCTCCCTTGTGAAGAATGAGGGCTCTATTTATAGATTTGCTGGAGTGGCATGGCCCGTAAATAGGCGTGAGATCAGGGGCGAATAGGGAGTGGTCAAATAGACGGTCGATGTTGAATCCTACGACCGCACCTGCACCGTTCGTTGGCCATTTGGAGGCCTTAATGATGTCAGAATTCAGCGATCTTAGGCTCGTTGGATTTGTCTCGTCGAGCTGTTCGATTCGAGTATAAGCTCGTAAAAATCGGAGAGCGTTTGGTAACAAATTTCTGTTTGAACCTTCCGACAGCACTTTGAGCCCTTGATTCGGACTCAATTGGGCTCGGATTGGGTTGATCTTAGTGTCGTTGGGTTTGTATTTCCGAGACGCTCAGTTTGATTGTAAGATCGCTGAAATCGGAGTTTATATGCTCCCAAAATTAATTTTTGAAGTTTTCGAATTGATTTTGCCTTGAGATTCGTGCCCAATCAAGATTATTTTGTGATGACATATCAGTTGCCCCCCTATTTTCGGACGTCGAAGCTCCAGGAGTCCGAAAATATGTGTCACAAATTTTAAAAATTTACGGGAGTGACTCAGAATTGATCTTGCATGTAGGAGGTCCGAACGGCCCTGAAAGTGCCAAAATCGAGTTCGGAGCGTCGAAAAACGTGTTTGGAGACCCAAAAACGTCCGATTTGGTCTTCCCGGGGCGAAAAAACGGACCCGAAACGGACCGGGCAGCCGGACTGCCAGCGCTACCGCCCGGCGGCCGAACGAAACCGCGCGCGCGCGCGCGCTGCGCGCTGCGCGCTGCTGCCGGAACGCGCGCCTGCGCCAGGGGAGCGCCCGAACCGGCGCCAGGGGGCGCGCCTGCGCCCGCGCCAAGGCTTTGCCCGCGCGTGGTTCGAGCCCACGTGTGGTTTTCCGCAGGCTGTAGCCTTGCCCGCGTGCTTCGCTGCCGCGAGCGGGTGCCGCGGCCGCTGCCAGCAGGCGGCCAGTCAGAAATTTTGCGATCCGCATGAGATTTTCGCGGATCGTCGCTTGTCTTGGGTGGCGATTCGCTGCCACCGACTTAAGTGGGCCCCATAGGCGTAAAAAATAGCCGTTTTTGCTATTTTTTGTCCAAAAAATTCTGAAAAAATCTCAAAAAATTTGGAAAAAATTTAGAAAAATTAGGAAAATTAGAAATTCTAGAAACTTCCTTTCTCTCTCTTAAAAAACTATAAATAGGTCATTCAAGCCTTTAATCACTCTACTCCTCTTCTTCTTCTTCTTCTTCTTCTTCTGTTTTCTTCTCTTCTTCTCCTCCTTTCTTCTCATCTCCCTCTGTCCTTTCCATTGAGGTCTTCCCTCAGTTTTCTGAGGCCCCTCTCTTGGCAAGGAAGTCCGGAGATTCTCTTCTTTCCTCATCTCCCTCTATCCTTTCTATTGAGGTCTTCCCTCAGTTTTCTGAGGCCCCTCTCTTGGCAAAGAAGTCCGGAGATTTTCTCTTCTTTCCTCATCTCCCTCTGTCCTTTCTATTGAGGTCTTCCCTCAGTTTTCTGAGGCCCCTCTCTTGGAAAAGAAGTCCGGAGATTCTCTTCTTTCCACATCTCCCTCTGTCCTTTCTATTGAGGTCTTTCCTCAGTTTTCTGAGGCCCCTCTCTTGGCAAGGAAGTCCGGAGATTTTCTCTTCTTTCCTCATCTCCCTCTGTCCTTTCTATTGAGGCCTTCCCTCAGTTTTCTGAGGCCCCTCTCTTGGCAAGGAAGTCCGAAGATTCCCCATTCTCTTCTCCCTCTGTCCTTACTATTGAGGCATTCCCTCGATTTTTCGAGGCCCCTCTCTTGGCAAGGAAGTCCGGAGATTCCCCCTTCTTCACTTCTCCCTCTGTTCTTACTATTGAGGCATTCCTCGATTTTTGAGGCCCCTCTCTTGGCAAGGAAGTCCGGAGATTCCCTATTATTCTCTTTTCCCTCTTTTCTTTGAGAGATCTTGTGGTGTTCCGATGTTTGGTGGTTGGCGATGGAGGTCGGATAGACGGTTGTAAGGAGAGAGGTTGGAATGACGGGCAAACTTCCAGCATCGGGGAGAAGTATGATGACATGCAGGAATTCAACATCGGGTAGTCATATAGCGTAGGGTAGAAGACCGACGAAAGTCTATTAGGTGGTAGAAGTCCGACATCTGTTAGAATTACGAAGTCGGGTAGAGGTGCAGCGTCAGGTAGAAGACTGACGAAGGTTCGTCGGCGAGCAGAAGTCCGACGACGAGTAGAAGTCCGCTAACGAGCAGAAGTCTGACATCGAGTAGAAGTCCGCTAACGAGCAGAAGTCTGACGTCAAGGAGGAGTCTGACGTCGGGTAGAAGTACTGTAGGGTAGAAGACCGACAAAGATTTTCGACGACAAGCAGAAGTCCGACGTCGAGTAGAAGTCCGCTGACGAGCGGAAGTCTGACGTCAAGGAGAAGTATTGTCAGGCAGGAATCCGACGTCGAGTAGAAGTCCGCTGACGAGAAGAAGTCTAACGACGAGTAGAGGTCCGCTAACGAGCAGAAGTCCGATGTTAAGTAGAGGTCTGACGTCAGGTAGAAGTACTGTCGGGTAGAAGACCGATGAAGTTTTTCGTCGACGAGCAGAAGTCCGACGACGAGTAGAAGTCCGATGACAGGAAGAATTCCGACGTCGGGTTTTAGTCCGTCGAAAGCCCTGCAAGGCAAAAGTTCAGCGACAGGAGGAAATTCAAAATCGGGTAGAATTTTAACATTGTGGAGGAGTCAGATATAAGTCCATTGACGACATTCTGATGATGTTAACCAAGGATGTAAGACCTATCCAAGGTTGTATGTGAGAGCCTTTGCTCTTCCGAGATTGTATGCCGGAGCCCTGCTCGACGATGTTAACCTGTGTGGAAGAGATCTGGAGAATCCACCAAGGATGTGAGACCTTTTCGAGGTTGTATGCCGGAGCCCTGCTTGACGACGTTAATGAAATTACTGAACGACAAGAGGGGGGTGAATTCGATGATTAAAAACTTCTTTTAATGAAAAGAAATATCTTTTTATGACTTTATGCGGAAGCGAATTTCATTCACAATAAAAAGATATATAATCAAATTCATCCACGCAATTAACCACAATAAAAATAAATGCGGAAATAAAGTGCAGAAAAATAAAGGAAAGAACACACCAAGATTTTTATAGTGGTTCGGTCAAACCATGACCTACGTCCACTCCCCGGAGGCACCCTCCGAGTATTACACTAAACCTTTAGTGATTCTCCTTTAGCTCCCACAGCTAGGCGGAGAAGCCTTTACACAATCACTTCCACCTTCCCCGGTGCGGCGGAGGAGCCGGGTCCTTTGACACCAATGAGATCTTCTTCTTCCCAAAACTTCCTTCAAGACGAACCTTGAATCCGATGGTACTGAGGTGCAAGCTCGCCGGAGCAACCGTGTGATCTCCTTCACACTCCCTTGAAACCCCCTCCAAGGATCTTCTCCCTCTCTCAAACTTCACCCTTTCCTCTCTCCCTTTCAAGTCCTCTCTTCAAGTTTTCTCCAAAAGAACAAAGACACAGTGGCTGCCAAAAGACTCTTACAAAGTCTTATGAGATTGCTTAAATAGAGGGCTCAAAAAACCCTAAAAATACTCAATTCGGGCGTCAAATATCGTACTGTACGATCGCAAGATCGTCCAATACGATGTGCAGAAATTGACCTTTTAGTACTGTACGATGTCCTGTACGATGTGCTGTACGATCCAGTTCGTACAGTACGATCCAGTTCGTCCAGTACGATCTAAATGACAAATTTCAGCCGTTTTGATTGAATAATCTCAGGATTAACTTAGGCAATATTTTAAACATCGTACAGTACGATTATGATCGTACAGTACGATTATACAACCTTTCAAATTCAAATTTTTGCCTAATTTAATGGACGGCGGGCTTTGTAATTATAACAGATCGTACAGTACGATGTGGTGATCGTACAGTACGATTAGTTATATTCAAAAATAATTTTTCCAGGAAAAATAAAATATTTTAATTTATTTCTGTTACACCAGATCGTACAGTACGAAATAAATTCGTACAGTACGATGAACAGAAAAGTTAAAATATTTATAATCATTTTTTGCTCCCTCTATTTGTGCGCATGATCAACAAACTAACATACATCATTACAAGACTTGACTCAATAAATGAAAATTACAGACTCATTTAATACGACCAATTCTATGCAATCTTGAGCCTTGAATCTTCAAAGAACGGTGCATGATGTACCTGAAATATTAGTCAACATAGAAAGACATATGCACTGCAAATACTAGGAGAAATAAGAGATTAATAAATATTATTTGTTATCATCAAAATCATAAACTCGGAAGCCCGAGTTGTAACAGTTAACCTGTGTGGAAGAGGTCGGGAGAATCCACCAAGGATGTGAGACCTATTCGAGGTTGTATGCCGGAGCCCTGCTCGATGGCGTTAACCTGTGTGAAAGAGGTCGGGAGAATCCACCAAGGATGTGAGACCTTTTCGAGGTTGTATGCCGGAGCCCTGCTCGACAGTGTTAACCTGTGTGGAAGAGGTCGGGAGAATCCACCAAGGATTTGAGACCTTTCCGAGGTTGTATGCCGGAGCCCTGCTCGACGGCGTTAACCTGTGTGGAAGAGGTCGGGAGAATCCACCAAGGATGTGAGACCTTTCCGAGGTTGTATGCTGGAGCCCTGTTCGACGACGTTAACCTGTGTGGAAGAGGTCGGGAGAATCCACCAAGGATGTGAGACCTATCCGAGGTTGTATGCAGGAGCCCTGCTCGACGGCGTTAACCTGTGTGGAAGAGGTCGGGAGAATCCACCAAGGATGTGAGACCTTTCCGAGGTTGTATGCCGGAGCCCTGCTCGACGGCATTAACATGTGTGGAAGAGGTCGGGAGAATCCACCAAGGATTTGAGACCTTTCCGAGGTTGTATGCCGGAGCCCTGCTCGACGGCGTTAACCTGTGTGGAAGAGGTTGTGAGAATCCACCAAGGATTTGAGACCTTTCCGAGGTTCTATGCCGGAGCCCTGCTCGACGGCGTTAACCTATGTGGAAGAGGTCGGGAGAATCCACCAAGGATTTGAGACCTTTCCGAGGTTGTAGGCCGGAGCTCTGCTCGACGACGTTAACCTGTGTGGAAGAGGTCGGGAGAATCCACCAAGGATGTGAGACCTATCCGAGGTTGTATGCCGGAGCCCTGCTCGACGACGTTAACCTGTGTGGAAGAGGTCGTGAGAATCCACCAAGGATGTGAGACCTTTCCGAGGTTGTATGCCGGAGCCCTGCTCGACGGCGTTAACCTGTGTGGAAGAGGTCGGGAGAATCCACCAATGATTGATCATCTGCTGACTGAGCTATAATAATGATTATGTATTTGCTCGAATCAAGAATATTAACGTTCACAGCTTTTGCGAATTTATCAATACAATTTTACTCGAAAAAGATAAAGAAACAAAGTCTTACTGCATTAAGCAAAAGCATAGCTCCCTAAGACAGCTTAGGGAGGGAGATGCTACAAATACCACAAACAACATTCAAAATTAAAGACAGACAGTAATGAAGTCATACAATACTAAAGACATACGATACTTAAAACAAGCAGCACTACTGTGCTCTACGCAATTAAAACTCGGCAAGGCATTGGTAGGCCCCCAGCAATGGCTCCAATTTCCCCCACTATTTGGCGATTATTTATCGACTGCCTTTGTTGTTGATTCTGCCCCCAGTCGGACCAACTTCATCTCGGGCTGGTGCATTCTTGATGAATTGTCAGAGATATCCTTGTCGGATCAGTCTCTCAACTTCTTCCTTGAGTTGCCAACATGCTTCAGTAGTGTGCCCACAGCTACGGTGGAAGTGGCAATATTGCTCCTGATTTCCGATGTTGGGCTTCAAAGGGTGTGGCCATTTCACGTTCTCCTGATCCCGGATGGCCATTAATACATTTGCTTGGGATGTATTGAGTGGTGTGTACTCCTTTTCTTGGCGAGGTTCTCGTCGCGGTTGTGAGGGTCGAGGAGGAAAATTGTAGTTTCCTTGCTTCTTTCTTTGTGAGGGGGGATTCTCCGTCCCTGGGGGATATTTATGCTTCCCGGTCGTCTGCTCAAATTGCTTTCTACGAGCATTGATGGCATCATCGGCAGAGATTTGAGCCTCTACTCGATGGATTAGATCCGCATATGAATGGACCGTATCTCGCATGAGTGATGAGTAGAAGGAGCCTGGGCGGAGTCCTCCAAGAAATACACCTCTAAGCAATTCGGGATCTACCCTTGGAATTTGTTGGGCTTCCGTAGAAAACCTCTGGAAGTATTCTTTAAGGGATTCGCCCTCGTTCTGACGTATCCCTGAAAGGTGGGAGGAATCTTTAATCATCCTTCGGTTGGCGACAAACTGTTCGACGAACAATTTGGCCAATTTAACGAATATCGGGATGGATCGGGCAGGCGGTGAGTAGAATCATGTCCGGGCTTGTCCTTTAAGGGTGGCAAGAAAAACTTGACATAGCAAAGTGTCCGGGGCCTGCTGGATATGCATAATAGTGCGGTAGTGGTCGATATGCTCGTAGGGGTCTGAAGTTCCATCATACGAATCAATATTCAGGAGTTTGAATCTTGTCGGAACGGGGTATCGGAGGACAGCTTTGGTGAAAGGTGATGACTCCTGAATGTCCCGTTGGTGAAGGGACTGCCTGATACCCCCTGTGGGGAACTCTTCTCGGACTAGTCTCCGTAACTCATGTCGTAGAGTATTACGGGGGAGTTCAGTGACGTGCTGTTGGTCCAAGTCCTCGGGGACGTCCGGCGGCATATGCTGCCGGTGGCCTGTGCGCGAAGGATGGGTAGAGCTTGCTGTATCAGCAAGCTTATTCTCTGGACGTGTAGGAGGGCACATCCTTGGCTGAGGAAGGGGGACTTCGACATGAAGAATGTCTTCGAATCCTAGCTGATCTCGAGGGAGAAGAGTATCTTCTTGGGGTACCGGCGCTGGTCCTCGAGCTCCCCTTAAGAGCCGAAGGATCTCATTCTGAGATTCCTCCATTTTTCTGATACGTTCTTCTAGGGACGGCCCTGAAGTTCCTTCTCTTGCAGGGTGTCTGTTACCGGGGTGAAAGGAGGCAGATGCATGTCGTCCTTGATTTATGGACTGATTCCTGGATTGGTATGAATTAGAGCGGGAGGTTCCCATGATGCGATGGCTACACCTATTGACCATTGGAGGATTCCTTAGTGTAGTGGGATTGGCGTTCCCACAGACGGCGCCAATCTGTTGCTGGCTAGAAAATACGCGGCGATAGAGATTTAATTCTACGTCTTAGAGTTGTACGGATAACTAGCTCACACACAGAGAAAGCAATATTTTTTACGTGGAAAATCCTTAGAAAGGGAAAAACCCACGGGGCCTAGCCCAGTTGAAATGAATCCACTAGACTTTGAGTTGGTTACAAAGGACTGAATCACCTCCAAGGGTGATCAGATTACAATCAGTTACTTATGTAAGACGTCGGGTCTTCGGCAGGATGTAAGGACCGAGTGTCGAGCCTTGAACAGGATGTCGGGTCCTGAGTAGGACGTCGGGTCTTCGGCAGGATGTAGGGACCGAGTGTCGGGCCTTGAACAGGACGTAAGGACCGAGTGTCGGGCCTTGAACAGGATGTCGGGTCCTGAGTAGGACGTCGGGTCTTCGGCAGGACGTAAGGACCGAGTGTCGGGCCTTGAACAGGACGTCGGGTCCTCGGCAGGACGTAGGGGTTGAACGTTGGGCCCTGAAGAGGATGTCGGGTCTTCGGCAGAACGTAGGGACTGAGTGTCGGGCCTTGAACAAGACGTCGGGTCTTCGGCAGGATGTAGGGACTGAACGTCGGGCCTTAAGGTGGTGGTACGACGAGGTTCTGTGGTGGTCCGGCGAGGTTCCTGCGGTGGTCCGACGAGATTCCTGCGGTTGTCCGGCGGTGGTCCGGCGAGGTTCTGCGGTGGTCCGGCGGCTGTCGAGGAGGAACTCCTTCCTTCTCCTCTTCCTTCTCTTCTCTTCTTCTCTCTCTTGCTTGGATCCTCCCTTGTGAAGAATGAGGGCTCTATTTATAGATTTTCTAGAGTGGCATGGCCCGTAAATAGGCGTGAGATCAGGGGCGAATAGGGAGTGGTCAAATGGACGGCCGATGTTGAATCCTACGACCGTGCACCGTTCGTTGGCCATTTGGAGGCCTTAATGATGTCAGAATTCAGAGATCTTGGGCTCGTTGGATTCGTCTCGTCGAGCCATTCGATTCGAGTATAAGATCATAAAAATCGGAGACCGTTTGCTAACTCAAATTTCTGTTTGAACCTTCCGACAGCACTTTGAGCCCTTGATTCAGACTCATTTGGGCTCGGATTGGGTTGATCTTGGTGTCGTTGGGTTCGTATTTCTGAGACGCTCAGTTTGATTGTAAGATCGCTGAAATCGTAGTTCATATGCTCCCGGAATTAATTTTTGAAGTTTCCGAATTGATTTTGCCTCGAGATTCGTGCCCAATCAAGATTATTTTGTGATGATGTATCAATAACAATGGATGTTTTCTATGAAAAATCATGGCATACATGAAATTACATTTGGGAAAGACAATTTTGCTCCATATTATAAATTTTTTACATAGTTTAATGAAAAAAATCAATGATATCAATAACGTCTGACTCTTTACTTCAAATTGGTTTAAATCATGCACTTATTAATATAAATGAAAAAATTTCTTAAGATTTAAGAGATAAAGCATCTTTCAATCATTGTGTGCTTATAATTAAAATGAATATCTCAATAAAACAAATATGATAAGCCTAATATCTATCAATTATTAGATTATTAATTTTAGGAGCCAATGATTTCTCTTTATTAAAATTGCTTATGTCAATATTGACTATCATTTGATGAATATCAGCAAGTGATTTTCAATGTATATTAGTCACTATCGATCAAAAAAACCAACTTAACCGCTCTAAAAATTTGGCCAAGACAATACTTCACAGTTACCCCTCTAAGAACCTCTTATAATATATTAATCAATAGGGTGAGGCATACTTGGTAGTTGGTAGGAAATATGGTAATTATATTAAAAAATGTAAAACATTGATAAATCTTAAAAATTATCTTGATCGGGCACGAATCTTGAGGCAATTTTGAGCGGAAAACTTTCAATATTAAATCCAGGATCATCCAAACTCCGATTTCAACAAACTTATAGTAGAACTGAATATCTCGAAAAGACGAACCCAACAACACTAAATTTGACTCAATCTGAGCCCAAATAGATCTAAATTGAAGTCCTGAAACACATTTGGAAGATTAAAACCATAAAGTAGATGATCAAACAATTTCCAAACACCACATGCTTATATTCGAATGGAGCGGCTCGACGAGACAAATCCAACGAGCTCAAGATTGTCGAATTCTGATGTCACTAAGACACTCAAATACTCGATAAACGGACTACAATCAAGGGACTAGATATCGATGTACTGTCCATTCAAAACACTCCCATCATGCTCTTAATTTTTTCTCTATTTACTGACCATGCCACTGTCAAAAAAACTATAAATAGATCCCTCATTCTTCATTGAGAAAAACCAAAGCAAGGAAGAGAGAGAGAGAGAGAGAGAGAGAGAGAGAGAGAGAGAGAAATCTAAGTTCTCTTGCCACTAAATTCTTCTTCCTCGATCGTCGCTTGACCATCGACCATCGCCAGATTATCTTCGAACTTTTGCCCGAGCACCAGTTTTCACTTGACTTTTGCCCAACCACTAGATGTCATCGAACTCCCATCCCATCACCAGTTGTTGCTGATCTTCCTCCCAGCTGCCAACAGACTTTAGATCCACCTATCCACTGAATGTTATTGGCTTTCCGTTCGATCCCTGCTTGTAGCATGATTTCAACCTCACGATTTATTGTTATAATATAATCGTCCTCAGTCCCAAGGACGAACCATTCATTTGTAATCTATTAAAATATAAGTGGAATCATTTCAACTGGGCATGACGCCATGGTTTTTTACTTCGTGATTTTCCATGTAAAAAAGTTATGGCGTGTTTAATATTTATGTTTGCGAGCTAGATACTGGTACAATGCTAAGACTCTAAATTTTTTCTACATTACCATCGCGAATATTCTTGCCCGCAACAAACATAAATAATAATTAGTTCAATTTTAATAAAAAAAATATATTTTGATTTATTGATTAACTCAGTTAAAACTAATACTAATAATAATAATTGTTGCGGGCTGAAAGATTCATGGCGGTAGAGTGAGTAAACTTTTTGTCTTAGCGATGCACAGATATCCAACACGCAAACATAAAGAGAGAAGTAAAACACCAAATCTTTTTTTACATGGAAAGCTCGAAAAAGGAAAAATCACGGGGA
This sequence comes from Dendrobium officinale, assembly GCA_019514585.1. Lineage (NCBI taxonomy): Eukaryota > Viridiplantae > Streptophyta > Magnoliopsida > Asparagales > Orchidaceae > Dendrobium > Dendrobium officinale. Next base: position 31,163,806 of record CM033696.1, read on the forward strand.
CTCGCCCAGGTGAAAAGATTCAACTAAATTTGAGTGAATTACAAGGGTTGATCAGTCCCTCGATTTAGAGACGGTCGAATTACAATAATTTGGAGAGCTAGTCAAAGGTCTGGAGATGGTCGTGCGGATGTTTGGCGGCCATCGTCGGCCAGGCAAAGGTCCGGCGGAGGGCGGCGGCCGAGCGGTGGTCTGACGAATGTATGAAGTCCTGCGGCGGGCAGCGGCCGGACGAAGGTTCTGCAGCGGGCGGCGGCCGGGAAAAGGTGTGATGCCCCAGAATCAAATAGTGAAAGGATTCGTCTGACATTCGGATCGAATTCCATTCCAGTTGTCTTGCTCGGACCTGAAAATTTAAACCACATATAATGAGCTTACAAAGCCCAGCAGGTCACCAAAGCCTACAACTGAAATCAAAGCACGGCGATGCTATCAATATGCAGGTCAATATAAAATCAAGTCAATCAATGGTCAATAAGTCTATGCAATGCGGAAATCCAGTCAATGAAATCAAGTCTATACAGCGGAAATCAAATCAGCAGTAAAAACATCGATGAATCAATACGTCTCAGCAATCAAATCAATAAGTGCTCCTAGTCAATGTCAGTCAATGTAGCAGTGTCTATCAATCTATGCTATCTATACTATCAGGTCAATCAACCGTGTCGTCTAATCAATTCATCGAATCTATATCATCTATTCAATCAATATAAATCTATATCATCTGTCGAATCAATAAAGAAATCCATAAAGCTCAAAATCAATACCTCAATCAAAGCTCTACAGTCTCTATCTAATGCTATCGATAACATCAATACGGTCATCTAGTCGTCTTACTTATCGTATCCATCTATAACATCAATATAAAGGAATCATATCAAATCATCTACTTGCAGATCAATCTATCGTGTAATCTTATCAATTAATTCTTCCAGTCAATTATTTATCAGCAAGGAAATCCATCGAACAATCGAATCAACTCAATAAATCAACCTCTATACAATGAAATCATCAGGTCAATTGAAATCAATACAATCAGCTCCATACCGAAATCTATTCTACGATAAATCAATAACCTATCAGGATCTGTCGTATCAATAATATCCATATGTCAATATCATATCTATATCAATGTCTATATCGGTCTCTATCAATCGATACAATCTATATCAATATCTATATCGGTCTCTATCAATCGATACAATCTATATCAATATCTATATCGGTCTCTATCAATCGATACAATTTATATAAATATCAGTGTCAATATCTATAAATCATTACAACATCTATTAGTGCCAATATCTATGAATCAATACGCAGAATCCATATCAATATCGGTGCCAGTATCTACGAATCAATCAAATCGAGAAAATCAATCGGAAAAGCAATACGATAAATCAATAAAATCAATAAATCCGTCAAATCAATCAATCAATCAAATCCAGTCTATACTATCAAGTCGATTAAATCAATCGGAAGAGACAATACAATAAATCAATCTAGTAGCAAGTCGAATCAATGCAGAATCAATGGTATCAATGAATCTATGAATCTATGTCCATGTCCATATCAATATGTAATCAATAGTCCATATCAATATCAAATAATGATCAATAGTCAAGTAGTATCAATGCTCAATGATCAATCAATGAAATCAATCGATGAAATCAATGAATCCGTACGATAAGAAATCAATTCGATAAATCCATCAAATCAATAAATCAATCGGAAATCAATAAATCAATGCAGATCAGGAAATCCAGTCGTACACATGCAAATCCGTACAATGGTCTTACTCGACAAGCACAAACACTAGTCATGATCGATAGTGCTGTTGTAGAATCTATATTGCTGTTGTAGATATCCGCACGTTGGTTCTATCAAGAAGAGTCGTCACTCTATTGCCCGTCGGCCGCCCGTCGGCATATAAAACTCCTTATAACTCCCAATCGTTATAGTGCTGTTGTAGAAATCCATGATCGATATTTAAAGGAAAGCCCATTGGCCCACCATCCTGTACAGGTCAATATCTATCTCCAACCAACGTTCAACTAGGTTCCCACTTGTCTTTCAGTATCAATAGTCAATTCAGTAAGCAATTCAATAATCAATCGATAATCAATGCAAAAATCAATATTAAAGCAATTTAAAACAATCATATCAATAGTCATGCACATATCAATTCAATCTATCAATTCCAGAAAATTCGGAAATCATACGAAAATCGGGCAGCGTAACGGCAGTCGGTCAAATTTACACAAAAATCCTGCAAAAAGGCACAAATTCCAAATCTCACCAAATTACAGAAGAATATCGATGACATCAATACAAGACTATTGCCCTATAGAAATCAAATCAAATCAAGTCCCGATAATTTTCTATTCGATTAAAATCGCGTAGAATCAATTCCGACCGGTAAAATCTTCGTAGAATACAGTCAAATCGTGTGCAATAATCATATCTATAACATATCAAAAGTTGTGCGGTGAAAGTTGTGCCAAATCCAAATCACGTCGAAAAGTCGACTATGAAAACACAAAACAAATCATAACTCGGTCAAAACTCAATATCTTTGAAAACAGAAATAGGGTTCGGAGTCCTTACCACGAGATCTTCACTTTTCCCAACAGCAGCGTCGGACGAAAAGTGCTCCGTGGCCTCCAAAACCCAAGATTCCTCTTTTTCTCTTTCTCTTTCTCTTTCTCTCTCCTCAAAATATCTGATTTTATAAAAATGATTTTCTCTCTCCTCAAAATGACCAGATTTTCATTTATCATTAGTCGGATAGGCCCGGCCGATCGCCAGATCGTCCCGGGACGATCAGACCAGAAATGATCGGCCTGGACGACTCCCAGAACTATTCTCAGGCCGATATTTTCTACAGTGCCGATCGGCCTGGACGATTTCCAATCGTCCTGGACGATCCTGAGTTCCAGTTGTCTTGCTCGGACCTGAAAATTTAAACCACATATAATGAGCTTACAAAGCCCAACAGGTCACCAAAGCCTACAACTGAAATCAAAGCACGGCGATGCTATCAATATGCAGGTCAATATAAAATCAAGTCAATCAATGGTCAATAAGTCTATGCAATGCGGAAATCCATTGTCAATAAAATCAAGTCTATACAGCGGAAATCCAATCAGCAGTAAAAACATCGATGAATCAATACGTCTCAGCAATCAAATCAATAAGTGCTCCTAGTCAATGTCAGTCAATGTAGCAGTGTCTATCAATCTATACTATCTATACTATCAGGTCAATCAACCGTGTCGTCTAATCAATTCATCGAATCTATATCATCTATTCAATCAATATAAATCTATATCATCTGTCGAATCAATAAAGAAATCCATAAAGCTCAAAATCAATACCTCAATCAAAGCTCTACAGTCTCTATCCAATACTATCGATAACATCAATACGGTCATCTAGTCGTCTTACTTATCGTATCCATCTATAACATCAATATAAAGAAATCATATCAAATCATCTACTTGCAGATCAATCTATCGTGTAATCTTATCAATTAATTCTTCCAGTCAATTATTTATCAGCAAGGAAATCCATCGAACAATCGAATCAACTCAATAAATCAACCTCTATACAATGAAATCATCAGGTCAATTGAAATCAATACAATCAGCTCCATACCGAAATCCATTCTACGATAAATCAATAACCTATCAGGATCTGTCGTATCAATAATATCCATATGTCAATATCATATCTATATCAATGTCTATATCGGTCTCTATCAATCGATACAATCTATATCAATATCTATATCGGTCTCTATCAATCGATACAATCTATATCAATATCTATATCGGTCTCTATCAATCGATACAATCTATATCAATATCAGTGTCAATATCTATAAATCATTACAACATCTATCAGTGCCAATATCTATGAATCAATATGCAGAATCCATATCAATATCGGTGCCAGTATCTACGAATCAATCAAATCGAGAAAATCAATCGGAAAAGCAATACGGTAAATCAATAAAATCAATAAAATCAATAAATCCGTCAAATCAATCAATCAATCAAATCCAGTCTATACTATCAAGTCGATCAAATCAATCGGAAGAGAAATACGATAAATCAATAGCAGCGAGTCAAATCAATGCAGGATCAATAGTATCAATGAATCTATGAATCTATGCCGTCCATGTCCATATCAATATCAATAATCAATAGTATCAATGCTCAATGATCAATCAATGAAATCAATCGATGAAATCAATGAATCCGTACGATAAGCAATCAATTCGATAAATCCATCAAATCAATAAATCAATCGGAAATCAATAAATCAATGCAGATCAGGAAATCCAGTCGTACACATGCAAATCCGTACAATGGTCTTACTCGACAAGCACAAACACTAGTCATGATCAATAGTGCTGTTGTAGAATCTATATTGCTGTTGTAGATATCCGCACGTTGGTTCTATCAAGAAGAGTCGTCACTCTTTTGTTCGTCGGCCGCCCGTCGGCATATAAAACTTCTTATAACTCCCAATCGTTATAGTGATGTTGTAGAAATCCATGATCGATATTTAAAGGAAAGCCCGTCGGCCCACCATTCTGTACAGGTCAATATCTATCTCCAACCAACGTTCAACTAGGTTCCCACTTGTCTTTCAGTATCAATAGTCAATTCAGTAAGCAATTCAATAATCAATCGATAATCAATGCAAAAATCAATATTAAAGCAATTTAAAACAATCATATCAATAGTCATGCACATATCAATTCAATCTATCAATTCCAGAAAATTCGGAAATCATACGAAAATCGGGCAGCGTAACGGCAGTCGGTCAAATTTACACAAAAATCCTGCAAAAAGGCACAAATTCCAAATCTCACCAAATTACAGAAGAATATTGATGACATCAATACAAAACTATTGCCCTATAGAAATCAAATCAAATCAAGTCCCGATAATTTTCTATTCGATTAAAATCGCGTAGAATCAATTCCGACCGGTAAAATCTTCGTAGAATACATTCAAATCGTGTGCAATAATCATATCTATAACATATCAAAAGTTGTGCGGTGAAAGTTGTGCCAAATCCAAATCACGTCGAAAAGTCGACTACGAAAACACAAAACAAATCATAACTCGGTCAAAACTCAATATCTTTGAAAACAGAAATAGGGTTCGGAGTCCTTACCACGAGATCTTCACTTTTCCCAACAGCAGCGTCGGAAGAAAAGCGCTCCGCGGCCTCCAAAACCCAAGATTCCTCTTTTTCCCTTTCTCTTTCTCTCTCCTCAAAATATCTGATTTTATAAAAATGATTTTCTCTCTCCTCAAAACGACCAGATTTTCATTTATCATTAGTCGGATCGGCCCGGCCGATCGCCAGATCGTCCCGGGACGATCAGACCAGAAATGATCGGCCTGGACGACTCCCAGAACTATTCTCAGGCCGATATTTTCTACAGTGCCGATCGGCCTGGACGATTTCCAATCGTCCTGGACGATCCTGAGAGGAAAAATCTAAATCATAGAGGAACAGTAAGGGAATGAGGTCTCACAATCTCCCCACCTTAGAAAAATGTCATCCCGACATTTTCCTACAGGTGCGAGACAAAAACAACGCAAAACCAAATCGATCCCAAATCCAAATCCAAATCAGAATCAAAACTCGTCGAAATCCAAACAAATACACAATGCAATCAATCACATGTCAATCACTATGTATGCAGAATGAATTCATTCTATCAAACTATCAATCAAATCCTTTCACTATACTTGCTCTGATACCAACTGTGATGCCCCAGAATCAAATAGTGAAAGGATTCGTCTAACATTCTGATCGAACTCCATTCCAGTTGTCTTGCTCGGACCTGAAAATTTAAACCACATATAATGAGCTTACAAAGCCCAGCAGGTCACCAAAGCCTACAACTGAAATCAAAGCACGGCGATGCTATCAATATGCAGGTCAATATAAAATCAAGTCAATCAATGGTCAATAAGTCTATGCAATGCGGAAATCCATCGTCAATAAAATCAAGTCTATACAGCGGAAATCCAATCAGCAGTAAAAACATCGATGAATCAATACGTCTCAGCAATCAAATTAATAAGTGCTTCTAGTCAATGTCAGTCAATGTAGCAGTGTCTATCAATCTATACTATCTATACTATCAGGTCAATCAACCGTGTCGTCTAATCAATTCATTGAATCTATATCATCTATTCAATCAATATAAATCTATATCATCTGTCGAATCAATAAAGAAATCCATAAAGCTCAAAATCAATACCTCAATCAAAGCTCTACAGTCTCTATCCAATGCTATCGATAACATCAATACGGTCATCTAGTCGTCTTACTTATCGTATCCATCTATAACATCAATATAAAGAAATCATATCAAATCATCTACTTGCAGATCAATCTATCGTGTAATCTTATCAATTAATTCTTCCAGTCAATTATTTATCAGCAAGGAAATCCATCGAACAATCGAATCAACTCAATAAATCAACCTCTATACAATGAAATCATCAGGTCAATTGAAATCAATACAATCAGCTCCATACCGAAATCCATTCTACGATAAATCAATAACCTATCAGGATCTGTCGTATCAATAATATTCATATGTCAATATCATATCTATATCAATGTCTATATCGGTCTCTATCAATCGATACAATCTATATCAATATCTATATCGGTCTCTATCAATCGATACAATCTATATCAATATCTATATCGGTCTCTATCAATCGATACAATCTATATCAATATCAGTGCCAATATCTATAAATCATTACAACATCTATCAGTGCCAATATCTATGAATCAATACGCAGAATCCATATCAATATCGGTGCCAGTATCTACGAATCAATCAAATCTAGAAAATCAATCGGAAAAGCAATACGGTAAATCAATAAAATCAATAAATCTGTCAAATCAATCAATCAATCAAATCCAGTCTATACTATCAAGTCGATCAAATCAATCGGAAGAGAAATACGATAAATCAATAGCAGCGAGTCAAATCAATGCAGGATAAATAGTATCAATGAATCTATGAATCTATGCCGTCCATGTCCATATCAATATCAATAATCAATAGTCAATAGTATCAATGCTCAATGATCAATCAATGAAATCAATCGATGAAATCAATGAATCCGTACGATAAGCAATCAATTCGATAAATCCATCAAATCAATAAATCAATCGGAAATCAATAAATCAATGCAGATCAGGAAATCCAGTCGTACACATGCAAATCCGTACAATGGTCTTACTCGACAAGCACAAACACTAGTCATGATCAATAGTGCTGTTGTAGAATCTATATTGCTGTTGTAGATATCCGCACGTTGGTTCTATCAAGAAGAGTCGTCACTCTTTTGCCCGTCGGCCGCCCGTCAGCATATAAAACTCCTTATAACTCCCAATCGTTATAGTGCTGTTGTAGAAATCCATGATCGATATTTAAAGGAAAGCCTGTCGGCCCACCATCCTGTACAGGTCAATATCTATCTCCAACCAACGTTCAACTAGGTTCCCACTTGTCTTTCAGTATTAATAGTCAATTCAGTAAGCAATTCAATAATCAATCGATAATCAATGCAAAAATCAATATTAAAGCAATTTAAAATAATCATATCAATAGTCATGCACATATCAATTCAATCTATCAATTCCAGAAAATTTGGAAATCATACGAAAATCGGGCAGCGTAACGGCAGTCGGTCAAATTTACACAAAAATCCTGCAAAAAGGCATAAATTCCAAATCTCACCAAATTACAGAAGAATATCGATGACATCAATACAAGACTATTGCCCTATAGAAATCAAATCAAATCAAGTCCCGATAATTTTCTATTCGATTAAAATCGCGTAGAATCAATTCTGACCGGTAAAATCTTCGTAGAATACATTCAAATCGTGTGCAATAATCATATCTATAACATATCAAAAGTTGTGCGGTGAAAGTTGTGCCAAATCCAAATCACGTCGAAAAGTCGACTACGAAAACACAAAACAAATCATAACTCGGTCAAAACTCAATATCTTTGAAAACAGAAAAAGGGTTCGGAGTCCTTACCACGAGATCTTCACTTTTCCCAACAGCAGCGTCGGACGAAAAGCGCTCCGCGGCCTCCAAAACCCAAGATTCCTCTTTTTCCCTTTCTCTTTCTCTCTCCTCAAAATATCTGATTTTATAAAAATGATTTTCTCTCTCCTCAAAACGACCAGATTTTCATTTATCATTAGTCGGATCGGCCCGGCTGATCGCCAGATCGTCCCGGGACGATCAGACCAGAAATGATCGGCCTGGACGACTCCCAGAACTATTCTCAGGCCGATATTTTCTACAGTGCCGATCGGCCTGGACGATCCTGAGAGGAAAAATCTAAATCAGAGAGGAACAGTAAGGGAACGAGGTCTCACAATCTCCCCACCTTAGAAAAATGTCGTCCCGACATTTTCCTACAGGTGCGAGACAAAAACAACGCAAAACCAAATCGATCGCAAATCCAAATCCAAATCAGAATCAAAACTCGTCGAAATCCAAACAAATACACAATGCAATCAATCACATGTCAATCACTATATATGCAGAATGAATTCATTCTATCAAACTATCAATCAAATCATTTCACTATACTTGCTCTGATACCAACTGTGATGCCCCAGAATCAATTGAAGTCCGGTGGCGAGTGGCGGCCGAGCGAAGGTTCGACTGCGGGCGGCGGCCGGCCGAAGGTTTGGCGGTAGGCGACGGCCGGGCGAAGGTCTGGCGGTGGCTGGGCGGTGGTTCGACGAAGGTCGGCCTAAAGTTCGACGGCGGGCGGCGGTCGGGTAAAGGTCCAGCGGCAGGTGGCGGCTGGGTGGTGGTCCGACGAAGCTCGCGCTAAAGTCCTGAGGCGGGCGGCGGCCGAGCGAAGGTCCGATGGCAGGCCGCGGCCGGGTAGTGGTCCGACGCAGGCGGCGTACGGGTGGTGTTCCGACGAAGGTCGGGCTGAAGTCTGGCGGCAAGAGGCGACCGGGCGGTGGTCCGACAAAGGTCGGGCTGAAGTCCGGCGGCGGGTGGCAATCGGGCGAAGGTCCGGCGGTAGGCGGCGGCCAGGCGGTGGTCCGGTTGCAAGCCGCAGCCAGGCGGTGTTCCGACGAAGGTTGGGCTTAAGTCCGGCGGTGGGCGGCGCCGGGCGAAGGTCCTGATGCGGGCGGTGGCCTATCTAAGGTCCGGCGGCACGCGACGTCCGGGCAGTGGTCCGACGGCAGGCGGCGGCCGGGCGGTGGTCCGACGATGGTCGGGCTGATGTCCGGCAGCCAGGCGGTGTTGCTAGAGCTCTTCAAGCTTCAGAGCCCTCTGAAATCTCTAGCCAAAGGTCCCCCTCATGTAGAGAGTGAGGATCTATTTATTGATTTTCATGAGTGGCGCACCTCGTAAATCTATGGAAGATTTTGGGCAGGTTCAGAATGCTCCATCGGATGGCTCGTATTGATTCCCCCGATCGTAGAGAGTTTTTCAACTGGTTAAGTGCCTTAACAGTGTCATAATTCAGAGATCTTGTGCTCGTTGGATTCGTCTCGCCGAGGCGCTCGATTTGACTATAGGCATGCCATATTTGAATATCATTTCATTATCCAAATAATGCTTTAACCCTTCCAAATGTGATCCGGGCCCCGATTCAGACCCATTTTAGCTAAGCGGGTTGGACCAATTTTGGTGTTGTTTGTTTCCTCGATTTGAGATGTTCAATTTGATTATAAGTTTGCTGAAATTGGAATCCAGATGATCCCAAAAAAATTTCCAATTTGAATATGCCTCGAGATTCGTGCTCGATTAGATCAATTTTTGATGACATACCAAGGAGTGATAAGTATAACATAATATTCACGAGTGTATCAAATAGTAATAAATGAGCAACTATATCATAAATTTATAAATGTTAAATCCTACCCACAAGCCTTATTACTTATAATTGGTGTTAGGATCTCCTAACACTTCGGGGTTGTTTGATTGCATGAAAAAGAAGTACAATGTAAAAGGAATATGTCTTGTTATATCTTGATTGGACACGAATCTCGAGGCAAAAATCAAGTTGGAAATTTCAAAAATTAAATTAGGGACTATCTGAACTTCGATTTCAACAAACTTATAATCAAATTGAACGTCTCAGAAATACGAACCCAACGACACTACGTTCAGCTCAATCAGAGCCTAAATGAGTCCAAATCAAAGACCCGGAGCACATTTGGAAGGTTCAATCCATAATTTGGATTACCAAACAATTTCCAAATGTGGCATGCTTTTAGTTGAATCAAGCGGCTTGATGAGACGAATCCAACGAGCCTAAGATTATCAAATTTCGATACCATTAGAGCATTCAAATTTCTGATAAATGATCCACAATCAAGAGATTCAACATCGGTTGTTCATGTCCATTCAAACCACTCCCAATTAGCTCATGATCTTCCTCCTATTTACTGGTCATGTCACTTTCAAAAAATTATAAATAGCTCATCATTTCTCTTAAGAGAGAACCATAAGAAGAAGAAGAGAACATAAAAGAAGAAGAGGAGGGAATAAGCTCCTCCTCGACTACCGTCGGAGTTCCGCCCGACTTTCAAGAGATGCCGGAGTTCCACCCAACTTTCAAGTGATGTCGGAGTTTCGCCCAACTTTCAAGTGACGCCGAAACTTCGCCCGATCTCCAAGTGACGCCGAAATTTTGTCCGATCTCCAAGTGACTTTGGAGTTTTGTCCGAATACCATCTAACACCAGAGTTCTCCCCGGCTGCCGACTAACGTCGGATTTCTACCTGATGTCGGACCTCCGCTCATAGCTAGATTTCTACCCGACGACTGACTTCTGCCCGTTGTCGGACTTTCGTCGGACATCTATCTGATACTGGATTTCTATCCATTGCTGGACTTCTACCTAGCTCCGTCCTTTTGACATCCGTCGTCAGACAACAGTCCTTCCAACCTCTGTTGCCCGCCGACTACGATCCTTCTGACTTACGTCTCCCACCGACTACGATCCTTCTGAACAAACGAACACGTCAACAGTGACTCTTTGTATTTCCATCATGTACTTCATATAATGTTCATCAAGTCAAGGCCTCCCTCCTAAGGAAGGGCCTCATTTGTAATCGACTGCAAATAATATTGGATTCATTCAAATTGGGACATGTCTCGTGATTTTTCCCCCTTTCCAGGAGCTTTCCACATAAAAATCCTAATATCTCATAAATGTTACACCCTCCCTCTTATCTGATTGCATGCCGGATATTCGTACAAAGTTAAGACGTTAAATTTTATATTTCTCTACCGCCGGGAATACTCTAGGGCACAACAGATCTAAAAGAAATATGTTAGAGTTGTTTTAATGATTATAAAAATAATGAATGACTTTTTTTTTTTGTTGCCATCAAGCTCAATTGATGTAAAATATCTAAATAAGATAAACACAATATATATCTATATATAACCCTTAAAAATAAAAAGGAATGTAGTATATAGCTAAAAATTCAAAAATAAAATAAAATAAAATAAGCTAAAAATTAAACTTCTAAGGCAACTTCAAGCCTTTACGCGTTATGGTTGGAGGAATCATTTTGCTATATACTTTATTCTATTAGTAGCGTAGAGTCAAAAGGGCCCACCGATATATCATAAGCTCATTCAACGATTAATTCGCTAAATGCCGAGTGCTTTGTGCGAATATATAAATAAAGAAATTGCAGAATCAACCTCCCACTTCGATCAAAGTCGCCTCCACCAAACCATTTATAAAAATAATAGAATTTTCTTTATTCCGAATGGAAGTGTTTGTTACGTTTTTAGCATTGCAAAGAACGGATTTACATTAAGATCATATTAAAATTAGTACTTTTTTTATTTCTCCGAATCATAAAGCAAATCCAACGGTGAAGGGCGTAGCTTACTTTTTTTACTATGCACTACAAAAGCAAAAAAAAATTAAAAATGATGCCCCTCCGCAGAGCTTTGTAGAACTTTAGTAGTCGTCTTATTCGTCGTCATTTCTAAAGCACCGCGTAGTGGCAATTTCTTAGATTCGTTGAACGTGAATGGCATGAAATATAAATAAATAAAATGCCCAAAACGCGGAATCGAGCTTAGCATATGCGTTCAGCAAAATAACGATCGTTTTACTTTTCAGGGTTTTATTTTTACGGAATAGATATTTTTTCTACCTTTCTGGTTATTTTTTAAATCTGCAATAAGGGTGTCAAATCGGATCAGCGGGTTCGGATTCGGATCGAACCCGATTTTATACAGGTCAACCTGAATCTGACTATTTTTGTAAACGGGTCGACTTTTCTACCCGGACCCGACCCGTGCGAGTTGCTGGGTTGACACGACCCGACCTGGATTTTGAAATACTCCCAACGACGCAGCTGCAGCGGCGGCGGCAGAGCAGCGTCAGCACTCGTCGCAGCGGCTACACGCGTCGCAGGCGGAGCAACGGCAATACCTGTCGCCGCTTCAGAGCACGCACGCGCGGCACGCATTCTCGCTTACGGTTCGCCGCTTCGGGACGCGCACAACGGCACGCGTTCGCGCTTCGGGTTCGCCGCTTTGGGACACGCACGCGCGGCACGCGTTCGCTTCGGGTTCGCACTTCGCCGGTTCGTGACGCGCACCGCTTAGGCGTGAGGCGTCGACGCGACTTGAACAGAAACCCTGGCAGGGCGGGCAGCATTCCGGGCAGAGGATTTTCGGGTCAATTTCGGGTTGCCGGTTCAACCCGAACCCGACCCATTTTTTAAAACAGTCATTTTGTTGAACCCGAACCTGACCCGTTTCACAAACGGGTCGAGCCAAACCTGAATTTTTCCGGGTCGGTTCAAAAATTGACACCCCTAATCTGCATTGGAGGCGGATGTAATTATTTGTCAATTTAGTTGTGAAAATTTGAAATAAAATGAAGTTTTTTAAAATTATTATGAGTGGTGCATTTATTTTTCTCTTTTAAAAAAGAAAAATAATAATATTTTATAATTAAAATAAACAAGATTATACTGAGCTGATTTTCTTCAAAAAAAATTGATATTGTGTGTAAGAACATTTATGTTGATAAAAAGATAGAGAGTTTATTGTATTAATATTGTGATTAGATCTAACACATGCATGTAATAAAAGGTCCCGAGCGACACAACAATTTTTATATGAGAAGTCCATTAAAAAAATAATAGGACTTGTCTCAATTCAAATGATTCAAATAGTATTTATCATTAGTTACAAATAATATCCATTTCTATAATTGGGGAATTTGTTGAGATAAAACGCTAGAGATCGTTTAAATTTATATTTCTTAAATTTTTTTATTAGTTATTATGATTGCCTTATTTTTTATTAATTAGTCTAAATTTATTATTTAAATGTTAGTTTTTTTAATTAAAATAGGTAGGGGGTGTCAAAATGAGTTTTTGAGTCAAGTTCCCCAAACTAATACACCCTCAATTGCTTCGACATGAACATAGAAATGGGTAAGAAATTTAGATATGGACCTGACCCGCCCTAACACGAATTGACTCGACCCCCCCCCCCCCCCCCCCCCCCCAACCCAGGGGAGCGAGCGCGAGCACCAACCATGGAGGTGAGGCAGACAAGCACATATGGGAGGCTATGAGCACGAGCGTGGGCCACTGGGGCAAGCGCGGGGGTGAGGCAGGCAAATGCATGGCCGCGGACCATGAGGGTGAGCGTGGGGCGGGGACTTACGTGGTGCAGTGCGAGACTGGGACTCGAGTCAATTTCGGGTTGCTTTTGAGTTTTCAGGTTGACCCGAACCTGACTCGAAATCATAAACAAGTTAGAACATGAATCCTAAACCAGACCCATTTTTCCAAATCGGTTGACCTGAAACTAAAATTTTCATGCCAGGTTCGGGTTAGGTTTTCAGGTCAGATTCAGATCAAGTTTTTCGGTTGTATTAAAATTAACAACCCTACAAATGTGTTAATGGGTCGGGTTCTGATCATTCAGGTTGCTAACGAGTTAGATTCTTGTCCATATTTTAGACCCATTTATTAAATAGTTCGAGTTCGGTTGACCAAATTTGAGTCAAACTTGTACCTTGTTTTATAAATAAATGAGCAATAAAATAATTGTAATTAAAAAACTTATCAAATAAGTAGACCGAGGCATGTGAAGCAGCATTCTTGAAGTTAGATTTTCGCTCCTCCGAGGTGCAAAGATACACAACAATCTAACTCCCAGAATTCAACACTCTTGGTGGCTATCTGCACTAATTACAATGGGAAGTAAAAGCAACGATGTAAATATTTGCTATGAAGAGATATTAGGTGGAGTGAAGAAAGATGAGAAGAAAAAATTTCATCATACACGAGAAGGTCTTATATAGACCAAAAATAGATAATAATTTTGGCTTAAAATATTATAGAATTAATCTCAAAATGTTATGATAATTAAACACAAATGTTATGAACATTAAAACAATTAATTACAAATGTTATGATAATTAATTTAAATATTTTCAAATCAAGTCATTAAACAACAATAAGTATTTATGTTATAAATTTTCTTTTGAAAAAACAAAAAACATAGCAATCCCCTGCATTTTTAAACAAAATTAAATTCTATAATTAGAGTTTCTTTCGAGTAAAAGATATAATGCATAGATATTAGTATCTTTTGGACTACGAACTAATATTTTATGATAAGAAAATCTTTACTTAAAGAACTAAGTGAAATTTAATATTTCATTGAATTTGATTCTTTGAATATAAGCTAGCAATGTTATCAACCAACATTATATCAAATAAATAATTGTTGTTCATCGCAATTTGACGTTTTACTATCATGCATTTGAATATGGGTTTCATAAGTGCTCTAGAGAACTCGCCTATATTCTCATTAATTGCTACTAACCATTACACTAATATAGGTGAATTTATTAGTTGTGACTCACAGTAAGCACATTAACTTTAAAATTATGAATTTAATAAGAGTAAAAACTTAAACTCTATATCACTGTAAATCACATTATTCGATATTATAAGAATAGACCATAATATTTATTTTGAATAATCAATCAAGTTTACTAATACATTGTTCTTCCCATAAAAATAGGTTGGGTTATTGATGTCTTTTCCCCCTTTTCTCCACCATATTTTAGACACCTGTAGGGCGAATTATTGCATCTGGTCACCGGATGTCCGGACATCCAATCCGGTGACATCACGTCACCCAAATATATTGGGACCCTAGTGTATTTGGGTGAGGTGATGACGAGATATCCGGACGAATCCGGACACCGGAAGTAACAATTTGCCCTCGGATAGGGTTTGCCTTTCATCTTCTATTTTCGTCGTTGCTGTTCGGCTTCGTTGCTTCGCAGGAGGTGTATAGAGTGCACGCGTGGCTTCTTCGGCTCCTTCGTGGCTGTTCGACTTCGCTCCTTCGACGACTTTCCCTTCCTGTCGGATCGGAAGTTAGGACATTTTTGATCGGATGCAACAACGGGAGCTCACTGGCTTTGAAGGTAAATCCGATACCAAACACCCCTCAAGGCGTTTGACAAGCGAAGTGCTCTTCCTGTTTGATTTTCCCCTCTCTGCCCTTATATATCTATGAATCGTGCCGAGCTGACTTCAGAAGAGGTTCTAAGGAGGGATATACCATGGGAGACATATATGACAACAAAGCTGATCTCAGGAACTGGTCTGAAGTTGTTGAGGCGATATGACAATAAATCTGAAAGCCAACGCGCAGCTTTGCTAGATGATGATGGACCTGCTTATGTTGGGGTGTTCGTAAATATTTTACGCGACATTTCAAAGGAAGTAACGATAGAATATGTGCTTGCCCTCATCGATGAAATGCTTGCAGCAAATCCTAAACGTGCGAGATTATTTCATGACCGCAGTTTATCAGGCTCAGAGACCTATGGCCCATTCTTAAAATGGCTTTGGAAATGAAATTGGTTCATACAGGAGAAGATGTAAAACATTGTCTCTTATTATGAGTGTTCGCCCCAAATATCAGGTTGGCATTCTTTCAAATGGAAAGGCAGCAAATGAGAAAAGTATATTTCAAGTGCTGATGATGCGTTGAAGGGAATGGTTGACTGGCTCTGTCTCAGCTGAAAAATCCTTCTCATCCCTATCGAGCTGTTACAATTGCCGTCAATTGCCTTGCGACTTTGCTAAGGGAAACTTCAGTGAGAGCTTCTTTTGTACAAGCAGATAGTGTGAAGTTGTTAGTTCCCTTGATTACTCCAGCATCAACTCAACAATCAATTCAGATTCTTTATGAAACATGCTTATGTGTTTGGCTGTTTTCGTACTATGATGCTGAAGTTGATTACTTGGCTACTACTAGGTGATGTGAAACGTACATGCGATGGAGTTACTTTAAGAAATTAACGAGAGCAATTTAAACAAATAACCCCAAAGTAAAATTATCATTTATAGCAAAAGATTGATCTTTGGAATTCGTGGTCTTTAACTTGGTTAGGCAAAGTAGAGCAAGATCAATCAACCAAACAATTCAAGAAACACAAAGATAATTGTAAAACTACGATGGTAACAAGAATCCATGATTTAATAAAGAAAACTTTCACCTTTGGAGCCCTTACGCTCAACTAATCTAGGCTTTAGCGGAAGAAGAATCTCCACATTAGAATCGAGGTCACCCCGAGGAAGAAGGAGCCTAAGATCGTCGTTCTAGGAAAGGTGGCCGGAGAGGTGGAGGATGGCGGCCGTCCCAGGATGATCCAACTGGCTTGACAGCAGGAAGAGATGCAGAATTTCTTTGGACAGCAGCAGTTTGGTCTTGGACAGATCTTGGACAGCAACTTTTCAAGTGCAAGAAACGTTGGAATGTTGTTCTTCTAGGCTGCTGGGAACTTGGGACAGCAAAATGTGGTCTTCCACAGTGCTGGACAGCAAGCTATTTTTGTTGGAATAAGGGGACAGCAAGCAGAACTTCAGGGCTGCAGCAGATTTGAGCGCGTGTGGAAGGCTCTGGACAGCAGGTCCACAAGCTTCCAATCCTGGACAGCAACCCAGTTTAGGGGAAAAACCAATTTTGGCTGATCCGTTGAAGGGAAGGAGGTGGTCGGGTGGAGCAAGGGGTCGGGTGGGGGAAGAGAGGGGTAGAGTGGATGGCTGAATTAGGTGGAGGCTTGAGAGATCAACGTTCAATCTCAATTTGAATTTCCCTTAGGCGGAGTGGGAGGGGAATTAATTGAGGATTTACATTAATCCCCTGAGGGGCAGCGATTTCAGGAGAAAATAAGGAAGTAATTAGAATAGTAATTAATAGCACATAAGAGAAATTTAGCCCAGTGAATGGCCGGCCACCTAGAGAAGGAAAAAAAAAAGGTTTAAACTCATAAGTTAGTGGGGCCCAAAGGTTTAAATGACAGATTTGTATTAAAATCTGTAATCAATTCAGATTTCAACAAAGGAACGTTTCCTTTCACGGGTGGAGATAATAGGCAATGCTTTGAAATTTCAAATTAGCTTTAAAATGCAATAAAGATAATTGCCTAGATTTAAGGATCTATTTTAGGAAAGCAATCAAAGTTTCTTGGTAGTTTTGAATTTCAAATTCCAATTCTCAAGAGGGGGCCGGCGGGAGGCTGGCCGGCGGGTGGCTGGCCGGCGGGTGGCCGGCTGCTGGCCGGTGGGAGGCTGGCCGGCGGCTGCAGAGTTTCTGGCCGGCGGCTTTGCTGCTTGGATTGGACGGCGGCAAGGGCAAGGGAAAAAGGAGATGGAATTTTATGGGGATTGGATGATTACGAATCCACTAACCTCAAGTGTCTTCTCCTAGAGTTTCTGCAAGATTACTAGCACGAAAACTAGAACTCACAAAGAGATCTAGTCTTCTCCGGCGAACTCACTAAGAGATCGGGGAGGGTGAAGAACTCACTAAGAGAACTTCATGCACTCACAAAGAGAACAAAGCATGGAAAATTTTCATTTCATCAAAACTGAAATTACAATACATGAGGCCTCATATAAATAGGCCAAAATGAAAAAAAACAAGAAATGACACAAATGCCCTTCCGGGCTACATAAGCGACTAAATGCCCATAAGGGCAAAAACGGAAAACATCAAAATAAAATACGCTACTACATAAAATGACATAATACAAGTCATGCTCGTGGCCGTCGATCTCCGGCGTCGAAAATGCTGACGATGTCCTCATCATTCTCCCCAGGTGGGAGAAAACTCGACCCCGTCGAGTAAATATCTATGGAGCCCTCGTACAACTCTAGTAGATCTGGGTCTAGGCTCTGTAGCTCGTCCAAGTATCCTCTACCTCCGGTGTCCCTTTCCAATGAACTCGGTATCTTTGGCACCCACTTTCCTTTGGGGAAATGACCTCATCGTCTAGTATTGCTTCGACCTTCTCCGCTATAGGTGAGTAGGGTAAGTTGGGGGAGTGGAGCTAGGCTGGGGGATCTCACCAGGTGGGGTCACATAAGGCTAATTTAAAGAGTGGATTTTGGGGTTAAGATTTGGGTCCTTCAAAGGCTAACAGTTCTTCTATATTAAATGTAGGATTCATGTTAAGGCCTCAAGAGAGGTCCAGTACGTAGGCATTACTAATCTCCTTTGAGATTTCCTTAAAATGTTCGGTGTTTCGAGCATGCAGCTTCCCGTACCATCACAAAGTCTCCAACTTTGAATTCTTTGGACCATCTTTTGTTATCAGCAATAATTTTAATATGGATGTTATTTTGTTCAATTTTCCTTTTAATTTCGTTGAGTAACTCCTGAAGGTGAGATGCAGATGCAAATGCAAGAGATCGGGTGTGCATGATGAATGACAAGACTCATGAGCTTACAAAATTTAAAACAACAGACAAAATGGGAAGATAACAGACTACAACACTCACACAACATACTAACTCACACGAACACGATGCTAAGACAGATGGACGAGTCACAAAAGGGGTCTAAGGTGTTCGGTCTAAGGGAACTGGTGTAGGAGGAGTGATGAAGACATCCTTAGCTACCAGGTTACTTCTATGGGAAGTCTCAGTTAAATTCGTAGGTAGTCTCCTAGTGGGGGTAGTGTAATTGACCAGATTAATCCAACTAGGACAAAGATGGTCCTCATCAAGGTAGGGTGAGGTTATAACGGGCAAAAAGTAGGAATCAGGAATAAAATAGGATGACTGGTCCTGACTCACATCCATAAGGGGATATCCCAAAGTTTTGTCAGCCGGTATGGGACATATAAGATGGGGAAAAGTTCCTAGGACATCTGTGGGTGCAACAGTAAGAGAGAAGTCTGGAATGACACACGTAGACAAATATAAATCCAAAGGAGCAGCTCCAAAGTTAGATTCTAATGAAACAAAAGGAGGCTCATTATTCAAATTAGGCTCAAAGGATGTCAGACTCAATGTACTGTCTTCCAAAGTAAAATCAGGTTTGGTTTCAATCCTAAGATCCGTAGGTTCCGTTTCACTTGAATCATGTGACAAATTCGATTGTCTTACATTCGACTTGAGATTAGCTATGTCGCCATCAGAACCATCCAAAATTAAATCAGAGTTATCCGAATTCATCTCAGTAATTAAATTAGAATCTTCCAATTTTAATTTCATTGTGTTCAAGGTCAGATCAATCTCTTTCGGGATCAAATCAATATTGTCCAGGCAGACCTTATCCAAAGGGATATCGTTAATGATATTAGTCTCAAGAGGGGCTAAGGTCTCGAGGTTAAAAGGTTCTAGACCTCCTAAATCAGGGTTTAAGTCCAGCAGGGGGTCTAATTCAATCACTTCAGTTTCATCCTCAAAGAAGTCTTCGTTATCATTAACATCATTAGCATCCACGAAATGGATGCACTCAATATCAGGTTTTGGGGATCTTATCTTTTCAACGCATTCCTCTATTAACATAGCACTTTCAGGGGCCAGGATTCGAGAGGCTAAAGGCTGACTTGGATGGCCAGACATTGGTCCAAGTGGGGAGTTATGCGAGATCGATCCAACAGAAGACCCGCTAAAGGGTCGGTCATCACAACTAAGAGAAGACCTACAGGGTGAGACAGCAACCCTGACGTTACTAACGGGTGATTGGTTTCGACTATAATGATGTCCCTGGTTTGTCACAACGAAAGAGGTAGGGGGAGGCCCTAGACGACAGTCACTAGTAGAGGGTCGGTATTTTATGTTAAGATCTCGTCTCATGTCTTTCCAAGTAGGGTACTCACCGCGAGACTCTTTATGATCTTCCAATCTTGCCCAAAATTGAAGAGCCTGGCCTTTGAGGTGAGATTTAGCGATGCTAACCTGGTGGGATTCAGGGATTTGACATGATTCAAAATAGTCATCTAGTTGTCTAGCCCATTCCCTAAAGTGGTAAGGATCTGAGGAACCATCAAAGGTTGGCAGACGATAGGGTGACTCTAAGTGAGATCGTGGAGGCTTAGGCTCAGGTCTCGGGTGATAAGCTGAGTGGGGCATGTAATTGGAGTGGGGATAGTCAATAGGTTTCTCCGTCATAATTCTAGTCATAGTGCCCACTAGGTTAACGATGTCATCTAAGCTCTTTTGAAGTCTTATCGGGTCCATAGGTTCGGGTGGGGGCTGATTGGGGAAGGTTTAGGGGCGGTGGACAGCACCTATACTTGCTGAAATTTGGCTCATAAAGCTCCTAAATACTGCTGGAAGACTCGGGACAGCAACCTAACACAAGGTGGCACGTGTCTAGCGAGTTTAAGGTTGGAAGCTAAGTGTGGACAGCAACTAGAACAACTTTCCGGTCAAATCTAAGTCTCTAACAGGTGCAGATTTTGAGTTGGCAGCAAAAATACACGACTAGGAAACTTATTCTAAGTGCTGAAAGTGACTCCTAATGTGTGGACAGCACTTAGGACTTAAGTTAGTACTCCCATGAACTGTAGACACTGCAGGAATACAAAGGCAGCAGTTGCAACAAGTGTTTCCACTCCCAAACAGTAACTAACGAATGCAGAAAAGTGAGGACAGCAGGGAATACTCAAGCCGAAGTTGTTCTAAACACTTAGGAATCTTCCCAAACAAAAGGCCAACACTAAGATGCTAGTTAATATGACCTAACTCAGCTAGATGAGTGCAGGAAATGCAAAAACAGTGACAAAAACAGTGAAAATTTGCTATCTAAGCAATGATATGCATGCCAATTTTAAACTACAATAAGAAGCTAGACCCTAGGATGTTTTCTAAACATGCCAAGCATGATAGCCATGCTCTGATACCAAGATGATGTGAAACGTACATGCGATGGAGTTACTTTAAGAAATTAACGAGAGCAATTTAAACAAATAACCCCAAAGTAAAATTATCATTTATAGCAAAAGATCGATCTTTGGAATTCGTGGTCTTTAACTTGGTTAGGCAAAGTAGAGCAAGATCAATCAACCAAACAATTCAAGAAACACAAAGATAATTGTAAAACTACGATGGTAACAAGAATCCATGATTTAATAAAGAGAACTTTCACCTTTGGAGCCCTTACGCTCAACTAATCTAGGCTTTAGCGGAAGAAGAATCTCCACATTAGAATCGAGGTCACCCCGAGGAAGAAGGAGCCTAAGATCGTCGTTCTAGGAAAGGTGGCCGGAGAGGTGGAGGATGGCAGCCGTCCCAGGATGATCCAACTGGCTTGACAGCAGGAAGAGATGCAGAATTTCTTTGGACAGCAGCAGTTTGGTCTTGGACAGATCTTGGACAGCAACTTTTCAAGTGCAAGAAACGTTGGAATGTGTTTTGATTAAAAAAATATCATTTAAGTATATATAGTTTTGAAAAATGTTTAATTATCTTTGGGGATATTTAATTTTTAAAATTTTGAAATTGAATGCGTCATTATGAACAGTATATCACCTCGGGAGGTGATCATATCGTTCTCTAACGAGTTCATATTTTAAAATTTTAAATTCATCCAAATTATCGTAGTCAAACTCAAGGAGGAACGACATATGATCTCGAAAGATCAAAAAGACGTTCAATCAATTGTTTAACTATAATAATTCGGATAAGAGATCGTTAATTTCATAATCAAAATAATGATAATAAAATAATATATCTTCCCAAAGAAAGATGATATTACCTATTATCGATTATTTTAATATGACGATAACGATTGCCATTTTTGTTTGAATTCCCAAAGATAATTAATTGAAGGTTTTTGAAAAATTAATTGTTGAATATTAGATCTGGGTTTCTAAATCTCCTATGAGCGCAAGCCCTCATAGTTAATTACATCGTAGGAAATCGGAATTTCCTACGAAAACTCTCGATTAAAATAGCGGTATAAGTTTTATCTGGAGTTTCAAAGTTCGATATCAAAGGAGGTTAAGGGTTGGAAATTCAAGTTGGATTGGTTCAAAATTGAAGACTTATTTCTAGAGTCAAAGGGAAAAGGGTAGGGAGTGTTTTGAAATTCTGAATTACTTCAGATAATACTCCAACCTATCCTAAGTGTTGGGCTCGAATTAGATTGAAAGTGATTTAAGGTTTAAGTGATCAATTTTATTAGAAAATTGGGATTAGATTCCCAGAGGTTGAGGTCTTATAGCTCGAGCTAGCCTCAGAACCTAAGTCTAAATTGGGTACTAAAAAGTGACCCGAACATAGCTAATGCAGTGCAAATCTGGACTTACCCCGGCCTGGATTGGGGAGCCAGCTAACCACCTAATCGATTTAAAATAAATGAATCCGGTCTTTTATGAAAGAGTGATAGGGATGTTATTTAAGAAAAGTTTGAGAAGTTGGGGCCGACATCTAGAGCAGATCCTAATTGGCCCCTTAGACTTATGTTGGGTGTTTGATGCTTAAGCTAACAATGCGATTAAAGATTTAGACTCATTTAATTTGTTACTAATGCAATGCATGCTGATTGACTCGATTGAATGCTTGAATTTGAATGAAGGATTTTGAAATGAGAACTCCCGGCGGTCCCGGGCTTACTTCCTAAAACGTTAGAGTTTCTATATGAGCTTAAATATTTTAATTTGATTTAAGTAGAAAAAGTTTTAATGAGTCCTTAAGAGCCTACGATCGGGTTCCAGGCTAAATCAAAATCGACATGCAAGAATCGCCAAAAAACTACAAAAAGCAGGCAATCCTATACGCAATCACATCAAACATCAATCAAATTAATTAATACTCAAATTGAAAGTCCATAGGCAAAGTTGTCTTGCTTATTACAAACCAGGGTCTGCTGAAAGTAAAGTGGCCGGGCACCACTGACAACAACCCGGGTTCTAAACCTAGGACTCAAGTGACTTTGAGATTTGGGATTCTTCTCGTCGTCTATTTCTTCGTCTTCTCACGAACATCTTGATTCGTCGGTTCTGGATATCCAAATTAAAAGAAACTCCCCCTTGAATTGGGTGTTATCTTTTCTCTTTGGATATTTGAAGAGCATTCAAACTTGATCTTCCAAATGGACGAAAACTCTCCCCTTTAGGGATGTCTTCTCCTCTTTGGAATTCAAGTTGGATCTAAACATCCCAACTCAAGTCACTTTAAATACAACTCAAATTATATCAAATTACATTAAGCAAAATTGAAAAGTCTAGACTCGATCCTGCAGGGTTATCCTAATAATCAGCAGTTATATAAATAATCCCAAGCAGTTAATATTCAATCTCAAGCAGTTGATATTCATTCTCAAGCAGTTGATATATTTGAAATTTAAATGCTCAACAGAGTGCAGTAAATAAATAAACAGACATTCAATCAATTCTAAGCTAACAACCAGCATGCAGTGAAAGCTCGAAAACCCGGCACACAGCGAAAAAGTAAACACCGGCCTAGCCTAAACTAGAGTTGGTTGTCCTAGCAAACCATCTAAAGTGTGTGAGGTAGGCCGTGTGGTTTGGATATGTCCTATGGAGGGCAATTTGTTAAAGTTGTTCGAAGTTCTGGTTGGTTGAAAGGCTCAGGGAAAGATTAAAATTTGAGTTCAAGTATTAATGATTTAAGATTGATTTTAAGATTGATTTTAATGATTTTTGGAGTTTTACAGTGATTTTGAGTTTTTAGGAATCTTCTGGATTATTCTAATCATTTAATCAAGGGGTCAAAAATTGACTTTTTAATTATGAGTGTTTTCTAGAAATTTAATATTTTATTAAAATAATAGACTTTAATACGATCAATTAGAAGGTAAGTACGTTGAAATCGGATTTTTCTACAATTAGTTACGAAGGTTCGAAGATTTGACCTAATTTGACCTAGGTTTGACCAATTTGTTGACTTTTTGACTTTGACTGATTTTGGAAGGTTTTAAATTTTTGATAAATACTAGACTTGATTTTGAGTTGAATGCTCTTGAGTTTGGTCAATTTGGAGTTTTCTAGAGTTAGTTATGATTTTTCAAAGTTTGATGTATTTATTGAATTTTTAAAATTGTTTAATTAGAAGGGTTTTCTTGATTTTGCTCCAAATGAATTCCAAACTCCTTGAAATCAACTCCAAATGTCAGAGATAACCTAAGAAGTGATTCTCAAGTGTTTGGGAATTTTTTGGAATTTTTAATTATTATTAATTATTTATTTTAATTAAATATTGGTTTTAAATTAAAATTAAATTAAGACTTGATTTGATGTCGGATCAAGGGGGTTTTAATTTTCATTGATTAAGGACTTAAAGATGGTCAGTTAGAGGTCTTGTTTGTATTTTTTGGATTTAAATTTGATTTATTGTAATTTTTGGAAATTTTAAAGCTCAATTAAATGGTTAAGTTTGACTTGTCTAATTATCTGACCTAATGAACTCAAAATTGAATGAAATGTGAACCTAAGGTGTATAATGTCACTATGTTTATAGTTCTCAAGTTTCATCCCTATTGGATGTGTGTAGAATTTCCTAGGATTTTTATAAGTTTTCTAGACCTTGTCCTTAATTATTTTCCCTAGGTGTCTCTACTGTTCAAATTGGCTTGAAATTTGGTGTGTCTAACCCTGGCATACATGCATCCATACCACAGAAATTCCACAACAAAACATTGAGAATTTAAGGAGTTATGAATTTTCAAAATTCAAAGTCCAAAATAGACCCTTTATCTTGAAAATTCACATCACAAAAAAACCATTGGGTATCTGACCCTAGAAAAATCAGTTAACATGCCTAAGATACCCAATAATATTTCACCAAAATTTGGGATCAATTTGATCAGTGGATTGTGAGAAAATTTGCAAAAAACATATTTCAAACAAATACTAATATCTCACAGTTCAGAGACCAAATCAACTTTTATTTTAATTTTAATAAAAAACTACATGGAATTATCTTTCCAACGAGCCTAAGCACGTTAAATTTGGTGAAATATTCGATTTTCTATGAATTTTGGAAGATCTGGGCATTTTTTTTGATTTTTTTTTTTAATTTTCCTTGGTCAAATTGACCGCGGAATTGCGGCGCCCAATGAGAACGCGCCACGTGGCGGGCTGGCCCGCCACTTAACCACGTCAGCACCCGCGTCTAAGGTCGCGCGGTATGGCCAGATCTGGGCCGTCTGATCTTAGATCGGACGGTCCAGATCGTCCGCAGTTTATTTTATTTAGAAAACTTCAAATGCTCATATCTCCCAAAATACTCAACGAAATTGAGCGAATTTTGAACTGTAGCTAGAGGGAAACATAATCTAACAATGCCTAAAGTTTGGAGGCTCCATGCATTGTAGATTTGCTACGGTTTCAAATTGAAATTTAAACTTAAAATGGTCATAACTTACAATCCAACCGTCGGATTTTCAACGTCTTGGGCTTGTTGGAAAGCTGCTATGACCCTCTTCAACTTTGTAGAAGGCCTCAGGAGCTGGATCTTGCTGGATTTGGAGTTATTCTGAAATTTCCTGATTCTCTCTCTAAACTCTCTCTCTTCACCAATGAGTGATTTGGAGGCCAAGATCTTGTGGGGAAAGGCTTGGGAAGGCTAGGGAAATAATTGGAAAAGGTTTTTTGAGGGTCTTGAATGCTGAGATAGCTCTTGGATGAGATATGGATTGAATGAGAGAGAGTTCAAAGGGGTATTTGCATGTCTTGAGATATTTTCCTATGCAAGCCATCTTAGTGCATTTGGATGATTAGGATTGACTGTATGAGCTCTTTGATGGTTGCCAAGTGTCCATGGAGTTGATGGGATCAAGGGATCAAAGGACAAGAGGTGGCATGAGGTTTTAAATCTCCTTTTTGCCCCTTTGAACACATGGCTTGATCAAGAGCCATTGGATTAGATCTAAGGGTTACAAAATGCTCTAAGGAGCTTCTAGAAGAGGTCTTAACAGCTGGATTAATTAGGGCTCAAGTGAATTAGCTTAAGGAATTAATTGGGCAAGGTTTAAGGTTCATTTGACCATGCATTGACCATTTGACCAATCAATGGGTCAATGGGTGCTGATGTGGCCATGAAGAAATGTTGATTTGCTGGTTGATTGAGCCAAGTTCAATGGGCTTGAGGTAGTTTGAGTTTGCTTAAATATTTAAGTCTCCTAAAGCCCTTAAGAGGTTGTGTTGACTATGTTGACCAGTCAACCAGTCAATGAGGTGAATGATGTGGACTAGGAGAATGTCATGGGTGGTGGTGAGGGCCATTCCAAAGTTTGTGTAGGTCATTTGGGTTAAGAGGGCTTAATGGGCCCTTAATGGGCCATAAAGCCAAAATTGTTTGACTTGGTCAACTAGCTAGGTCCAGGGTCTAGAAATGGGTTCAACAAATTTAAAATAACATTTTGAGTTTATTGGATGTGGTTCTATGGTTTGAAAAGGTCAATTTGGTCAAAATGCTGATTTTGACCTTAAAGAGCCTATTTTGGTCAACCTAGGTTGACTTGGTCAACTAGGTTGACCCAGGGTCTAGAAATGGGCTCAATCAATTTAAAATGACATTTGGCGACCAATAGAAGTAGTTTCATGGCTCAAAGAGGTCATTTGGGTCAAAACACCTGTTTGGACCCTTAAAGGGCCTCTTAGGTCAACTCAGTTGACTTGGTCAACCAGGTTGACCCAGGGCCTGAGAATGGGTTCGACAGGTTGGGTTTGATATTTGAAACTTGTTGGAGATGGTTGCATTCAATTTGGAGCTCGTTTGATTCAAAACGACTATTCATACCCACGGGGGTATTTTGGTCATTTTGACCTCATGACCACTAAGGGCTGAAATGAGTCCAGAAAAATGCAGTTTATTGTTCAATAGGTCTGGATTAAAGGTTTGGAAGTGATTGGAGGGTTTGAAGAAAGCTCCAAGGTCAGGATTTACTGGGTAACAGGTCTAGTGGCATAGGCTGTAAATATTTGAAGGTTTTATAACCTTTGGATTTTGATTTAGATTCTGGGATTAGAGACCTCAAAATGAGCTCAAATTTGAAGGGTAGCCTTTAGAGACATGTCACATCAGTATGAAACTGACAGACCCTAAATCAGAGGTCATTTGATAGGGTTTTGAAGTATTTGAAAAATCCCTGAAAAAGGCCTTTAGGACAAGGCTTCTGGACCTTGGATTTGAGTCTGAATTTTTGGATTTGGTCTGGATTTTGAGATTTGGTCTGGATTTTTGGATTTGGTCTGGATTTTTGGATTTGGTCTAGATTTTTGGATCTGGTCTGGATTTTTGGATTTGGTCTAGATTTTGAGTTTGATTAATTAAGTTTGAGTTATCTAAATCATTTATGATCATTTGGAAGATCATAATTGATTGGATAAGGTTGAAGTTCGATCAAAATAAGATTAAGGTTTGAACTGAAGATTAAGATCTTGAACTGGACTGGAGTCTGGATTTTGATTGAGGTTTGATTTAAATTGAGATCTGGGTTAGCTTAAGGCCAGGATTGGTTTGAAGTTTGAATTGATAAAACCTAAAGGGGTTCTAGGGTCTAGGAAAATCCTAGAGTCTAGAAGTTCCAGGATCTAGAGTAGATCCTAAGATCTAAAGTTTAGAATAAGTTTAGGATCTAGATGGATCCTAAGGCTTAGAGTCTAGAAGAATCCTAGGGTTTAGATTGATCTGGGAGAATCCTAGGGTCAAGGTAGATCCTAGGGTCCGGGGTCTAGATTGATCCTAGGATCTAGAATAAATCCTAAGGTCGGGGTTCTAGGAGGATCCTAGAGTTTGGATTGGTCTAGAGATTAAATTGATCTGGGGTCAGGACTGGTCCAGGTGACCTCATACAAAAATGAGGTCAACAGAATGTTCTTCTAGGCTGCTGGGAACTTGGGACAGCAAAATGTGGTCTTCCACAGTGCTGGACAGCAAGCTATTTTTGTTGGAATAAGGGGACAGCAAGCAGAACTTCAGGGCTGCAGCAGATTTGAGCGTGTGGAAGGCTCTGGACAGCAGGTCCACAAGCTTCCAGTCCTGGACAGCAACCCAGTTCAGGGGAAAACCAATTTTGGCTGATCCGTTGAAGGGAAGGAGGTGGTCGGGTGGAGCAAGGGGTCGGGTGGGGGAAGAGGGGTAGAGTGGATGGCTGAATTAGGTGGAGGCTTGAGAGATCAACGTTCAATCTCAATTTGAATTTCCCTTAGGCGGAGTGGGAGGGGAATTAATTGAGGATTTACATTAATCCCCTGAGGGGCAGCGATTTCAGGAGAAAATAAGGAAGTAATTAGAATAGTAATTAATAGCACATAAGAGAAATTTAGCCCAGTGAATGGCCGGCCACCTAGAGAAGGAAAAAAAAAAGGTTTAAACTCATAAGCTAGTGGGGCCCAAAGGTTTAAATGACAGATTTGTATTAAAATCTGTAATCAATTCAGATTTCAACAAAGGAACGTTTCCTTTCACGGGTGGAGAAAATAGGCAATGCTTTGAAATTTCAAATTAGCTTTAAAATGCAATAAAGATAATTGCCTAGATTTAAGGATCTATTTTAGGAAAGCAATCAAAGTTTCTTGGGAGTTTTGAATTTCAAATTCCAATTCTCAAGAGGGGGCCGGCGGGAGGCTGGCCGGCGGGTGGCTGGCCGGCGGGTGGCCGGCTGCTGGCCGGTGGGAGGCTGGCCGGCGGCTGCAGAGTTTCTGGCCGGCGGCTTTGCTGCTTGGATTGGACGGCGGCAAGGGCAAGGGAAAAAGGAGATGGAATTTTATGGGGATTGGATGATTACGAATCCACTAACCTCAAGTGTCTTCTCCTAGAGTTTCTGCAAGATTACTAGCACGAAAACTAGAACTCACAAAGAGATCTAGTCTTCTCCGGCGAACTCACTAAGAGATCGGGGAGGGTGAAGAACTCACTAAGAGAACTTCATGCACTCACAAAGAGAACAAAGCATGGAAAATTTTCATTTCATCAAAACTGCAATTACAATACATGAGGCCTCATATAAATAGGCCAAAATGAAAAAAACAAGAAATGACACAAATGCCCTTCCGGGCTACATAAGCGACTAAATGCCCATAAGGGCAAAAACGGAAAAACATCAAAATAAAATACGCTACTACATAAAATGACATAATACAAGTCATGCTCGTGGCCGTCGATCTCCGGCGTCGAAAATGCTGACGATGTCCTCATCACTAGGATTCTTCCAAGACTAGTTGAAGTTGTCAAAGCTTCTACTAAGGAGAAGGTTGTAAGGGTTGTCATCTTGACTTTCAGAAACTTGCTTTCGAAGAGGGCATTTGGGGCTCAAATGGTGGATCTTGGATTACTACAACTTGCCCTCAGCCTAAAAGCTCAATCCTGGAATGATGAGGACTTGTTGGAAGCATTGAATCAGCTAGAAGAAGGACTTAAAGATAACATCAAAAGATTGAGTTCCTTTGATAAATACAAGCAAGAAGTCCTTGGTCAGCTAGACTGGTCTCCTATGCACAAGAATCCTGGATTCTGGAAGGATAATATTACAAATTTTGAAGAAAATGATTCCAGATCCTACGTGTTCTTCTCACAATCCTTGATACATCCAATGATCCAACAGCGCTAGCTGTTGCCTGTTATGATCTGTCCCAGTTCATTCAATTCCACCCTGCTGGTCGCAACATTGTCTCAGATCTGAAGGCTAAGGAACGTGTTATAAAGCTAATGAACCATGAAAATGCTGAAGTGACAAAGAATGCGCTTCTATGTGTCCAAAGACTGTTCCTTGGATCTAAATATGCTAGTTTTTTGCACTCTTAGGCTTCGTTTGGGACGGCTTTTTTTACTGCTTCTTAAAGTAGTTTTTTAGTATAAAAATTAACTTTTTTAACTAAAAAATTGCTTTAAAAACAGTAAAAAAGTCCTCCAAACCAAGCCTTAGTCTGTATGTTAATTCGCATAAGAAAAGCTACCTGAACTTGGTGACTAAGGAAAGCTGATTCTTGCTTACATTTTAATGAGGGAGCCTGTTCTCGAAAGTGATGATGAATATTTGAGGAACTAGGAAGACAATGCAATGCACATGGCCGCATTTACTTTCTTATGACAAACTCCAGGTTCTTTTTATCTGAAGGACTATTTTTGTTGAATTATGTAATAAGTCCTATATGTTTATTTTTACCGTAGAATTCAAGTCTTCTTGCTCGCCCCGGATTGTTGCTGCATTGCATACATGGAGCTAGATTTCATCATGTAATGTTGATCATCGTGTTTATTAGCTAAATAAAAGAGTTGTCGTGCTTTTTTTCCTTAAAAAAAAAAAAAGTTTTATTGATAAGTGTAAATAATGTGTTATTTTAAAGTTATATTTTTAATGAAAATATATTATTTTAGTTATATTGTGCAGGAAAAAATATAGAAAAATACACAAAATTCTAAAGTTGCATATAGCCCTGCGACGTCAGATTAAACAACATCACAAAGCCCTCAAAGGCACCACCAGAGCGCCACAACATTGACATTACAGCTCCTCTGTCAGACAGCACTGCGGTGTCAAATGTTCAACTTTGTAGCGCCATGTTCTCTATCGTCCAGCGCCGCAGCGTCAGAATCTATAACGCCTTAGCAACAAAATTGCTCTTTTAGTGTCGTAGCATTCAAAATTCAGCAGCGCCATAGTGTAGCAATTGTAACTTTCCAAGGACACGTCCTGTCAGCAAAATGACGCGATTGTTTACTAACTAATCCACATCAACAAGCACCGCGGTGGAGCTAGAACAGCGGCGTAGCGGCACTAGTTCATTTGTTGGGCGCATCGGGGCTAACCTTTCAAGTGCTACAGCGTCAGTTGCCTACTTTGTTTTTTCCTATGAATAGTCATTCTGTTATATTTATAAGGGAGTTCAATCACTTGTTTAGTTTCAAATATATTTTTTGAGTGCTTCTCTAAATCTCTTTTAGGGTGACAACTAAGAGAGTTTGGAGAAGTACTTCATACAATCATTATATTTTTAGTATGTGTTTGTTTGAACAACTCCATACATTAAGGAATGAGTGTAATGGAGATGCATTAAACATCCCGGCGATATCATTCTCTTGTATTTTCATTCCCTGATTTATTAGAAATGAGTTTGCTTATCTTTTCTTCCATATCTGGCTAATTCCTTAGTTTTAGATTGTTGATGTAAAAAACATATTAAGTACTAATGAAATTTCTTGTGCACTAAAGTTAAGAAAGATGTTTTCAATAGTATCCCGTTCTTTATTTAATGTACATAGTTGTCATATGTGTAGTTAAAAATTAGGGTGATGTATAGCCTCGAACGGAGGAATGCAATAACAATCAAGAATATTGAAAAAATATGTTTGCATATCTAGATATATGATATAAAATATGCTAGATTCTTAAGAATATGATATAGCTATAAGAGGTCAACATATATTATTTTCATCCCTATAAGCTTGATAGAGATCTATGGATGCATATGCTCTGAATCACATCACAATTAAGAATTTTATTAGGAATAATATACAATTTATATTTCATCAATCCAAAATATTTTATTTAAATATTCTATCCCTTATTTTACTGTTATTATTTAGTGATAGGATCTCCAAAGCAAACATTTTTATTTAAGTAGGATAATTTTGCAATCATAGTAAACAATAGTAGTTGATTGCTGAAAAAGCATATTTCCTCGTGGGTTCGACACTCTATTATGTCATTTTATTACTTGATTCAACTTTTATAATTATGTATATTAAGTGAGATTTATTTTTTTATATCGAAGAAATCTAAGCATTATTTAGGAGAGATAGACCCTTAATCATATCTTTTTATAATTCAAAATTATACTCCATCGTTCCGTCACATCCTCATTAAGTTTTTGGCACCATTGTCGGGAAAGTATTTCGCTTTTTATAAAATTTTAACTATATTATTGAATTATTTGCATAATTAGATCGACTTACTTATATTCTTCATTTTAGGTGTTATTGCATATTCATTTATGTATTAGTTGTAGTCGAAAATCATTTTGCATTTTATTTTGTGATAATAATTAAGGTTATAATCTAAATATTGGTGCATTTAAATTATCTACAGTGCAACAATGCTTATTGCTCTAGTGTCGTAGCGCTCGATCATTTAAATAAAAAAAGTGCCTCTGCAAAAAGTTGAAAGTATATTGTATGCTTATAACTTTAATTACTAAAGTTAGTTGAGTGCTGCGGTGTTATTAGCAAGTGTCGCGGCATCGTCAGGCATCATAATTGTTTCATTTAGAGCGCCGCAGTGGTTCATTGACTTCAGAGTTGCGGCATTGACATGTGTCAAATGTCGTGGCGGTGGTTTGTCACAAAATGACGCTACAATTTTCAAATATCATATAGAAGTTGAATTTGTGACATTTTTTAAGCCATAATTCAAAGATTATGATTTTGAAATTTTATTTTAGGACTTAAGGTTGTCAACAGTATTGCTAAAACACTGAAAATTCATCATAATAATACTACAACAATATTCTTTTCTAAAAATGATAGGTATTTTAAATGATGTTAAACATATCAAATTGAAATACTTTGATGTTAAAGAAAATGTTTTAAAACAGAGATTAACAATTGAGCACATTAGCACTAATCTTATGATTGTTAATACATTAACTAAAGGGTCGCCTCCAAAAATATTTAATGAACATGTTAAGAGGATGGGTGTTATAGGAGAGCATTATTGATTCTATATTATATTTATGCTCGTTTATATTTGACTCTCTCAGCACATATTTTTATCCTTTTATGTTGATGAGTGTATACATGAAAGAATTATTTGAATGTTAACATAATTATATCTAATAAAGACATTAATGCTAGACCATTATGAGTTTCTCTTATTAAAGATCATTTAAAATGTAAAATTAATATTGTGATACATGGAAGGGAATATGTTACATTAATAATGTATAACCACTATGGCCCTTATTAATTTTTTTACTTAATAATAAATCATGATTCGATCAAATTAAGAAAGTTTGATATGCAATGCACATCATGTTTATAATTAGAAATGTTTAAATTGAATAATATCATATGAGCAAGTGGGAGAATATAAGAATTAATTAAATAAATAAATTTATGAATGTGGCTCATATTTATGATTATTCAATTAATAATTTAATAATTAATTAAATGCTTAAATCCCATTGGTCAAGAAAGAGTTTTGATCAATCATTTATGAACCGTTAGATTAAGTGAAACATATTTTCATGAAATAAAACACCCTTCATGAAAATAATTACCGGTCCTCTTCCTAGCTCTTAAAATGAGTTATTGTTTCTCCAAATGAATAATTAACATAAGAGAAAAGAAAGAACCCAAGTTTCTCCAATTTAAAGGAATCTATGGACAAATTGAAGCGAAGCAAGGTATATTGATATATTTTAATTAAAGAATTATGAAAATGATACTATTCAAGTTCTTTGGAATAAGTATTTATACAATTATATTATTTTTATGAGAATGAAGATCTTTTTGATGAATCCAAAAATTTCTAAATCATCACACTTAAAATCATAAATATATAGGCTGCACTATTTTCTGTATATCCTATGAAAAAATAATTACATGTTCTTAAACCAATTTTTTTTTTCGTAGGATATGATAGAAGAACCTTAACAAGACACCCCAAACATTAAAAATATTTAGATTGGGTATTCTATTCTCCCAAAATTCAAAAGGTGTAAAAATAATTCTATTTTGTACATAACATATAAATAAAATAGTTTCACCCCATTGAAAATCAAGAGCACCATAACTATTAAACATACAACAACAACAACAACAACATCAAGCCTTTATCCCACTACGTGGGGTCGGCTACATGAATCATTTTTCTCCATTGTGTCCTATTAAAAGCCAAATTCTCGTTTAAATCTAATAAAGAAAGGTCATTCCTAATATTTTCTAACCAAGTCTTTTTAGGTCTACCCCTACCTTTCTTAACACAAGTCAAATCTAATACCTCTACTCTCTTAACTGGGTCGTCGGAAGGCCGCCTTTTTATGTGGCCAAACCATCTAAGGCGACTCTCTCTAATCTTATCTTCTACTGGAGCTACTCCAACCTTTTCACGTATATGCTCATTTCGTATCCTATCTCTAAGGGTAAAGCCACTCATCCATCTAAGCATCCTCATCTCTGCCACACTTAACTTAGTATTATGCTTCTCTTTTAATGGCCAACATTCGGCACCATAAAGCATTGCAGGCCTCACTACCATCTTATAGAATTTTCCCTTAAGTTTGAGGGGTACATTTCTATCACATAACAAGCCCGATGCATTCCGCCACTTCAACCATCCAACTTGAATTCTGCTGATAATATCCCCATCTATTTCACCATCACTCTGAACAATAGATCCAAGATACCTAAAACGTGTACTCTTATTAATGACTTGATCGCCCAAAGTCACAATCCCCTCACTAGGACTATTACTGCTAAAATTACACTCCATATATTCCGTTTTAGATCTACTCAAGCGAAAACCTTTAGACTCTAAGGTTGACCTCCATAATTCAAGTTTACCTTCAACTCCCTCTCTAGTCTTATCAACAAGGAGAATATCATCAGCAAAAAGCATACACCAAGGTACATCATCTTGCAAATGTCTAGTGAGAACATCCATGACTAAAGCAAATAGATATGGGCTTAAGGCTGATCCTTGATGTAACCCAACCGAAATAGGGAAATACTTGGTCAAACCACCTTGTGTTTGAACACAAGTAATAGCTCCTGCATACATATCTTTAATGATTTGAATATAAGCATTATTGACTCCTTTCTTATCAAGAACTCTCCATAGCACTTCTCTTGGAACTTTATCATATGCTTTTTCTAAATCAATAAATATCATATGTAGATCCTCCTTATTTCCTCTATATTTTTCCATCAAACCTCTGAATAAATGTATGGCTTCCATAGTCGACCTACCCGGCATAAATCCAAATTGATTTTGAGAAACATTAGTATCACGCCGCAACCTATGCTCTATAACTCGCTCCCAAAATTTTAAAGTATGACACATTAACTTAATACCTCTATAATTCGTGCAATCCTGTGCATCGCCTTTATTCTTAAAAATAGGAATTAATACACTCATTCTCCACTCATCTGGCATCTTTTTAGTCTTCAAAATAGTATTAAAAAGTTTAGTAAGCCAAGAAATCCCTTCATCTCCTAAGCATTTCCACACCTCTATTGGAATATCATCAGGTCCAACGTACAGCTTTTCCACCCTTCATTCTATTTAAAGCCTCTCTAACTTCAGTTTTACTAATACGCCGATAAAAACAGAAATCTTTACTTTCATTTAGGGTGCGCTAAGGTCACTATAGTCAATCTTATTTTCACACTCTTCATTAAAAAGTTTAGCAAAATATCTCATCCACCTTTGTTGAATATCATCTTCTAAGAAAAGTATTTTTTGATCTTCATCCTTAATACACTTCACTTGAACTAAATCCTTACTACTCCTATCTCTTTGTTTGGCTAACTTATACATATATCTTTCTCCCTCCTTAGTATTTAATCTATTATATAAATCGCTAAAAGCTAATGTCTTTGCATCGCATATTGCTTTCTTAGAATCCTTACGAGCCACTTTATATAATTCCCAATTATCAGAATTTTTAAAATTAAACCAATTTTTATAACAAATCTTCTTATTTTTAATCTTTTCTTGCACAATTGGATTCCACCACCAACTATTTTTACTATTAGGAGCTTTTCCCTTAGATACTCCAAGCACATCTTTTGCAATATTTTTAATATCACTAGCCACTTTTTCCCACATAACATTAGCATCCTCATGCACAGACAAAATCTTAAGATCTAAAATCTTACTCACAAAAATATTTTGGTTAATATTCTTTAAATGCCCCCATCTAATCCTCGAAAAACGTTTTACTTTATTTTTTATTTTATGCCCCTTTATCTTAAAGTCCAAAACTAATAATCGATGTTGGGTACATAAACTTTCACTCGGAATAACTTTACAATCTTTGCAATCTAAACGGTTTAATTTTCTAATAAGAAAATAGTCAATCTGGGTTGTACTACATCCATTTTTATAAGTGATGAGATGCTCATTCCTTTTCTTAAATAAGGAGCAATTGAAAAATCATAAGCTAAACAAAAATCTAATATGGTCTTGCCACCTTCATTCGTCGTTCCAAATCTATGGCCACCATGAATGCTTTTAAAATCAACTACTTCTTTACCAACATGTCCATTTAAATCTCCTCCAATAAAAACTCTTTCTTCAAGAGGTATATTTTGTATTAATTCTTCTAAGTCATTCCAAAAATTTAATTTAGAACTTATATCCAAACCTACCTGAGGAGCATAAGCACTTATAATATTAACAATCTTATCCTCAACAACAATCTTTAAAGCTATAATTCTATCACCAATCCTATTAATTTTTATAACATTATCCTTTAAACTCTTATCTATAATGACACCTACACCATTTCTAGTACGACTCCTACCCGAATACCAAAGTTTAAATCCTAAACTATCGATTTCCTTGGCCTTCTCTCCAACCCACTTAGTTTCCTGAATGCATAAAATATTTAATTTCCTATGAATCATAATATCTATTAACTCCATTAATTTATCTGTAAGGAAACCTATATTCCAAGTTCCTATCCTAATTTTAGTATCATGGACTAGCTTCTTTGCCCACATCCGTCCTTGATGCGGGAACCCTTGCCTATTTAACATTGCACCCGGGCGCCGGTGCAGCGGCCCTTGCACACTTGTCACTGTATTCAGGCCATACAGCGCGTCGCTTCCAGGGGACGCCCTAGCATTAACACAATTTCTTAAAGGATTCATGTCATTTTTGTTCGACAAGTTTTACGCTGGCTGTCGACTACCTAACGCAACCCTCCACTTTTCTCATCCATAACTATTAAACATAGTATTCATAATTTCTTTTAAGGTTCTATTTAACATTTAGGTATACATTTATATTCTGACGAATAAGGTGATGTTACTAGATGAATAAAATCATGAGCTTCACAAAATGAACTAAGAAGTCTCGAGTTATATTCTCCTCCTCTATCAATTCTAATTCTCTTAATTTTTCTTGCTAATATCAATAATAACTTGCTCTTAACTCATATCCTCACGCTTTTTTTATATTTCTTCCAAGATTCGGGTAATTTATCAATCAAGGATGCAGTGATAAAAGATTCTGACAAGTTACTTCTTTTATTCATAAGCTCACTAATAAGAATAGGAAAAATATATATATGCCCAAAAATTTTCTTAGAGTCAATCATCTGAAAGGCAAAGAAATTTTCTATAGTGCACTTCTTGGTTCTGATATTTTTACCACATATTTCTTATTTAACATTTTTCAAATTTTAGAAGTATACTTAATTTTGTTGTAGACATCAAATAACTCATTTGATAAAACATAAAAAATAATTGTCTTGTAAATCTTATTTGCATTACTCCAATTAGTTAGAATTGTATCAAAATTTTCTATTCTCATAGAAGGTGATAATGAGATAAACACATGCTCAACTTTAACAATATCAATGATAAACATAACCTTTACTTTCCACCTATTAAAATTCTGTCCCGAGAAAGCCTTGATTTTTATTAAGTTGCAAATTACTCTAGTCGTACTAATTATTGCAAAATTCATATGATCTAACTTCAAGATTGTTGTATAAAAAGAAGAGCAGTAAAATAATTGCAATTAGAGAACTTATCAAATAAGTAGATTGAGAC
The DNA here is from genome assembly GCA_019514585.1 of Dendrobium officinale. Classification (NCBI taxonomy): domain Eukaryota; kingdom Viridiplantae; phylum Streptophyta; class Magnoliopsida; order Asparagales; family Orchidaceae; genus Dendrobium; species Dendrobium officinale. The sequence continues at coordinate 31,201,911 of CM033696.1, forward strand.
GTGCAAAGCACTATTTTTGAAGTTAGATTTTCGCTCCTCCCAGATGCAAAGGTACGTAATGGTCAAATTCTCATAATTCAATGGATTCTTTATGGAGATGTGCACTAATCATAATGAGTAGTAGGAGCTATGATATTTATATTTGATCTGAATAGATGTAAGGTGGAGTGAAGGAAGAAGATATAATTTTTTTTATTATACTTGAGAAAGTCTTATATAAACCAGAAATAGATAGCCCTTTTGGCTTAAAACATTATAGAATTAAAAAATGTTATGATAATTCATCTCAAATATTATGAATGTTAAAACAATTAATTACAAGCATTTATAATAATTAGTTTAAATGTTTTCAAACCAAGTTATTAAATAGAAATAAGTATTTAAATTATAAATTTCCTTTTGAAAAAACACAAAATATAACAAACCCGACCCGTCGACCCATGTTTACACCCATGCTTGTGCCATGGGAGTAATCTTCAAGAGTTGTTTGATATTTGTTTGGCCGTTCTCCTTTGAGAAGGGAAATTCAACAAAAAAATCTTGATGTTGATATCAAGAGTCAAAGTTGATATATCTGGCATGCATCTCGTGTTACTTCCTTTGACCACAAATTGCTCATTCGATATTTAATTCCCTTAATGAACTTAAAAATAAGTGATTTTAGGCTTTTTAAATTTCTCTCATTGATATTTTAAAATTGACTTCAAACGCATAATATTCATAAATATTTTGATTATTCAATTAATCACAAAGTTTGTAATTACATTTCAAGTACTTGATTTGAGTTTATTTTGATTCATATCAAAACACTTATAACGTTGTTGAACTCGTCTCACCGACGACAACAATAACAATACTAATAGCAACAACAACATTACTGTAGAACTTGTCTAACCAAAATGTTTATTTTGACTGCTAGTTTTTTGAAATCATAATTTGAAACACCTTAGGGGAATTGAAATATCTCAAGAGCTCTTCAACAAGTTTATTTCCTCTATAGACTATATTGTTTATCATATATGAAAGAAAAGAAGCACAAAAATAAAATAAAATAATGACAATCATGCTAGTTGTCTGCCTAAACAATCAAGATAAGGAATTCACTGCATGGCAAAATGAACATATGAAAATGCAATCAAGACCTATTTACCTCTATTATCTTTTATGGAAATCCTTCTATATTTTCTTTAGCATTGATTAGAAAAGTTTTTATTGGCTTTAAATAGGAGATCAAATTATGCCTTAATTAAAAAATTAATTATGATATTGATTAGAGCATTAATTAGGTTTTCCTTTTTTAATTTTATTTCAAACCTCTATATATAGAGAGGTTGAGGGCTGCTGTAATTGAGAGCAAGAGAGCCAAATGTAATATTTTTTATCTATAATATGGTGAAATCATCTACTCTGTGTGAACATAGGAAGTGGTTGAGACAAAAATTTTATTAAGGGGGGTTAAAATTAAAATAGTTATGTTTGTCGTCTCATATGAAATGTTAGAATACATTAAAATAGTTCTGTTTGCCGTCTCATTACCGGAGCCAAGAGGAGCGGTAAGACCAAATAAGAATGCAAATAACATGACCTTTAGAACTTAGAAGACATAAATATCTGCCACGGGCAGTCTCCATTTGGGGGTGAGAGAGGAGTGAAACGGAAAATGAAAGCCGTGCTTGAGTCGTGAGTCGCAAGTAGCGAGAGAGGAGTAAAGGGGAAAACGAAGCAGGCCGTTTGAGTTGAGGAAAATCAAGCTGTTTGGGGTCAGTCTCTGTTTGGGTTGAGTTTGTGCTCGCGAAACAGAAGCACGCTCGAGGTCGTGAGTCGTGAGAAAGGTGAGAAGGGAAAACGAAGCATACTCCACAGGAGGACCGCTTAAATCACATGGTGTTTGGTTGAATGATTTGTGTTGTTTTATGTTATTATTTGCATAACGTTATATATCAAGACAAGGAATTCATTACATGCCAAATTGAACATATGAAAATGCTATCAAGACATGTTGGATAATACAAATTAATTTTTTGACTGGATTGCTTTGCAAAATTTTTTAAATTTTTTTTACATTATCATTATTTTTATTTGCTACTATTTTTCTTGGGTCTAAAACTATATATTTGAAGCTGTTTTATTGATTTTTTTTATTTGCTACTATTTAGATTTGATTTGGACCATTATTGTTAAACTTCTCTGCATCGTACAATATCTTATAAGCTTTATGTTATTTCTCATTCGCTCGATTGTGCTATATTTATAAATACCTTAAATTTATATGAATTTTTGCATCAATATTCTGTATCTATTATTTTTTATGTAACTATAATTTTGATCTTCATGATATTTTTTTTTTTGTTTTCAAGTTGCTTTTATAAAGATGTATTTTTCATTTCATAGAATTACACACCCGGAATATTTTGTAATATATTCTCGTTTATAAAAATTGAACCCTACTCTTAATTCCCTACTGATTAAAAAAACAAAAAAGTTTATCCGAATTTTGGAAAAAGTATTCCGCGCAGATGTCAGATGCATCAGACGTCAATCAGAAGCCGCCACGTCACCCAATGTACATTATGTGATGTAGCGGCCCTTGATTAGCTTCCGAAAATGTTCTGCATTCACACGTAATAATATCACCCGCTCTTTCAATACATCGATTTCAGAAATAAAATCGAAGATGACGACGACAGATCACCTGTCAGAAAACCACAATCTTCTCGTGGCGATGGCTAATAACACACAATTTTTCAAAAATTTCGATTGTTTTTTCTAGTACCCTAAACCATGCCTGTTTTTTTAATTCTTTTTTTCTATTTCACATTTTTTTTTTGGCTTGAGTATAATTATGCTAACCTTGGGATTAGGGACCAACGCCCACGAATGATGGTAAGACATGAACAAAAAGCCATACGTGATACGACTAAATGTATTTACTTGATGCCTAACTCGATGAGATTATTCCGTGCGAATGTCGAATATTTTCAGAAGCTTATCAGAGGCGATCATATCACCCAATGTACTATACATTATATGTATAATTATAAGGTACGGCTTTGTTTATAGAAAAAAAAGGTACGGCTTTGTTTGTTTATTTAATATATATATATATATATATCATTTAGGCCATTTAAGGCAAACACACACACACAACACATACACAAAGACTCGAACTCAAGACCTCTTAGTTGGAAGCATAAGCTCTCAACCAACAAGTCAAGGTGAGCTGTGTATCATATATTTTCTCAAAAAAAAAAAAAAAAAAAAAAAACTTTTTGTTCACGTCTTACCTCCCGTGGTCCCGGTTCCTGGTCCCACAGAGGTGGTCAACTAACCCGGGTTAGCAGAACCATACTCGGGGAAAAAAATAAAATAAATTGAAATAGAAAAAAAAAAAAAAAAAACAGGCATGGGTTAGGGTTTGACTAGGAAACGCAATCGAAGTTTTTGAAAAATTGTGCGTGTTAATACTTAATAGCCATCGCCGCGGGAAGATCGTGGTATTCCGGCAGGCGATCCGCGCTCGCGATCTTCCATTTTGTTTCTGAAATCCGTGCATCGAAGGAGCAGGTGCCGGTAAAAAATCGCTTTTGCTCCCTCATCGAACCTGCTTTTGATGCTGACGGGGGCTGATGGTAATGAAGGGTAAGTGCCTCTCAACGGCCGGATCTGGTGACCAGAATTTCCGGAACTGGCGAGGGGAGGCCCAGTGATCTGCAGATCTTTTTTACCCCCTGAAGGAACGCTGTCTTAGACTCTGATTGCTCGGGCAGGGAGTTCGGTAATGAATTCCGGGGGTGATATGTCCGGAAATGGCCGGAATCCCGGTGGCTCCTCCTCCTCCTCCGTCACGTCCTAACTCGTCGTCTTCCGCATCGCCGTCGTCCTCCTCTTCGGCTATGTCCGCACATGGGCATTTAGGGTTCGAATCTATTCAGCAGCTGCAGCTTCAGCAACAGCAGCAACAACAACAGCAGCAACATCTGGCCTTTCGACAGGTGAGTGCGTGTTTGACGCGCTTTATTTGCGATACATCAGATGTTGTTTTGGTCCGCGGCCGTTGCGCTAGTTGCATGGGGATCTGAGAAAAAGTCGGTCGTTATTGTTGTTTCCAGAATTAGGGGAAGTGGGGACGGGCTGGACTTCTTTAATTCCATGTGTTGGGGTTTTTTTAGGATTCGCATTCGGATTCTACGGCTTGGATTCCATCTTGGGTTACTCTCACAGCATGCGTATTGCTGGTTTTCGCAATATCTTCGTTACTTTTGGGGTCCCTTAATCTAGCTTCACTGTGTGATGCTTATTGGTTGCCAGCTCTGAAGTTACCAAGTCTATTTTTTTCCTGGTCTTCTTTCTGCTTTCACTGTTTTTATCAATGCCCACAACTGATCGTGTTGTACGAGACCAATTCTTAGATTTTGGCCTTGTTCACGGCCTTACTTTGTTTCCTCTGCTGTTTTTTTGGGCATTCCCAAGTTTAAGTTTAGGTTTCTGTGGTAGCGCAGCTTGCTTCATCGCTGGTTGTGCATCTTCTACCATCTTTGTGCTTGTTTATTCCTAGAATGCTTCAAGCATGTTGGATACATTGAATACTCCATTTGTGTTGTTACTGGACTAAATGTACCTCACATGTTCCGATTATATGCCAAAATGATTCATGTATACTTTTAACAAAAGCGTGAAAACAGAGTATCTTATATTCCACTTCCAACCTTCTTTCTTGTCAATATGTCTAATTTTATTAGGTCACAATTTCTATTTATTCATCCCGTGAATGGAATCTTTATAATTAAGCGTAAGATGTGATGCTGTTGAAAATAAAGATGCAAAAAATTCCAAGTCCTTCCTGAGTACACTTCAAATGTTTTCAGGTTCTTGCAGTGAAACAAGTTTTTTTGCTCATTTTTGTTACTGATTTCAAGCTTTTTAACGTGCAGCTTTTTTTAGTTGACTATATGTTTCACCAAGGTTGAATCTTGCATTTCCAATTTTATTTTTATGCTCAATTTTGATTTCTTGGTTATATCAAACTTCATGATACTCTGTGTCGTTCTTTCTTCAAACTTCATCCTTGCTTGAATCTGAAGATTAAATAATCTTCAATGTTTCTCTATGTTTTTGTGGCACTAGACAAGCATGCTATCTATCCCTTAGCTTATATGCTTTACCATGTTAAAGTGTGAAGAGATTTGGACATGTTTAAACTACCTTGCAAGGCCATATTGATGCAGTATTTAAGCAGTACCCATGATTTTTGAGTATTTTTGGTGGTGAAATTTTTGTTTCTCTATATGAACTAATAAATGGAGCTTCATAATGAAGTTTGCTATTCTTTGCTGCATCGTGGATGTTTGGAGTATCTATGAGGTTTGTTTCTCATCAATGGTCTTGTGTGATGAAAAGTCTCATATAATTTTGTTTGATTATTGGAATCTTCCTAGCTATCTTTGCCTAACATATTTGGCATTTCTAGCTATTGAGATTTCAACTTGACTTATGCTTGGACTCTGAGCAGCTCTTTAATAATTGACCTTATTTAACTGATTATTGCTATTTAACAATGAATACTTGTCTCTTTCTAAAAAAACTATTGTTTAAATATTCAATATCTTTATGAATACTTTGCAGTCTTTGCAACAGCAACAACTGTCACAACAGCATCAACATCTAAGAAGAGCTGAAGTAGAAGATTCTCTCAAGGCTTATCATACTGGTGGTATGCATGGAGTAATAGGCAGGACTAACCTCCCTTCCTCTTCTAGTGCTATGGCTATGCACCAATCACAAAGGAAATTTGATGATGCCTTGGCCCAGCCAATGGATGAAAATCAGAGCAGAGCGCAAGTCTTATCTCAGCAAATGCAGAACCCTGTCCATCAAGCCTACCTTCAGTTTGCTTTGCAGAATGCTCAACAGAAATATCATGGGAATCTGTTAGCCCAGCAGCAAGGTAAAGTTGGACTGGTTGGCTCTACTCGGAGGGATCAAGATGTGCCTATGAACACTTTGAAAATGCAGGATCTTGCCTCCCTTCAGGTTACCAACCAGGCACATGCCACTGTATTTAAGAGGCCAGGTGAAACTTTTTCACATTTTGAGAAGCAGATGGAGCAATGCCAAACTAGTGTAGATCAGAAAAGTGAGCTAAAACATCCTCAGATGGTTACAGGACAATTAACTGCAACAAATGTGACAAGGCCTATGCAATCTCTAAATTCTCAACCAATCATGCAGAATACTTCAAGTAGTCAAATGGCTATCCAGTTGCAAGCAATGCAAACTTGGGCCCTGGAGCATAACATTGATCTCTCTCATCCTTCAAACTTGAACCTGATGACTCAGATTCTTCCACTTTGGCAACAGGGTAGAATGGCGGCATTTCAGAAGCACAATGAGCCCAATATGGCAGCTTCTCAGCCAAACTTACCTTCATCAAAGCAACAAGTTGTATTTTCACAAGGTGGAAATGAAAATACTGGACAAGGAAATTCATTCGGTGAACTTGTTACTCAGGGTGGGACTGTCAACAGCCAGAAAACATTTACTCCAGCATCATTAATTAATAATGGTGGCTCTGCCAGTGAACCAAACTTGTATAATATGCAAGTACAACAGCAATCACTGCCTCTAAGCAGGGAAAACATTAATGATAAAGTTGTTAAACATCTGACTGCTGTTGGAAATGGTGGTTCAATGATGCAAATACCGAAGTCTTCTAGCATTCTCAAACAAAGTTTTGACCAGCTAAATGCAGATAATACAATTATGGGCTCTGATGCATTGAGGATGCAGCATACAAAGTTGGAACAAGGGACCCAAACAATGTCTCCACCTGCTGTTACTTCTAGTGAGGATGTGACTGTTCAGATACCACCTCAAATTGGATCTATGCCTATGCCCCACCAGTCCATTGGATTTACAAAACCACAGTTGTATGTCTTAAAAGCACAAATATTGGCCTTTAGGCGTCTTAAGGTACTAATAAATAGAATTGTGTTATCCTTTGTAATGTTTCTACATGCATGCTTCCTTACACATTCTCTCGACATGCCCAATTTTATTTAAATATATTTTTTTGCGCCTGATGCTTGGACTCAAATAGGTGGAAAGAAATTCATCATTGCAAATGGGTCGCTTCAATTCTTGATAAGTATAGTAGACGAGTTTGAAATGAACATAGCATGTATTTCATGATAATAATAAATTTTTAAATTAATTATGAAAAATTATTAAATAATATCATAGTTCTCATATTGTCATTACTCATAAAATTATAATCAACAAAACCGCTCATTACAAATATTAAAAATTTTCCAACATTAAAGTATTAATTAAAAAAAAAAAATTCACAAAAGACATCAATGGGTTGTGTTAATTTTGCTGTCTTCAAATGAGAAAAGTATTTCAAGTTCATTGAAAAATAAAAAAATATGCTAAAATTGTAGCATGGTCCTCTCTGTCTCTTTATGTCCTCTCCATGTCTCACCATGTTCAACATGTGTTTGAACTTATTTATTTTTGGACACGTTGCTTCCGTGTTTGATTGTTCTATGTGTCGTGCCAGTCGTCAGATACATATTTGTTCTTGACACATCTCACATGAGAAACCTTGGTATTTGTGAAATTTTTCATGCATCCTAGGCATGTGCATAGAAGATTCTATTGCCCAAATATTGGGTTTTGATGTTTTTACTGGTAAATGCTTTCAATTGTGCAAAACTCAGTGTAACTATGAGATTGATATTTTAGTTATTTTGGCATATCACAGCGTGGCGAGCATGCTCTTCCTCCTGAAGTTCTTCAAGCAATTGCACCACCACCACTTGATAACCAGTTGCGGCAAGTTTCACCTCCATCGGGTATGGTTGCTCAGGAAAGACAAGCTATGAACAGCATTGAAGGGCTTGCAAGGCATGTGCAGACTGATGATAAGGCTCCACAGCTTCCTTCTGTGCGAAAAGGCCATAGCTTTCCTAAAGATGAGTCCTCTATAGAAGAAAAAGGGGTCATTACCTGTCACTCACAATTAACAACAGGTATTACCAGTGAATCTGCACGGGTTGCATCCCAGGTGAATGCTGAGCAAAACAATAAGTCTTTTGTTAAATCTGAGCTGCAAGAGGTTGAAAAGAGTAGCGAAAATGTATTGACCAAAGGTGATAACAGTGTTGAGAAGGTAAAAAGCAGATGCTGGACAAACAGAAAAACCGGCTCCTATAGCCAACATAGCACTTGCAAAAGATGCTTTAGTAAGGAAGTATCATGGTCCACTTTTTGACTTCCCTTCTTTCATAAAGAAGAATGATTTGGGATCTAATACAATTAATTATGTAAGCAATTTGGCGTTATCATATGATGCAAAAGATTTGCTATTTGATGAAGGTATGGATGTACTCAACAAGAAGCGGGCAGAAAATTTGAGAAAGATTAGTGGCCTGCTTGCTGTTAACTTGGAGAGGAAAAGAATTAGACCTGACCTTGTGTTGAAACTACAGATTGAAGAAAGAAAGCTCAGACTTCTAGAACTTCAATCTCATTTAAGAGATAAGGTAGATCGAGAACAACAAGAGATAATGGCGATGTCTGACAGGCCATACCGGAAGTTTGTCAAACAATGTGAGCGGCAACGCATTGACCTCATCAGGCAAGTTCAACAGCTCCAGAAGGCTTCAAGAGAAAAGCAACTAAAATCTATCTTTCAGTGGCGTAAAAAGCTTCTGGAGTCTCACTGGGCTATTCGTGATGCAAGAACTACTCGCAATAGAGGAGTTGCTAAATATCATGAGAGAATGTTGAGAGAATTTACGAAAAGAAAGGATGATGATAGAAACAAAAGAATGGAGGCCTTGAAGAAACAATGATGTTGATAGATATCGTGAGATGTTGTTGGAGCAACAAACAAATGTTCCTGGTGATGCAGCTCAAAGATATGTTGTTTTGTCTTCTTTTTTTGTCTCAGACAGAGGAGTATCTTCTCAAGCTAGGAGGAAAAATAACAGCAGCAAAGAATAACCAAGAGATGGAAGAGGCAGCCAATGCTGCAGCTGCAGCTGCAAGAGCCCAGGTAATTTTGTGTGATAATGATTATCACATAATTTACAATATCATTTTTGTACATTTTCTTTTTGCCACCTTTCCATTTGATTCTATGCACTTGCAAGATTGTAAAGGAAGTTTCTATATACAGGGTTTTTCAGAAGAAGAAGTCAAGGCCGCAGCTACCTGTGCAGGGCAAGAAGTTTTGATTAGAAACAAATTTTCTGAAATGAATGCTCCAAAAGAAAAATTCATCTGTAAACAAGTGAGTTCATTGACATACTGTTCATTATCCTTCTTCTTTTGGTTGTCAGAAACAATATGAGCAGTCATGGATGATTTATTTTCTATAATGTTATAAATAAATGGAGTCGTGCTGAGTGTTTTCTTGTTCAAGTGCATTCATCTATTTTATGATTGTGTTTGAGTTGAACTTGATCATGAACAAAGTTTTAAAATCTTGTTCAAACTCATTTTTTTTTGAAGTTTTTTATAAAGTTCAAGCCTTAATTCGGCTTTAGTAGAGCCTAACTAGGTATTCATACGATGCTAATGATTTAAAGATAAATCATTGATACTAAATGTTGGCGTATTCATTAAATTTATTCAAAATTTACTATAAATGTTAATAGATTTATTCATAATTTGTGATTTTCAAATGTCAATAAAAAACAAATGTAGCTTTTAGTCTATCCACGTACCTATTTGCTAAAATTTTTTATCATATTTGTACTTTTTAATATACATAATTTTAAAGTGCACAGAATATAAGAAAATTGATACAAGAACATAGATTAAGTCAACAAATAACTAAATGAATTTAGTCATTATTAAATGAACATTTTATCAAGATCATAACGAGCTGTTTGTATAACAACAAATGACTATGTTCTCAAATATAAATGAACCAAAGATTCAATGTTCAAACTTGCTTATTTTTAGATTGAGCTTTATTAGTTTTGTTTATGCTTGTTGAGCTATCTAAATAAACAAATAAAAATTAGCATTGTATAACTGAGTATCGAGTTATTTATTGAATGTACTAGCTCATTTATGACCCCAGTCCCAATTCCCGAAAGAGATTATTTCTATATTATTTAATGGCGATAGATAATTCAGCAAGTTTAGGATAATTGTATTGCTACACAATTTGATGTTGTTGATCTATGGAATTTAACATCAGTTTTTTTTTTGTGAAGCTGTTTGCCTTTGCTGGATTTGGCTGAAACAATTCTTGGTCTCCAGGTATTATAATTTGGCGCATGCTGTGAGTGAGAGAGTTGTCAGACAACCATCTATGTTGAAAACTGGAACTTTGCGAGATTATCAGCTTGTGAGATGCTACGTCTTTGATGTATTCATACTAAACTAAATTGATGATGTAATATGCCAATATCTTTCTCTAACTTGACAGGTTGGGTTGCAATGGATGCTTTCCTTGTATAACAATAAGTTGAATGGTATTTTGGCAGATGAGATGGGTCTTGGCAAGACTGTGCAGGTTACACTTCATATATTGCTTCATCCGGTGACATTTAATAATAGTAGTTTTTTTTTTCTATTCTCATTTTCCCTGGTTTGTTCCTGTTCACTTTTCATATATGCATGTGAACATTTCTTGTATTTTTTTCTTGCTAAACTTGGAAGCAGATGGCTGTGATTTTTACGCTTTATACAATCAATTATGATTGAAATTTATGATTACAGAAAGGTGGAGAATATAATCGCATATTATAGAAAATATTCAGTCATGTGCCATTATACCTTTTTTAGCATTTAATCCCCCAATGTTGCAATTTATTCTGCTATTTTTGTTGTAGAAGATTTGACATTTATGTTTTCAAACAGGTTATGGCATTGATTGCTTACTTGATGGAGTTTAAAGGGAATTACGGGCCACATCTCATCATAGTTCCAAATGCTGTTTTAGTAAATTGGAAGGTAAAATTTGTTCTCAGCATATGGCCTTCTCCCTCCTTTTTTTATTTGAAATAGCTGTTTCCTGATATAATTTTTCATACAGAGCGAGCTGCTTAATTGGTTGCCTTCTTTAACATGCATATTTTATGTTGGCGGGAAAGATCAGCGTTCAAAACTCTTCACACATGTAAGGCGCTCTAGATATCATCTTCTTAATATGTACTGAATTTTGAAGCCCCTTATGATTTAAACAAAATTGCATTACCTTCTTTTAGTTTTTATGATTGATATGAACAAGATGAAACTTGCTAAAGTAACCACAGAGCTTGAATGCATGCTCCTTGATTCCTGAAAAGTTGGGAACTTCTGCAATCACTGTACCTTATGAACTTGTTTGGATTTGAGGAAATTTAAAGAAATGAAATAAAATCTGGCTGATTATGAATTTACAACCATTGATTTGAGTTTCCTTAAGCTGAAATTGCCAAATTTCCTACATCCAATCACAGCATAGTGAATCTTGACTTGTTTGCCACTTTGATTTGTTGCTTTTTTCCAATTCCATTTAGTTTAACATTTCATCAACTAAGAATGAAATATTTTTTATATCAACGCTGCTTAATCTTTGTGCACTCCTTTGTTTGAATGCCCATAACTTGTCTCCTGATGTTATCTAGAGAAGGGTTTGCTATGCTACCTTAATAATTTGTTGAGAACCATTCAAGCAAAAGTGGCATTTTTTATAATTTCAGAAAAAAACTGCCTACCTTTGTGCGAGGTCTTATGATGTTCGTTTGTAGTTGATAAGCAATAATTATACATCTCTATGATTAGAGAAAATACCTAACTACCTTCTAAATTAAATAGTTTTGCACTATTAAATATTATCAACTAGGCTATGCTTATTCGTTGGTTTCTTTGTCATCCGTTTGGGGCAGTGTCGAGTGGATTTGAGTGATTCATGCTTGGCTTGAACTTAAAGTTCTTGAGGTTAATTTGACTTGGAATCTACTTCAACTTGAATTTTGTTTGAGTCAAGCGGAGCTTGTCAATTTGACTTTAAAATGGGTCTTATTTTGAGCCAATTCAAGACCAGTTTAACTTGACTCAAAATTACTAATACATAACTCATATGATATTATTTCCACTTAAACTTATCCCAAATCTTGAAATGGCTAGAAATTGAATACCACCTATCAAATATTTTTATATTTGATTTTCATTTAGTTTTTTACTTTTAAATCTGTTATTAATATAAAAATTCAAAAACAACATGAAATTGTATTTGCTGTGCGAGCAAATGTGTGTTCATGTATGTTCATAACCAACTAAAAGTTATTTTCAAGCTGTGAATTAGTTTACAACTTAACTCTAATGACTCAAGTCACTAACTTAAAATTTGAGCGAGTTTCGACTAATATTGTCATCCTTATCATCCACTCATATTTTTAAGTTTTAGTTATTGTTGTAAGATGGTATTTAGATGGCCATAGCAAGAGAGCCTAAAAAGAAATTTTATATTATCTTTTATATGTGTGAGTACATCACTCAGTCTAATCATTATTTCTATATTCAATTGATATACATATATATTTTTTAAATTTCAGACATTTATGCAAAAATTTCTTATTACTTTCCTTTTTTCCCCTTTTTTTTAACAAATTGAGGATCTATTTTTTCATAATTGGGAAATTTTATGATATTGGAAAGTACAAGCAGAACAAACAACAATCTTCTATCACATCCATACTTTGTGATCCCTCTTATTAATGTTTATATTATTGACTTATCCTCTAAAAGTTTGAGGTATAAGGTATTGCTTTGAAACTAATCATTCTTTTTTTGAGTTTTTTTAATTCTATGAAAATGCTCTAAAATCCTTGATTGTTGTGGATACACTTGTTGAGATTCCCCACCAATCTCAAAGAGAAGGAAAAAAAAAAAAAACTCTTGAGATAAAGTGGGCTAGTAAAATTTGTTGGAAAGGGAGGGATCCAATGTGAGGGGAGAACCTAAAAAATAATGAGAAGAATGTAGAAAATTATATAACATAATATCTATGGAGGCAAGAGGTAGAGAAGGAGAAGGAAAGAAGAAACAATAGAAGAGAGAATGTGATGCGGACATCGGCACGAAAATCTGACGCATCTATCACAGGAGGCGTCGTAAATCGATGGCTCTGATTTAAGTTGTCATTTATGAATTATTTTCTGCATTTTAGTTTCTATTTTATGCTATTTTCTATTTTACCCCTAGGTTAATTTATTTGAGTGTTGTGGCCCAAGGGGCAATTTTGTAATTTTTTATTTTCTCATGTTGTGGCCTATATATAGGGCCTTTAGCTATTGTAATAGAATGGTTAATGAATATGAAAATTTTGTGTTTTTCCACACTTGTGTTCTTCTTGAGAGAGGACGAGAGTGAGATTCATATGGGAAGGAATCGGAGTTGTCACCAGCCGCAGGATGGGTCCGGGCTCGTGATTTGAAGTCCCTTGGAGAAGGGCAATCGGATCACCCGTCAGTCTTCGGAAGAGTCCAAGGCTCGCGGTTTTTTTAATTTCTCTCTATCGTTTGTTTCGATCTTTGTTTTTGTTCTCTCTCTTCTTTAATTTTTTTTTCCCATCGTCTTCCTCCTCCCCATCTTCGTTTGGCCACCGGATTCACCTCCACCCGAAATCCTTCATACCCTCTCCACCTCATGGCAAATTGAAACTTTCCTAATCCCAAAAACTAAATTAGGAAGACCAAATTTGAAATTCAAATTTCGAATTTCGAATTCTTTCCATTTTAGAATTCCAAAATAGGAAAGTTAATTATGACATCCATCTAATTCAAAATAGATTGGATTCGATATTAATTTTCCTAAATCATAATCTTTGTTTGGAAAACCCCTTTGGAAAACCTTGATTGTTCAATGAAATTTGAATTTTGAAATCTTTCCAAATTTAGAACTCTATTTTGGAAAGTTTTCAAGTCAAATCCACTTTAATCTCTAATTGGATTGGATTTAAAATTCCCCATTCATACCTTCCATATTTAGCCCCTTGTGTTTTAGGAAAGGATTTGAAGTCAAATTCAAAATAATTTGAATTTCAAATGATTTCTATTTATGCTTAAGCCTTGAAGGAAATATCCCTCCATCACCTTAAATCTGAGATTAATTCTCAGATTTAGGCATTAATTACAATTCATTGTGTCCACTCCTCCCTCTCTCTCTCATTAGTTCTAGCCATTATTACTCCCTCATTAACTCCTAAAATTAAGCCCCATTCAAATTCAAATTGAGCATAATTCCCTCCAAACTGTCTCAATTAAAATTTATTAGCCAGTCAAGCAATTCAATCCTCTCCACGTTTTCTCCCTCCCCCCCTCTTGCTGCCAGCCTGCTCCCACCGTATCCCTCTCTCTCCACAGCTCTCTAACTTAATTTCAGAGAAAGGAGGGTTGCAAGGGAACTCCTAATCCCTTACACCACTCTGTTTTCCCCAACTGACCTTGGAAAACCTGTTTATTTTCCTGAGCCGGGTTGCTGTCCAGACTTCTGGAAATTGGTAAATTGCTGTCCAGCAGAAATCTGCAGTTCTACACTAGAGGGTCAGCCCCAAAATTCGATCCAGTGCTGTCCAAACTCCTCTTGGTTGCTGTTTTGTGTACCAAGCACCTAAAACCTGCTGTTTAGAAGATCCGGAGCACGTAACTACTGTCCAAGAAGATCTCCAAAGCTGCTGCCAGAAAATTCCTGCAGTGGTTTTTGGATTCTCATCAACTTGAAGCTTCAAACTGCTGCTGCCCTGAAAATTCCTGCAAAGGACCCTCTCTCTAACAAAACCGTCCTACCCGTTCTACATTAGAATGAATTCCTTGAGGGGAAACCAAAAGAAACGTTGCTTGTTCCATTATCAATTTTGATTGAATTACAATACTAGGATCTTTTTGTACAAGTAAGTCTTATTGAAATGGCAAAACTACTCTTAAACAAACCTAAAAAATAGCAAGCTATTTTTAAATAATACAAAACATTTAATCTATTAATAATTACCAAATTGCAAATAAAAATGACATGATAATACTAGAAACATGAACTCATGACAGAATGAGGTAGACTGCACTGCATCAATTTATCTGGGCTGTAAATAACTTTACATCAAAAAGTTGAAATTTTATTGGATAAAGAACCGAAGATCCTCTCTATGGTATTGTAATATGGCAACATTTATCTCAAAGATGAGAGACGAAGGAGAAATTCATCCAGAATAAGAAGTGATAAAAGGAAAATCCATCTCAGTTGGGAAGAGGACAACGGGGGGGGGGGACATCACCATCATTGCCAATATAGTATATACGGCTCTTCTAATAAATAATTTGAAAAATTTATCAAAACTGTAGAAAAAAACATTTTTGGAAACGTGAAGGTTTCATGGATATTACTAGATTGATTCAACTGGACTGATTCATTTGGTGGATTACGAAGGATCACTCTTAGTGGTTTGTAGTGGGTGTCGTGGGATGGAGAATTATTGTGCTATGTGGGGATTGAAGCGTGATACATGGAGGTTTCAAGTTTGCAACATCGTAGAATGGGGAGAACAAATCGATGGTGTGAACAAAGGTTTGAAATGAGTCTTTGATTTGATCAATTAATGATGTAATCTAGTATATTGACGAGGATTAAGAACAAAATGCAGATTATGCTAAAATGTGAAGTTGCACGGGACATTGTGGTGGGTTAGAGATGTGTAAGTGCATTGCAGGCTTGGCCAATTGTTGAAGGGTTGTGTGGGATTTGCATGATGTGGATGGTCGACCGAAAAGAGTAGCGAGTGTCATATAAGCATAAAGTTGGCAAGCAAGTGATGCGAGGAGGGAACAAATTTAGGGGATTATGGAAGACATACATTGTAGTTGTGTTGGAAAGTGTCGAGGAGGAAACAAATTTATGGGATTATGGAAGACATACATTGTAGTTGTGTTAGAAAGGTAGACACTGGCTACTCATATTGCAGTGAAGTTGCATGCATACATATGAGTTGTTGGAGAAAAAGCACAATGCAAACCGATTTATTCATTGTAATTGGAAACTTCCACTATGTGGGTGTCAGAGAGGGGGGAAAATCTTGCAAATAGATAAACCTTTGGAGGTGTAATGGGCATTGACATGGTCTATGGAGACATTGGAGAATGTGGGCTTGGGATTGATGGAGGAGATGATGATTGCGACAAAGTCTTAGAGGTGGATGGGGTTGACGGGCCTTCTGAGCATTGAGATAGGTTGCACGAGAAGATGATGAGAATATCGGCATATGAGAGGATGCTTTGGGCCTTGGAGTTTGAGGGAGGTTTTGTTGCCAAAGCTGGAGTTGATAGAGGGGAAGATCAATTGAAGGAGAAGATACACAACGAAGATATTGAAGATTGACAGTAGCTTTGAAGTCAACATCCAAGAGCTCTTCGGATGGCTTTTCTCCTTGAAGAACTTGAATGGATGAAGGAAGGAATGGCCTTGACCTGATGTAATCAACATAGTTGAAGTAATGGGTGAGATAATTGTGGCCTAATGCTTTGATAAATGGTGATTGGGGTTTGGATTGCTTTGGTGAATTGTTTGTCTTTGTTGTAAATTGATAGAGTAGGGTTATAGAATTTGTCGGAAAGGAGAAAATCCTGCTTCAAGGGAGAGCCAAGGTGGAAGTGAAGAAATGTTAGAAAATTAGATGAAAAATGCCTCAAGAGGCATGGGGATAGAGAGGAAGAAGGCAAGTATAATCCTATAGGTATGTTAGCTCAACTAATACAAATTCTTCATACTCATTAATTATTATTGCAATGATTTCCTCGTATGCTTTAATTTTGCAAGTGGGGTGAGGACCGAATACGTGAGATCCCTATGGGCAACATGATGATGTATAGGGATGACCTAGATGTTTTGCAACTTAGCCAAGTTTATTAAAGATAACATATTTTAACTTCAAAATTATTTTTAAAAATTAAATTAATGAACACTTTCTTATGTTTTTGATGACCATGACTTCATACACGGATGTAATATTGGCCACCCTACCAAAGTAGTGTCGTGTGTTTAGGAAGGTATGGACGGCACGTGTAGCAATCATTAACTGGAAAAGTGTGGAGTGGAACCTCCTTGATCGAGTGATGAGGCAATTTGGAGGTGTTCGATTCACCGCCTGGAACCTATACGAAGAAGATATAGATGGATAGATGGCTGAGGACAGGTCGACATGGACTGGACATTTCAATATCGGGCATACATCGAGCTGTTGAACAACATACTTGCATTTCTTCTTCCAGTGATTCCACCAAAAGCAAGAGGTAATCAGGAGTTGGGGACTTACCTATGATGGTTTAGGTAATGAGAATCAATTTATTTATTACCGCCTCAAACATTGCTACCAAAAACTATTTTTTCAAGATTTCCTAGAGAGTGATTGGCAGTACATATACTCACATAGTTGCAATACAAAATATGTCTTAACTTTTTCCTTAAAATTTCTTTGAAAAATAATACCTTTTACCCTGAATATGTTCATCAGGAAGACTACTACGTATGCAGTTTCAACATTCTAGAACAACTCAATGGCAGGCATAGAGAAAATGTTAGCTCCATGTAGTTGGCCACTGGTCAGGTCATTGAGCTAGTGAACAGAGTACAAAGATTGGTGCAAGTAGAATATAGTTCATTCTACGGTAGCACATATGAGCAGGCTCAATACAAGAAAGATGTTAGAGGTACACAAGCAGCTCAAGGTTCTGGACGTTCTACTTTAGATGATCCATCTAGATCCATATGGGGCATAAGCTAAGAGAAATCAGGAAAGTTCATCACAACCCATAGTCCAGACTAATAACATGAAGGCAAAAATAATCCTAAAGGGGAATCTAAAAAAATTTTCTTATTCCATGTTCAAATATGAATGAATTACAAGATTAGGTTTATTCGTAGAATTATTCCATATTAAAAGAACAAAACTACCTTCAAGAAAATAGATAAAAATATAGTCCTATTACGCATGACATTTAAACCACCAAGAATTAGTTAATTACAAATAAAGACTATTAGATAATAATACTATCAACATATACTCGCAACGGATTGAGGTGGACCTGTGGTGCTTCAAACTCCCTTCTCTTACTCAATATGCTCAAGATCTTTATTGCGCCTGCTACCACTAAGTTGTAACTCAAGCATGCCCATGGAAGTGGGATACCATGCCTTGGGCCACTTGCCTCATTTCTCCAGCTTTTTATGGCGACTTTCGCTTGTTGAGAGTTTGATGCTGTTCTTGCTAATGATGTCAAGGTGTACTTGGGAGAAGGGCTGTCAGGGTTCAGTTTGTGGCTTACTTTTGGCAAGGTGGGTGGTATTGGAGGTGGCAACTCAGAAAAAAATAGTACAGTTGTAGGAGGTGAATGAGGAGATGGCTGCATGTAGGAAATATCAGGTCAACATACTTTTTGAGAGGCAACATGATGTGAAACTACTAGGAGTTACGATCAAAATTAAAAAGAGAATTATTAAAGTTTGCTTTTTATAATTTTATGGGGATCATGCAAGATAGAGTTAAGATTTAGAAACGTTAACTTTGCTTAGGCCAAAGAGTTGCAAGAGAGATTAACCAAAACGAATCATTCAAAGTTCTAGGCGAATTTCATATGCAAAGTATAATAACAAAACCCAACGTTTAACAACGAGAACTTCACCTTGGGGCCGTATCACTCAAAGATTGGTGGACTTTTGGCGGAGATAGAAGATCCAAGCGATGAAGGAAGTTACCACTAGAGAAAGGGCGCCGAAGAACTTCGTCGGAGGAAAAGTAGCCGGTTGGGATGAAAGTCGTAGATGACCGTCGAGGCTCCAAGTGTGCTTTGAAAGTTGTCGGTCGTAGATGCTTGCAAGGATTGGCACGACTCTCTCCAAGTACTCTTCCACGGTGGTCTCGTCTTCAAATCCTACATCGAAGCAAGGTGACCGTAGGACGTTGATGCTTCCGTCGACGTTGAATACTAGACCCCACTCAAGCTCGGGATCCGCCATTCAACATTGAAGAGAATTGGGGAGAGAGATGTCGTCGTCTCTTCTTCTTGCTGAAGTTTCCCAAGAGAGGAAGTGAGGGGGGCGGTCGGCCAAAACAGAGGAGGAGTGGGCGGGTGGATGGGGTGAGGGGAAATTAGGTTAAGCAAGGGAGAGAGGGAGTTACACAAATCTGAAATTAATTTTCAGAATTTGTGTGAATTGGAGGGAAAGAAATTTGAAATTGGTTCAAATTAGCAAGAGAATTAAGGGGTAATTAATGGGCATAAAATGGGACCCATTAAGGAGGAGGCCGGCGGCTAATAGAGGGAGAGGGAGCTTGAGAATTTCAAAACTGAAATTAGGCTCAGATTTTAAACAAAATTGGAGGGGGAATTAATTTGAAATTGATCTCAAATTAATAGGGTAATTAATGCATTAAGTGGAGACATGAAGGAGGGCCCATCCAAGGTGGCCGGCGGCATCATGGGGGAGATTTTGTGTGGGGAGCAAGGGTTTGGGTTTCCAAATCGGCTCATGACATTTAGGGAGGATTAAATTGAAATCCTTTGAATTTGAAATTTTTGTCATGAACCGGAGTTAAAACTTTCTTAATTTGGAATTTCCAAATTTGGAAAGTTTTCGAAATTCAAAAAAATAATTTCGAATTTCGAAATTAGCCGTTGTAGAGGATGGGGGAAGAGGAGGTCGGTGAGGAGGAGGTTTCACCAGCGGCAATGGGAAGGATGGTGGCCGACGGGTTGGGGAGCTTTGGACCGACGGGTTTTGGGGAAAACGAAGAAGAGCGGAATGATGGGGATAAGCCACGAGTCACTGACTCTTCCAATGACTGGTGGGTGTTGCTTTTGGCCCTCACCTTGAGCTTTCTCTCTCACTTCTCTCTAGCTCTCATGCAAGAAGAGTAAGAAGAAACGAAACCAAATTTTCATTCAATAATCCATTAACCTATTACAAAGCATGAGACCCCTATAAATAGGTCTTCAAACATAAAGAAATAAGTACTCAAATGCCCCTTGGGCTACAATAAAACATAACTCCCCATAGGGGTAAAATGGGAAAACAGTAAAACAAGACAATAATAATAAAATACATAATGTCATCTAAATCAGAAGTAGAGGCGCTGAATCGTGGCCGTCGATCTGTGGTTTCGCCGGCGATAAACATGTCGGTAGCGTCTGTCGATGTCCTTATCACAATAACAACATACTTTTTGAGATGCTATTGCCTCTTTAACACATTTGGGGCTCAGGTGATGCAAGGCAACCTTAAATACCTTGGAAGATAATTCCATAACTTAGGATAATTTGTTTGATTGAATTGATAGCACGCTAGTATTTAAAAACTATTGAGTTTAAGGTGGTTGCTTATGTTATTTTTCAGGAACTTGATTTTTCTAGTGGTTTGTTTTACATGTAAGATGATTTTTTCACTTTCAATCGTGGTTATCATTATTATAACATGGTCGATGATGAAAAAAATTGTAGGATAAACAGCATTTTCTTCTCATGGAGTTACAAGATACCAAATTAATGTCAATGCATGAATATATATTATCTATATGCTAAACTAGAAATTGGTGTTTGATGTGGGGGACAAAGCACTTTTCTTCAACATTCAAATTTAAATTTAACAAATATTTTGGAAAGAAATACTTCAAATAAATTTTTCTGAAATTAATCTGCTAGGTCTTATTGCTTCGAACTTTGGACTTCCATTGTTTCAATGCCAGTCTTCCAGAAAAGTAGTGGTAGCCAACTGTGTATTCTTGGAAAATTGTGATAGAATTCTTATGAGAAATTCTTTAGAAAAACCCAAAAACTCTTCCATTGACATTTGGCATTTTTTTGGTGTAAATATCTATCAATGTGAGAAATTCAGATATGGGTGAGAACTTCACCGAAAAAATCCTTGCCATTTATATGATTTCCATAATAGGAATTTTATCCAGAAATTTGGAACATTTTGTATTTTCATGATTGTATTGGCTCTTGTAATTTGGATGCTTAGCTTTAGGATTTAAATGTTGCTATAATTTAGAGAGCAGCATACTGAAAATGCATGCATGCATGATATGCGCAGAGTATTTGGAAACAAGTTTTAAAATGACATTTCAACTTACTGCTTTGCAATAGTTAGCTAGTGATTCAAGTAATATTCCAGATAATATGATTTTTTTTTAAATGACATTTCAACTTACTGCTTTGCAACAGTTAGCTAGTGATTCAAGTAATATTCCAGATAGTATGAGTTTTTTTTTTTTTTAAGTTCATGATGGACAATCATGCTGATCAATTTGTATTTTTTTCTGCACAGGAAGTTTTGTCTGTGAAGTTTAACGTGCTTGTTACAACTTATGAGTTTATCATGTATGATCGTGCAAAGCTGTCTAAAATTAATTGGAATTACATCATCATTGATGAAGCCCAACGCATGAAGGATAGAGAATCTGTTCTTGCCCGTGACCTTGATAGGTATCGTTGCCAGAGACGTTTGCTTCTTACTGGAACTCCTCTTCAGGTGTGTCTTAGCACTGCTTCGATGCATGTTGGTTCCAAATTGCCCATGCCTGTTACAATTTAAATTAATGATCTTAGCTTGCTTGTCCTTTCTTGCTTCTTTATGATTTGGTGTTATCGCACGTTCAAACATTGTTTTGTGTTTGGTGGCCAGGAACAAGGGGGTGTTGGGGATGGTTGTTGGTTTGTTTGACAGGCCAGATTTTATATTTTAGTGTAATGCCAATACATTCTTATGAATTAGTTCTTGCTATCAAGGTTGATTATGATACAAAAATTGGATGGTGTTCAATGATTTAGATACGGTGCTTGCTATTTGATGTTTTGTTTGATTGTGTTGTGGATATAAGTAAATGATTATTTTCTTTCTGCAGAATGATTTGAAGGAATTGTGGTCCCTCCTTAATTTACTTCTCCCAGAAGTGTTCGATAACCGCAAAGCATTTCATGACTGGTTTTCTAAGCCCTTTCAGAGGGATGGTCCTTCACAAAACACTGAGGAAGATGATTGGCTTGAAACAGAGAAAAAGGTTATTATCATCCACCGACTGCATCAAATTCTGGAACCCTTTATGCTGAGACGGCGTGTTGAAGATGTAGAAGGCTCTCTTCCAAGCAAGGTATGCAATTTTCTTTTACTTTGCAAGTCATCTAATTTATCATAAACAGAAACAATGCACGTGAATGCCTTAACATTCATCATATGCTTTTCAAAATATTTAAAAATGGTCCAAAGTCAAATAGTAAATATTTTATTAAATTATAAATTATTCAAATATGTTTCATTTTTTAATATATTGTCTTTTTAAATTATCTTGTAGCATCAGAAATATTTAAATGCAAAATTACTATATATATATATATATATATATATATATATATATATATATATATATAAACACAATATTTATCTTGTTTGGAAGATTTTTATGTGC
Organism: Dendrobium officinale; assembly: GCA_019514585.1. Taxonomy (NCBI): domain Eukaryota; kingdom Viridiplantae; phylum Streptophyta; class Magnoliopsida; order Asparagales; family Orchidaceae; genus Dendrobium; species Dendrobium officinale. Next base: position 31,224,361 of record CM033696.1, read on the forward strand.
TTTTTGTAAAAACATTTGGGAAAAAATAATGCCAAAATATAAATCAATAGGTCAATCTCAGATGAAAATATGCAAATGAAATAAAAAATGGATAAATTTTAAATAATTTAGGAGTTAAAATAAAATATTAATTAAATGATACTTAGATTTATTTGTATTATTTAAAATTAAAAATATTTATATGTTGAGTTTATAATTTCAAATGAAGAGGTTTGATTTTTTTGTAGTAAATCAAAGAAATATGAATGAAGTATACGCAGGAGTTTAAGATAACAAGATATAAACCAATAACCTCTTAGATCGGTTTGGATTACCTTGATAAGTGAATAAAGGTTAACCTCTTTTATGGTTATTATTTTTAATGAAGGGATGCAATATCTTTTCAAAATAAAGGTTTGAGATATTCGAGTGAAATCCCTTTTAATTGTAGTATAGATTAGGCTAAAATAATTTCTTGACATGCTTGCAGGTGTCCATTGTGTTGAGATGCCGAATGTCAGCCATGCAAAGTGCCATATATGATTGGATTAAGTCTACTGGTACTATTAGAGTCAACCCTGAGGAAGAGTTGCTCAGAGTTCAGAGGAACCCAATGTACCAGATCAAGATGTATAAAAGTCTTAAAAATAAATGCATGGAACTGCGCAAAGTTTGTAATCATCCTCTTCTTAACTATCCGTATTACAATGACTATTCCAAGGACTTCCTTGTGAGGTCTTGTGGAAAACTTTGGATTCTGGATAGGATTCTCTTAAAACTTCACAGGTCAGGTCATCGTGTCCTTCTTTTTAGCACTATGACAAAGCTACTTGATATAATAGAGGAATACTTGCAGTGGCGCAATCTCATTTATAGGAGGATTGATGGTACAACAAGCCTAGAAGATCGGGAGGCTGCAATTGTGGACTTCAACAGTCCTAACTCTGACTGTTTCATTTTTTTGCTCAGTATACGTGCTGCTGGGAGGGGTCTAAATCTCCAAAGTGCAGATACAGTTGTGATATATGATCCAGATCCAAACCCACAAAATGAGGAGCAGGCAGTTGCTAGGGCTCATCGTATCGGGCAGAAGAGAGAGGTAAAAGTTATATATATGGAAGCAGTTGTTGACAAAATAACGAGCTTTCAGCGAGAAGATGAGATAAGGATTGGAGGTGGGGGGGAGATTTAGATGATGATGAACTAGCTGGTGAAGATAGATATATTGGATCAATTGAGAGTCTTATTCGTAACAACATTCAACAATATAAGATTGATATGGCAGATGAGGTCATAAATGCTGGTCGTTTTGATCAGAGAACAACACATGAAGAACGTAGAATGACTTTAGAGACATTGTTACATGATGAAGAAAGATACCAAGAAACTGTGCATGATGTTCCCTCCCTTCAAGAGGTAAATCGTATGATTGCACGCTCTGAAGAAGAAGTTGAGCTTTTTGATCAAATGGATGAGGAATTTGATTGGACAGGGGATATGGTAAAATATAGTCAAGTTCCAAAGTGGCTTTGTGCAGGCACTAAGGAGTTAAATGCCGTCAATGCTAGTTTATCTAAGAAGCCGTCCAAAAACATGCTGGAAAGCAATATTCATATGGATCACACTGAGATATTCTTTGGCTCATCCCTGAATAAAACTGAGAGAAGGGGCCGTCTTAGAAGTTCATCAAATGCCAAAAGTCTTTCCATTTATGCGGAATTTGATGATGAAGATGGTGATGACTTTGATGCTAGCTCAGAGGATTTGTTAGATGACGGAGAGGCAGATGGAGAGGGAGAAATTGGGGAACTTGAAGAAGAAGAGTTTAATGGTGCAATTGATGCACCTCCAAGTAACAAGGAACAATCAGATGAAGAAGGATTAATTTGTGAGGATGGTATTTACAACTCCTCTCAGATAATGGAGGGTAACAGAAGCGTTAATATGACTGAAGAAGCAGGGTCAACCGGCTCTTCTTCTGGAAGTAAAAAGCTGATGCAGCCTGTTACCCCTTTTTCATCTCAAAAGTTTGGATCACTTTCTGCTTTAGAATCTAGGAAATGCCCTCCTTCAAAAAGCACGGTATGTAGAGATTGCTTCTTGCCTAATCATGCGGTTTACATTTTAATTTGTCGTCTTATAATCAGTTCCAAAACATGTAATTGCCTTTCTAACATTCTAGCCAGATGAGCTGGAAGAAGGAGAAATTGCAGTATCAGGGGATTCTCAGATGGATCTGCAACAATCGGGAAGTTGGGCTCATGACCGTGAAGAGGGTGAAGAAGAACAGGTTCTCCAACCAAAATTTAAACGCAGGCGCAGTATTCGGATTCGCCCAAGAAATCATGTTGAAAGACTTGTAGAGAAATCCAACAATCATAGGAGTTTTTCAGAGCATGGATCACAAATGCTCTTGCAGATGAATCATGATTATGATTTACAATTGAGGACTGATCAAGACCTTGATGTGTTCACTGAAGATAGGATGGATATGAGCTCTGCTTCACATAAGAAGAGACGGAATTTGCCATCAAGAAAAGCTATATCAGTTACGAAAGAAAATTCTGGTAAATCAGCTTATGGTCCTGGTCCTTCTGTACCCGCTGAGGATGCCACCGAACATTCCCGGGGTAGTAGTTGGAATGGGAGGGCTGTTAGCATTGCCAGTCAAAACTTCATTGTTTCGAAAATGCCAGATAGTACTCAGAGGAAGGTAACTCTCTTTCCTTTTGCTCTATTTGGTACTTCTGAGTATTTTATTGAACTAGTATTTTTGAATACATAGGTACATCAAAATGATGAGTTCGTTATTTTGTTGCTTCCATCTAACTGCATCAAGACTTTGTGAACACTTTGACCCAAATTCCAGTCTAGACGCAACAAATAATCAATTGAAGTAACTTAACCATTTTTTTTTATTTTTAAATAGTGGATATCTTTGTTTGTGATAAGTTGCCTCATGCAAAGAAGCAAAGAAGCTGAATAAGGGCAGTCACAAAATTAATGATGCCTAATTATAATATTCTTGCTATTCTTGTTCCACCCTACGAAGCATTTTTTTTCTTTTGAAATTACAGGACTTGAATGTCAAAACAACAAGGATATTTTTTTTTCATTTCTGAATATTAATAACTAAAATTTAAACAATGCAAAATTGAGGTAAAGAGGGAGTGAGGGATGCACAAAATTAGGGATGAAAAATTATAACAGTCCTCCATTAGCTCTACACTATGAAGCTTTTATTTTTTTAATTAGCAGGACTTGAATGCATAAAACAATGAGACTAGTTTTTTAGTATGGATATCAACAATTAGCATTTAGATAATGTGTTGAAACTCGTCAATAAAACAAGTTGAGAGAGATGTAGGGAGGGTGATGCTTAAAACAACGTGATTGTTTTTTTATCATATTTTGGATATCAAAAAATGAAATTTAAACTTGTCAATAAAACATGTTTTAAGTTTGAACTTTTTAGAAATAATAGACTGAGGAACCGAATAATTAAAAACTTGCGCAGGATTCTATGATTATAATAATCATGAAATTACAATGTCAACGTCTGAGGTCTGTCTAGTAAGTGCTAGTGAAGTATGCAGTAGGTGTCGAACTAGTGTTTATGACATGTCGAGATGTATTAAGTGTCAAAGCAGTGTCTATGACGATTGAAAAGGTTTGATAGAAGATAGTGTGATATTAATGTACATCCAAAGGTAATACATGGCATGCATCAGAAGTGTTGAAAAAGTTCTGGTATCCTTAGAGTTGTCGATATATAATAGGATATTCTCTTTAAAATGTCCATTTTGCATTATTTTATTCTAGATGATCAACTAGAAACACTAGCATTAATTGAAACAAGCACCACTAGGAAACCGTTTCATGGAATGGAATAGATAAAACTGAAATCGCTTAACCCAAGAATAATTCTTCCATTAAAATTGTGCAAGGTCAGATAGCATTGCAAAGGGGAGCTCTGATGTTGTTGAAATATTCACATGTTTTTTTTTTTTTAATTTTGCATTTAAGATTTTTCTTTTTTGGGCAAGGGTGCGGTATTGTTATGAAGTTAGACTAAGTTTTAAGCATCATTTAATCACCATTATGATTTAGACTCTGGTGATCGCCTGATTTTCCTATGGATGAAACTGGGAAGCAATAGAAGCCATATTCAAAATTAGTTTCAACAAAAGCAAAAGTAAATGGCATTGTCATCATTCTTCAGTTATTTTTAAAAATTAGAACCATGTTGAATGCTAATGAGTTAGTTTACCTTCTAGTGCAACAAGAAACATTATTGTTACCTTAAACCAAATTTACTAGCACATTAGGATTTTGATATGATCGTATCTTTTAAAATCTTTTATTAACATATCTGTTTTCTTTGCACATATCTTTCTTACCTAATCCTCATTGCTCCCAACACTCATCTCTCTTGAGGTGCACCTTATCGATGTCTTCACTATTAATAAAAGTTTTATGTTACCCATGTTCTACATAATTGTTGTTGATTTAATTATATGTAGCTAGTTTAACTAAAATATTATCACATGCACCAATGATATAGGTAATTTATATGTTTCATTAAAGACTTCTATATTTAATTCTCCTGTTCATTCGATGCTATGCCATTGTTATTTAAAGAATAACAATGCTTATGGTGCTCAATTCTTCTGGATGAGATTCAAGTATAATGAATTAGTTTCTATTATTATGAGATATTGTTTCTTTTCGCATTGCATCTGTATGGTAGCACAATTGAGGGAAGGATTTGTTGTAGATGGACAATGTTGGCATGGCTGTTTGTGGCTCTGGCATACCAAGTATTAGAACCATGCCTGTCCTTTTCTTGCATACTAGGTGTTGGCTATCACAACATGGAAACCATGGACTTTAGTTGTGCATCATGTGGCTATATTTTTTGCTCGATTTCTACCACGCATGTGATATTGGTTTAATATTCATCTTTTTTTTATTGAGAAGAAATCTAAAATAGTACTCTGATTATTTTTATGGTGTCATTGTTGTATCAAAGTATCACATTTCTACTATTTAGTTTGACTTTATAAAATTGGTCCAAAATTGTAGCGGGATGCAAGATTGATCCCAATTAAGTCCCCAAGGGGCTGTGATCATTTTTTTATAGTTGAGAGACTAAATTAAAGAAATTTGATATTCTGGGATTAAATTGACCGCATACGAATAATTGAGTGACTATTTTGGGCTTTTTCCTTCTTAATCACTCCAAAACATACAAATCTGCGTGATACTGAAGTGCATCTGGTGAATGTCCATGCACTTAGTGAAAAATGTCTACAACCTTTTCCTTGGTTGATGCGATAATCGACATAACTTGCAAGTTGGTGTAATAGCTGGAACTGCTGAAGCAAAGTGTTTTAGGTTTGCACATTTGAGTCACCAACCTTCTGCAGTATGAATTACTTGAACCTATTGTTTGCATTTATTAAGTATCATCTATGATTATTCTTGAGCTTTCAAGTAACAACGGAAGTACTCTAAATAGAATGTGCACCCTAGTTGCTGCCAGCATAGTGATATTTTTGTCCTGCTACCTTGAATTTTTTTTGCTTCAATGGAATGCCATCTTTGTGGATGAATCCTTGCGTATTTTGTTTTGATAGTAAGAACTGCTGCTCATGTAAACCAGTATTATATATCGCCCTCATTTCATGAAAGATGAACAATTGATCTGGTAAATTGGAGTTATCTCTTTTGGAATTTTGTTATACTTACAAAAAGCATTATATTTCCTTATTTGATTTTGTTAGTCAATGGGAAATTTAGTTAATTCCATCTTTTCTTGTCTGAGCCTCAGACATCAAGACTGGCAGTGGTAAATATTAATGTGCTGCATTCCGTCTATAACTTGATGGATAAAATTTTCATATCTTTTGTGATCAATGTTGTGTTGCTGAATGACAGTTTTCCAATGCAGTGCAAAAATGTGATCAGCAAGCTTCATAGGAAAGTAGACAAAGATGGCAGTCAAGTTTTCCCCGTCCTATGTGATTTTTTGAGGAGGAAGGAAAATTATGGTTTTAAGAATCTTGTGGGAAAGAGTAGTGTTCTCCTAGACCTACAAAGAATTGAACAACGAGTGGACAATTTGGAGTATAATGGTGTGGCGGACTTCATAGCAGATGTACAGTTGATGTTGAAAAATGTTGTTCAGTATTGCAATTACTCTCACGAGGTATGCTTTTCTCATTCACATGTTTTTCTTCATGCGCTTTTAGATGTGATCTCAAACATTTTCACCAACTTGCAAAATATTGTTTTGTTGTTTTGCCTCATTATTTTTCATAAAATTGCACGTGGTCCTTAATTTAAATCATTCACTTGTGTTCTGGATTTTAGAAGTCCAAGCAATCTGGTTATTTTCATCTACTTTTCTGCTAGCTTTTTTAAACCTTGGAAGAACCAAAATCTTGTGAAAAATGAGGTAATTTTTACCTATTTTTTTTCTTGTTTAGAAGTGGACCAACTGAGAGTGAATGGGAGACTGGCAATGGTAGCCACCATTTTTATTTTAGACTTGAATTGGGTTGGAGTAGTTCCATGGGGTACCTTGCGAACAGGCAGCCTCCATGAATTGGGACCATTGCCAAATGTTGGAACCAGTTGAAGAGGGTTTCAAGTTGGAAACTGTGTTCATATAAAAACACATATAATCATCTGACCGAAGTGTATTTTTTCTAAAATGCATCAAGGAGATTGTATCAAGAGAGTACCATGGAAGGTCATGCCACTAAGGGATCTGTTTGGTTGCCTGAAAAAGGAAGACTAATTTGGAGTTGTTTGGATGAGTATAAAAGAAATATATGATATTATTATTTTTATTTGATTTGAGGTTAAATGAATGCAATATAAAGTATAAAAAGGGTATTGGTCAGTGACCGACATTGGTGGTGGTGTGTCTGATGTTGGGCGGAGGGCAGCTGGCGGTGCTGTTAGGTGGCGATAGGGCGGTCAGGCGGTCAGCTTGCGGCAATTGCAATGAATTTTCGGTGTATTTGGAACTCGCTCAAATCCGAGGAATTTAAAATACACCAAAAATGAACTAGAGTTTGTATTCTAAATTCATCAAAATTTTACATTGTATTTGTTTTACGTCAAACTAAACGCCAATATTCTCAAAATCGCTGTATTTGAAATACTTTACACTCTTTTTGTAGGCACTTACAGTGCTCAAAATAAATTGTTATGAACACTGTCAAAATAAATTGTTATGAACAATTAAATAAACTACTTTAGTTTCTTTGAATTTAATTCAATTGGAATAAGCACTTACAGTGCTCAACTAGGTGGTGATATTAAGTTGAGTTCAAGTGAGTTGAGCTCCACCCCAACTGGAAATCAATTACAGGGACCTAGCTCCAGCTTGACTTAGGTTTTGAGTTGAGTTTATTTGAATTGTAATCTAATCAGTTTTGGGTCGGTTTAAAAATCAAAATATTCTGGAATTGATTACCTCCAGGCTTTAAATTTGAAATTTCTTAAAAAAAAAAGGATTATATTAAACCAAACTCAGTGATAACCAAAGACCAAAGCATAACTGCTTTTAAAAAACGAATGATGAATAAATTTAAAACGAAAGCGAGAACCCTCAGGAATAACAAATCCGCACCGTAAGGATTTTCTGATTTGCTGGGAAGGAACGAGGACAAATAAACAAGAAAACAACCCCAAAACACGACTACCTTCAAAGTAGAGTTTCAAACAAATTAACTTATAAAGGTTGAACAAACTAAAAATCCTAAGATTCTTGGAAAAGAGCTTTGAAAAAAAGTTTAGTGGTTTGTGTATGTAAAATGTAGGCAAAAGAAGATTTCCATATTTACAAAAATTTAGATCATCAAGTAGGAAGCAACCTTGCGATGATGTGGCTAAAAAGATCTATCTTATTCATGATCATATATATCTTGCTATTTAATCGGGCTATTGAGACACTTTTCTAAGCTGCATCTATGAGTCATAACACATTGTTATTCCATAGTTAATCTCCAAATAAGCCAATTGCAATACACAAAATACCATAAATCCCTTCTATGAAAAGATAATCCGTAATTATGAAAGAAATGTGGAGTTTAATGAAGCGGAATAGCTTGCGTTTTAGTTTTTTTACTGTTTTATGAACACTTATGCTGACCATTGAATAAAGTCTTGCAATGGGACATCTTTGATGCCCCCAAAATATCAATGTTCTTCCTCGCACTAGACATATTTTAATCACGATAATGATTGTTGGAATGTTCTAACAGGTGAAGTGCGAAGCTGCAATGATTCACGACCTATTCTTTGACATCATGAAGATTGCATTTCCAGAGACAGACTTTAGAGAAGCTCGAAATGCACATACATTCTTCAGCCCTGCAGCAACAGGAGCTGCGCCATCTCCAAGGCAGCCCTCCTTGAGCCAAAGCAGACGACTTCCCCAGATGGAGACCCGGCCAAGCTCCAGCCCTACCAAGGCTCGGGGTCATACCTCTGCTGCTCTCCAGGAGGATCGGCAGGACTTCGGTCCAGCGCACCCCGCAGATCTTGTCATCTGCAAGAAGCGGAGGAATGACAGGGATAAGCAGCGAGTGGGTCCCTCTTCCCCAGTCACCCCTAGGTGGATGGGACCGCCCCTGCCCCCGGCGAATCAAAATCGTCCATCTCCTGCTAGGTCTCCAATAACAAATAGAAGTACCAGGACTCCTTTCCAGAGGGATGCTCATATGGTTCATCCTGATGGAAGCCCGGCCAGTGGTCTATCTCCAGGTTTGAAAGAGGTTCAGTGGGCCAAGCCTGTTAAGAAAATGAGGACAGATTCAGGAAAGAGGAGGCCAAGCCATTTATGATTGTAGGTGATCAATTAAAGCTTAGTGGTTCGAATGGTGGCCTAACTGGTTCAGAGAGGTCATGCATCCTGCCCCAACTTTCCCTGTAATCCTTCATCACATTTCTTATTTATTTTCACATACTAGGAGTCGGTTGGGAATGAAAGAAGGGCTTAGAAATGTCTAGATTGTTCCTCTGTAATTTGGAAGTTGCTATTCCTAATGAAACTTCCTAGTGCTCAAACATTCACACAGGGTGGCAGGCAATGTAGTTGTATCAAAAAAAAAGAGGCAAAAAGAAAAAAAAAAAAAAAAGAAAAAACTAGTATGCCTCATGCAGAGTGTTTGAATTGAGGATATCTCATCATTCTTTTAGATGTTACTAACATCTTTAAGTTAAAGCTACTGTTGCAAAATGTTAGAAGTGTAATATATAATATGATATTTTTAGTAGAATTGAGGCATTTTATTAGTTCATCATGAAGCGAATGACTGGCTTGAAGTTGGCGAACGAAAACCCTTTATTTTATTATACTCCAAAGATGTTTTGTGTTTTGATTTTGAAGGTTTTTTGACAGTTAATTAATCCAAGGTGCCTATTTTTGTGGCTGCCAATGCTCACTGGGTGCCTTTGTCTTCCATTTCAAAATTTGGTTTTAAAGAATTTATTTAAGAAAATTAAATTTTAAATTTATATATTTTTAGCACATTTTAAAATTGTCAGTTTCAGGTTATGTAAGTAGACACTGAGGCCTTCTAAGGCTTTGATTGGAATCGCTCTCTCACTGCTTTTCCAAATAATTTTTTAGTATAATTTTTTTTAAACTATAAATTTATTTAGTAGAAAAATGTTTAAGTAATGAGAATTTTTTTCCAAATAAAATGGAGGGTGAACAGTGCAACGCCAATGTTGGCGTCAAAATGTTCACCCACGCGATTTTTCTGTCTCAACTGGATTTGCCGAAGAAACGGGTGAAAGAGGAGAAGATGGTTAACTTCACAGAAGCGTATAAAATGGAGTTCGATTGGAGATGAATAACAACATTTTTCGAGTTTCACTATATCTTGGAGTGAAAAATGGGATTTTCAGTTGGAGATGCCCTCAGTCATTCATTGACGCTGGTTACAATTAATTGTTTTTTCAATATTTTCTATTTTGACACTTGGCCAAGTCAATTCTCTGGCAGCTAATTCTAAGAAAGTAAGAAACCAAATGTGCAATATCACCAGTAATCATTGCAAGAACATATCCCATCTTGAAAGCAATGAAAACGATTAACATCTCTGACCACCATCTTCCTCTTTGTAACCTTAGAGAACAATTTTATAGCAATGTGACAATCATCACACATTCTAAGGTTTTTAATGACATGGATTGGCGCTCCCCAAGGCGTGCTAATAAGCCCAAAAACAATAGCCAACTTTTCACTATGAAATTTCAAGTATCCTTCCTTGTGTTCTTCCTCCACATCATGCAGAACACTATCAGTGATAGGAACATAACCAATTCCCTTTATCTCATCTAATAGCTCAACTAACCTTTTATGAATCTTTTCTATCAATGGATGTCGATTGTCCTCTGAAGCAAACACATTCAACTCATTCCTCACCTGTATCCAGCTTACCCCTGGTTCCTTTTTAATGCATTTTTCTCTCATTAACCTTCTAACTTTCACTACTGCATCCCACCTATTTGCTTTCGCATACATGTTGGAGATCAAGATGTAAGTCCCCACATCATTGGGATATAACTGAAGGATGTAGTCAGAGACTTTCTTGCCAAGGCCAAATCTCCTATGTGTTTGGCAAGCACTAAGAAGTGTTCTCCATGAAATTAAGTCCCATTCAGAATGTGTAGTTCTCATGTATCTATCAGCCTCATCCAAAAGCCCTGCTCTGCACAAGAGCCCAACTATGCACGTATGGTGTTCCACCCCAGGAGAAATTCCTAAATTTCTCATGAAATGATTGACATAATAGAGTCCTTCATCTACCAACCCCAGATGGCCACAAGCTAGCAACACACCAATGAAAGTTACATAGGTTGGAGCAACTTCGTTTACAAGCATGTCATGGAAAGTCTCCAATGCTTTTCTCCCAAGACCATTATGTGAGTAGCCATTAATCATACAGTTCCAGGTTATGGTGTCCTTACAAGTCAGATCAACAAATATTACCTCAGCATCTTCAATGCTTCCACTTTTAGAATACATATTAATCAAAGCATTGCAGACTATCAAGTGTGACATATATCCTGTTTTTTCAATATGAGCTTTCAGTGAGTTACCGTTGGTCAGTGCTGCGAGTCCTGCGCAAGTATTGAGTGCTACTGTATAAGTTAAATCATTGGGTTGAACACAATCCACTTGCATTTTGATAAATAACTTCAAGCTTTCCTCCAAGCTTGCATTTTGAGTGCAAGCGGCCATTATTGTCGTCCATGAGATCACATTTCTGCATGATAGTTCGTTAAAAGCTGACCGAGCAGAAGAAGAATCGCCGCTCTTTCCATACATGTCAACAATGGCGCTTCCAACGAATAAATTTGACTCAAACCTTCTGTTTAAGATTTGGCAATGAACTTGTCGGCCCAAAAGTGAGTCTTTAGAATCAGCACAAAGGCCTAGAACTGCAACGTAAGTGATATGATCCCACTGCCATATTTCACTCACCATATTATTTAAAACTTCCATTGCATCCCATTTCCGCCCATGCTCCAAGAAACTATTAATCATGGAATTGAAAGAAATGACGTCAACTCCTGGCATAGAGTAGAAAACTTTTAGAGCATCTTCCACACCAGAACATGTTGAGTACATGTGGAGTAGCACATTTCTGATATATGAATGAAACGATAATCCGGATTTGAGGACATAAGCATGGCACTGTTGTCCCATTTTGAAAGCTTGCATATCAGAACAGGATGCGAGAACTGTCGCAAAGATGAACTCATTAGGACGAGGCCACAGCTCATCAGAACTCATGATTTTGAGTACAGAAAGAACCTCTGATGGACATCCATCGTGGAAATAGCCCGCCATTAGCGAGCTGTAGGAAACTACATTTCTGTTAGGCATAAGGTCAAACACTTGGCGCGCAGAAGTAAGATGCCCACACTTAGCATAAATATCGATGAGATAGTTGGATTCAATGATATCATACAAGTTGGAGATAATTAGTTTCGCGTGGACGGACTTTCCTAATCTCAAGTTCTTTGTCTTTGAGATTATTTTGAGGAGGCTGAGGCTGGTTTGGCTGGAAACGAGACCTCGCATGCTCTCCAAGAGTATAAATAGTGCAATCAAATCAGCATTTCCGGAATCAAAGGAACCTTTCTTATCAGCCTTTCCGCGGTTAGTTCCACAACTCGACCTCTATCAATCCAACATAGCTGCAGAGCTTTAATGCCCAAAGCTCATGGTTTTTTAATAAGAATAATACGCGCAGCTTTCTTTATTATCATAAGGGCTTATTATTAAAAATAAATAAATTTTGAAAAATTTATTCATATACTTAAAATCTCATGTCTTATCATAAAAAAAAAAGTTGTAAGCATATCAAAATCCGTTGAATCATAGAGTTGAGATTTTTCAGCTTTATGTAAACCAGCACAGGTTAATAGCAGACAAAGATCACATAGAGTTTAAGAGAAGCTCTATATATTATTCCTTCATCACATTGTTACAGTATAGTGTATGTATATATGGCTGATGATAACAAATTACAACAGAGTTTGTTATTAGGGAATGGTTTAGATATGAAACATGTGATTAATGCAGAGTTAGGATTGGCTTCATTGCTGATTGACAGCTGTTTTTCCCAAGAAGTTACAGTAGCCTAGGTTATTTATCTTTTAGGCCTAGTTCAATTTTTTACATCCAGACTTAGGACCAATATAATCAATATTAAAAATGATAAAACTTTGTTAGTGAATTAATTTATTTTTTTCCTTCACTTTGTTAGTGAATTAATTTGTTTTTTTCCTTCACAAGATGACTTCAATCATCAAATCACTCGATTTCTGCTAGAACGTGTTTAATATATTAACTAAATACGTGATATTAAATATATTAACTAAATACGTGATATTAAAAATCTCATTTCAAAAAAAAAAATCATAAAATCCCTTTAAGATCGAATCAATATAGGATTAAGCTAATATCAATCAAAAAAAAAAAAATGTAAATGAATAGGAAATTAAATTGAGAGTGATTTGAATGGATGATCGATGTTAAATTTCTTGATCGTGGACTGTTTATTGGGCATTTAAATGTCTTAGTGATATCATAATTTGGAGATCTTGGGCTCGTTGGATTCGTCTTGTCTAGCCGCTCGATTCGACTATAAGCATGTTATGTTTGAAAACCATTTGGTAATCCAAGTTATGGTTTGAACCTTCCAAATATGCTTCGGGTCTTTGATTTGGAGTCATTTGGGTTCGGATTGAGTTGAATTTGGTGTCGTTAGGTTTGTGTTTTTGAGACGTTCAATTCGACTGTAAGTTTACTGAAATCGGAGTTCATATGATCTCTGAATTAATTTTTGAAGTTACCAACTAAATTTTGTATGGAGATTTAAAAAAAAAATCAATTTTTTTAGGGGGGGCACGTGCCCCCCCCCCCCCCCCCCCCCCCTCCCTCCGCCCATGGCGTTAGGTACTGCAAGGAGCCCGTTAATTGCCGTTAAAGTTGAGGATTGAAAATTTTTGATGTAGAATGTTTGACTATTATTTTCTTGGTGGTTCTGGGAGTGGAGGCTGGTTTATCATTTTGCATTCTTGCTCGGGCATGAATCGTCTGGGCATACTGAGATTAATTTATATGTACATTGTGTAATGTTGAGGTGACTTGGATGCCTAGGAATTATGATAAAGACCCAAGATTGTGCATTGAGAACTAGGCTTGTAAATTCTTCAGTGTGTTTTGATCGTTGTCGGTGATTAAAATCTCATCCATGTAAATGAGGACATACATGAATACTGGACCAGAGCGATAGACCAACAGCGATGAATCGAGCGCACTGAATGTGAATCCAAATGTTTGTAAGTGATTTGAAAGGGTGATATACCATTGACGTGGAGATTATTTTAGCATGTATATAACTTTCTTTAGTTGACAGACATGATGAGGATGGATTGAATCGTGGAAGCCTTGTCGTTGCTGCATAAAAATTGTTTCCGTTAGATGGCCATGTAGAAATGCATTAGATACGTCTAGTTGTATAATTGGCCATTGCCAATGTAGGAAAATTAGAATAAAGACATAAACACTAAGCCTTTTAGCCACGAGACTAAATGTTTCATGATAATCAAGTCCTTGTTTATGGTTAAAGCCTTGAGTTACTAGATGGGCTTTGAACCAAGCTACTGACCCGTCGAAATTAAACTTCATTCGATATGTCCATTTGCACCCTAGTATGTTATGCTCAGATGATGGTGGAACAAATTCCCAAATTCCTTGGGATTGGAGAGCTTAAAACTCTTAAGGCATGGCTTTACACACATTTTCATGCTTGGAGGCTTGAAGATATATGGTGAGGTCAGCCATTTGAATGGTATGTGACAGATTAGAAATATGTTTTGGTTTTTTTATGGCTCTCTTGAATCGGGTGAGCATAGGGTGAAAAGAGGACACTTTTGTTTTTAAAGGTGGGGTTGGGTGAGATTAGGGGTGTAACTGAGCTGAGCCAGCTCGTGAGCCGACTCAAGCTCGACTCATTTATGGGCTCGCGAGCCGAGCTTATCGAGCTCGAGTTCGAGCTTGATCCGACTCGAATAAAAATTAATATTTTTAAAATAATTTTATTTTATTTATTAAATTTAAATATTAAAAAATAATAATAATAATCAACTAAATTTTATTTAAATGTTAAACATTTCATATTTTTTCAATGTTTTGTCAAAGTTTTAAAAAAATCTCGCCTAATTTTAAAATTTTTTTAAAAATCCAGCCTAAATTTAAAAATTCCTGTCGATGGCTGGCAAACTGGCTCGAGTTCGTTTACAGTGAGACGAGCTCTAGTTCGAGCTCGACTGTCGAGCTCGACTCAAGCTCGCTTTCCATCTACTGAGCCGAGCTCGTTAAGGGCCTAAACTCGACTCGACTCGACTCTACTCGTTTACACCCCTAAGTGAGATTGTGATTGAGTAAAAGATGTTGCAATGGCAGGGTTGGGAAAAATAGTTGGAGATAGGTCTATTGGTTGTTATAGATGAGTATGCATGAGAAGATGCAGGTACCTAGGACAGACGTAGAGAGGATGTTAAGCCTGATGTTGGAACTAACACCAGTGGAGGGGAAGAATGTGATTTCAGAGGCACTGAAGGTGCGTTGGATGGTTGGGAGAAGGGGTAAATGAGTTCATTGAAAACTACGTAACGAGAGGTGTAGATTTTGTTGGTAGAATGATCAAGACAATGATAGCCCTTTTGTAACGGCACATAACCAATAAACAAATATGGCCTGAAAAGAGGGGAGAGTTTATTGAGGGTGTAGGGACGAAGCCATTAGTAACAGAGACACCCAAAGACATTGAGATGGCCTTATATAGGGATTTTACCATAGAAAAGTTTATATGAGGATACATGGTGAGTGTTGGGGGACAACAATCGATTATAATAAGATATACCATGGCATCTAAAGCATCAACCCTTAAGTATTGAGGAAGATGTACCTCAATGAGGAGGGATTGAAGGGTTTCAATTATATGGTGATGTTTACGCTCAGGAACTCCATATTGAGATGGAGTGTAAGGGCAAGTGAATTCGTGTAGAATGTCACATTGTTTAAAGGACGTGAATTGAGCATTAACGAGTTCACCACCAACATCATGTAGCATTTGTATCGGAGCAATAAACTGGCATTTAATTATCCATTTAAACTCAATAAATTTATGAAACACATCAGATTTCTTAAGTAGAAGATATACCCGGCTAAATTTGGTGTAATCGTTTATAAAAGAGATGTAATAGCGAAACCCAGAATTTAAGGGTGTAGGGGATGGACCCCAGACATTCCAAAGGGGAGTTGGTGTCTTTTGGCTAACCGACAGACATTACAAAAAGGGGAAACTACAGAACTGCAAATAATATTATTAGTTTTAGCTAAGGGATAAAGTTCAAGATGATGGATGACCTAGTCGATGATGCTAGAGATCAAGAATGGCTTTTATGTGGATGAGAGCTAGATGAGATGGAGGTGACTTTGTTACTGGCCAGATGTGAAGTGGGTAGAGATTATTAATACATAGACCCTGAAGAAGAGTCCGCTAAGTCTTCCAGTTCCTGATAATGTAGTCATTGGAAGAGAACGAAACATCACAATTATTTTTAGTGGTGAAACAATGAACAAAGAGTAAGTTGAAAGAAGGTTTGGAACGTGATTGGTCTGGATAGTTATAAATTACCTGTTGGAGTAGGGAGGAGACATTTACTAGTGTGATGGATGGGTAGCTGTTGTCCATTACCCAACACTACCTGGTTGGATCCTGTGCATCTTTGGGAGGATTGAAGGAAGATAGAGTTAGACGTGAGATGAGAGGACTCGTCGCTGTCCAAGTACCATTCAAGCAAGGGTGTAGGATTTATTGGTGTAAACAAAACAGATGTTGGTGGTTCAGTGGTGTACTAAGGATCGTGTCTGTTCCATCACCGAATAGCTGAATGTCCCTATTTACCACATATCTAACCGGGTAATAGGGGACCGCATAGGTTTCCCACCATGAGTGTTGGAAGCTAAAAATGGGGATGATTTTGAAGAGACAGTAGATCATCCTAGAGGCTAGTTGAAGCAGCCTCGACCATGGCCTCGAGTTGCCACAAGAACCACAGCTAGAGGGTGCTTAATTCGCATGTGACTTCGTAAGTAAGGTTGAATTCTTCACTTCATAGAAGAGTGTACATATCAACCAAATTTAATAGCTACAAGTTTGTACGTATGACAGTTTGAAAGCCTAATATGAGGCTAGAAGACCATTCAACGTGTAGTTAACGATACCTTCAGGATCAAGCGGCGACCCTGCCGCGGCAAGGGAATCTACCTTGGATTTGATCTCCAACAGATATTGAGCCATCGTTTGTTCCTTCATGGAGAAATAGAGCTCGTTCTTAAGTTGAATTATCTTGAAACGCTTGAATGATTGAAGACGCCTATCAATGGTTGTCCAGATATCAACACAGTGATCTAGGGACATCACATACAGTAGCAGGGTTGGAGAAGTCACTAAGTATAGGGTAGCTGCTAAATTCTGATCAATGAGAACCCATGTATTATAGTGAGGGAGATGTATTAATTATCAATCAAGAGATCTTGAATTTGAGTCATATATATGATGTGTGTATAAATTTATTTTAATTGACCTAAATGTCAAAAAAAAAAAAAACTTGAAGAATTAAATTTGAGCGTGTGTGGTCCGAACTCTGGAAGTATTATCACATAAAGATCACCCTCTTTATTCAACACATGCTTTGTCAAATGTAAGAGAGATATAACTTTTTAAATATTTTAAATAATTTTGCACTTAAAATTTTGTGTTTATATATTTTAAATAAATAATTTTTTAAATTAGTCAGCTCACAAGCTAAATAGACGAGTCTAAATTGACTCAAGCTTAATTTATAACTCATCAAATTAGATTCACAAGTTATTTATAGATTCTAGTCATAGTCGGCTCACTAATGAGTTTTTTTTTTTTTTTAACTTCATGTTATTATTTCATCTTCTTCCTCCCAGTCCCAGCTACTAGTGCCACGTCCTCACTCCGCTGTGCCCTAGCGTGCGCCAACGATTCACGAAATCCAGTCACGCAACTTGGAACGTATGGCAAGGCTCCCGCGTGCCCAATTTTGTGGCAGCTCTGATTTGTAGTTGAGGGATCCTATCGTCCCGACGTACTTTTTGACTTCCAGGACTTGCTAACTCTGAAACGAAACCCTTTTTGTCTCTTTAACCGTTCCTCCCATTTCATTGCGACTCGTCCCCGTTGCTTTGGTCTATAATATATCAGGCTTGCTCGACCCCACCGAAGTTACTGCTGGTTCTCTACTTTCCCCGTTCTTTCTCTCCTACTTTACCCACCGATGATAGATAGGCGGGAGAAGACGAGGTTCCGTTGCTTCTCTTGCGGCTACTGAGGAGAGAGAACCTGTTGGCGATCTTTTCAGGTTGAACTTTGATTTTTAGTCAATTCTGCGATTTGTGCTCTTAATTTGGGTGTGAGTATCGATTCTTCTCTTTGTTCCGTGCGGATATCGGTGATGGATTTCTGGTTTTCTTGGATTGGTTTGCTGTGATTCCGATAGGATAGAGGTTTTGTTAATTTGTAGGGCTGGCATGTGTTGGCCTTGCTGTTTTTATCCTTGGTTTGCTTGTTCAATTCCAAGCCGTTGCATTTTCAATCATGTTATATAAGTGCTTAGTCCCTCAGCACGTGGAATGGCTTCTGGCTAATATGAGTTTTGAGCCGATTTTTATATTGAAGAGGAATATTGGTAGAGATCGATTTGCAATCTATTTGTTCTGTACAATGATGGAATTATAATCTCAAGTGTGAGAGGGCGAAAGTTCTTATCCCAAATTTCTATATTATACGTAGTTATATAGGTATTTTCTCATATCTAGAAGAGCTAGAAATACCAATCGCCACTCTGATTTCTTGAAAGGTCTTGTTCAAATAGTGCATTTTTGGATTATTTATTTTAGCAAATGTTTCTTTTCCCAGTGACTTTAATATTTTTTTTGTCTGCGCTGGTGCTATAAGTATCCTCTTGTGATGGGGAAACCATTGCCAAACTTTGTAAACCATCATAACATTACTTTCTTTTTTGAATGGCTGATTAGAAAAAAAAAATGGGGAAAAAGAGTGGGGTGGGAGATTATTATTTCTTTCAAGTATGGTTTCCTTGGTCTTCATGTGGTGGGATAAAGGCTCGATGTTGTATAGTTTCCTTGGTCTTTTTCTAGTATTATACGAAGAAATGCAAAGTATGCATTTTGCAATTGTTAAATTGTAGCCATTGTGATGTGAATGATACTTTATGATGGGAATAACCTTTCTTAAGGATCCATGTATTAAATCCTTCCCTGGCCTCTCATTGATGTAAGGTTCATGCATTGATACACGTGACCAAGGATTGCAATATGATAGACCAATATGCCTCTTATAAAAGTGTTTTATTCTTAAGGACTAAAAGATTTAATTTATTGGAAAAGCTGTCTTCGAATGAATAGCACAAGTTGAAAATTAATGAAGTTCTTTTGGAAATGTATGTTCTTTTTTATTTCTGAACCTTGCCAATAATTAAAATAATATGAATTTAATAGATTCTGCTTAGTTTGCTGAATCTCATTTGACAAATTTGTAAATTGAGGAAGGTTTTGTTGGTAAAAAAGCTGTTGAATGGAGTAATATTTCGATATTGGAAAAAAATAGGTTATTTTGTTTTTTTTTTTTTTTTTTTTATTTTGGTAGGGAAAAGGTTTGTGCTGTTAGCAAGCCGTTGAGCGGATTAATGTGTCAATCTTATAAAATAAAATATCTTATTTGGCCGTCTCCTTATCAAAAAATTAGGGCTAGATCGGTTTTTTTAATTGTTAATCTGCTATTCTGTCTCTTCTTGGAGCGACTATGATTCATCCATTGATGAGATTTCAGGTTAAAAAAAAATTTAAGAAATCACTTTTAATGAACTCCGTTTGTTTTGCGCATCCCTTAGCTTCTTAGTCCAGATTGCTTGTTGTGAATTTATTTTTAAACAAAAGGTGATCAGTGAAATCCTTTGCAAGGGATACGCATCTAGGCGTTCTAACATCTTTTAAACAATTTACAACCGTTTAAGGCTGCTGAAATCAAGTTACTTCAGGATATAAGGACAATGACATTTGCGTTATCAAAGAAATGGCTTCAAGGGTATTATGCTGTCGGTTAACTCGATTAAGCATGGTATGAGGGGCCTATTTTTACATGGAAAAATAGTAAGAGTTGCACTTAACCTAATCTATGTTGTAAAATTAACCATTAAGTCTTTATGTTTCTTGAAATCCGTAACCGCTGAAACAATTGGTAGTGTACTCAGTTGATTTAGCCTGGGATATTTGTGAAAATATAAATTTACTGAATGTTTTCATCTAATCATCAAACTTTTCTTATTTCTTCTCATTTCACGAAGCGTGCAGCATATGTTGTTGTTTCTGTGAGATGTCCATCTTGATAAAGCTAATCTCATAGAAACGAAATGGGCGGGTGTTGCAGCTCTTCATCAAGAACTGCATCAGGTGGAATATCTGTTTACTACAATGTAAGTAGCCTCGTAAAATGTGTGATTATTACCCAAAAATCTCATGTTTTATTCATTCAAATATGTTGTAATTATTTATAATAGAAATTTGAATTACTTATTGTCATATTTCTTCATTTCAAGTATATTAATTGTTGTAAATTTCTTTATTATTCTCTTCTCTTATCTATATAATGGCGTGATGGCACGTATATGATTATATTAAAAAGTCAATTGAGTAAATAAATAGTTTTTTGCTTCTCTCTAATTTCTAATATGTTATGAGAGTTGTGGCCTAGAATTCCCTAGATAATCTCTAAACACCGCCTTGTAGATGTCACGCTCCTTGAACATCTGATATTCATGGGTTTGCTTTCTTAGTTCCCTTCCCTCCCTCTCCATGCAACTTGTCTGCGTTCTATCAGTTACTCCCTGCGTGAGATTCTCGTCCTTGTCATAGACCATTTAAACACTTTCCCTCCATCTCTATAATCTATATCTCTTCTCCAATGGTGATTGCATTGGTGTCTTTTGTCTGTTGATGGCGCTGTCTATCAATTAGCTTTGTTGATGCTCTTCATTGATATCTTTGTTGATACTTTCTATCAAATACTCTTCATCAACGCTCTCAATTGATACATTTATTTAAGGATCTTATCTATCTTGTTTGACACGGATCTTGTTGCCAACTTTTTGCCTTCGATATATATTACTTTCCCTTTTACGGATTGGCCTTGTCCACTTGGAACCTCTACGCAACAAAATCTTTAATTACTATGTACTAGCTATTTATAGTAGGAATATGCAGTAGTTATTATTTTAATAGTTTCTTATTATGAAAGGTATTCTAATATATTGCAAGTTTTTTTTATTATTCTATTACCTTGCCTATGTATAGGAAAATACATGATTATTCTAAAAGACAAAGACAATTGATTACTGATGTAATGTTTTGGAATTTCCACTCATTTATATATATTCCCCGCTGAATGCAACATCTTGGCATATTAGAAATTTTTTTAGATGTCTCATGTTCAACATGCTCTATTTTGACATGTTTCTAAAATATCATATCCCATATTAGAGCATTGCGTTCTATTAGCTTTCCATGATAGTTTTGGTAGAGAAATTAGCAGTTCAATTAGATCTAATAAGTTTTTTTCTTCCAGTATCCACGGGATTTAGAAGCAAATGAACCTCTGTCATCCACTCGTTCTGCAGTTCCACGTCGTATGGTTGATTCAAACGTGGAAGCTTCAATCCGGGATGCCTATCAACGACCTAATGCCGTACGGCCTCTTGTGGATTTTACAAACTCACAAACTAATTCTGGAAGCACTGAAAACTGCGCAAGTAAAAATGAGCATAGGCAGTCAACAGATTCAGTACCAGTGGGAGATGCTATAGGTGGGAACAGGCTTGAAGCTTCAGATAGGTGTGGTGGTTTGATAGGGTCAGAGCCCAAGTTTGTATCTGACTTTGTAAACAACTCTCCTAAGATTAAAGAAGAATTTTCACATATAAACAGTTCCACGACTTTTTTTACCGAGGAAGATGTTTGCCCCACTTGTCTTGAAGGTGTAGCGTTTCTCCCCTCACATCTTCTCGTTTTTGCATATAATGTGCTAAATCACTATCAGTTCAATTATAACTCGTTTTATCATGTCATTAGTTGCATTTCTTTGCAGGAAATGATTGAAGTAATTTATAAAACTCATATCATGTGTTTTGCAGATTATGATGATGAGAACCCTCGTATTATTACAAAATGTAAACATCATTTTCACCTTTCGTGCATTCTTGAGTGGTTTGAGAGGAGCAGTAACTGTGCCGTATGCAACCGGGTATGTGAAAAGAAACCAGTATTTGCATAACTGCTCTTATTTTATCTTTATTTTGTGATTTTTCTTATATGACCCGCATTACTAAGAGATAAGCCAAGTATAACAACACGAATCTTTTGTGCTTGCTGCAAGTTTGGCCTTTTTGAGACGGCTTTCTTATGCTTCTTAAAATAGTTTTTTTAGAGAAAGATATTTTAAGAAGCAGTAAAAAAATCCGTCCCAAATGAAACCTTAATCTCTATCCTTCGTATAAATTTAGGTTCTTCGTCTTCCCTTCAAAATTCTTTATAGATCTATGCTCTTATTTCAGTAAGTCCATTTCCAAGAACAATTACCTTGAATCCTTGATCAAACCTTTAGACCTGGAATCTGTGAAATTATGGAGTGCTACTTTTCTTATTGGCGAACAATTCATGCAGCTCATGGAGGTTGAAGATATTGATCTGTTTGACCGAACCTTGTAGATGAGGCCATTTGGATGATTTCATACCTTCCTCTTTACATAAGCATGAAGCCATTTGTTCTTTGGGAATACGTGGGCATGTAAGCAAAAGCATGATCAAGTATAAGCTTCTTACCCTTGTTTAATGGTTTTTCTTTTTTGATGAATAATAAAAAAAAAGGTATTGGATGAAGGAAACTTGGTCTCTTTGAACTTCAGGAGAAGAAGCGCTTGTGAGCTTCGAGGGAGGTCTTTACCCTTTTTTTTTTACACTTTTCAATTTTTTTTTATAATTATTTTGGTTCATCTTCTGTACCATTTTATCAGCGTCAGTCATTCATTTATTTACAGTGGATCTGCAAGATCTTTATATTTGTGTATAAAATTCGTTTGCTGTATTTATGAATATTGTCATTGTATAGTTCATGGCGATAATTTATAATGGTTCATTTTTTTTATTTTGCATATAATTTTAATGATATTTTGCATATATTTGAAATTTGATCCACATAACTATTATATTGGAAATCCCAATCAATGATATGATAATGAGTATGAGTGCATTCTACATTAGTGATTAAATCATCATTAAAAATTGATGAAGCTCGTTCATGTAATTAAAGGTTATATAAAGTGGTATATGAAAATATATTATAACTAATTTTATTTTGATAGTTAAATGGTGTTAATTTTAGAGAACATTTCATTAACATAAGAAAATATTATTTATAGACAATTTTTTAAATAATAAAATTAGATATCATCCAACCTAACAACAATAGTTAAATCAAAAGTAATAGATAAAATTAGAATAATTCATATTACATTCAGATAAATATACTAAATTTTTATACAATATTGTGTCCTGATAAAAGTAAAATTTTCACTTAAATCTAATAAAAAAATATCATTTCTAATATTTTATAACAAACTCTTTTTAGGTCTACCTTTACCTTTTTTAACATAAGTCAAATCTAATACCTCAACTATCCTAAGAGGGTTATCAAAAGGCCTCCATTTAATGTGGCCAAACCATCTAAGGCGACTCTCTCTAATCTTATCTTCCACAGGAGCTACTCCAATCTTTTCACGTATATGTTCATTTCGTATCCTATCTTTAAGAGTAAAGCCAATCATCCACCTAAGCATCATCATCTCTGTAACACTTAACTTAGTATTATGCTTCTCTTTTAATGGCCAACTTTCCGGATCATAAAGCATTGGAGGCCTCACCACCATCTTATAGAATTTTCTCTTAAGTTTGAGGAAGACTTTTCTATCTCTCAATAAGCCCGAAGCATTCCTCCATTTCAACCATCCAACTAAATTTTTCTAATGTTGAAAAAAATTAATTAGAATTGCTTTGAAACAAGACTAAAATTAATATGTTTTAAAATATATTTATTTTTTATTTACAATAAATAAATTTTACTGTGAAGTAAATCCTGTAAAATAGAATTTTACCACCATGATAAAAATAAGGTTTTCTTCATATTTAAATTTATTTTTAATTAATTAAAAAATTTAAACATATTTTTTTGATCTCACTTAAAGGCAGCCCTATTTTAAAAAATTGTGCAGTTATTATAAATCTTTAAAATTTTTGCCATTATATTTTTTTATTTGAATAAGATTTATATTATTTCATGTCTCGTCTGTCATTGTTCTTAGAAAAATTTTAAAGTCTTTATTTTTCTTAGAAAAAAAATATTAATCCCTCTTATAAAATATTAGTGTTATTGTTGCTGTTAGAAAATACGCGGCGGTAGAGTTTGTAGATTTGCGTCCGAGCGTTGCACGTAAATTTAACACACAAGTAGAAAAGAGAAGTGAACACCAAGATTTTTACGTGGAAAACCGGAAAGAGGGAAAAAACCATGGGGCCTCGCCCAGTTGCAAAAATCCACTAGTATTTGTTTGAAGTACAAAGGTTGATCCGTCTTACAAATCAAGACGATCAGTTTACAATCAACTTCTCACAAAGTTACAAAGTTCTGCAAATTCCCGGAGTTTCCCAAAAATCCGGCAGAGTTCCGGCGTATTCAGGCGGCGGGAAGAGCTCTGGCGGTGGTCGAGGAGGAGAGGAATCGCCTTTTCCCCTTTTCCTTCTTCTTCTCTTCTTCTTCTCTCTCTTCACTTGAGTCCCCTTGGTGTAGAATGAGGGCTCTATTTATAATTTATCTGGAGTGGCATAGCCCGTAAATAGGCGTGAGGTCAGGGGCGAATTGGGAGTGTTTTGAATGGACGGCCGATATCGAATCCTTTGATCATGCACCGTTCGTTGGATAGTTGAAGGCTTTAATGATGTCTGAATTTGGAGATCTTGGGCTCGTTCGATTCGTCTCGTCGAGCCGTTCGATTCGAGTATAAGCTCGTCAAAATCGGAGACCGTTTGGTAACTCAAATTGTGGTTTGAACCTTCCAACAGCGCTTTGAGCCCTTGATTTGGACTCATTTGGGCTCGGATTGGGTCGAATTTGGTGTCATTGGATTCGTATTTCCGAGACGCTCAGTTTGACTGTAAGCTCGCTGAAATCGGAGCTCATATGCTCCCGAAATTAAATTTTGAAGTTTACAACTAACTTTTGCCTTGAGATTCGTGCCCGATCAAGATATTTTTTGGAGTAATGCAGATTTTGTTGGGAACGACCGGAGATCTCGCGTTATTTTTGTGATGGTAAGCTTTATAAGGCATTCAAATTTGATTTCAAATTCCCACTGGGATGTTACCCCAACGGTCAAATCTCCTCACATCACGATAACGTTAAGCAACTCTACCTGCCACTTATCTCCACTTTCTAAAAATAAGTTACTGCTTCTCTATAAAGCGATCTTGAATCGTCCTCTTCAGTATCAGTTCCCTTCCTCTTCTTTGTCAACCCTCCTTCCTTCCTCTCTTTTCCTCTTTGTTCTTGACACCATGGTCCCTGCAAAGCGGAAGATCGAAAGCATGGACAAGAACCCTCAAGAAGTTCCTCAAGAAGTTCACTCCGCCTACAACAATTGGCTCATAGAATTTGAGAAGGCTGCTTTCCAGTTTTCCATTCACCTCGGCGCGGATGCTCTCCTCATAAAAATGAGAAACGAAGGGTTCTCGCCGGCAAAGACTTCCGACGACTTGACGGCCGTCCGTTACTGCGGCCTTAAACCGGCCCTCCTGCCAGATCCAAACCAGGCGCACCGAAGGGTATCAATTCAAGAACAGTTCGTTCAATTTCATAAGGTGCTTGCGAAGGTGAGGGCGAGAATCCGCTTCGAGTCTCAATCTAAGAAGAATGCCGAGAACTCGTCTGATCAGAGTGGGAATCTCACTTCTTCTGCGCCCACTGTTGTTGGCGATTTCATTGCTAATCAATGTGGATGATTTTAGAAAATCATCAGCATCTGATACTGTTAGCTCTTAGTTCGTATTTAGGCTTTATCTGTTAATGTTTTCTGTTTGCTTCATAAAAATCCGATGAGAATGGCGTCAGCAATTGCTTTGAAGAAATCTAGACCTATTTGACAATTTAAGATCTATGTAGGCAGATATGATCGTAATGAAATTCTCTGATTCGATTGGAAGATGATTAAGGATCTAAGCATCACTGAAATCAAAGGCAGAGGTGGCAAAAGAATATTGTTTGTTAAGAATCTAAGCATCAAGTTATTCAAGAAACTTGTTCTAATGACCTTTATCATCATTAATTGTATAACAAAGAATTGACAAAAGGAATTGAACTGAATCAATTTCAGCAGACTTGACAGAGCTGAACATAAATGTACCAGTATGATGATGCAATGTGAACTTAGAAAAAAATTATAACTAATGACAAAGGTAATCTTCTTAACTTGAAAGTGAGCTATTCAAGTAGAAGGAATACAAATATTTGCAGATGCAGTACTAACTGTGACAAGTTTTAATGAAGTAATCTTTTAACTAATGAAGGAATACAATGTTGATGACTAATGTCACATTATCATTTTACCCATTTGCTTTTATAATAAATAACAATTAATATATATTGCTTTTAAAAAGGACTAAAATTAATATATTTTAAAATATATCTTTTTTTATGATTATTGTAAGTAAATATTGCTGTTAAGTAAATCCTGTGAAATAGAATTTACAAGTGAGCATGATAAAAGGGAAAATTTCTTCACATTTAAATTTATTATAGTTAATTAAAAATATTAATTTTTGTCCTGCTGAAAAGCAATCTTATTTAAATCAACTTTTAATGTTAAAACAAATAAATGTTTTTTTAATTTTTGTTTAATCTAATAATATCAATAAGGGTTGATTATCTTCCAATCTAAAGTAAATGAAAAATTCATATTATTATTACATTATTTATTTTTTTTCTAAAATATTTAGATGTTATACATGGTTTTCATTTCATATATAAGAAATTAAATTGAGCTTCAACTTTTAAGATTGCCCTATAAAAATAGAAGATATTGCAATTTGTTGCTTTGGAAGTCTATGATTGACCTTTATTTTTGTTTTCTTTTGTTCTTAGCAATAATGTTTTATAATAAAAAATTTATGATGATATTTTATTAAATACACTCTCAAATAAATCTACACAAAACATCTAATTTTGTAGATGAATCAATCAAATTTAAAAGAATTGTGGAATCTTTATAACTTGTTCAATATCTTAAAAATTATTATCCATTTACAATTATATCATTTAGTGGTATAATTCGGTTTGGGTTGACTCTATTTAATAGACGGGTCAGATTCAAATTGAGTTTTTTGACCTGTTTATTAAACGGGCAGCCTCGAGTTGACCCGTAAACTCATTTTTGACTCGACAATGACCCATTTAATATATTTTTTTTCTTAAATTTTTACTTGTGTATATAATCTCTTTTTTTGAAACAAATATCCTATATTTTATAGTTAATAAATTATAAAAAAATTCTTTCAAGTTATACAAAAAAGAAAAGGATTAATAGGTCAAGTTCAGATCATTCAAGTTTCTAGCAAGTTTGATTCGAATTGATGTTTTTGACTTATTTATTAAACGTATTTGGTTTGGGTAGACTGTATTTTTATCATATCAGTTTTGGGTTAGACTCGAATCCGACCAATCAACATATTTTGACATCACTCATATAACTCTTATATTTAATTAAAAATAATATCTTAATTTTTATTAGAATTTTTTTTTACTGATCTATCTAATCAAATATTTTTGTGAGATAAATTTTTATGTAAAATCTTTTAGTGACCACAGCATTTCTTGTGGGGCAAAATTTTAAACTAAGTATCATTAGTAAATAGATTTTGTGATTAAGTATGCTTAAGAAAATTTAAGAATAGTTACCAGTTGAATGGGCAACTGGTAGCTGACTCACCTAGCCATTAGATTCAAAGGATTTTTTTTTTAATATAAGTTGCCCATTGCATAAGCGACTTGCATTAAATCATTAAAAAAATCATCATTTATACTATTGTACAATCGAATTTAGTTGATAGTTATATTATTTTGTTTTTTGTGCATCTATAATAAAGATAAGATTTTAGAATCTTTTTAATAAAAATGCATCACTAGTGTATTGTCAAATAAAATTAACATGCCTGGGCATCAAAATCCGTGTGATCCTTTATAACGTCTGTGATGGGAGGCCATGCTGAGGGAAAGCAACATTGGATACTGATGTCATTGTCAGAATTCTCTGCGAATGTTTTTATTGTATGTTATTGAAGGAGAAATTTGAACTGATTTGCATAGTTGAACTTCAGCTATTTAAGTGGGTGTTTTAGCATTTGAGGTGAACATTGAGTGTAGTTTCATCTAATATCTAGTTTGTTTTTTTAAAGAAGCCATGTCTTACCTTGCCTTATGTTCTACATAATGCATTGGCCGGATAATGAGAAGTCTCACGGAATACCGATGGAGTTGGTGGACATTGCAGTTAGCAGACGAATGCATGAGTGTATGTACAAGGTGTTCTGA
Source organism: Dendrobium officinale (assembly GCA_019514585.1). Classification (NCBI taxonomy): domain Eukaryota; kingdom Viridiplantae; phylum Streptophyta; class Magnoliopsida; order Asparagales; family Orchidaceae; genus Dendrobium; species Dendrobium officinale. Next base: position 31,252,686 of record CM033696.1, read on the forward strand.
CAGTCCGCTTGAGCAACAAGCAAGGGCTAATAGATATTCAGATGTTGCATGCATGCATGTATAGAAGAAAGTCATGGATCATGTACTTTGATATTTGCATGCATGTAGAGGCGATGAAGGTAGAGGCCAATAGAATTGAAAATTTTCTAAATGCTAGAGGATGGAAATATGTGGAATATATGTTTTTTGAGCTAGATCGCCACCTTATTTGTGCTTACTTTCTTCAAAAGCATTTTCATGAGGTATACCATGAAAGGGAAGGTGGGAGTTCAAACGTTGTTAAAAAGCCTCCATTTCCAATTTTGTATTATTGCTTATGCTCGTGAGGCCAATATGTTGTCATACTCTTGTTCACCAACGTTGGTCATTTCATTTCGTCGAATGAACATCCCAACAATGTTGTAATAAATTGATGAACCTAATGCTTGAATAGTCAAACCCCATGCTCTTTTTAATACTTCAATGAAGGATTCAGAAGCATTAGTAGTCATTACTTCAAATATGTCCCCACCATCATGCGTCAAGGCCCACTTGTTCACGTTTCTATCTACTAACAATTGATGCAGTTTAGGCTTTATGTTGATAATATCAACCATGCATCATTGAAAGATTAATGGGTCAAGTTCGGGTTTATTAAACGGATTGGGTTTAGGTTGCTAGCGAGTCGGATTTGGATTCATGTTTTTGACCAGTTTATTAATAGGATTGGATTCATGTTCACTATATTTTGATCACATCAGTTTTGGGTTGGACCCGAATCGGGCCAATCAACCTATTTTGACACCACTCATATAACTCTTATATTTAATAAAAAATAATATCTTATTTTTACTATAAAAAAATGTACTGATCTATCTAATCAAATAGTTTTGTCAGATAAATTTTTATGTAAAATCTTTTAGGGACCACAACATTTCTAGTGGGGCAAATTTTTAAACTAAGTATAGTAAATAAATTTTGGGATTAAGTATGTTTAAAAAAAATTAAGAATAGGCATAGTCACCAGTTGAACAAGCGACTGATAGCTGACTCACCTAGCCATTAGGTTCAAAGGATTTTTTTTTTTAATATAAGTCATCCATTGTACAAATGACTTGCATTAATTTTTTTTTTTTAAAAAAAAATCATCATTTATACTATTGTACAATCGAATTTAGTTGATAGTTATATTATTCTATTTTTTTGTGCATCTATAACAAAGATAAGATTTTATAATTTTTTTAATAAAAATGCATCACTAGTCTGTTGTCAAATCAGATTAACATGCCTAGACATCAGAATCCGTGTGATCCTGTATAACATTAGTGATAGGAGGCCATGCCGAGAGAAAGCAACATTGGATAATGACGTCATTATCAAAATTCTATGTGAAGGTCTTTATTGGATGTTATTGATAAGAAATTTGAACTGATTTGCATAGTTGAACTTCAGCTATTTAAGTGGGTGTTGTGGCATTGGAGGTGAAAATTGAGTGTAGTTTCCTCTAGCACTTGGTTTTATTTTTATTTTTATTTTTTGTTTTTTTTTTAAAGAAGATATATGCTTTACCTTGCCTTATGTTTTACATAATGCATTGACCGATAATGATAAGTCTCGGAGTATACCGAAGGAGGAGTTGGTGGAAATTTTTAGTAGACTAATGCATGAGTGTATGTCAATGCGTTTTGACAGTCCGCTTGAGTAACAGGCAAGGGCAAATGAGATATTCAAATGTTGCATGCATGTATAGACGAAAGTCAGGGATCATGTACTTTGATATTTGCATGCAGAGGAGATGAAGGTACAGGCTAATAGAACTGAAAAGTTTCTAAATGCTACATGATGTAAATATGTGGAATATATGTTTTGTAAGCAAGATCGCCACCTTGTTGGTGCTTATTTTCTTCAAGAGCATTTTCATGTGGTATGCCATGAAATGGAAGTTGGGAGTTCAAACGTTGTTGAAAAAGCCTCTATTTCCAATCTTTATATTCTTGCTTGTGCTCGCGGGGCCAATATGTTTTCATATTCTTGTTCACCAGCATTGATCATTTTGTTTCGTTGAATGAGCATCCCAACAATGTTGTAATGAATCGATGTAACTAACGCTTGAATAGCAAACCCCATGCTTTTTTTAATACTCCAATGAAGGATTCAAAATCATTAGTAGTCAGTACTCTGTATCTATCCCCACCATCATGTGTCAATGCCCACTTGTTCCCATTTCTATCTACTAACCATTGATGTAGTTTAGGTTTTATGTTGATAATATCAACCATGCATTCGTTGAACAAGTTCAGATCATATGTGTTACCAATCATGTACATTTGTCGTACAATTTTTATAAAAAAAATCTCACGCAAGTGTCTTAGACAATGCAAGTGAGCGGCATTGGGAAAAATTTCCCTACATCCACCTATGAGATCAGCATGCTGATCTGAGATGATATAAAGATTTAATTTTCTTCTAACGGATGGGAGAAAATCATTAAGGGTTCTAAGAAACCGTATCCAAGATTCATTGTACTCTGAATCAACTATAACAAATGCTAATGGAAAAAGGTTGTTATTAACATTCAAACATATTGCAATAAGCAAAGCCCCACTGTATTTACCTAATAAGAATGTCCCATCGAGGTTGAGCACAGGCCGACATAAGCTCCAACCAAATATACATGGCCCGAAAGCCCAAAAAAATATGTTGAAACCTATGTGAATCATAGGATTTGATCTTGTGAATAATACCCAACATTGCTGCAACAATTCCTTCCATGAACAAATTAATTGTTCTATATGACTCCTGCCAACTTCCAAATATAGCCTTAATAACTTTTTCATCTTGCATTCCAAGCTTTTATATTATAAGATAACGTGATGTTAAAATTTACTTCAATTCTCCCTATAATTTATGTTGGTTTAATGTTCGTCTGCTTTCTTATGGTAGCCAGCAAGTAGAAGCTAATGAATTATGAGTTACACTACCTATGACCATCCACAAGATTGGGATTGCTATATGTATGTTGTAGCCTAATGGAGGAAATTTTATAGATGCTACCCAATCGTTTGCTCAACCTTGCATGCAAACACCAAGGACATCTCTCAGCAGAGCTATAGTGTTGTAGATGAACAATAAATTTATTTATTCAAAGCAACAATTACAAACTGAACATTGTTTCTGATGGACCACCAATGTACAACAAACTAGAGATTTTATTTATGTCTAAAGCACAAACCTTCAACCAATTCAATTGGAATTACGTGTTCCTCATTTGATAGACTAAAAAAATTTTCATAATTAGAAGCATTCTCCACATTCCATTGATGAGTAGTCCTACCAGTTTTTATGCACTAATTGTTCGCTACCATTACCATCTATATCAACTGTACTATCGCATCAATCACGAATAACTTCATTTATGTCATTATAATTAAGGTCACTTCGAGCTACAAGATTAAAATTAAGAATGAAAATAACATGACTCTGAGAACTTAAAAAACATAAACATTTGCCACACACAGTCTTTGTTTGAGGGCGAGAGAGGAGCGAAAGGAAAAATGAAAGCCGTGCTTGAGGTCGTGAGTCGTGAATCGCGAGAGAGGAGAAAAGGGAAAAACGAACCATTGATGTTTTTTATGTATCCAGAAAAAAAAAATGTTGGTCATTACTCTAGATTAATAAATAATTTTAAAATGATGAATTACAAAAATGAAGAATTTCAAAAAGAGCAAGGAAAAGCAAAACACTTCACATTAATTAATTAGAAGTGTTTTGCAACACAGGGGCAAATTTATCATCTTGAAATAATTATCCATCATACATGAGTACAAATGATGGTAAAACACTAAAGTTAAACAAACCCGCAACATTAAACTAATAATAAATTAGGTCGACAATCTAACAAGTTATATATGAGGATTATCGCCTCCAAAATTTGTCAATTTCAATATACACATTATCATATCCTAAAAATAACAACTAAATTAAACTTTGAATATTTCCATAGCACATGTTGAAATAATACTCAAGCAAGCAATTTTTCGCAATTAAATTTTTCCAAAACTTGCAGCTAACATACTTGTAATAAACATATTAAAAGTTAATACTTAATTAAATATTAACTTAACATTCTTAAAACATATGACAAATTTTTTAATACAATTTCACAATTACTAAAAAACCTAGAGTCGTTGAAATCTAACTATAAAGTGTTAAGTTTAGTACATTTAGAAAAATTTTTGGAAAACAAAATTCAGCACAAATTGAAACAAATAATATAAATAGCTTATTCTAAACATTTTTAAATCAACTAAATCATTCGACTCTCAAATCATCTACACAAAGTATTATTCTAGACAATTTTTTATCTTCACAAATTTAAATCAACTAAATCCTATAGATCTAGCTCAAACATAGGATGATTTGAACCAAATTGAGCCCATCTCACCCTTTAATTAGGAAAGCCTAGAAATTCCTTTGCATTAAACCCATTCAAGAAGATAATCTCACATCCTTAATCGAGAGTTTTCTTAGATCGAGGTCTAAGTTGTAATTAACTACGGGGGCTTGCGCCCGTAGGAAACCGATCCCCACAATCAAATAAACTCCATTCGAGCTGATGCATCGAATGGGGGAAATCTCGTGAACTTTTGGGTTATATATATTGCCTGCTGCCGATCTCGACTTTCCAAAAATAAGTCATAGCTTCTCTATAAAAGGATCTAACATCCTCCTCTTCATTATCAATTCCCCTTCCTCTTCATTTTCGGTTCTCCTTCCCTCTACTTCTTAATTCTTGTAACTATGGGCCATGCAAAGTGTAGAATCGAAAGCAAGAAGGAATTTCAGAAGAAGGTTCGTCGGCTCTCTGCTCTCCACGGCGTGGGCGCCTTCCTCGTCGTCTTGCCGCCAAAGACTTCCACCGACTTCATCATCAACCATTATCGGAGCCGAAACCCTCTCCGCCGGCCCGACACAAATCAGGAGCAACAAAGGATCTCAAAAATAGAAGAGCTCGCTGAATTAAAGAAGGTGATTGAGAAGGTGAGGGCGAGAATCCTATTCCTCGAATCTGCATCTAAGCAGAACGCCGATAACTCGTCTCATCAGTCACCGGATCGCACTGCTTCTATATCTACTGTTGTTGCTGACGCTAATGCTAATCATTGATGATGATTTTAAATCATCATTGATAAGAGCTCTTACGTAGGATGTACCTGTTAATGTTTTCTGTTTGCGAAGTACTCCATGAACTATCTTTAGTTTTTGATCTTCACACTATTTCTGCTTTTGTTTTTGATCCCACCTAGGCTTTGTTTGAGACGGCTTTCTTACTACTTCATAAAGCAGTTTTTTAGTACAACAAAATTATTTTTTTACTAAAAAAATATTTTAAAAAGCAGTAAAAAAACTACCCAAACGAAGCTATCCCAAACGTTTGCTTCTTTTTTCAATGGTAAAATGATATTTCACCTTGTTCTCGACTTCAGATGACAAAACTAATACTTGATCAAGTGGCAATCCATTTAATAATTCAGAATACAATGTCACAGACTAAAAGTTCAAATACTTTATCTGATTAGCCGCTGTGGTATTACAACAGCATAAGTACGACAAAATAGAATAAAATGGCCTTACATATGTCGATAGCCAACTGAGGAGAATATATGTTCCATCCTCCTAAATCACAAGCTAATTTCAGATCAATCTATAATCAGAAATATAGCAATGTTCAGTCTTTATGGGTGAATACAATCTGCAGTTGGACTTAACAACCTAATCAGGCTGGCGATCACTTCCAGCTGACATTGATCTCTCTCTAAGCCTTCTACGAGCTTCTATCCCACGCGGTGAGCGGGATCGTTCCCGTTGACATCTCTCCCTTGAATGTGAATGTCCACGACGACGAGGTGGCTTAGATGGCGAGCAGCTCCCGGATAGTTTCCGCCGGCGAACTGCAGGAATAAAAGCAGTGATGAGCTGCATTGAGAAAACTAAAATATTTAGAAAACTATTTTGACAAGCCAATATTGAGTTAGTTGTATGGAAATTTCGATTGAACAGCAGCTCGTGTAAAGAAATAATGCTTTCTATATAATTTTTTGCTTAAATTATTTCATTTCTGTAAACGTGACCTATATATGTATTTTTCTTCTTTAGTAAGGGAGTGCTCCACCCCTTCAAAACAACCACCAATCTAATCTTAAAAGGGTAGAACAAAACCTGTTTATTGAGCTCGTACCTCACTTGAGGGATCTTCTTAAAAGGGTAGAGCCATGAATATATCTCTGTACTGTCAATCATTTTTATCAAATTTAAATCATGAAAGTGACATAGGTTGGAAGAGAAATTGGTAGCACAATTTTTATCTAGTTTAGGCACTATAAGGAAATAGTTAAGTGTAAGATCTTTTGTGAGAATGATCAAACCTATTCTGACCATTTTTTATTGTGATTCATATGGAACAGACCGTCGACCGTCGGCTGTCTTCGATTTGTAGTCCAAATGGCCAAAGCAAAAGGAGAGAATTACTAAAATTTATCTTTGTAGTTGGTTCTATTTACTACATTTTAGTCCAATATCTCATCATAATTTTTTCATATTTCGATCTGGGTTTAGGGTTTTTAAATTGATTTCTAGTGTTAAAGTTGTCATCAGCTTGGAAAGACTCCATGATAAAGAAATTGTAGGCCTCAAAGAGAATAGAATCATTTTGAAATATAGAATGAAAAGATAGGGCTTAAAAATGGGAGATTTTATGGTTGAAATGTATATCCAAAGAAAAATGATAAGAAATTTTGAACATATAGATGGAGAAATAAATCTATAAAACACTCTTTAACTTTTTAATCTAAAATTAATGACAAACATACATAAGTTACTGCCCATAGGCTGTTGGACTACCATAGATGAAAAGTTGTCCAAAATTGTTGGATTATTATGAATGGAAAGCTATATTATCCACAAATTGTTGGATTATTGTAGATAGAAAGATAGTAGACCATGTATTCATGATTATTTCAACAAATGCAAATTAGAAATAAAAAAATTGAAGCTATGTTAAAAAAGGCTAAGCATCAGTGACATATGAGCTAAAAGTGGAATGCTGTATCATGAGAAAATACATAAGAAAAACATTTTAATCTTGAAAACAAATTCAAAATATTGGCAACAACAGATTAAAAGAGGTTAGATGAATATTTATCTTAACTAGCATTATGGTGCAACCAAAGTTATAAAAATTCAAACTATTCCATGGCGCACCTCTTCTTTCCCTTGCACCACGGTATTTTCCAGGAGTAGGTGTCCTCCCACGACGTCTTTTTGCCTGCCACAGAAGATGCTCAATAGAGATGATATAGAAGACAATCTAACACATACAAATTCAGAACAGAGCTTCAAAATTGTAATTTCATTATAACTTATCTTCGTAATACTGGTCACCATCGTTTTAACTCTTACAAACTAGTAATCACTTGACTCTAACATGGATGAGACTATCAGGCAATTTAAGCAAGGTACTTGTTTGTGGTTAAGAGAGGCAGGTCTGCAGTATTGATTAAGTTGGCTCTAATGTAAACCAGAGATCGAATCATAAAAATAACCTTTTTAGGAATGTAGGGATAAGGTCGTACTCATCAACCCTCAAACCCAAATCCTGCATTGGCAGAAGCTTAATAAATATGAGATGCTTTTCCTTTTTTTTCTTATTTTGTGGTTAGGGCATCTCCAACTGAACTCCAAACGCTTGAATGACATCGCTCGTGAGCTCCAGCCGAAAGGAAAAAACTTTCGCTATTTGATTGCGGGTGAACAGTGGGACGCCAATATTGGCATTGCACTGTTCATCTTCACTATTTTTCTTTCTCTACCGATTTTGTCGAAGAAATGCGCAAAAGAAGAGAAAGACCATTACCTTCGCAAAAGGGGGCAAAATGGAGTTCAATTGGACTTGAATCACGGTATTTTTTTAGTTTCACGGCATTTTGGAGTGAAAAATGAGATTTTCGGTTGGAGATGCCCTTAGGCTTGATAGTGGCAACATTTAGTACTGTTTACATCAATTTAGACTATAAATATTAAAAAATATATACATAAATTTGTAAAGCAAGAAATCAAAGTGAAAAGAAACTATCAAGTTAAATTAAACGGTCATCTTAAATTGGCAATGAGGACATACTGCCGAACATACCATCTGTTAATCATGAGGACAGAGGGGGAAAAAAGGGAATATAGGGCATACAATCCTCTCTAATATAGTCGGATTTGAATTGGTAACTGAGATGTTGATGCGGTGCTCATGTCGACATGAGGGTGGTTCATACTGTTAAGAGCATAGTTTCAGAATTCGATGGAGCTATACACACCAAACCTGATGTCAAAAGTAATTAGGCAACACTTCTATGGATGAGAAATATAAATAACATTTTTTTCTGAACACCTAATCCTGTGAAAGCAAATATAACACCTTTTCAACGACCATTAAGCGTCCTTCTAGCACAGATCGATTCAAATATTTGATGCAACGGTTTGCATCCTCTACAGTCTCCATAGTTACAAATGCAAACCCACGAGATTCTTTTGTCCGAGGGTCCATAACGACCTGGCATTCCTGAACCTGCAGTAAAATGTTATTTAGTCACAATTCATAAAGATGGTAAAAGTTGCCTGAATATTCAAGAAAATAAAAATAGTTCATAGGAACTATAGATATTCAATCAAACTTGTTAGCAGTGCCAACAATTGGAATTTTGTTATGATAATTTAACAGTAGCATGACTGCATAATGCTAAGTATACATAATTTCTAGCCACATCTTAAGATGACTAAGGCTTTGTTTGGGGCAGCTTTCTAGCTGGTTCTTAAAGCAGCTTTTTAGTACAAATTTTTTTATTTTTATACTAAAAAGCTGCTTTATGAAGCGGCAAGAAAGCCATCCCAAACGAGACCTAAGTAATCCTAAATCAGTTTGCTTGCTTAAAACTATATTTCCCATGAATGCATATGACAAATAGCCTTTGTGATAATCATGATGACATCGCTGGGGTCGTCACCAATGCATCAATAGTAAGAGGTCTGGGAGGTGTTATTGTATGCAGTCTCCTATTTTCTTGATTAGAATCTATAGATCTTTGTCACAATAGAGGCAAGCTAATCATTACTCAAGAAACCACCATTTGCAGCATTTACCCCTAGGTTTATTTCCTTTTATCTCTACTTTAGCGTGGGCTTTTAAGTCCAAAATTCTGAAAACTATCAAATAGGTTGAGTAATTGTCACATACATCCGCTATGTCCATTACTTTCAATGGCAATTACCTCAGTTATTTTCTTCTTGACACCTTCATGCTGGCAAAATTACCTTCAAACACTACAAATTGCAGCACTAAAAACTTCTTGCATGATCCTAGACACTTGTCTCTTCTAGTAATGATTTAGCTGCGCTGCGTTTTTTTAATGCTGTTATAGGTAAACTTTCAAAAGTATGATCATATTGCTAATGCATTGCTTTGCCATAATCTAATATTTGTTATTTTATTGAACCTTGCATGTCTATCAATGGGCGATTTTTTTTTTTTTTAATGGAGTATATGAAAGACTAGATTTTCTAGTTGCTATTATCAGGTAATGTCTCAAATGCCTTGAATTTGCTCTTATCCTCAAATAATATTGTATATTATTCACTCTTCTACAATTTCATTAAAAAGATTAGTTGTTCACATAACTTTGATGCCCATCATAGCACCCCAAAACACAAGCTGTATTATATCTGGTTCTATGTTTCATGCATTTTACAATGCATATTAATAAGGAGAATAGTCAAGCAGTAATAATAATACAATCTACCTGCCCTTTGCAAAAGGAGGCGTCATAGATCACTGAGAATGTGCAAGTAAATTATTCATGTATATCAGAAGATGTGACATGCAAATACATATGCACTGAAAATCATGAAAGGGCATTATGCAAATACTAAAATGCACGAATACAATATGCAGTGTCTGAGAACATATAAGTTTGTATTATGCAAATACACAAAGACATAAATGCCATATGCAAATGTAATGGTAATGTATAAATGCATAATGAGCATATGCACTGACAAGCACAAATGCGGTATACGAAATGCACTAAGAAAATACATGCATCATTTAAAAGGATTTTAAATTACCTAAAAGTGCTCCGACAATCATATCAAACTCCTAAGTCCAAGGTTTGAGAATGCGGTGCAAATTAAAATAAAAAAAAGTGAAATTTCAAATCTCAAATCCGATCCTCCTTGATGGGACCGGAGTTGACAAGACCTGAAGTTATAAGCAAACATATGATCATAAAATCGAACAAGTTAATTGCTTTAAAGTTCACATTAGGCCTCAAATCCTTTTTAAATGAAATCAATTGTAAAATATAAGCACTCAGTATCTATGTTTGTATCACAAACTTGCTAAATCATTAGTTGAATTTGTTGACCCATAAAATATATCCAATGAGCAAAATAAAGACGCCCAATAAGGTTGACAATCAATTGACGGGGTGCCACATAAGCTAATACGACATGCACTGATGATACTCAAAACCCACTTGAAATGAACTTCAATTGTGAAAAGGGTCGTGTTGTTGCGATCGGGACATTAAAATTAGCCAGATGAGACCTTTCGCAAGCGAATCGAGTGAACACGATTGAAAACATGAAATTAAGTGTGCGACAATATGCGATGTTGTCGGAATGACCTTCATGCGTGAAATGGATAGCGTATGTCTGGAACATCTCAAAACCCTGGAAAAGACACCCATATTTGCTGGATGCTTGCACAACAACAACATCAAGCCTTTATCCCACTACGTGGGGTTGGCTACATTAATCTTTTTCTCCATTATCCTGATCAGAGTCAAATTCTCATTTAAATTTAATAAAGAAAGGTCATTTCTAATATTTTATAACCAAGTCTTTTTAGGTCTACCTCTACCTTTCTTAACATAGACCAAATCTAATACATCTACTCTCCTAACAGAGTCTTCAGAAGGCCGCCGTTTTACATGACCAAACCATCTAAGGCGACTCTCTCTAATCTTATTTTACATGACCATATATTCCTCAATGACTCTAAAGTCTTGAGTAATGAATCATAGAGTCTATTTGATAGGGCATAAAATCTTATGCCCTATATTATCTAGAGTTAACTCAACTTTTGTCCCCTTAAATATATATTCACCCTAAGCCTACCTACCAAGTACATTTGAACGAAGCAAACCATGATTGTTAAGAGGATCCTTTAGTCAGGCTAGGTCGACTAACTCCTCTGACTAAGTAGACAAGAAACCATGACTACCTAGGACGACAGAACCATGAGATATTGATCGGGCTCATCATCATTCTCCCATAAGCGCTTTAAGTATATGGTGATAAAATTCAAATCTTGAAAACTCTAAAAATCTAATTCCAAAAACTTAAAGTTGTTGTTGCTGTAAGTGCTCTATCTAACGAATAGTGTTAATTGAACATACTCTCTTGTTGTCGGGAGGAGTAATTAATCATAGGAGTTTGTACTTATGATAAACTAGACCTCATATCATAAAATCATCACAAAATGAGGGTGAAATCATTGGGCTGTATCTTCTAAAATCAAATAGGCCTTCTAAAAATTTACCCTGAAACTTAATTCGTTAAAACTATCCCATCAATAAAGAAGACATGGAGAGGCTAGGGGCACAAATTTTTGGATCCACAACTTGGTCAGGCCTATCACTCAACATTTCAACAATATACAAATGAGAACACAAACACATAAATAGTAAACATGATTATCTCTAACATGTAAGCGTGTATCTCCAATCATATGAACATGAAATGCAAAATTGGACAGTAATTTTAGCCAAAACCCTTATAACCAATATATAACTCTAATACCATGGGATTGGCCAACATTTTCCCGTAGTGAATAGGACTCAAATTGGACTAGTACCAATCGCCTCAAAGGATATAGTTAAGAGTCAACAATAGCCAGCTCTAAACCAACTTCGTAATGTCTACATTGTATGTAATAACGTTAAAGATGCATTGAACAAATTTTATGATTATAAATATTATAGTTAAAGAAAGGTTTTTAAGAGCACTTGTATGATGGACAAAAAAATGCAAAAATTCAACACTTCCAAAACACTAATTCATACCCATTAGCAGTACATCTTCTTCATCACCATCAACCATCACCATTTCCAGCCATTCTAGCTCTCCTTTGCACAATGTAGATGACAAGAATGGATTATTGGAGGACGCATGACAATAAACAACTTCATCGACTCCAACCATTATTGTTCTCCTTTGCACAATGATGACAACATTAATCTATGGCTAGAGGATGTATGAGGAGCAACAATAACATAGTGGAAGATAGCGCCAAACCATCTCGTCCTCTTCTCCATATTTTTCTTCAATCATCTACACCTTCTCAACTTTCTATTATCATATCACAAATCTACATCCCCAACCTCTACGTCTGCCCAGACCAAATTTCATCTCATCCCCTCTCTTCCTACTTGCTCTAGTTCTTCCACTATCATACCACCAGCCCCATCCTGAGCCCTAGCTCCCTGCCCAACACAAATGCCGACTGCAGGCCACAGTTCTTGTTTCTATGTTTTCTCTTTCTCATTTTTTCCAATTCTTATATGTATCCACAAATTGTCTCAATCCCTTTTCTCTTCTTCATTGCCCTAGTTCTCTCATCCTAATATCCCTCCCTTGTTTTAATTTAAAGCAGCTAAGAATAAAATTTAAAGCTACATTGATCCAACACCAAAGTATTGCCATCTTCATGTACATGTCTTGACGTAAATGTGAAGTGAGGCCATACATATGTTGAGGGAGATGAGAGTAGAATAAGTGTCATAAAGCTGTATGTAGATTCAAATGGTAAAATACAAGATTCTTAATCACTTGGTGATGCCCTCAACTATAATCTCTAAACAGTAAATAACAGCTTTAAACGAGCAAAAGTTGGTGCACTATGTATAATTACCAACTCACTCATGTATCCATCATCACATAGGAGTATTTCTTTAAAATATTAAATCATCAGTAAACTTTAAATTCATTTTAAAACATATAAATAATTATCAAATTAAATAACCTTCTTTTTAAATTTCTAGTTAAATATCTAGAACACTTCCATCCATGCAGATGAATATGCACGATAGGGAAGAGGAGACAAAGAAGAGAGATACAGAGAGAGGAGAGAAAATTTTGTAAAAGAATAACCTATCAAGCCAATAAATAATATTTTATGCCTAAGAGTAGCTTTTTAGTTTAGTGATCAAACTCAAAAATCAAACAAATATAAGAAAACAAAATAAATTCTAACTTAACTAATAGATGATGGATATCAACATCATTAATTACCTTTCTCTGAACTATTTTGGGTAAGTTCTATGAATTCTCATTCTCCATTCATTACTATTGTGTGTGACAAAAAGTGTCAACCCATTCTAAATAAAACATTTGCACAGCTTCTATCTATATTAAGTTTGATCCACGAAATTTCATTCTTAGTGATTTGACATAAATTTTACATACCCATCCTATTAGCAAATTTTATACCCTTTGTTGGAGATGTTCAAATCACCTAAATTTATTTGTTATTATCTTATCTTCAATGGATTCTACTCACATCATCCCTCTTATATAATCATCTCACAAACTTCATCCTATTTTAAGCAAAGTTATCAAAATAGACCTCCAGAAACAACAAAAGTAACATGATAGCATCTCTTCTAATCATATACTTAGAAAAGCAATGTTATTTGAATGTTTGTTACATACACAAGATCACAAACCAAAAACAATGTGCATAATGTATTTATTAAATGGGCCACACCTTTCCCTCTTTGCTAAAATACTTTTCTAGGTCTTCATTAGTTACTCTTGTAGATAAACCTGTTACATAAAGGTTGTTCCCAGGATTATCTGCTTCTAAAGAATCTTGGCTCCTGTTTGCAACGATGTAAAGAAATAATCAGATGAGATATAAATCAAATCAAATGCCAGTGCATTTAAAAACATGCAATTTGGACGATGGCAAACAAAATGCTCTAACAAATTCAAGATAAAATTAACAGAACCAACCTAGAATGACTTCTTCCTCTAGACCTTGATGAGGATCTCGATCTTTGGCGCTGAGCTGGAGGTGTAATCGATCGAGAAGTATATCTGAAAACAATTTTACGCAAGTAAACCCCACAGGCAATATACTTGGAGCAATAATTGATGGCAATAAAACTCACTTTACTTCTTTTGAAGATGACATCTGCAATAAATAGAAAAGAAAAATCAGAATTCAGGAATGAACTAACACAGATGACTGCCCTGCATTAAGGAATACCATCATTCAGAATATCCATCAAACAATTTGATATCAATTTTTCATCTTGAAAATATCAGCAAGTCTTGGAAGACATGGGCATAAGATGCATTTCAGTAACAAAAATAAATAAAATAACAAAGTGAATAAATTTATGAAAAAAATGTTCAACAACTACTTCAAGTTTTATTCATATGAATGCTTTCTATGAGTACAATAGGTAAACTTTTCAAATGGAAAAAATAGTGCTTTTTATATAACTTAACTGATAAAAAAAATAACCAATTAATGCAATTGGAAAAGAACCATAATTTCATAAGCTAAAGTTATGGTGGGTCAGTATTATTAAGACAAGGAAATGAAGTAGTAATACTTTATATAACAAACTATGCCAGCAAATCTTTAAAATGTTCAAAGAAATCCAAAATCATGAATACATAACATCAATCCTTCATCCCACTACGTGGGGTCGGCTACATGAATCCTTTTTCTCCATTGTGTCCTATTAAGAGTCAAATTCTCATTTAAATATAATAAATAAAGGTCTTTTTTAATATTTTCTAACCAAGTCGTTTTAGGCCAACATCTACATTTTCTAATATAAGTCAAATCTAATACATCTACTCTTCCAACCACGTCATCAAAAGGTTGTCATTTTATATGACCAAACCATCTAAGACGACTCTCTCTAATCTTATCTTCCACTAGAAGTACTCCAACCTTTTCATGTATATGCTCAATTTGTATCATGTCTCTAAGAGTAAAGCCGCTCATCCACTAAGCATGCTCATCTTTGCATCACTTAACTTAATATTATAGTTTCCTAATTCCCTTTTAATGGCCAACATTTTGCACCATAAAGCATTGCAAGTTTAATCACATCTTCTAGAATTTTCTCTTAAGCTTGAGGGGGAATTTTCTATCACACAACAAGCCTGATGCATTCCTCCACTCCAACCATCCAACTTGAATTCTACTAATAATATCCCCATCTATTTCACCATCACTCTGAATAACAGACACAAGATATCTAAAACGAGTACTCTTATAAATGATTTGATCGCCCAAAGTCACAATCCCCCATTAGATCTATTACTACTAAAATTATACTCAATATATTCAATTTTAAATCTACTCAAACGAAAACCTTTAAACTCTAGGGTTGACCTCCATAATTCAAGTTTACCTTCAACTCCAAATCATGGATAATGAAAAAAAAAAAAAAAGAAGACAAATACACAACATTGGTAAATGAACAAAAGTAGGTAAAGCAAATATAGAATGCAAAATCTTAAGTAAATCAATCAAATGATTTTCAATATGTAAATAAGTATAAGAAGTAAAGAAGAGTAAGGGGTTGTTTGGTACATATCCTATTTTAGGAAAGGCCTTAAGCAAGATTTAGCTCAAATGCTGCCAAAATTTTTTTGTAAACTTTAAATCCTATTGTTTTAATAAATCTCACTTCAACTCACTTTTTGTTATATAAAAAATTGGTTAAATCCCATTATTCACATTATATAACAAATTTAAAGATTTCTCACTCCCACAAATCATAAATCCTGAAACCCATGGCGAAGGAATTAATCATGATTTACCAATATTTAACAGTTGACATACCAAATGATTTTCAGGTTTTAATTCCATCAAGATTTACTGAATCGAAATTTACATGATTTACTAAATCATACTTAATTAAATACTACTTGCAGTCAAACAGCCCAAAAGCATGAAGTTCCTTGGATTCTTACAGCAAGGAAGTAAGTAAAGAAAAGAGGAAGCAAAAAAATCAAACAAACATAGAAATATACGATTAAAAGGAGAAGAATTAAGCAGGCAACAGTGGTGGCAGGTTCCCTATTTTCATTTGTGCATAAGTACTGTTTAACTATAAGCTAATCAGCATTCTTAGAGCAAAAATGACATAATTATCAAATGTCAGTATCGAAAGCAATAAGCTTTCAACTCCTCCACTGGTTTAATTTCGCTTGCTCTCAAAAAAGACCAACAACGCAAGGGGAGTAGATATGAATAATGAATCCGTTCTTTGATAAATTAGACATTCGATTATAATATCAGAAAAATTTGAAACCCCCGATCGAATAAAAGACAATAGAAGAGGCAAGTAATCGGATCGCTGAAGCTACCTGTTCGTCGCTTGGCAGGCAAAAGTGGAAAAGCCCTAGAGCTAGAAGAGGAAGAGAGAGAGAGAATGGAGAGATAGACGAAAGACGGAGAGCGGAAAAAGGGTGACGAGATTAAACAATCTGGACCGTCTGATCTAATTTCTACGTCCCTAAATCTTAATCTTTTATAAAACTCTTGCCTGCATATATCTAAAAGAAGCAAATAAATACAAATATTTTGCATAATTAGATTGTTTAAATTATAATAAATTACTCAAATTAATAATATTTTATTTTTAAATAAATTCATAGTTAAAATAAAATCTTCATATTTAAGTCAAACTATTACAACTGCGTAAATGGGTTTTTTTTTAAGAAAATGTAATATGCTGGTCAAAACTCAAAAGTTTTATTAAGACATTTAAATCTGAGTAAAAATATTTTAGTTGATAAAATAAATATACATCTACATAGCATATTTAATATTTTTAAAATTTTATATTTAAATAAAGGTTTTATATCTAAATAAAATACTATATATTTTCTAGGCTATTTTATGCCTAACAAAAAAAATTTATCAAACAAAAAAAAGGGTTCGAACATCGAAGCGAGAAGAAAAGTCTTCAGCGCACCGTTCCATGTTGGATCCAAAGTTTTAAATCCTAATAGAAGGCTTTTGACTGGAATATATATATATTTAATATATTGTTTTAAAATAAAAGAATTTATACCTAAGAAATTCAGTTTTTTTTTTTTTTTGGATTAAAAATTTAAAGTTCTTATAAGATATTTTATATTTAAATACTAAAATTTTATAAGAGTCGTCGCTTCGAGGCAAGGCACGCCGTCTCCGATCGTCGTCCGCCGCCGCCGCCGGTCGCCTCGTTGTGAGGAATGCGAGCTACGACGTCACCCGAAGAAACGCGAAAGCAGCGACTGCGTGAAAGGGGCGAATGAGAATATGAGATGAACCGGGCGACTGTGAATATTAGATGAACTGATAAACCTAATATTTTTTTTTACTTATTTCACTAATCAGCCTCTTAACCCGGTTTTTTTTTGCCCCCCCCCCCCCCCTTGATATAAAAAAAAATGATATTTTAAACATGAATTATTTTTTTAATTTTAATCAATATAACATAAGTAAATTAATATTGCAATTTGATAGAGGGTGGTGGTGCCACAATCAAAGGTGTTGGTTGACTAGATGGAGTTCTTGGCATCGATGCAGGGTGGCTAAATATTGCGAGGGTGAAGCTGATAGATTGAGGGTCCAATGTTAATCAGCATAGTGCATGAGATTAAGGCTTCGTTTGTTTTTTTGGTGCTTTTGTAAAAGGCAGTTTTAAAAAACATTAGTTCAGAAAATGGAGTTTTGCAACGGAGAAGCATATATAAAAAGCTTTCTCAAAACTGCAGAAAAATGAAAAAAAAAGAGTTATTGGGAACGTGATTTGATGAACCAAACAACATAAAAAAATTCCTTCATTTCCAAAAACGGAAAAGTCAAAAAAACGCTCAAACAAACAAAACCTAAGTAGTTTATAGTTCATATTTTGAAAAAAAAAATTGAAAACACTTAAAAATAATTTTGAACATTTAAAAAAATATAATTTGATTTATTCGTAAAAATAAAGAGAAATTTTTTTCACAAATTTTTAAAAGTAAAAATAATAACTAAAAAATTTGATGTCTAAGAACTCTTGACTAGTAGGGAAATTATTTCGTACAGAGTTCGGATGGGAGAACCGTCTAGTATATTGAGTATACTTAGTAAATCAGATGATTGTCCCGATCCAAACTCCGCACAAAATAATTCTTAGAGTACGTGTGAGTGACTCAACTTATGTTCATTAATGGTGATATAATAACACAACTTCACATTTAGGATGAATCTGAGAAGTCAAATTAGTCCATTTTAAAATTACTAAATACAAAATTTCTAAACTATTTCTATACTTCCAGACTCCAAAATATTCTTCTAAACTGATTTATAAATTCTGACAAAAGAAACTCATTCAATTAAAATGATCCAAAGTTCTCAAAAATTATTTCCCAATGGTTCTATACACACATACTCGAAATTTGGAACAAACCTAACATTTGACATCAAAGAAAAACGACAAATTCATGCACGACTTCCACGCCACCTTCATTATTCTTATGGATTAGAAAATAATAAAGTATGAACACCAAGAAGAAAGTATTAAAATCCAGGTGACTTTTAAGCCACTGGCGAGGAAGAAGACAATAAACACCAAGCTGCGGCGTTCGGCGCAGAAAACGTAATTTACTTGCCTAAATCCTCCATTAATCCTCCATTATTAAGTCTTTGGTCACCACTTCAACGACCTTCAATAAAAACAATGGAAAAGGAGCTCTTCTATCGCACAAAAATTAATACTTGGCCCCCTTAGAACCCTACAGGATTTTCCATGCTCCTCCTTACCACAGTTTTTGGGCTTTGTTTAATAAAAAAATTAAGAATTTTACTTCTAGAAGGATAGAAATCTAATCCCTTTTATATTATTTAAGATAAAATAGAAAGAAAATCATTACTACATATTTTAGCTGACATTAGAGCTAAATATTTTTTGTCGAATTCATGATTAATGTCTTAGAAATAAAGATTTTTCCACTACTTAATTTAAGTAAGTAATTAGCTAGCACATTTAAACCAAAGCACTTAATTAAGCATGGTTAATTTATAGATTATCAAGCTAAATTTATCTTATTTTAGTTAATATTATAATGACCACCAATTAAATTATACTTTCACATAAGAACTTATGAGCTTTCACACACATCCCTCTCAATTATAAATGAAAAGCCAAATCACCAATCTTTGCCAAACCCACCCCCCTGCACTCACCATCACAATCTGATAACATGGCCGGCGCCGGCTCTCCATGCGGCGCATGCAAGTTTCTCCGGCGAAAGTGCACCGCAGACTGCATCTTTGCTCCTCACTTCTGCTCGGAGAGCAGCTCGTCTGCTGCCTTTGCGGCGATCCATAGGATCTTTGGGGCTAGCAATGCGTCCAAGCTTTTGCACCACGTTCCGGACGGTGACCGTGGCGAGGCAGCTATAACTATTGCTTATGAAGCACAGGCTAGGCTGAGTGATCCTGTGTATGGCTGCGTTGCCCATATAATTGCTCTTCAGCAGCAGGTTAGTTATTTTAACTCTCACTAGTGCTTTACTTGAGTTGGTCAGGCGATATAAGAGTATGAATAGGTGGATAGATATAAAGGGAGTTATTAGAGCATCTCCAACCGAACGCCAAACGTGCATATGACGTCGTTCGGTCACTCCAGCCGAACGTCAAATCTTCAGCCATTTACTTGCGTTCACCTACGCTATTTTGCTCTCTCAACCGGAAAAACGCGCGAAAGGGAGAAGGATCGTTACCTTCGCAGAAGCACTTAAAATGGAGTTCGATTGGAGCAGCACCACGACATTTTAAAATTTTGCTGTATTTTGCCGTAAAAAATGGAGTTCTCTGTTGGAGATGCCCTTAGTACTCATTCATCTAATGCAAATTCAGTGAGAAACCGATTACAGGCCAGTCTGAGGAACTTTGATTTTTTGTAAGTTAAAGAAGTTAGGAAACAACATGAGCAAAATCATCAAATCTCAATCTTTGAAACTAACCAAGTAGTAAGGACTTTTCACTAAAAAACTGAATAAAACAAATCTCCAATAGACACTGCTAATAACAAATGTAAAATTTACTACTTAATACTTTATAATATTTATCAAAATAGAAATTTAAAATAATTTCCAAAATCTTCTAGGCTCTTTAGTCAAAGGTCCCTCAATTGCCATTACTATCAATTAAATATGGTAGCCCATCCCAATAAGTTTGAATGCAAGGGTTTATGAAAACCAGCCCATTTCATATTATTAAATATGTATTAAAAAGCTATTCATTTGTACTCTACAAATGAAATTGTTCTTCTCACTAATGTAAGACTAAACTCCACAATTCACTAACTATATTCATCGATATCGCAATTTCTTTCTGCTTGTCAATCTATCTGTGCCATTTGTTATATATCTGTTTTTTTATGATATCTAAAAAATTAAAATTTCAATTGGAACAATTTTCTTACTGATTTTTAAAATAATTTTCATATATATATATATATATATATATATATATATAGATTTTTGATGGAGCTGGTTGAAAGTATTTACATACTGTTCATGATTAAAGGTAGCAATACTGCAAGCCCAGTTGGTACATGCAAGGGCGCAGTTGGCGTATGGCGCTGGCTTATCTCAGCTTGCTTATAGGAACCCATGCCCAAGCCTTGATGCAAATAATGCTTTCATCCATGTCTATTCCAACGGGCACTCTATGGCTCTACAGAGTTCTTTGGTTGAAGAAGCTCTCTCTGCTCAGATATCTTCAAAGAAAAGAACAGCAAAGGGAGAATTACAAGATCTGCAGCTCTTGGCTGTGGGGATGTCGATGAAAAGGTGTGATTCTTCCATTGGTGAGATAGCCCAACAGTGGCGGAATTAGGTAGAATCAGAGCTTCAAATGAGAAGAAACGAAAGAGATTAAGGGCAAAAATTTCAAAATTTAGATATATGCAGGAGTGTTTAACAGTAAATTTTTCCTACTATATATATAATTATAAAGAACTTTTATAATATTTCGGTTGAAAGAGCCAGTTTTTTTTCTGTTTCTACTGCACCGTATATATAGGCCATGTATAATTTTGACATATTAATTTCCTATACTAATAATCATGAAGTCATCAAGGCGAGTATTTCTGGTTCAAATCATAATTATGAGTTCGATTATAACTTTTTAGAAACGCAAATCATGTTATCTATTTGATGGATTTCCTATGTTGATTGCTAGATGTATTCTTACTACCTTTCCAGAGACTAATTCATTCACGCTTTGTGGTAACAAAAAAAAAAAAAAGTTTAGTTTATAAGTTCAAACTCTTTGTGACTATTTTAAAATCCTTAAAAAAATTATCTTGATCGGACATGAATCTCGAGTAAAAATCAAGTTGGAAACTTCCGAAATTAAAATTGGGACCATCCGAGCTCCGATTTCAGTGAACTTATAGTCGAATTGAATTTCTCGGAAATACGAACCTAGCGACACCAAATTCGACTCAATTCGAGCCCAAATGGGTCCAAATCAAGGGTCTGAAACACTGTTGGAAGGTTTGATTCACCATTTGGATTACCAAATGGTTTCCAAATATGACTTGTTTATAGTGAATCGAGCAGCTCGACGAGACGAATCCAACGAGCCCAAGATCATGGAATTCTGACATCATTAAGACCTTCAAATGTCTAGCGAACTGTCCACGGTAAAAGGGATTCAACATAAGCCGGCCATACAAACCACTCCCCATTTACCCATGATCTTTCATCTATTTACAGGCCATGCCACTCCAAGAAATCTATAAATAGAGCCCCCTTTCTTCTTAAAAAGGGCCCCTAAGCCAAAGGATTCAATAAAGAGATCAGAGATCGCTATTGCCTCCTTGCTCCTCCTCAACCACCACTTGAGTTACACTGGACCACTGCTTGACGTCGTTGTTCCATCGGGCCACCACTTGAGGCCCTGAGCTCCGCCGGACCACCATTTGAGTCCTTGAGCTCCGCCAGACCACCACCTGAGGCCCTAAGGTCCGCCAGACAACCACATGAGGACCCGAGCTCCGTCGGACCACCACACGAGGCCCTGAGCTCCACCGTACCACCACTTGAGGCCTTGAGCTTCGCCGGACCATCACTTGAGGCCCTGAGTTCCATCAGACCACCACCTGAGGCCCAGAGTTTCGCTGGACCACAACCTGACGCCCGGAGTTCTGCCGAACCACCACTTAACGCCCGAAGTTCTGTCAGACCATCACTTGACATCCGGAGTTCCACTGGACCACCATCTGATGCTGGACTTCCACCGGACCATGGCCAGACATTGAATTTCTGTCAAACCACCGCCAAGATACCAACTGACACCTGAACTTTAAAGTAGCACCGGACTTCTACCAGTCCACCAAGTGGCACTGGACCTTTATCCTCTTTGGTCGCTAGATTTCAACCACACGGTTGACATTTGTAATCTGATCGCCCTCGAATACGAGTCAGCCCACTGTAACCTACTCAAGTTTTAGTGGAATCTTTTTTAAGTGGGCCAAGCCCCATGATTTTTCTCCTTCCCAGGGTTTTCCAAGTAAAAAATCTTGTGTTCTCTGTATGTGATCAGCTAGATATAAGTGCAACGCTAAGACGTAAGACTATAACTCTATCGCCGCGTATATTCTAGCCCGCAACATAACCAAAACAAATAAAGCATGATGGTTCTAATCTTCAATGGCAGGAATAATTCTAACAACTATGCTGACAATGATTATCATTTGAAATTGTAATATCTCATGACAACAATCAATAAGAACAAATGAAGAATTCAAAATCATGACACCGACCAATACATGTTGGATAGCTAATACTCGGTTCTTATTATGACAATTAAGGCTTCGTTTGGGATGACTTTTTTACTACTTTTTAAACCAGCTTTCTAGAAAAAAAATTATTAAAAATAGCAAAAAATAAAGTGGCCGAAAGCTGACCCAAAACAAAGCCTTAATGTTTGATTTTTTTGGTGTGTTCTCCTTTGACATTCCTAGTTAAATAGTGGGATTCTATTGTCATCACACCCTCATGACTTGATGATCACCAGGCTCTCAGTCAGCCTTCATGATGTGGTATTTGTTTATTAGAACTAGGCCAATTTTTTAGTATTCTTCATTACAGATTCACATTAAAACAATTAAGAGCTGTTGGATTTACTTCGCACTATGAAACCAAAACTAGAGTTGCACGAAGCTGCAATATTTTGCGAATTTATTATTAGACACTTTTTTTTTAACTCATAATATGGCCTATGTGTTAATTATAATAAATAAGTATTACAAGATCTTAAAGGATCAAATGCTCTCTAAAGCTCACAGAGCTACATCTAAAATCAAAATAAACCTAAGGAGCCAATAATCTCTACTAATTACAACATAAAATTAAAAAGCAAAGGGAAGCAAGGAGCTAGCCATCACCTCAAAAGAAAGCCCAAGCTCAGATCAACGATGAGGCCCAACCAAGTACCAAATACAATACCTGCAAAATAAAGAAAGCACAAGGAGAATAACACAAAGTAATTCCTGTAATAAAAGCTTATGAATCTTCAACCCAAAAGATCCAGCACCAAAGACCAGAGATAAGCACCCGCAAAACCCAAAGACCACCGAACGGATTAAAAGAAAACTAGAATGAATGGGAACCCACAGAGGTTATCAAAACCTGAGAAATAATCAACAGCCAAAGCAGAAACTGCATAATCATCAGAAAAATAAACTTAGATGCTGGAACATAACCAAAATTAGAAGCAGTCCTCCTAGAAGCCAAACAAAATAAATCAGTAACCCAGAACAAGCAACCCCCCAAACCTTAAATAGGAGAACCTAACTCAAAGATACCACTAAGAGATGAAATGGAGATAAATCACTAAAAACAAAGTGCAAAATCTGAAGAACACCCAAAGATGAAAAAAAAAACAAAATAAGAACAAATTGCACACATATATTGTCCCGAATGATTGAGATCTATGTGCACCAAAACCAATCGATCTCCAACCAAAACCAACACCAAAAAGGAACCTCCCATTATTATTAGACACATTGCTTCCATGACACTATATATATATATATATATATAGTTCTGAATGATTGAGATCAAAGGTCCTCTATATAACTTTTGCATCCTAAAACATTTGAGACCGTAAAGATATATAAAATATAGCCTCTCGGCTTTTCACGGAGATCTAATACACAGATAAATAAAAGAGTAAGATGCATTATGCATAGGAAACACCAAAATTTTTATGTGAAAAATCTTGAAAAGAGGAAAAATCACAAGCCTGGTCCAATTTGAATGAATCGACTAGTATTGATAATTGATTACAAATGATGTCCCTCCTCGGAGGAGCGTTGTCTCAATAAAGCAAATACACAATTTATAAAGCATATTACAACATGAGAAATATTTTTAAAAAAGAGTTGGCATTTTTGTTTTTTAGTCAGTAGGGTCATAGTTGATGGGCAACGGTTGTCGAAGGGACCGTAGTCTACAGACAACAATATGTTTAGAGGAACCATAGTCGGCGGGCAATGATTGTCTAAGGGACCATAGTCAATGGGCAACGGTAGTCAGAGGGATGGTAGTCGAAGCAATCATAGCCGATGGGTGATGGTGGTTGGAGGGACCGTAGTCAACGGGCAATGATGGTCGGAGATAGCAAGAACTCCAGTGGTTGCAGCATTGGATGGAGAGTGCAAGAGATGTTGAGTTATTTATATAACTCAACATTCTTCACATGATGGGGGAGGAGAAGAGGAGCAATCTTAAGTTTTATGAGTGGTATGGGTAGTAAATATGAAAAAGATCAAGGATATGTTGGGAGTGGTTCATCAGACGACTTATATTAGTTCCCTTGATCATAGAGTGTTTATTAAACATTTGAGTGCTTTAATGATGTCAGAATTAAGTGACATTGGGCTCGTTAGATTCTTCTCATCGAGCCCCTCGATTCAACTATAAGCATGTCATATTTGGATATCAATTAGTCATCCAATTAATGCTTTAAAATTTTCAAGTTGGCTTTGATCCTTTGATTATGGCTCACTTGGGCTCGGATTGGATTGATTTTGGTGTCGTTGAGTTCAACTCCTTGAAATGTTTCATTTGACTATAAGCTTGCTGAAATCGGAGCTTCGACGATCCCAAATTTAAATTTGGAAGTTTTTAATTTATATTTTAATCGAGATTTGTGCCTGATCATGACGACTTTTGGTGTCATAACAATAACAAATATTAGTGGTCATCTTTTTAAGCATATTTGAGGGCATTTATCATCCCCATAAATTTTCTTTTAATGCGGACAAATTTTATTGCCCTTTTTCTATCCAATTTGTTAGCTTAAAAACTATAGAAATTCCTATAGATTACTATAGATCACATCCTAACATATTTTTTTTTGGGGAAAATTTGGGCTTTGCCCGTATATTAAAAAGAGGTAAAAGTTACATGAAAAAGCAGACTCAAGAGAGCCTCAAAAAGTATAGAATGGAATAAAGACCCACCTTATAACCCAAAAAAAACTTTAAAATCAAAAAAGGCTTTATAACAACAGCCTACAAAATTAAATTGAATATGCCAGTATAATCCCAAAAAAAACCACAGCCAGAACCAGAAGAGCTCCATAGTTAGCATATCCTGGACTCAGACAAATAAAAGAGATCAACAGCGCATTCAGTCCCCTGGTTGCTCGAGAGCCGTCCAAGGGGATGAGATGGAGCAGCATCATTGTCACAGGAATGCTCCAGACAGTCGCAGCATATAACCACTTCAGCACACCAGTGAAACGAGCTCTAGGCTTATCCCATAGAACATGAAATATTAGAGACATTTCCAGCATATAATTTCCCCAGCAGTGAAGACGAGTTTTTCCAGTTTGAAACCTTAGCATGAACAGCTTTCTTAATGCAAAAAACCGTGGAATTATGACAATTCAGGATATTGCAAAATCTTCTTTGATTTCTCTCTTTCCATATGAAGTAAACACAACAACAAATGATTAAAGAGAAGAAGGCCTTCTCTTCAACAGTCCGCAAATCATCATCATCTAGCCAACCCAGAATTTGTAAAAGAGAGGGTTCCATTAAAAAACCATTAGCCCCAGGAATTAAGGCTTTAATTATACTGAAAGAATACTGACAGCCAAAAAATAAGTGTGCAACAGTTTCCAGGTGAGAGAAACAGAGACTACATGTTAAAGGAACCTAAATATTCCGATGATGCAAAGCCTCAGCAGTTTTAATACCCCCTACAAGAGCTAACCAGGTAGTGCAGGAGTACCTCAAAGAAGGTCTTTTCTTCCAGATAAGATTATGCCAAGAAACAGCAGGATGATTCTTGTAAAAATCCAAAACAAAATCATGATGCTTATAATGCTTTTTATTGTCCCACCATAGGCAAGCAGCACCCTCTTCAATATTGACTTTACGAATATTGAGTTGCATCAGAATGGAAAAACACGAAGGAAGCATCCAATTATCCCCCGAAATAAAATCTCTAACAAGGCTATCAGAGAAGGAATTGGGAAACTGATAATTAAAATCTTGCATTGACAAGATATCCTCCAATTTAGAGTTGCTAACCCAGTGATCCCAACGAAAAGAGATAGGGGCGTTTCTAGTGATTTTAAAAGAGAATTTTTCTCTAGCCACCTCAGCTGTAGAACAAACAGCCCTCCAAAATTTACTGGCAAAAGAAGGGATAGGTTTCCAGGGAGAGATGTATCTTGCAGTAAGCCATTGAGATAGAGGAGACTGTGTGTTATACATCCGGGTGATAATGGAGCAGTTAAAAGCATATTGAAGAGCGGCTAGAGAAGGTAAACCAAGCCCCCCATTCTCCTTAGGACAAGTGACTTTTTCCCAGGAAACCAGGTGCAGTTTTTTCCCCGCATTACAATCCCCAAAAAATAGAAACTTTGAGCACACTTTCCTGAAAAACTTAGAAACAATTTTGGGTATAATGGAACCCCGTATCCAATAAGCAATAGAGTTCAAAATGGTGTACTTAAGGAACTGAAGTCTTCCAGCAAATGATAGAAGACTAGCTTTCCACCCCGACAGTTTGGTTGTAATGCTATCAGTTAAGGGAATGTAATCAGCAACTTTAAGTCGTTTAAAAGACAATGGAATGCCAAGATACGTAATAACATCTGAAATATTATGAATAGAGAGGATTTGACAGATCTCTTCCTGATTTGTCACTGATTTTGGAAACATAATCGAACTCTTGGTAAGATTCACATGAAGACCGGTAGCATTAGAAAAGGAGGCAAGAATTCTTTTTAAACAAAGACAGTTATCAATGGTTCCTTCCCCAAATACTAAGACATCATCAGCATATAAAAGGTGAGATAATGAAAAGCCATCCACATTTATACCTTTAAAATCTCCATTATCAATAAGAGCAGAAAAAGCATCCATAACCAAGCAGAAAAGGTAGGGGCTTAACGGACAGCCTTGCCTAAGCCCAGATGTAGAGGAAAAAAAACCTTCAAGAGCCCCATTAACCAACACAGAATAATTCACATCAGTAATACAAGCTTTAATCAAATTGACAAAATGATGAGGGAACCCTTTTTGGAGCATTCTGGATATTAGAAATTCCCTGGAAACCGTATCAAACGCTTTTCTAATATCAAGTTTAGCACAAAAAAACTTGTGTCTACTTCTTTTACTAGCCAAGCCCAAAATTTCCTTTGCCAGGATGATGTTATCAGTGGAAATCCTAGATTTCACGAAACCTGATTGATTGTGCTTAACAAGAAGAGGCATAATAGGTTTTAAACGATTAGCCAAAGTTTTGGCAATAATTTTGTAGATAGTGTTACATAAGGCAATCGGCCTAAAATCAGAAATGGACTCCACATTTTTGCTTTTAGGGATAAGAGCCAGCACAGTCGACTTCACACCCATTGGGATGTAACCTTTAGCAAAGAATGATCTAACTGCTTTACAGACTAAAGGCCCAGTGATGTGCCAACTAGTTTTATAGAAATGGTAATTAAAGCCATCCGGTCCAGGGAAGGAGGAAGAAGATCCCGAGAAAACAGAACTTTTAATTTCCTTATCCTTAACATAATCAGTTAAAATATCACAGTATAAGTTCGGAAGAGAGTTGCCAATAGGAAATAGACTCACATCCAAAGAGGAGGGAGGAGGAGAATTGAAAAGCCCTTGAAAGTGTTGAACAATGCAGTTAATAACATCCCTATTGTCTTTACCAGGAAAAGCCACAAAAAGATTAACCACCTGCTTAATGCTGCTTTGCCTAATTTTGATCTTAGAGAAAAGATATTTGAGATCCTCTTCGCCTTGTTTAAGCCATTTCACTTTTGCCCTTTGAATCATCCACGAAGAGCTCATAGATGAGAGATCCATGACCCTCTGATTGATCTCTTTAAATGAGTGGTTAAGAGTGGGGTTATACGGGTTGGCCTGCACCTTGGCCAAACAAGCAGATTGAAGTTTGAGTTGCTCTTCCAGTTGGGAATTGATGAGATTAGAGTTAGACCAAGCTTCACGTTTGATAATGCTTTTGAGCTTTTTGAGAGAATTGCACAAAGAGGATATGGGATTCCCAATTAAAGGACATGAGAAAACTTCCAGAACAAGTCCCCAATACCTGTCAAGATTTGTCCAAAAATTTTTGAAAAGAAATCTATGATTAGAATTGGGAACATCACCTGAGTGCAAAATGAGAGGGCAATGATCAGAAGTGGACGGAGTTTGAATGGAGCAGAAAGAAGTAGGAAATTCTTTAATCCAAGCATCATTCACCAGAGCCCTGTCCAACTTAATATGGATCGGGTTGTCAGTCTGCTGATTAAACCAGGTAAAGTTACTTCCAACAGTTTGAAGATCCATCAAACAAAAATCAAATATCATTTGGTTAAAGTCAGTCAGAGAGCCCTGTGAGAGAGGCAAACCTCCCAATTTTTCAGAAACAAAGCGACAGCAATTAAAGTCACCAAGGACTATCCAGGGAGAGCCAGGAGGAGGAGAAAATTCTGCGAATTGGTCCCATAGATTTTTCCTTTCAAAATGGCTGTTAGAAGCATAAATGACAGAAAGATGAAAAGAGAGGTGATTTCCGACAGTAACCAATCCAGAAATGCATTGAGAAGAGAAATATGATGGCACAAAATCAATCTTGCTGGCATTCCATTTGACCCATATCCTTCCCGAAGAAGAAAAATTGAAGTTATTGCAGCTTTTCTCCGAAGGGAAAATCATATGGTTGGACTCAAAAAAAGGATTTTTAAAAGCAGTAGAATGTATCCGAGTTTCTAAAATACACAGCAAATCAAGCTTGAAAGAAGCCTGCAAGCGCTTACAACTCAGAACTTTATCCGGTCTGTTGAAGCCCCGGACGTTCCAAGCAGCCATGGACGGCAAAAACATCAAGAGGAGGAGGAGGATTGGGGCTTCTTAGACTGCTTGCCCCTAGCCGATTTTTCCCCCCATTGCCATTAGCATTCGCTTGAGTTTGTGGTTTAATAGAAGACTTGTTCTTAGGACCAGGACAACCCGAATTCATAGAAGAGGTGTTATCCTCAGGTTTTGACACTTCCTCGTTATCTTTTAATAGATCAAATCTGTTTGGAGATATGATACCTTGAGAATCCACAACAGAAGTGGAAATGCCCCCAGTAGAAATTGAGTTCTCCGCAGTTGGAGAATTTAAGTTGGGTATAGCTTGTCCCGAGATAAGAGCAACACCTTCCTCCTGAACCTCCGAAATCCTACTCTTAAGATCATTAAGAGAAGAGATAAATTGGTCAGAGTTTGGGTTTTTCGAAGAAGGGGAATGAGGTTGATAATGGAGGACATGACCAAGCTCATTCATTTCAACAGCAGTGCTTATATTACCAGTACCAGAACGGACAGGAGAAGAGTGTGAGACAGGACCTTGAGCACTTTCAGTGACAGGAGGATCACTTCTAGAGTTAATGACCAAAGCAGGAGATGAAGTGGAAGCAAGGTTTCCAGCAGGAGGTTTAGAGACAGAACGATTGTTTGGTTTCCTGCTATGACTTCGTCCTCGGGGAGGTAGATTATTAGAAAAACCATTAGGTTTATCACCCTCTTCCTGCGGCTTCGAAGGACAGAAGGAGGAGAAGTGAACAAGAGACTTACAGTGAGCACATGGAGACGGTCTCCACTCATACTGAACTTTGAGAGCAACAATATCACCATCAAGAGAAACTTTGATTTCTTCAGGGTAAGATGCATGGCAGTCTACCAGAACTCAAACTCTTGCATATGTCAACCTAGTCTTCTTCGTGGTGAGAGTGTCCGCAGCTAGAGGAATCCCAATTTTGCTTGCGATACGTGAAATCCCTTCAGAGTTCCAACATGCAAGGGGAAGGTCATGAATCTTTACCCAAATTGGAATAGAGGTGAAATTTTCTCTTTTTGGCTTAAATTTGGGATGCCACTTCTGCATGATAAAAGGTTTACCAAGAAGAAACCAAACGCCTTTGGTCCAGACGGTGTCAAAGTCTTCCGAACAAGAAAAGCGGAAGAGGAAAAAACCATCACTTAACGAGAACATTTCTAACGAACCTTTGAGCTTCCACGTCTTTTTAATCGCTCCAAGCAAAGCCTCATAATAAGGCCTCCGGCCAATAGAATAGCCAACCAGACAACGACTCCAGTCTTCAGCTCCAGTTGACAACTTTTCCCCAGAAAAAGGAACAATATCAGGTTCCTCAGGGAAGTGAGAAAGGTGCAGCTCGTCGGAAGAGGGAACACTAGGAGAGAAAACAGCATTCCAATTGCGTTGGGGCAGAGGAGATGGGGGAACTCTAGCAGAAGGGAGATGAGGAAAATCTAGAAGGGAAGAAGAAGAATCCATGGTCGAGGAAGCCTCCGGCAAAGCCGGAGGAGGAGTGAGGGTGGCGGCGCACAAACCAGCTAAACAAGAGAAGAGAAAAACCCTAGCTCGCTAGAATCCCTAAAACAGCTTTTTGCATGTTTTCTTCATAATTATTACATCCTAACATATTACTAACCAAAATATTTTGTGGAAAGTACAAGTTGAAAATTCATCTCTAATTTTATTCAAATATCTAATACCAAATTGAATCAGTAATAACATGTTATACGTAACGCTCGGATCTAAGTCGTCGCTCCCTCGGTTGATAGCAGGAAACGGAGAAGAGCGGCGCTCAAATAATTTAGCTAGAACGATTGAGAAGATTGTGGTAAAACAAAGGAATTAGGGCATGCAAAAAGCACTACTTAAATCAACGGTTTAAACTGCTAGCGGAACGAGCTAGAAGCAATGATTTTCAAACCGCTCCTTAAAAGTGTTGCAAAAGACTCAAGCTTTTTACAATGAAAGCAATTCAAGATTCTTACAAAAAAATAAGTTCAATAGGGAGATATCATTGAGGAATACAAATAAACATTTATATATACTCACATAACCTCATAAATTGATCCTGGCTGGCCCAAAGAGTTTAGAACAAATGAATTTCTTCGATTCTAGTTGGACACTAGGAAAATATCATATTTTAGATTTATTTTTTATCATAAATGGGTTTTTTTTTTTTTGCCAAAAATCGTAGTAATCCACCCACTTTTTTTCTGCCTATTTTGATCGGTGCATGTGTATCTCTAATATGTTAGAAACTTTTTTAATATTTATTTTATAAAAAAATAAATAAATTTATACTTACCAATATGCTCTAATATTTCACATTTAAATTTAAAAATAAATAATATTGAGCTAGAGATGTGTTATTGCTTCCTAACAAACCTAATTCTATTTATTTTGCTTTCTCTATGAAGAGGAGAAATAAGTATTTAAGATAATATCAAAGTTATAAATTTTTGAACAAAAATATTAAATTTATTATATCAAACTTACAAAATCATAGATTGTGAACTCCTGAAATTATTTTCTTTCATGATACTTAATTAAGGATTATCAAATTTGTTCCTTAGATATCTTTTATCTCACACATTATTTCTTTTTGATGTGGTATAAATCTACATAATTAAGGTTAATAAAATAAGCTATAAAGCCATCTAACAACTTCATTTTATCTCACACTAAGGCTCAGGATTTGTTTGGGATGACTTTCTAAATTTTTGTACTAAAAAGTTGCTTTAAGAAGCAAAAAGAAAGCCGTCACAAATGAAGCCTTAGTTTGGGACGGCTTTTTTACTGCTTCTTAAAGTAGCTTCCTAGTAATTTTTGTACTAAAAAACTGATTTAAAAAGAAGTAAAAAAACAGTCTCAAACCAAGCCTAAGTCATAAATGTTAAATTCTCCAGCACAATTACTCAACATCTCCATCTCTCTAATCCAAAAATAAATTACTCAACAAGGCTTTTTTATTGTTTCTTAAAACAGCTTTTTTAATGCAACAAATAATTTTTTTATACTATAAAATTACCTTAAGAAGCATTAAGAAAGCCGTCCCAAACGAAACCTTAGTTGAGAAATACAATAGAATAATAACAATGGAAGAAGAAGAGAAAGTTACAGACAATATAAGAAAAGCTACTAATACTCTTCATTACATTCTTCATTGAACCTGCAGATGTACAAATTTAAATCTGAATATATCAGTCATTGATGAGCGATTCTGCTTCTTAAAATAATTTTTTTAGTACAAAATTAAAAATTTTCTATCAGAAAAATGCTTTAAAAAATAGGAAGATAGCTATCCCAATCACTACAAAACTAGTATGCTTGTTTCTTTTCCTGCTTTGGTGAATCAATGAATCTATTTGTTGCATCCCCTTGTGTAACACAAGCTGATATTTGACTGTTAGTTCAACAAGACCAACCATAATGCGTCACGTCACCCTGTGCTCGGTATCGCGGCTTTGTATTGCTCGGTACCGTTGATGTGGCGCATTCTTGTTAGTCTCAAAATGACGTTCTATGTTCGGTCTCCGCACAGAATAATTTATTTAGTACAGCATTGTAAATATAAATTTATTTAAAAATATATAATAATATTGATCACTTTCGAACTTATTTTCTGACTTATGTGGGACTGACTCCATCCATAGGGCAAAGCACTTTGTTGACCAGTTAATTACAACGAGCAATTTACTTACCTTTTTAAAACGCATGAAGGCCTACGCATTTGACTCTCCATCATTGAAAGAGAAAACCGCCGATCAAAGAAAGCTAAAGCAAACAACAATGGCGAGCAAAAGATAATAAAGGTCCAATTAGATTAAGCAAATGATTAATTACTAACTTTTAGTTAATTACACAATTAAGAAGAAAAACTATTGGCGCGGTAACCACACCGGGACTTTTAGTTGCCACGTCCCCTTCAACCGTGTAAGAAAATATTTTTCAAATGGAAACCATCGTTCCTTTTAAAAATAATAATAATAGGTTAGGTGCCGCTTAAATTAAAGGCATCTGTTCCCTCTTAACTTTATTTATTTATTTAAATATTTTTAAGCTCTTGAAACTTGTTGATGGCCCAAAGCCGACATGGACCATAGCACTTTGATTTAAAAGAGATGTAGGGGGGTTGTACGGATGGATTCCGACGTAATTAAACTTTGACTTGTATGGCTTAAGAGATTAAGGTCCTAAATACTGGTGATTTACGCTAATGACACCGGTTCATGAGTGCTAGAACAGCTTGATGACGAAACAAGTTTAATAAAAATGTTTCATTGGTATGGTAGTATAAATGTATGATATCTTTGACAATAATAAAAAAAAAAAGCTATTTGATTTTAATTAATTGATATTTCTTTGTTGTATGAAAGAAATATTAGAAATGATTGGAGTGTGCAATAATTAAGGGCTTGTTGGGTATAGATTTTCGTTGTTTTGACTTTCAGAGATCAATGTCATATTTTCATTTAGGGTTTAGGATTATTATTTTTATATTTTTAAAAATTTTTATAATGGGAAGTTATTTTTTATAATCAAATATCTTTAGCTTGTGATTGTTATTAAAAAATAATTGTTGGACTTTAAAAAATGATATAATATTTATAGCAACTTATAAAGAAGTTATTTTTATCAAAGTAGTTTTGATATTGTATTTACGAAGAGTTGCAGCTAATACAAATAAGCCCTAAAGGCCTATTGAGAGCAACTTCCTCGGGACTTTGCTTTTTAGATCACTACAGGAAAAGCACTCATTTCCGGTGCAATTTTCGGCCAGAAATTGATCATTTTCCGGCGAAAAAAATTACGCCGATAAAACACGCGTAGGAAAATAAATTCCGGCGGCTTTTTCCCGCGGAAAATAATTCCGATGAAATTAAACTGCTAGTTAAAAAGAAAAAAATAATAAAAAAATCCTGTTTTCCGCCACCCCACTCCCGCCCGCGCCAACTCGCTCCCATGCCCGCAGGAGCCCTCCCAGAAGTCCCTGCACCCGCTCCTGCGCCTGCCCCCCAGGAGCCCGCCTGGCCGGGCCTGCACCACCACGCTTCCGAGCAAACCCGCTCCTGTGGTAGCCTACCCAGCCCGTCGGCTTAATTAGGGTTAATTTGACGGCTTAATGGGTGATTTTCATATAGTGGATTGTTAATTATTATTCGTTTAATTTGACGGCTTCTTTTTCATAAATTTATGTGGTGAAAAATTATGTTTTATAATTATATCTACTAGAATATAATAATTATAATTAGGGTTATCAAAATCGGTTCATGGGTTTGGTTCGGGTCGAACCCGAAATTGAACCGGCACTATTCGACCTGACCCTAACCAAGCCTGTTTTTGCAAACATGTCAATTTTTCGGACCTGAACTCGTCCCACTTTGCATTCGGGTCAACCCGATCGAATCCATTAGTACGCCACTGGCCATCCGTTCATGCGCTTGTTCAGCCAAATCCCACCGCTGGTCTTTCATTCGTGTGCTTATTCAGCAAAATCCCGCAACTGGCCTTTCGTTCGCATGCTTATTCAGCAAAATCCCGCCGCGCGGCCCTCTGTTCATGCGCTTATTTAGCCAAATCCCGCTGCCAGCCCTCCCTTCGAGCAATTACTCAGCCAAATCCTGCAGCGGTGCAACAACGCGCGATAGGCTGCAGGCAGACGCTACAGCGAAGAGACTCGATGCGACGTAGGCAGGCGACTTGGAAAGACGCTGGCAGGTGCAGGCAGAGGAGTTTTTGCTGGGTCATTTCTAGTTTCCGGGTCAACCCGAGCTCGACCCGATTTTTGAAACGGGTCAATTTGTTCAACCTGACCCAACCTGTTTTACAAACTGGCTAACCTTAACTCGAAATTTTCAGGTTGGGGTCAAGTCAGATTTTTGAGTCGTGTCAAATATTGACACCCATAACTATAACAAAATTATTGTTCGATTAAAAAAATATTTATAATTATAATAAAAATATATATTTTTCATGAAAGTTTTTATAATTATCTTTACAATAAAGCTATATATGATCACCCCAAATGAATTACAGCTTTTTCTTACCTGGAAAATTAAATGACTTGAGCGAATTTTTTATTTTTTTTCATACAAACACTTTAAAATTTCGCGGGGAAGAAAAAGATGATAAATTTTTACTATGGATTTGCCACTAACTATTAGCTTAAAGTTTGTATAATATTATTAGACATTTATTAGTCTTACATTTATATGAAAAAAAGACAATCAAACCTAAATTAATTAAGTAATAGCACTAACAATAATGACCATTTGTCATTAAGTATTAGCTTAAAGTTCTGAGTCTAAAACAGTTCCAATATTAGTGTATAAACTATAATATCTTATTAATCCACAGTTCCACACTGTTCAGTCAAGAAACTGCTTTGGTATGGGGAAGGAAACAATTAGGTAATTAACTAATTACTGCTTATCATATTTTAATGATATTTGGTTTATGCATATTTCGCTTCTTATAAATAATATTAATACAAAAATTGTAACAGTAATATCTTATTTCCCAAACGTAGTCCTAATGTTTTGGACTAAGCCCGATGGGCTTTCAGTCATAAAAGAAAGGCAACGCAGAGTTTAATAAAGAGAGGGTAATTAACTAAATATGTAATATAAATATTTGTTTTGATTCGATATTTAACAAAATAAGACGATAATTGTTGAAAATATGAAAATGTTTGGAATAATCATTAATCAATATGAAATTTTAATTTTTTTTTTTATTTTGATGATTTTTTAGATTTATCAACTTATAGTAATATGAACTTAAAAAGAAGTTAATAGTTTTTTTTTTTTTTCAAAAATTTTGACCCAAAATGTTGACTCTCAAATCACAATAGAAGCCTTGAAATCCTTAGTTTATAGCTAAGGTCGGTTTAGATCATCAAATCTACTTCATCAAGGCTTAAAGATTATTGTTTATGTTAATCATTATCAAATTTGAGAGATGAAATTATTCAAATTTGCCCTCTAACTCACAACAAATTAATTGAATATAAATTTGAAAATTCGAATCACTACAAGAAAAAAGTTGATTTTTGGCGGAAATAATTCCATCAAATATTCAGGTGGATTTCCGAAGGAATATTTCCAGCGAATTTTTCGCCTAATTTTCCAATGGATTTCCGACGAAATTTCTAGTAGATTTCTGACGAAATTTGAAATTTTCTGTAAAATATTTATTACGGCCCCGCGGTTCGCGGGTTGGCTTGGGCTAGTGGAGTGCTTTGCGAGCCTAGTTCATGGGTTCGCTGTTTGGAGGCTGGCTTGGTTCACGTGCCAGTGGAGTGCATGGCGGGCCTGGTTCACAGGCCAAGTGATTGCAGCCGGGTTCACGGGCCCGCTCAAGCTGAATAGTATTTTTTAAAATTCTTTTCTAAGCAATATCTATCGGATTTTTTTCGACGGTATTTGTTTTCTGACGTGTGATTTACCATCAAAAAATTTTCCTTAAGAAATATAAATTACAAACTGATTTCATTCATTTTCCGGTGAAAAATGGCCACCGAAAATGACGTTTTTCCTATAGCGAAGGCTGAGTATTAGTGCTTGTCCTACCTACAAAAATTATTAAAATCTCACTTGAAAAAATTACACGGATCAGATTTTGATCAGCCTTCTTTCTAATTTGTATTGTTCTTAACACAATCTAGAAGTTGTAAAGAAAGAGACTCAAAGTCAAATGCTAACCCTATTTATTATAGGGCTAATAAATAGCTACCACTTATTTTTCAGGGACATTATAATAATAATAAGATAAATAAGTAAGGATAAGTAAAGACTAAGTTTATTGAATGATAATGCATTCCAAATATTGAAGAGTAACTCCTAGTGTAGATTGGTTAAGTTCTAAAGCTAAGAAACCTTAAAGTTGTTGATAAAAAAATAATTTTAAAGCACACAATTTTTTATAAAATAAAGCATCATATATAAAAATTAGAGAAATATTCTTACATCCTATTATTTATATCGCTAATATAAATTATGAGAAGATATATTATTATCCCATCCTCTTATCTTTGCATGAATCATCATATCAATAAATTATTAAAAATATCTATTTATATAATGAATATGTTAAAAATTGCTTTAAAAATAATATAAAAATGCTCTACGTAGTATAGAGTATCAAAGAAGAGCTTTCATATCAAAATTTGAAGGGACAAAAATATTATTTTTATTGAAAATATTTAAAAGTTGATGAGAAGTTTGGCATTGATGAAGCTTGACATCAAACATTATAACAGTTCAATAATGTAGAGAAGGGACAATTTAGCTCTATAGTACTTAATTTAAAATTTAGCTCTATAGTGCTTCAAAGATGAGAGTGCATGAGAAGAAGTGAAGAACAAATTATAAATACTCATTTCATCATCATCACAAATACTACAAGAAAATAGGAGATCTAACTTTCTATAGGTGTGAGGGACAAGGCAATTTACCACAAGTAGTAAACCAAGAAAGAAAAGTAATCTTGAGATAATTTGGTGCGTTCTGAAAGTCACCTACATGTCTGTCTCTAATTTAAGGATTAAACTGAACACTTGGTGTCACTTGGATGTTTAGATCTTGTATGTCAACTTAAAATTGAATCAAATAAACACCAGACCTAAATTCATTCTATTTCCTAGTGCAAAGTTGTTTTGCTTTGATTATATTTTGATCAAACTCTACCAAATCATGACCATTTCTATGCCAAAGGCAATTCCACTTAAATTGTATTTGATGCTCCACCACTTGAATCGGATTCGACTTGATAACTTGAGAGATATCAATCGCCTTAGACCTAGAATGATTACCCTAAATATTCACTAAATGAATGAATCCTTGATACAAAAGCCAAAGAGATCCACACCTATTTTTTTTTCTGAAAATTGAGAAACTATGTGATGAGTAGAGAAATCCAACACTTGACATATGATGAGTAGGGTTTGAACCACTAGGCCATGGTTCAATTTATAGAGATTTTTGATGTTACTTAACTAATGGATGCAATTTTAGGTTAATTGAATATGCGCATAGAAACATCTAAAATTTTTATATGGAATGGACTACTGATCAAAATAAATTGATAATGGATGCTAGGGTTTTATACAAAAGTGATATGTCTCAATTTTGTGAGGGTTGAAGTGGTTAGGGTTTGAAAAGATAGTGCAAATAAATGAAAATATTTATACATAGAGCAAAAGATATGTCATACGAGCTTATAAATTTTAAGTGTTGATTCACAAATCAATCTTACAAATAGAAGTACACCAAGATCTTATAACACAAATTTTTATAAAGACAAAAAATATTATTTTTCATTCAATCATAAGAAGTATAAATAAAGCATGATAAGCTGTGAGAAAGAAATAAAATATATACAAAACTTAACTCAATGAGCTATGTGATCACCAAAGTATTTCTTAAAGGAGAGTGTCATGAAATAAAAAAGGAAAATATAATACTAATAGCTAGTTTTTTACCATCTCTATTTGTAAGGAAAGTATCACTTATGGTTTAAAGATATTTTCAATATTTTAAGAGAGTGGTCATCCAAGCTTTGATTTACAAATATTTTAAGAAGTGTGTTTGTTTGTTTCTTAAGTTTGTAGCTTACAAAGCTTCATATATGCATATTGTACATGAAAATCAGCTATTTTCAGTGGAATTTTTTATGGATCATAAGCTTTTGGAATTAGTGGGGGAATATTGGCAGATTTGGTAATGAAAATTTATGAGGGATTTCTGATGAAAATTATTGCTAGAAATTTCTGGTGGAAAGTTTAGCCTGTTTTAAGTTTGTCGGTGAATTATTCGGCAGTAATTTTCACTGTCGAGAAGGCCCTACTTTAGCATTCTGCCTCATCCTCCATCTAATTACGCAAAAAATTCTTAAAGTGGGTGGACGAGCGAGCGAGGAGGCCCTATATGAGTATATAAGTTTATAATTTTAAGAGAAATATTTTAAATGTCAATCATAAATTACTTAATCTTATGTTATTTTTTATATGATCAATATATATAGCTTTAAGAGAGCCAGCTTGGATGTGGTGAGCGATCTGCAGATTATTCCGACTACCTCATTTGGCTACAAGCGATAGGAAGAATGTAGAAGGGATGAGTTTATGGATTAGGCTTGCAAGCTTACGCGTACGAGGGACAGCGCCCTCTGGTGGCTTCAACTTCTCTACAAATAATTAGAAGAGTTTATATATCTAACATGTGGTTGCCCTTACAACAGAGCTTGAGCATGTTCGAAAATCATAAGACCACATATAGATGCATATGCAGATGCAACAAAGTCAGATATTGGAGGAGCTTCAAAGAATGCACAAGAACTTAGTGGAAAACAACTAGTATTGGAAGATGAGGAGAATGATGATATAGATTCTAACTAGACCATCTGTGTTTGTAAATTTTATGTTGAGTTTTTATTGTATAAGAACTAGACTTTAATCTTAGAAGTATTTTTAATAATTGTATAACATTTACTTTTGATTAAACGCGTAATTACTTTTTAATCAAAATTTTTCCAGATGTTGAAATATGAGGCTACTTTAATTTTTTTGATTGTATGTGATTGTAGAAATATTGTGTTGTACAATAATTGAGATAAGATTAGATTTTTTTTTGGGCTGTGCTACATATTTCTAACAAAAAATCGTCAGAAATGATGATATGACAAGTTTATACAATTTTTTTTCGGCAGGGGTGATCAGCCGGCAATTTCAGCGGAATATTCTACCTATAATTCAACACGAAAACATTATTTTTTCGCGTCTGTATCTACCGAAAATCCATCAGAAATCTTTTCGGCGTAGGATTTTTTCGACGTACATTTTATTGTCAGAACATATTGAAATTCCGCAAGAAAGTTACTTTTTTGACGGATTTTCCACATTTTCTGACGGAAATTACCGCCAAAATTTGTCATTTTTCCTGTTGGCACAATGAGCATGATGAAGAACACTAATGTTTTCCCCCCTCCTCTTCCTATAGGCACAATGAGCATAGTGAAGAACACTAATGTTTTTCCTCTAACTCCTTATCATGAAATCTAATCCTACCATTTTGTATCTATATGAAGCATGACTTTGATGAACCTTTATATTGTGATCTACAAAGTTAGATCTATGCTTTCATCTCTCTTTGTTATTTCTATGTATTTAGAGTAAATTCGTGCATTTACACACTTTCTGTTGTTGTGGGTTGACGATTTTTCTTGTTATGAGATAATTGAATTTATGTGGTAAAATAAATTGGTTTAGAACATTATAAATTAATTTTAGATCAAGATGTAAAACACTTGAGCTTAAAGAAGATCTTTTCTATTTTGCAAAGACAAAAAATAAGGTAACATAAAGTTTCAACAAGATGAAAAATATTATCTCGTAAATTAAAAAAAGGAGTAGTCTTATAATTTTAAAAAAAGTGCTTTACATACATCTTGTACCTAACTCAGAATATCTTAGCCAAGATTTTTTCTTGAGTTAATTGTGAAAAAAAAAATTATTATAGATAATATATTTGATGAATCTTTCCTCCTTTCAGATTTTCGTTTCAAATACCCAAATTTAAGAGACAAATATTACTTCTCACGTTCCCCCACAAAATCAAAACATTTTCAACTTATAAATACATACCTCATATATATATTAAATATTATTAGAACATATAAAAGACCATTTCTCCAAACTAATTGTCTCTCTTCACTCATGTTTGCTCATAATTTTTTTTAGAATGGGAGTATCTACCTGCTGTCGTCTCCTTCAGAGGTGCTTGGCAGGTTGACTAATCCCTCGACGAGCCCACTTGCAACTAGCCCCACAGTTTGGAATCGAATTCAAGATGAGAGGTTTCTAATCATGCTTGTCCACCAATCCAGCTAAATCCGATGGGGTTTGCTCATAATTTCATAATGCTGTTATATGTTGTTTATCGATTTTCTATTTGATGCGTTGGTATCATTTTACCTAACAATTGATATATTCTGAAAAAACTGAAGTGTGCTCTTTTAAAACAGTAAGTGCATGTCAGCAAGCGTATCTGCTCATCGATCTGTAGATTCTCTGAACTACAATCACACACTTTGTACTTTCACCTGCAGAACTGAAATAAACCTAGTGCGTGGCATCTCAACCGCCAACTAGTTAAAAAAATCATTAAAATCATATACTGTACGAGATTTCATTGCTGTCTTATTTTATGTATTTCTCTTGAATCATCAATGCCAATAACTTAATCAATCATTTAGTGCGTGCCATTCCCTACTGTCCTCCATATGACAATGCACCAATCAATTTATTATATAATAATATGCCCAACTGTTCTTTCCTACTGTATATTTTGTTTATCAGAAGCTTAAGAAATGATAATCTTATTATTATTATTAATTAACTATATATAGTACAAGGAAATGATCATATTAAAGAGAATGCACGATTTTCAAGAATGTAAAATATTATTATTCACTTATCAAGTTGCCAACATAGTTTGCTACTCATCAAGAACGATGCAGATAGGCAAAGGCTATAGATTGAAGGTCCTCCAGGTCGTGATAATTATAAGCAGCTCTCATTCCACAAAATGATTCATCTTCCACGCTCATAGAGATGAGATCTTCTTGAGAAGAAGATTCACAGTTCATCATGTGATTTGAAACTGATGGTTGGTTTGTTCTTTCATCGATTGCCTGAGACATAATTAATCCCTGCACATCTTGCTGATATGATGCGTATCTATTGTAGGCTTTCCCAGCTTCTTGAGCTATGGAAGCTTCGGTTAAGCCTATAATATTATTATTACCAACCCCTTGAGCTGCTTGATGAGCCTTTAAAGAAGCAAGTTGTGCTTGCAAACTAACAACCTGCGAAGAAAATGATTCTTTAGCTGAAACAACATAGATACTATCTGAAAATGATTAAGATGATGATCAACATAGTATGATGCAGAGTAATTAATTATACTCACTTGCTGTTGCAGAGCAAAGATATGAGCAACACAGCCATAGATAGGGTCCTGGAGCCTAGCTTGGGCCTCATAGGAGATGGTCACGGCGGCCTCGGATCGATCGGTGACCGGAAGGTGCATCAGGAGCTTGGAGACATTGCTGGCGCCGAAAACCTTATGAATTGCAGCAAAATGTGAAGCTCCTTGTTCGTGGCAGAAGTAAGGGGCAAATACACAGCCTCTCACACACTTTCTTCTCAAGAACTTGCACGCTCCACAAGGAGAGCCAAGACCTGTCATTGTGCTTTCAAGTGTTTGTAATTGAATGCTTTTGCTTTACTCTCTCTCTCTCTTTGTTTTCTTGGAGGCTTAGGTGTTTCACCAAACGTTTACTTATAAGCACATGGTTGAAGGGGGGATGGATGATTTAGCATGGAATAATTAATTTAGAGTGGTCTC
This sequence comes from Dendrobium officinale, assembly GCA_019514585.1. NCBI lineage: Eukaryota > Viridiplantae > Streptophyta > Magnoliopsida > Asparagales > Orchidaceae > Dendrobium > Dendrobium officinale. The sequence continues at coordinate 31,295,594 of CM033696.1, forward strand.
CCTAGTGGCCAACAAGCTTCATTATTTTAGTCATGTGGTGGCCCTTCTTCAACTCATCTCATGTAAATATACTAAATTGAGATTCCAATGAGAGGGCCTCAACAAGAGAGACGTAGCTAACACTGACCCAACCCATTTTTGTTTGTTTGGTGAAGCAGTTTTTTTTCTGATTTTTTTTTTTAAATTATAGTTAGGTGGCTTTATCCCGATTAATTATTTTGTGTGGATGCCGAAAGTCGTTCAGAGGCCAACCAGAATGTGTCATGCCACCCTTGCTCTGTACCACGCTAGGCACCGTTGCTCTATACTGCCGATGTGGTGCATTCTGGTTGGTCTCCGGACAACGTTCTACGTCCGATCTCTACACAGAATAATTTCTCCGATTTGTTCAGCTTGACTGTGGGTGTAAATTAGTCAGAATGATTTGTACGTTGGATGGGAAAAAGATTATTTGCAATGTGCAAGTTAGGTTAATTGTGCAAGTCTGGCTTATTTGAAGTAGACTAGGCTTGAATGTAATTCAAGAGACAAAAAAATGCATCAAATAGAAATAAAAACTGCATTAATAAACATCTTAATTTTTTAATCTTAAAATATTTATTTAGTTTGTTGGAAAAAAATAAAAACAAGAGCTGCAGCTGATACTCATCTTGAATGAGGTGGGAACACTTTTTTTTTAATAATTTTAATTCAAATAAACAATATCATTAATAAATCGACGTTTTGTGCACTCCTCTAAGCAATAAATAGCTCATATTTCTATGCTACATTAACATATTATCTTTATTAGCAGCTCATTTTAATATATGTTGGTTGGGAGTTTTGGTTGTCAGTCAAGACGTCTTATGTTCGAAGCTTGCATATATGATGCATGTGTGTGTGAATTTGTCTTTATTGAGATTCCATCTAATTGTTTAATAATTACTATCATAATAATTCTTCTACAAAACTTACATTAAGGATTCACATACATATTATAAACTTATTTATGTAATATCTAACACATGTATTCTTATATTTACTTATATTATTTTAATCTCTACAATACATTCAAAATAAATTTATGATAATATGTACTTTATATTAACTAAGTTAATATTAGTGATATTTTATTATTTTTATTTAATTTAAATATTTAATTTGTATATAAATAAATATAAATATTTATGCATCACATTCTTAAATACATAGAATTTGTCATATTTATATAAATCACTTAAATTTTATTTATATATCACAATAAGATGATGTTAAGATGATATAAATAATTAAAAAATAGAATAATACATTAATAATCATAAAAAATTAATTGACATTTATGTATATATATTAATTTATCATGTTTTATATATGTTTTATTTGGAAAAACTTTCTTACTGCTATGTAAAATTATTATGGAGAAAGTGATTTTTTAAAGTTATTGGAGAAATGAACTTTTAGTGCAAATTTTTTTAAAAGCAACGGAAAAAATAATGACCAAATAGAAATTATGGTTGCGATATGAAGAGCAAACGAATAAAAAAATTGTCTCAAACGAAGTCTTACTCATATGTCTTTGTTGGAAGTTTTGAAGAGGTCATTAATAAGAAAAAAAAAAAGTATACAGATAATGAAAAAGTTAACTTAGGTTTTGTTTGGGACAGCTTTTTCACTGCTTCATAAAGTAGCTTTCTAGTACAAAAATTAAAATTTTTATATTAAAAAACTGCTTTATGAAGCAGAAAGAAAGCTGTCCCAAACGAAGCCTTAGATGAAAGCTTCAAACTTCCAAGAGAAGAGGATTCTTTCCAAATGTTTTTAGTAAGTTGGGAAAGTTAAAAGAAAAGAGGAAGGAACACATTAATTAGACCAACAGATTACTGCACTACGCAAAAAGAGCCATGAATCGCCGCTTCCAAGCTCCAAAAGCACTTATTTTATTTATTTAATATTTTCTATGTCATATTTTTCATGAGGTGACCACCTATTATGTTGTTTTTAGTTTAAAAGAGGAATAATTTAAAACTTTATGAAAATTTTTGGAAGGCTTCCTTTGATTGATTGATGGTAGACTTGAGCTTTCACAAGTGGACCCACCCAATTTGATTTCAATGACTAAAAATTGAATTTTCTTAAGCAAATTTACTAATAATTAATAACTAGCACTATTGAAATTGTAACTTGTAAATATAGATTATCTAAGAATATGACAACTAAAAAAATGGCTAGTGATATTTTTAATTTTTTATGTAATTTATTAAAAACTTTGTACTAATATTGATTTTTTTCTTTAAATTTTCACAATTTCTAATAATATATAGTTATGCAAATATCCTTAATGTACGTAGCTAAACAAAAATGAAATCTTTATTTCAAAAAGATATGAAAAAATTATGTTGTTTTTTTTTTTTTAAATTTTGAGTAATACTTTATTTGTAATCATACCATATAATTTAACAAATATTTCAATATCACACACACACACACACACACATATTATTGATGTATCAGGGTATAACTTAATTTGAGAAATCTCTAATCATATTTCTATGGAGTGCTCTTTAAGCAAAAATTTCAAACTTTGTAAACCACAATAATGATCATTAGATACCACATTGATCATGAGATGAGATGACACCATAGGTCAAGTCAAGAGAAATACTGTGGAAGAGTTTTATTCCCCAGATGCCTCTTAACCTATGGGAAGAACTCAACAAAAGGTGATCTCGTTGGTTCTTCATGAGGATTAGCAAAATCATATTTCTATGGAGTGCTCTTTAAATAAAAAAATTCAAACTTTGTAAACCACAATAATTATCGTTAGATACCAAAATGATCACGAGATGAGATGGCACCAGAGATCGAGTCAAGAGAAATTGTGAGGAAGAGTTTTATTCCCCAGATGCTTCCTGGCCTATGGGAAGAACTTAACAAAAGGTGATCTCGTTGGTTCTTCATGAGGATTAGCAAATGGACTCAGAATGTTGATCTTTTAGTGAATGTCCACTTGCACCTAGCTATAATGTGGAGTTCATTTCTACACCACAGGCTTCATGATCTGTTTTACTAAAAGATTCATTTTACTCTAGCTTCTTTATTTGGGAAACCTCTACTTATTGATGCCCCTACTATTACACTAATAACGCCTTCGATTGCTATAGTGCTTATTAATGTTGATTTTACCTAGCAGGCCAGCAATCTTCTAATAATATATGAATTAATTCTAAGAATTGTATTTATATGCAAAAATTGATGGTTGAAAGGGATATAGTATTTTGTGCTAACTTTCATCGTTTTGGGCATGATGTCCCAATTTATAAATGAATTAAAAAAAAAAAGATTAGTTGGCAAAAACACTATCAATAACATCCCATCATCAATGTAATCATATATTCTTCCTCAACTTGTACCACTTAACACTATGGCTTCATTTCCTTCTTTATCTTCATCACATAGTCAATCTCCTTCATAAAAAATCTATCTTTAAATAAACAAATTCAAGGTCATCAACAAGAACATGAATACACAATTTTCCTCAAAAGGAGTGACAAATGTCTACATTTTTTTGTGTTGTGTGTGTGTGTGGGGGGGGGGGGGGGGGGGGGGGGGGGGGGGGGGGGGGGGGGGGCTCTTATATGGACCCAATTTTTATATCATGAAAAGTCAAAATTATAAGGTCCTTAAAATGATCCATTGCCTTGCCCACTACTACTCAAAATGCTACAACAGAAAGAAAAAAAAATCTTTAGGGGCCCTGATTCCAACCTAAGTTACAAAAATAATCAAAATACTCATTTAGCTAGCAAGAAGCCATGTCCAAAAAATTGAAGATGAAACATCCCCAAAGCCAAAGATAGATAGGTATGAAGAGCATTCTGAATAAAAGCACAATATCCTACAAAACAATACACAAAAAAAGCCAAAACAAAAGGACAAAATACTAGAAAAACAAACCTATTAAACCTACTAGAATTCCTAATCACTAACACCAAAGGGAAACCCAGGAAGGAAGTGTAATGAATAACATCAAGACTACCACTACCACCATCCATGAAAGTATCAAAAACATCAACCAATTAAAATAAAATAAAAAACAACATCATCAATATTTAGGGAAGAAAAAAATTCCCAACATCAAGAAGCCAGGAGGAAACTCAGATCACATAAGCACCCATAAAGCAGTCCATAAATTCCCAACCAGAAGGGATCGATGCCAAAGCTCAAGGATCAAATTAGCAAAGGATCTAGAGAACCATAAGTAAAACAACTGAAGACCATAAATACTAGCAGGGGTGAGGCAATACCCAACATCAACATGTAGGCATAGAGAATCATTAGACTAAGAAACACATCCGGCCCATCTACACCCCAAAACCAAGAAAACAAACAAATAAGCTAAAGATCAAAACTCCAACAACACCAGGAAAACGAAAGTCCACCATTAGGAAGCTGAGCAGAACCAACAACAAGATAACATAGCAGGAGAACCAACACCAAGGACCTAACAAAAAGGCAGTAGCACTAACAAAAGGATATCAGAAGTAGGAGAGCAACAAAGAATAGAGATCAATGGCTATTTTTTAAGATTAGAAATACCCAAAATATCCATTTTTTTCATGCCCTTGAGAATTCCAAGGTAAGAATCATCGTTAAAGTAAAGTGTATTCAAAGAGTTGGCCCCTTCTTTGGCCACCCAATCGACACTAATATTTCCTTGACGCCAAATATGAGACATTCTAAAGTTAAGTTTATGTTTATGCATTATAAATGGTGAAGATCAAAGCTTTCCAAGAAAAAAAAATCAACCAAGCCTTGATGATATTTGGCTAAGAATATCATATCATGATTAATTTTAAGATGAGTGTATCATAAAAGCTGATTAATTAATCAAAGATTTCACTAATCTTAATCTAAATATACTAATCAAGAAACCTATCATATCCATATTTGGCTTAGGATATCCTAACCCAACGTTTATCCCTTTCATGCACCTACATATACATGAATTGACTTGGGCTATAAAAATCATTCATCCCCAACTAAGGCTTCGTTTGGAACAACTATAGACCACTGTTTTTTTTTTCATGCTTTAAAGAAATTTTTATACTGAAAAGTAGCTTTACAAAACAATAAGAAAGCCATTCCAAATGAAACCTAAGCCTATAATTTTCAAACTAAAGATACCACATTGTTGTTACCAATATTATAATTAAGAACATTGATGGTCACATATCAATATTTTAATGAGCAAGATTATGATATTTACTGAAATAATGTTCATTGCTTATCAAATAAATTGAATATAAATATTAGACAATGCCCAAATAATTATATTTGGACAAACTTCTCTCTAAAAGGAATATTTAGAGGCAAATGAAATACAAATTATTGGAGTATTCGAGACAAAGATTCAAAAAAGTTTGAACCTTCAAAGTAATAGTTCTCAGAGAAGGGGCGGTCACTATAATTACCATCTGTTATGAGTTATCACTAGTGTAATTATATCCTAATTTTTTTTATCATTGTAACTAATTTAAAATTAATGACCGATAGACCAGATTTAATAATATTCTTATAATTACGTACGTAATTGGATGATCATTAATTAACTTATTATCTTAATCATTGGTATATAATTTGTTTAAAATGCTAATTTGCATTTACTTAATTAAGTAATTAATTTTTTTATTCTTATTTAATATCTAATGATTAAATTAGACCTACATAATTAACAGTTTTATTTAATTAATTTGCCTGATGCCTCCAATTTATAAATATAATTAATTATTAATCTATTATGATACTAATTAAATTCTCAAAATCCTAATTAATACTTCCACTAATTTCTTTTATATATTTTTAAACTCTTAGATTTCATTTCTTGCTATTTTTTAAAAATTTTAAAACTAAAAAACTATTTTAAAAAAAATAATAATAAATAGTCTCAACCAAAATCTTAAGGAGACACTCTTCTTTAAAAATCATTCCTTCTTCAGAAATGAAAAATCCATCCATTTATTCAAATTATTTATAAGAAAAAAATTGAATAAATAAATAAATTTGAATGCATTTTTTTTATTAGAGAACGTAAATCTCTTTGGCCGGCGAGCCATTAAAGTGAAAAGGAAGAAAAAGAACAAAGTTTTTGCACGCTGTAGTGTGAGGTTCTCTTAGGGATTCTCTTCCACGTGGGCCAACGTGTTTCATGAGCTTTGACATCACCATATTGCAACCCATAGGTTTTTTTACGGATCTCGGAGTGATTACAAAATATAATTTATTTATATATTCCACGTAAGCATGGCTGGCCACGGTCCGAAGAGACCAAATGAAGTGGGGGTTGGGAATGGACGGAACACTAAAAAGAAGAGTTAGATGCAGAGGACCGTTAAAGTTTGTGCAAACTTAAAAAGGTCAACTTTGAGTTTTATTTAATTCAAAATTATATTGAAACATGAATTATTTGGTATAATTTTTTTATTATGTAATTATAATTTTGTTGGCTATTATTTGTTACTTTTAAAAAAATTATGTTATGAAACTATTTTTTATAATTGCTTAAAAAAAAAAGACATTTTATCTAAAATAATTTTACAATCATAATTACAAAAAATATAGCGGTTCAAACAAGTTTTTAATAAAACATATAATGATTAAAAATATAATCCAAAATAAATGCATTTATAGTTAATTTTCGGTACAAGCATTGCAACGCTGTATGTTGGTTGTATGTTGGAGTGTTGCACTATTTCAGGTTCTCTGGCGATATATAGCTCAGTGCCACAGCGTTATAGGCTACAACGCCACAACGCTCCAAACCCGTGTGTCGCAACGCATCAGGTAGGATAATTTTCTTTCATTTTTTATGCTTTACTTGAAGGGTTGCGTCTATATGTATGTCGCTTTATTAGGTCAGAGTTGAGAATGAAGTGTGAAGTGAAAAAAAATAATGAGAGAGGTGAGAAAAGAAAGATCCATACAATTTCTCTCATTTTTCAAAGTGAATATCTTGTTCTGTTGTGTTTTCGTGATTTTTTTCCTAATTTTCAATTTTTCTACATTAAATTCTAGTGTTCAGTTTTCATTGCTTTCTTTTCTTATTTGTTACATTGCGTGTGATTTTATTTCCCAACATTAACATATTAAGACTTATACTTTCAAAATTATGATAATTTGAATAATTTAGCATAGAAAGAGCTGATTTCTTGCATTTTGCAAAAGCATATATATAATGTTAATTTTTTATTTTGTTTGGGAGAAATGAGGGATAATGTTAATTATATATTCATGGAATCGCTCTCATCCAGCTTCAATATTGACAGAGCAATCAATACTGTTCACCAGCTCATCTTTGAAATTTGAAGCTTGACCGAGTATTTAATGTGTCTTGTTTCATATTTCCTGTAATTTTAATCATTAATTATTCTAATTGCACACTGCCGTAACAAATAATTAATGATAGAAAATCGAAGCTGAACTATTAATTAAGAAGTAACATAAATTTTATTCAGCTCCAAAAATCTTGTAATGATGACCCAAATCTTCAGAGCAAATCCTCAAGGATTATTAATTTAGTCGTCTTCCTTGCAAAATTGAGCTTATTTTGCCACAAATTTTCAAAAAAAAAAAAAAAAAAATTGTCTCCCGACACTCACAATCCACAAAAAAAATAATGCTCAAGGAAGTTGATTCGTATAACATTCATCATATTAAAAAAACGATTAGGACATCTTAAGGACTATTTTTTCATTAAGATTTCTTCATTGATTAATTAAGCTTCTCCTTCTCCCCCAAATATGCAGCTACCATTGACACATAATCGACAAAGAAAATAAAAGAAATCAATGCTGATAGGAAAATAAACGAAATATTCCTCTGGAGATGATATTCTCAAAAAGTTTTTTTTTTTTTAATATTTTATGTCTCGCACGGCTCAGCAAATAGTTTATAATTGTACTGATTGTTGTCTTATAAAATAGAAAAAAAGGAGCTAAATTAAAAACTCAGTGAAGAATTCTCCCAACTGATCAGAATGTATACTACTATACTGCATTAATTCCCTCTCAATCTCTCCATGCATGCGCACTATTCCACCAGTAAGTTAACGGCGGCAATTCCGCAGGAGTATTCGCAGCCGGTATGCCCGCTACTTTTTCCGACGTATATATTACCTCCGAAAAATCTGACGGTAATAACAGATTTTCTTATAGTGTCTATTAATTCTCTCTGGCAGAAATCGCAGGATCCGATAGAACTAGAAATCACGCGATCATCCTCAACAGAAATAGTTATAAATCATTGAAGGCAAAGGAACAAGCACAGCACAGGGAAGCTCAATTTCTGGGTGGTCAAATTTGGCTTGTTTTGGTTCAGATTTCTACTCTATAGATTTATATATGTAAACACAGCAACAGCTGCCTATATTTATTCTAGGAAGACCGGTCAAGCCGACAGATATGTCACGTGCGGGCCACCACACATGTGTGTGGGTGATTAGCTATATGATCCTACCCCACCTGAGAGCTTAGATGAACCTAAACCCGTTTATATAAATGATAAATATTGAGTAAATTATAAGCGTGGGAGAGTTTTCTTGCACTCATTAAAGCTAAAGCAGTCAGTCAGAGAGTCCAGTGTCTACGTACCAACTGTATAAAATCTAGGAGAATCATAGGCAGCTGGAAGCTTCAGTTGCAGTGTCCATGTTGATTAACAGTAGCTGAAGATCACCATAGATATGTTTACGAATATAGGAAGAAGAAGGGTTAACAACGACCCTATTACCTCAAGTTAGGTTAACGTCATTGTCTTTCCAAGCATGGCTTTGCATGGAACCTTTGACTGAAAGAAAGCTCTCTTAGAGATCATTAGTTGCTTGCAGAGAGATAAATATATATATATTAAAACATAGTGATTTGCTTTTCAGAGATAAGATGAAATGAAAGTAGGGTCATATAATTTTTTTAAGAAAATTTGAAAGTATTTTATAGATTTTAATTAAGATTAATGAATTTAATTTAATTAGTAATTAGTAATTAGTAATGTCTTCAAGGAAATATAACATATTCAAGAAGGATGTTTTCAGATTGTATGATGGAGTGTCATTATTTTGTTAAAAATCATATGTATGCCTTCTCCATAAATCTATAAATATACTATATTTCTACTTGTATAGAAGTTTTTTTTTTTTTTTTTGAAGAGAATTCTCAAACTTAGAGGGATTTTCATAGCCTTCTTAGCCATCAATAGGCATTCATAAAATTTGCTCAACATTGATACCAACAATCATCATCCATCATCTGACAGTTGTCATTAACCAACACTCATATTCACTATCAACACCGTGTGGTTATAATCATCAACTAAAAATGACTCCCATCATCACCACTACATATTACTAATCATCCATCAAAGTTTGAGTTCCGTCAATTATCGATTCCCAATGGAAACCTTCCTATTTAGCCTATCTCTATTGCAATCAAAAGAATGACAAAATTGGTTACCAACATTTGCATTGACATCATTGATAGTTCATCACACAATGCCTATAAATCATCGATATTCAAAGTCTGGTAGACATCAATGTCTAATGCCTTCTTTCTAAATCGATTATTTAAGTCCCCTCTCATATAAGCAAAATGATATAAATGATTATCAATTTTCACCAAACTTTCAATATTTTGAATCATATGCCATTTTAATTTTTCTACAATCAACATATCTAACATAGTACATCCACTAATATTCGACATTTTAATATTAATCACTCAGTGTCATGCTCTACAATCTAATGAAAGGATTTGATTACTTAAACCTATAGTTACTACTCAATAATCACAAAAAACAATTAGAGATGCTACACAATCCGAACAATAAAAGTAATATAAACACATTCTTTCATCAAAAGATATATACAATAATTGAGCTAGCCAATAATCCATACATCAAAATCATAAAATTGGATCATAAAATGGAACCTTAAAACTTAAACTCAGAAGATTTGGCTTTTGCAATTTTCTACACTGCTGAGCCTTCACTTTTTCCTGAGATGTTAGAAATAATGAAATGAGCACAACTAACTTAGTAGACTTCCTCCCTTAATCATTACAAATATCAATATCCAATTCAAATATTAAATAAAAAATGTTTAAAGAAAATATAAAGACTTACATTTTTTTTTTACATTGAGTAATTAAAGTGCAAACAAAATAAAAGTTACGAGGGTTTCAATGTATACTTGATTTTAGAGTTATCACTTATATTCATACAACCACCCTCAGAGAGGTTTCTCAGACACAACATTCAACATTTATTCTTAGATATTTGCTTGCACTTCACATTCACTTTTCATCAGAATTCAAACAGAGGTTTAGAGTTTACTAATGCTTAATTTAAAACATTACATAAATTTATTTCATTAGAGTATTAACATATGTAATGCAAAAATTATAATACACATATTATGATACATACTTATAACTCTACTTTCACTTATGCCTCCCTTTAATTTCCCTCACTTGTATAGAGCAAGTGGGGGTTAAAATTAGAACATGGTAGTACCATATAACTCTCACACACCCACGCTTTCACCAAGTGAGGCCAAAATCCCTCCCACGTCCACACTAAGCAGATAGATGAGGCTAGAATAGAATATATTTGAGCCCTTATAACATATCAGAGAGTTTATAACATATCAGAGAGTGTGCTTTTCTATGTATCATTATATCTTCAATGTCATGTTCTACATAATGCAAATGTAATGCAATAATAGTTATGTTAGAAAATTTAATATAATGCCCAGATAATGCATGTATTATTGGTAAAAAGTCACATTGCTTGTTTTAAAAATATACTTACTGGTTTTTTTTTTTTTAATTTTTAATTTCAGAGGGACTTTTACTTGAACATGTTATTAAAATTGCTAGAAAATCCTAAATTCAATTATATACTAAAAAATTCACATGGGAAAAACTAACCAATGATACTTTCATATAGCCAAAATGCTTGGAATAATGGATACAATAACATATTAATAGTTACATGGTGAAATTTTTTTAGAAATTTAGAAATATATATATTCATTCATAACTTTTTATAAACTCATTGAAATTGAAATAAGAGATAGATGTTTAGGAGTCTATCTTGTGCTCTACAATATCCTGAATAGGCCCGTCAAATAAATCTTGAGTTTTGGCCTCCGAACTCTCTCTCCTTAATTCTCTGTTCTCTTTTCCTTCTTTCCCTTTCTTGTCTGGCAAGGTGGCTAGAATGGGATTAGTTTAATGGTTTAAGATATTTTAATATTTAAAACCATGAACTTGAGATAGCACTGCGGTGCTCAACTTTCTAACATCGTTGTATCCCAGAATCTCACTAGTGGAAGACTCGGCGGCGCCACTCAATGCCGCAAAGCACACTATGTTATCACATTTTCTTGCAAGAGAGCTTAATTCCACTGTACTGCTAATCCCAACGTCGTGGCGCCCACAAAGCAATTTTGCTAACTTGGAATTTTACTTCTTCAATCTACTTCTTGACTTATTCAAGATTTCTTTAAATACTTTAAGACTTATAAATGAAAATTAAATTAATATTAATGATCCTCAATAGAAATTATCTATTGACGATGGATATTACACTTAGTCTCTCTACTATTAAGAGAATGACCATTTTGATCATTTATTATCTCATGATAACAAGTTTTATATCACATACTCCTACTATTACCATAGGAGAAATATTACTTAGCTTATGGTTATTATATTGTATCAATATCATCTTTATCAATAGAGAAGGGCATTCTTATTTATCATTGATACACATTATTAAAAATATTTCAATATAGCTAGGCTCTATAAAATTTTCACCTTATTAAGTTTTCCATGGAAAATATATCATATAAGTTCTATATTACACTAAATTATAAATATCCCAACACATGATAGTTTTTTTTTTAATCTATAAGAAGCATGTTTAGACTAAGGGCAACCCATGTTGTAGACTCCAAAGAACAATATTCATGTTAATGTATATATATGATTGTACTTATGTGGATCCTTCAATTTATAATTTGCCAATGTATTAGAAAAACCTCATTTCTTTTCTAGAATGGTGTAAAAAAATAAGGGTTGTTTTTTCTTGTTATTGAACAAGTAGCTGAAAGTCCTATTTGGACTGCAGTGTTGAGGCAATGCATATGTTGATGTCTAAGGAGTTACTATAGTTCACAAGATTTTGACCAAACTATCAATTCTATATGCTTCCTTTATAGAAGAAAATTCATAAGACACAATAAATAGAATGACATATCTACATTTGAATACTTTAGGGCAACATAATCTAAAAAGTATTTTTAGAGCACCCTCATACATTCAAAAGCCCCAGAGAGCACCTAGTATTAGACACGATCCTTATTAAAAATTCTTCAATAAGACTCCATAATATATGACATGAGCCTCACTAAAAATTCCCAAATAAGGATATACCATTCAAAGAACTCTTTCATGTATTAAGACAATGTTTTTATATATCCTTCTTATCTACATATTAATGGAGCTCGATTGGTGAAGGTTTTATTGATGCATATCTAAAGGACATTTTCTTTTGTATAAAAAAATTTCAGCCGAATTTTTTTTTCATCTTATGCATGAATCTTGATTCAAGACCATCACATAAAAATATTACAAATCATGCTTTCCTCTATCATGTATTTATGACCACCCATTTGAGGATGTTTAAGAAGTTATCTCCTCTTGCCAAGCTAAGGCTCAACCTCTACCTCTGTTGACAATAACTTTTAATTTACAAATCATTAAGAGGGCAAGATTATAAATAGTCTATATATTTCAAACTCTCCCAAAGAGTCCATCAATATATAGACCAAAATAGGGCATAATACTCAACAAAATTATCTTTTCAAAATTTTCAATGCATGGGAGTTTATCTTCATATGAACCCTGACAGGGTAGAAAAAAAAAAAAATTAATTCAAAATTTTCAAGTGAGATCATAAGCACATAGTCCACATGAGGGAAAGATAACATGAAATCTTACTTAAAAGTAACTCGGAGAGTTCTAAAAATATAAAAACCCTAGGGTATCATGTAAATCGACAAAGATATATTTATTTAAAAATCTCTGAGAAGGCTTATTATCTCATTGATCACAAATAGGCATTTAGACAAATAAATTTCCCCTCCCTATTTAATAGCTTTCATAAAGGCTTAGTAAATAAACCTTGTGAATTCAAGTAATAACAAGATATTCATTTATCTAAAATGTCTTAAGAGGGCATGCTAATTTCTGAAGAACTTTGGTATTTTATAGCTATTCGGCTATGCCTCCCTTAGGATAATTGCTTATGTCTTTCAGAAGAAAAAAAATGTAGCTTTGAAAGGAAATTGTGATATATATTCTAAAGTCTAAGTTGTCTTATAGAATTTGAAAGATGGGAGGCAGCTAGAGAAAAAATTATTTTTGACATATTTTTTTTTTGGAATATTTAAAAAAAAAATGTTATAATCCATAAATTTCTTTCTAAAACCTTGGAAAAAATATTAGATGGAAAAGTAGAAAATAAAATACTTAAAGCAACACATCTCTACAAAATTGTATGCCAAGCCAATGTGAGTTGAAGAATAGTCAACCTTGGCAGTTTGCAGTTGACCAAATTAGTTCAAGCATGCATAAACAAATCTTTTTGAGCTTTTTTAGGCCAACTACAACCCTTTTTTTTTTTCTTAATTTTAGATTCAATTTAATATCTTTGGGAATTAATGAATCCTATGAAGCAATTTTGAGAATATATTTTTAAGCCAAATTTTCTAGCAATTTACAACCAAAAATATGTTGACCCTATTAAAGATGAAATTATGATCAAGAGGAAATTATTTGTTCACAGCTCAAGAAGAACCTCATTGATCTCTGCACAGATGTTGTGCCTTAGAATTTCCTAAAATTTTTTATTTTATATTTCAAATATTTTGAGACCCAAAGTATTCTTGAACTTATAGCTTTTGCCATGTAAAAATAATTGGTAATTAATACATTTATCTCACAAAACATAACTTTGATATAATTGTTGGATCTTAAAGCAAACAAATATTTAGGCCAAAAACTTTAAGCAATGATTTCAAGATAATATGAATAGTCAACATAGAACAATTTGATGAGACAAATCTAATAATATCAAGAATGTCATATTCTAAATCCAAGTGAGCATAAATCAAACATTTTGAAGCACAATTGAAAACTTCTAAAGTACATTTTGGGGTCAAATGCCTTTCTTAACTTACATGCTTGTAATCAAAATGTGCACCTTGACGAGAAATTACTAAGATCATTCAATTATGAATTCATTAAAGAACTAAACTTTAATAAAAAAAAAAACATGACCAAGCAAATATTCTCAAATTATTTGATACATTTTCTATTTTTTATTATTTGATACATTTTCTATTTTTTATTATTTGATACATTTTCTATTTTTTTTCTCAATAATGATTAGAATACACCTTTAGAAATCTTTAAATAGGCATTATTTCTAGAAATTCAAAGATGAGATCTTTTTTAAAGAGAATTTCATAGCTCTAATTAGCTATTGCCAACATCAATGTCCATCACTAGTAACTAACTAATATTGATGTCCGTCATCTCTACACATATTGACAGTCATCAATTGACATCTAATTAAACTCATCTTCTCGATCATATAATCTTCCCACATGTCAAAACAACCAACTGTTGACTGACATCTAACATCCTTTAATCTACATATGCCTAATACAAATCAACAACCGCATCAACCATTCGTCAGCCACCGCACGACTAATAATGTCATCCTTCTAAATCACTTGGCTTTCCCTATTATAATATAAAAAAAAAGACTTAGTCGATCAGTAACCGTCATTCAACTTTCAATATTCCCCATTGAGCAATAGCAAACATCTAACATTTGTCAAACATCAGTGTTTGACGCCTAAGACAATATATTCTCACTCTACCTTCGCAAATATTACATCACACAACATTTTTTTATCTTAGCAATAATACAACTTCTACCAAGGTGTACCTATACATTATTCAAATTTAATTAAAATACTACATTTATATATTATGTTCCGTACACCTTATTTTTCTTATATTTAAAATGCCGCATACATATAAATTGGTTGTTAAAATGTTCATTTTTCCAAATTAAAATAATAATAATAATATTCTGCATATCTTATATTATTTGCTTACAAATTTGTTAGCGACTTCTCGCCCATAGAACTGATATATAATGCTAAAACTTCATCTCCTTCCTTACTCATCCTTGTCATCATCGGAGCAACGGCGGTTTTCCGAGCGGAGAAGGGGACAGACAAAGCCATGAGAGCGGCGTTGCCGGATGGTCCAGCGACAAGCCTCGCATCCCCTCGCTTTCACGCCCGTGTGGCCTTTTAGTTTAGTTGCCTTTAGATCATAGCGACGCAGATGTTTTTGTCTTGCTTAGCAGGCAGATTTTCCAACCCTATATTAATTAATCTATTTCTTTACCCTCCACTATTTTTTAATCTCTTCTTCTTCTCCTCCTTCTCCTCCTTCCATTTGGAATTTCATGAATATTTCTTACACTACTTAAAAGTGCTTCTCCCCAACGCACCGTGATTATCTGCTGGCCACGTGGCATTTCATGGACTAAGATGCCACGTGGCAATCAGCAACATTATATATACAGAATGTTATCAACAATTTAGAAGAATTGGATTGGTGGGCGTGCTTGGTTGGGAACCCCCCATCCCAAGTTCGAATCCCCTCTCATACGGCACGACTCCTTAAGTGAGAGAAAAGAACTGTGGATCTTGCACCTGGGGGGTTGGTTGCTGGTATACTCGCCGAGGGATTAGTGGACATCGTCATGCGCGTCACAAGCTGACGTAACAGTGGGCCGATACCCCGTTCCAAAAAAAAAAACAATTTAGAAGAAGTCTAATCATTTAGGTAGCTATCAATATAAAGAGTAGAGAGAAGAATTGCAGCCATGATAAGGAGTGAAAGGTATGTTTTATATGGCTAAAGCATGTGCATGTGCGTTGTAAGAATCGATGACAAGAAAGCGCGTTACGTAATGGGGATTAAAATTATGTGAGGTTAATCAGAGGATTGGTGGATAGGGTAGTTAATTAATAATGATGATGTTAGATTGACTGACTGTTCATTTTGTTGAATTTTAATTTTTTTTTAATAAAAGGACTAAGAATTTGTCATGAAAGTCCATTTATGAATTTCTTTATGTTATATATAATTGTCATTCTAAAAAAAATTTATGAGCTTGCATATTTAAAATAATTTTTTTATCATATTAAATGAAAAATAAAATTGGGTCAGGATATATTGATCAAATTTTGGTTAGAAACTTAGAATGAGTTCAAAATTGTAAGATTTGCTTTGAGATGAGTTTAGTGTAAGAGAAATTAATTAAAATATGTCTTGCACTTGATTTAAAATAAATATGATGGTTTTCAGTCATGGTGACTAAAAATTTGATCATAATTTTATTAGCTAACATTTTCATATTAAATGAATTTGTCGTCTTTGCCCAACTTTTTAAATAAAAAGAGAGACTTACATGCATAATGCTCAAAATTATCTCATTTATATATTTAACATCTAAAGTTGCTATTTATTTGCTACCACTCTGTTAATCTAACCCACGAGAAAGTCACTATGAGATCTCACAACGAAGGGCAAAAATGAATGGATTTTGTATAGAGGAAGTCACAAAACTCTCGAATTGTGTAGTTCCAAAACCCTCAACAACAAAAATATCAGAGAATGTTACAATGAAGAACTCATAAGGAGACTATTGACAGGACCGGTGGGTAGCGCACTAAACACCTTCACCAATGAAGAAGAGTTTGAGAAAGTTGCAACGGAAAAAGGCACAAGCTAACATGATAATTAACACTCATACTAAGAAAAGCAGCACTTTGATGTTACTTGAAGAATTCTATGGTATGTGAGCAAATGAAAAAAAAAGATGTTAAGTGTTTAAATTGGATGATTTTATGTGTAGGCAAGCTGGTTAAGCTATGAGTCTATGACTATCTAGTTGAAAGGCTAAGGCCACTAAGTTTAAGTAATGCTACATCATCCCATTTCAAGCCCAAAAAACATAAAAATCATCCATTAGTATATTAAATTTATGTAAAAGATTTAGATATAATATACAATCATATAGAGTAATAAATACATTAAGCTCTCTCTCTCTCTCTCTCTCTCTCTCAAACAAATAAAGATTTTTTTAATGACTGGATAGAGCAAAATCCTATCATTCACAAAGGCTGAAATCCAATTGCTTTACTCTTACGGAGCTTGTGCTTTTGCAGTAGATTAGCAGATAAGTAAGCGCGTGAAGAAGAAGCTATGTGACTATTCACTGGCTATCTTATTTGCAAGTCATCTTCAATAGTGCACTCTGATATCATTTTTGGGAAAAATTATTAGGTGCGGAGTGCGCACCATCCGCACAAGCACTGAGTACCTAGCTGTACCCAACAGTATCGAGTGCGGGTACTGCTAGATACCCAATGCTTATGCGGACGGTTCTCGCCGTCCGCACTCCGCACCTAATAATCTCTCCATTTTTGGGAGTGGAAAGCTATCCTTTTTCGCTGTAGCAATTACAAATTGTTGACGGTCGCATCTTTTAATATTTTAGGATGCGGATGTCAAAGGAAATTATATTTATCTATAACTTATCTGTATCATCTACGGAAAAGGATTTCTGCTAGAAATATGGCAGCACGAGAGGAGTAAAACTCCAATGTAATGGAAAGATAAATGAATTGAATTGCCCAAAAGATTTCTAATCCTATCAATGTTATATTAACACCAAAAACAGTGTTATTACTTTCAAAATCATTTTATCTGAATAGGAACAGTTTATATGAAATGCCCCTCAAAATACACAGTTGCAGCGAATAGATTTTAGATTCATTAAGTATATAGTTAGTTAAAGTGAATACAGACATGGCTGAGTGCTTTTACTAGGGGTGTAAACGAGTCAAATCAACTCATGAGCCGGCTCGAACTCGATTCATTAACGAGCTGACGAGTCAAAGCTTATATGAGTTTCAAGCTTGAGCAAAATTTTGATTGTTGGATTATCGAGCTTGAGTTCGATCTAGATGATGCTCGACTCAATTAATTGTCTAGCGGCACAATTAAACGCATGCAAAACAGCAGACCGTGGAAACCAAACCAAACCGAGGGCGTGCCGAACTAGCGAAGCTCAAAAGTCGAAGAGTGTGCGCGGAAGGCGAAATGCATACGAATGCCGGACCGTGAAAGGCAAAGCGCGCGCGAATGCTAGACTACGGAAGCTCATGAGCTCGTTTCACTGGCACGAGCCAAGCTCAAGCTCAATTCGAGTTCAAGCTTAGGATTTGGCTCACGAGTTGAGTTCGGATTGGGCATGACTTGAGCTCAACTTGACTCCTTTTCACCCCTAGCTTTTGCTCTCCATCATTGACCTACGCTCAAATGCACTTTACTTCCTTATTTCTAATCAATTGCACTTGATGCTCCCCCTCAATCATTCTTTAGGACTCGCATGCAAAAATAAAGTCGCAATGAAAACAATTATGCTCTCTTTAGCAGATTAAGAAATTGATCTAACCCAAAAGAAAACTGGAGAAAGATGTGCTTTCCATACTCGAAAATTTCGAGCTCATGAATTCTTTGGACTGTTTAGTATTAGAAAAGCAAAGTACTTTTTTTTTGTTTAGTAGACGTTCTTAACTAATAAAGCACAGGAAAAGAATTTCAGCAGTCATCAGAAAGATCATGAATAATGTAATTTTTTTTTCCTAATTTCAAAACAGAACTTTCAAAACCAACAATATCAAAAATGCCTAGGCTCAAGCCCAAATGATCCCAAATCAAACACTTAGAAGTACAATTGAACATTTTGTAGATAGACTTGAAGCCTGAAGGACCAAACAACCTTTGATTTCTGCAGTTATAATCAAAGTGAGCGCCTCGATGAGATGCATTAAACACGCATAAAATCACTCAATTATGAGTTCATTAAAGCCTTAAGATGCCCAAAAAATAATGAATAATCAAAGGGATCAACTCAAATGTGTTTATGATCGAAAAGAGCATCGCAAAGAAATGAATCTAATAAGCCAAAAATCATTCAATTTTGAGTACATTAATTAAGGCCTTAAGATGCTGAGAAAAATACTAAATAATTAAGAATTAACTCCAATCATCTGATGGAATGTCCTAGTTTCTTAATCAAAATGATCAAAATGTTCCCTCTAAAATCCTAGAAATAAGTCATGCTTTCAAACATGTTGAATTCTAAAACAACAACACTAACACCCGGCATCGACAGCCAAACATATTTAGTGATGTGTATCTAAATACTTCTATGTGTGACATTTCTATGGATTTCTATGGTATCATTCATTGTCGCTAATCAAGGCTTTGCAATGCCTTCTACCTTTTCTTGTTGACTCCAAGAAGCTTTCTGTCCCTTTATTGTTCACAAATCACAAGCTATTTAATGATATTTCAATTACATGTCCTTCGTTTGAGAGTGCAAAGTGTCATTATTTGCTGAATGATGATGTTTTGACAATCACAATAGAGCGCAGTACTCACTTGTGGCATTTCAAATTCTTCCTGAAAGCTTTGGGATGGGTTATCTTCATGTTGGCCTCAGTAATAGCTAGTCATTAAATTTCAATAGTAACCAATATAGCTATCTACTAAAACTGTTACACCCAATTAATCACAATAATACAACATTACAACCCAATGTATAAATATACCAAATATTACTTTTCCTTGAGTAAGCCTCCATCTAGATACAAATCAACATAGCCATTCTCACTGCAAACCCTAATTGAGAAAAATAGGTCTATACAAGACGAAAGAAATATGAAGATTGCTATTGAATTAAGTTATCAGAGCATAATTACAAGATCATCTGACGCAAGTGACTTAGATTGCAATGATAAAAAGAAAATGACCTTATAGCTTTGGTGGTAGATAGAGACGTTGACAATGATCACACAAGCATATCATTCACACCATCAAACTGATTTTAATATAATACTCAAGTGTCGTAAATGAATTACATATATAAAATGCTCTATACAATAATGTGTTATAGTGAGAAAATGTGCTGTGCACATGCAAATACAAATAGGTCATTCATGTGTAAAATGTAAAATACATTATGCATGTGTATAAGTATTAATATACTTGAAAATACGTTTGCCCGCATGTACTCCGATTGTCACATATGATTCCTAAATCCAACGGCCAGAGGATGTTGCATGGGTCAAATATTCAAGTTTCATCATCCTCGTTGATCGACCTAACTAGAATTATAGGACCTCTTAAGGTGCTACAGATTACAAATGTTTTTCAAATGACAATCATGTTACCAGGATGATGGTCGTATTGAAAGCTAATCTCAGCCGGGGAGACCACAAACTTTTAAAACATCTCCCAAATTCCTACGAAAATACAAGTGACTTTAACGTCACTATGATGATGGCCGTGTTGATAAGGAATCTCAACCGGAGGAGTCAAATCTTAAAACTATGAAAAAATATGAATTCTTAAAATAAAGTTTATCACTTAAAAACTTAAAACTAAAACTCATCCACCTCCCGCAACCATCTGTCAAGGGTGATAAATTTGAAATTAACCTTAGCTCACAAAGAGCAAATGTCGTGTCGGGTGTATCATTAATATTCATCCTCAAACAATCTCTTGCTAGCATGGACAAGTGCCCTCTGATCGGATGGTTTTGCTGTAAAATAGCACCATTTTATTACGATCACGGCTAAAGCCCGTATGTTTCATAATGACGTCAAACCCTTGACTAATGAATTATAGGGTATATTTGATAGGCTTAAAGCCCTATGAAAGCTCAGGTGGATTCAGATATATCCCTTTAGACAAACACCACCTAACGTCTACAAGGTATTCTTAGACAAAGCAACTCATGATTGTCGATAAGGTGCGCCTTCTATCAGGTTGGGTCGACTACCTCCTCTGACTAAGTAGACCAGGGACCATGATAGCCCGGGACGATGGAACCATAGGATCTTGATCAGACTCGTCTTCATTCCTCATCACCAGTTTTAAGTTTATGGTGATAAACTTTAAGTCAAATCCTAAAGTTGTCGCTATTATATGAGTACTCAATGCCTATCTCATGACTAGCCTTAATCGAAAGTTCTCTCTCCTTATCGAGAAGGATAATTAACTATAGAGGCTTGCACCTATAGGAAACCAGAACTCAGATTATAAAGTCCTCACAAAATGGGGTGAAATCTTTGAGTAATGTTTAATCCAAAATCCAATATGCTTTATGAAAATCCAATTGGAATCTAAGCTCATTAAAACCCTCCACCATCACAAACAAGAAAATAGATGGAAGTGGAGAGGCCGGGGCGCAAGAATTTTTAAAGCCCACAATATTATGTTTGGCATAGACCATACCAACATGAGTCAGCAAATCTAAAACAATATATAAATATTATTAATGAACTAATCATACAAACATGTCATGTTTCTGCAATGGCTCGTTGTACATCAAAAAGGGCCTATAGCATTACCTGTACTTCTTAGGGACGGTCTATAGCACAAGTATAGAATACCCAGATTACCTTGGGAGCAGTAAACGAGTTCCATAAATCAGCCATGCACCAACCAGTATCATGAAACCAACAATAATCAGAGTATCAGACCATGATGTTGTAAAGGCCACTATCTTCACTTCAGTGTGTCTTTGGTCTGGTGGATCTCCTCTTTCCTTGCCTCTTTAGTATTGAGTTCTTCATTCCCAGGTAAAAGAGCAATGCACCAAAGAGAGCTAGATTCTGAAGCAAATTCGAAAATCTCATGCTTAGGGATAACAAGTTACCCTTATATTCATCATTTCCATGATAAGCACATGAAGAAAAAAGAGAAAACACAACAAACCAGTGTGAAGTTGACAAACAGTTGTGCAAATTCTGGCTTTTCTATGTCATAATTGTAGAAATCATATATTATCGGAGCAGTCCATGCCAAATGAAAAAGCTGCAAGAATATAAAACCATCAATGTCCTCAATCATGATCATTGCAGCGGACTTCAAAACTAATCTAAGTTTGAAATCATATGCCACCTATCATTTGTTATTGTTTTGCTGGAGCTAAAAGAGTGGTAAGAGTATAGAAGGCCTGCTTGCAATCATTTCTCCAAAATACAGTAACCTATAAAATCAAGGAAAAAGAAGATTGAACTACGTACCAGCAGATAAGCTCCAAATGAACTATTGAAGATGAAGAGCAAGCCTCCAATTCCTTTCAGCACAATATGAGCACTAACAATATATTTGACCTAAAAGGAAAAATGCACAAATTAAGAATAGGATGATGCATCTGTTTCAATAAGAGAAATGACAGGAAAAATGCTCACTGCATCTTTAGGCACTTCCATTCCCAGAGTAGTGGTAACATGTCTTATGAAAATATTATATTTGGATCTAAAGGTCTGAGCTGCTGGGCCACCATCCATGACATATTCATTGAACCTGTGTGTTCAAAAAAAAAAAAAAAGAATCAGAAACATAAAAGGGGTCATATAATATCTAAATCAGCAAAACCAGCAGACACTCCCACGAAACACTGATTCATTCAGTTGTAATTACTTGTGTCTGAAAAAAAAGGTAGTTCATGAGTAAATCTATAGCAGAACAAAGGCATTGCCAGCAAGAAAAAAACTGATTTAAATGATTTCCCTATACAAACCAAAATTAAGTAGAGTATTTTAAGTAGCATTCCATGACATCCAAGCGTAAAAAATTAATTTGCTTACATATATTGTTAGGATCTTCTTGAGGAAGATCTTCCTCTTGAGCTTCTTGGGAAAGGAGGGAGAGGGAGAGGGAGAGAGAGAGAGAGAGAAGGGAAAAACAGAACAGATTTATTGTTTAATGGCTTGCTTCTTTATTACAAACTAAAGGGACTATTATAAACTTCTAATTGCAGCACAATAGCTATAACAATAACAACAACAACATAAAGCCTTTGATCCACTACGAGGAGTCGGCTACATGAATCCTTTTTCTCCACTATGTGTTGTTAAAAGTTAAATTCTCATTTAAATCTAATAAAGAAATATCATTTCTAATATTTTATAATCAAATCTTTTTAGGTCTACCTCTATCTTTTCTAACATAAGTCAATCTAATACCTCTACTTTCCTCACCGAGTCTTCGGAAGGCTGCCGTTTTATGTGACCAAACTATCTAAGGCGACTCTCTAATCTTATATTCCGTTGGAGCTACTCCATCCATTTCACGTATATGCTCATTTCGTATCCTATCTCTAAGGGTAAAGCCACTCATCCACATGAGCATCCTCATCTCTGCAACACTTAACTTAGTTTTTTTTTTTTTTACTTAACTTAGTATTATACTTCTCTTTTAATGACCAACATTCGACACCATAAAACATTGCAGGTCTGACCACCATCTTATAGAATTTTTCCTTAAGTTTGAGGGGGACTTTTCTATCACACAACAAGCTCGATGTATTCCTCCACTTCAACCATCCAACTTGAATTCTACTGATAATATCCCCATCTATTTCACCATTACTCTGAACAATAGATCCAATATGTCTAAAACGTGTACTCTTATTAATGATTTATCGCTCAAAGTCAAAATCCCCTCACTAGATCTATTCCTACTAAAATTACACTCCATATATTCCATTTTAGATCTACTCAAGAGAAAATCTTTAAACTCTAAGGTTGACCTCCATAATTCAAGTTTACCTTCAACTACCTTTCTAGTCTTATCAACAAGAAGAATATCATATGCAAAAAGCATACATCAAGGTACATCCTCTTGCAAATGTCTAGGGTGAACATCCATGACTAAAGAAAAAAGATATGGGCTTAAGGATGATCATTGATGTAATAATCCAACCGAAATAGGAAAATACTTGGTCAAACCACCTTGTGTTTGAACACAAGTAATAGCTCCTGCATACATATCTTTAATGATTTGAATATAAGCGTTATTAACTCCTTTCTTTTCAAGAACTCTCCAAAGAACTTCTCTTGGAACTTTATCATATGCTTTCTCTAAATCAATAAATATCATATGTAGATCCTCCTTATTCTCTCTATATTTCTCTATCAAACCTCTCAATAAATGTATGACTTCCATAGTAGACCGACTCAGCACAATAGCTACAAAAAGAAAAAAAACTAAACAAGATAATAATGGTAGCACAAGAGGCAACTCAAGAACCTAACTCAAGAAAGTACAATCAACAAATATTGGACCAATCACAACAAATTTCACCTTGATCCAGATTTACAAAACATTTGAGTCACTCCATATGACTCCATTTATTGTCTCAGCTAAGTTGAAGTCGTCTTTGGTCTCTGCTTCAACAAATTTGGGTAATTTCTCTTGAAATACTTTCTTTGTGATAGTAGAAACATTACTTATTGTACTCATGCCTTCCTCTTGCTATCAGAATGTTACCAACACTTTCTTCTTTATCTTCATTCCTACGCTGCAGTTGTTTGGACACCAACACTGACTTTACCTTGGTCATGGTCAACATTTATTTTCTATATAGTAATGTATCCACTATATTTTCATATGACTTTGGCAAAGAACTTGGAGGATAATACCTTGACCTTCTTCATCAACTCTTACATCTACATTATTAAGATCAAGAATAATTTTGTTAAATTTATCAATGTGTTTTTTCAAATCTTTACCTTCATCCATATGCAATGTATATAGAGCTTTCTTTAGATATAACCAACTGGCCATCGATAATGATTCCAATTTCTCCAAGACTTATATGATAGAACCCTCTTCAGCTACTTCCCTCAAAACTTCATCACTGAGTAATAACAGAATTACACTATCAGCCTTCAATTGGATTTGCCTATCCCTTGTCCTATCAGTTATGGCAACAAGATCTTCTATAAAAATCGCCTCAGAGGTTCCTTGATGAACAAGGAGTGCCTTCATTTTGATTCTCCATAAGCCGAAATCGTTTTCACCAGTAAACTTATCGATTTTGAATTTTTGCATCGATATGGTCAAGAACTTGTAGTAAGAATTTCATCTGCCATCCTAGTCTGACTTGTAAGAACTGCACTGGAGCAAAAAACTGCAGCCCCTCACTTGTTCACCTATGCAACCTTTTCCTGCATGACTCAAACTCTAATCGTCTGCTCCACCTTATGAGAACGGACTGAGCACGTGTAACAACCCAAACTCTTAACTATCAATATATTGTCCTCTTTGGCCTAAGAGCCTCACGATTTTGTCTTGTTGGTGTAATTTTCTAGTAAGTCACTCATCCCATAATTTCTTCGGGATGAGCAAGCTTAACTGCAAGGTTACTTACAAAAATTCCAGCCATTACGCTAAAAGTCGTCTCGATGTTTAAGAGTTTAACTTCTTTTACTTAAGGGGTTTCACAATCTGCCCCACTTAAATAACTGACGTCCTCGTCAACGTCTTTATCCCAGAATCATCCATTAGATAGATAGGATTCTAGAGGTGGCCTCTATAAGTTCAAGTGGTGGCTCCTGTCATATAGCACTTTGTCCCATATAGTGTTCAAGAGGTGGCTCCCATGGTAGTATGATAATTAGTTTCCATTTTACGGCTGGTGTATTGCTTTAATACCATTTATAACAGCCCAAACTCTTAACTATCGAGATATTGTCCGCTTTGACCTAAGAGCTTCACGATTTTGTCCTGTTGGTGTAACTTCCCAGTAGGTCACCCATCTCAAAATTGCTCCGGAATTAACACTAACACTCTTAACTGCAGAGTTTCTTACGAAAACTTTAGCCATTACACTAAAAGTCGTCTCAATATTTAAGAGTTTAGCTTAGCTCGTGCTCAGTTACCCCATGCGTTCCACTCATTTGCACTATGTTCACGACCTACGACTTCCCTTGCCACACTGCATTGGTCAAAACCCCTACCATGCCTAGCAATCCCTCATGCCCAGCTAACCCACACCCCACGCACTACGCTTGGTCCTTGCGCTCCACACGCATACACCTTCGCTCGCGCGAACCCCACCCCCTATCGCATGTCGTACGCTCTCGCTTGGTCTTCCATGCCCTGCGCTCCCACGCGCTTAGCCTGCGCCCATCTGTCTCTGCGATTCTTCGCTTCAGCCCGATAGTGGCACCAGGTCTCCCGCGCTCAGAGCCACACTCGCAAACGAGTTGCATCGAGTCCTGCGGGGCCAACGCCACAATCTAAGGGCTCTAGACGCCCTGCTTCCTAGGAGCATGCCTAAACTTACGAAGCACAGCCCGACTCCAGCTAGTCTCCGCCTGAGAACTCCCTACCGCCTCTTGAGTCATTTTCTTTGACAAGAAAACTTCCTCTACCTCCACTTTGCTCTGATACCGCCTGTTAGAATCTTCTTGAAGAAGAAGCTCTTCCTCTTGAGCTTCTTGGGAGAGGAGAGAGAGAGATAGAGAGAGAGAGAGAGAGAGAGAGAGAGAGAGAGAGAGAGAGAGAGAGAGAGAGAGAGGAGGAGGAAAGAGGGGGCAGAGAACTAAAAAACAGAAAAGATTTATTACTTAATGGCTTGCTTCTTTATTACAAACTGTAGTAACTATTTATAAACTTCTAATGGAAGCATAATAGCCCCACACACACACACAAAAAAAAAAGAACTAAACAAGATCCTAATGGTAGCACAAGAGACTACTCAAGAAAGTATAATCAACAAATCTAGGACCAATCACAACATATATAATATCCTCCATAACAAAGCCTAGGGTATAAACAACCTTCCACAAATGAAAGAGAATAAATTAAAAAAAAAGACAATTAATCAAGAAAAATACATAAAGGGGATAACACGTTCTAGAATCCCCCCATTTTCACCTTGGCCGCATAAGCAACTACAGAAGCACCTTCATAACGTGTAGCTTCTGCTCTCCAAACTTTTCTAGGATTTTCAGGTTTATAATATGAAAACGCAAGAAAATTCCAACATGCTAGAACCAAATGCTTACCGTCGCACTGCAGAATGCAGTAAAAACACAGGATTCGGATCCTCTCCAATCGGCATGGTAAACACATAACGTGGTGTTATTAATTCCATCCATACAACCCACCTTGGATTGGGCGGAATTAAAGATGCTTGCCTTTTTTTTTTTTAAACTACTCTGATTTCGCCATGCGCGGTTGCCAATCCCAGCAGTGGATAGATTATCTTTTCCAAAACCAATGTGTTTATACAGAAAACAAGCAGAATTAGTCCATTCCAATCTAGAGTGAATTGAATGGCTGGAATTGGTACCTTTACATGGTTCCGAATCCACCAACACACAATTAATGCATCATATATATATCATTTCAAGCTACTCTGAAGTAAAGACAAATGCACATAAAAAATTAAAAAAAAAATAAATAAAAAAAAATTGCACCATGCCATCTTAATTAGTTAATTCCACCCATTTTTAACCTTGTTGCATAAGCAACAGCAGGACAACAGTACAAATAGGATGAAGGTGCTGCCACTATCAGATAGCTACTTCATTCCTCTTTTGCTTACAATCTTCATATAATAGAAGGCAAGAAGGATTTGTAAATGCTTGAACCTACTCAGATCTCACGCACGAAATTCAATTTTTTCGAACATATAACATACACCAAAAATAAGGAATGTTATATCATGCTATCTTAGAAGTTGCAACCAACCAGTTATAAAAAATACAATAAATATTAGTCATTTACTATATTTAATGGTGTACTTCATGGATTTAGTCCTTCATATTTAACGGATAGGGGAAAAACATCTAGGATCATCATTCTCAAACCAATTAGATTTTGATGTTATGACCTTCAAATACAATAACAAAATTGATCATTCTTTTTAATATCATAAGAACTAGATACTGTTGCGTCTTGGAGTATTCGCGGCGGTAGAGAAATATATAGTTTAACGTCTTAGCATTGTACGAAAATCCAGCAAACAAGCAGATAAGTGAGAGGGTGTAGCGTTTATAATAGACACCAGAGTTTTTACGTGGAAACCCCTGAAAAGGGGGAAAAACCACGGGGTCTGGCCTAGTTTGAATGAATCCAATAGTATTTGCAATCGATTACAAATGAGGCCCTTCCTTAGGAGAAGGCCTTGGCTTGATGTCACAAATGTACATCATATAGAGCGCATTACATGGTGGGAGTTACAATAATCAATATAGATGTGTTTGCTTGGTCGGCACGACCATAGTCGATAGGATAGAGGTCGGAAAGACCGTTGTCTGGTGATGGAGGTCGGAAGGACCGTCGTCGACAGGAGACAGAGGTCCGAAAGATCGTAGTTGGCAGGAGACCGGGGTCAGAAAGACTATTGTCTACTGATGGAAGTCAGAAGGATCATAGTAGGCGACTTAGGTCAGAAGGACCATAGTCGGTAGGAGACCGAGATCTGAAAGACAGTTGTCTGATGATGGAGGTTGGAAGGACCATTGTCGGTGACGGAGGTCGGAAGGATCATAGTCGACAGGAGACCGGGGTCAAAAAGATCGTAGTAGAAGAGCGGTACTTCGGGAGAAACTCTCGGTGTCAAATGGTGGCCCGGTAGAAGTCTGAGCCTCAAGTGGTGGTTCGACGGAGGAAAGGGCCTCAGGCCCTCAAGTGATGGTCCGGCAGAGCAATGGCGTCAGATGGTGGTCCGACGGAGGTGAGGGTGAGGACCTCAAGTGGTGGTCCGGCGAAGGCGAGGGCCTTAGGTGGTGGTCTGGCGAAAGCGAGGGCCTCAGGTGGTGGTGGTCCGGCAGAGGTGAGGGCCTCAAATGGTGGTCCGGCGAAGGAACGACGTCAGGCGGTGGTCCGACGGAGATGAGGGCTCAAGTGGTGGTCCGGCGAAGGCGAGGGCCTTAGGTGGTGGTCCAGTGAAACTCCAGCGGTGGTCGAGGAGGAGCTTCTTTCTTCTCTTCTTGCTTCCCTCCCCTCTCAAGAGAAACGAGAGGTCTATTTATAAATTTTCTAGAGTGGTATGGCCCGTAAATAGATGAGAGATCAGGGGCAAATATGGAGTGGTTCGGATGAAAGGCCGATATTGAATCCTTCGATTGTGGACCGTTTATCAGATATTTGAAGGTCTTAATGACTTTAGAATTCAGCGATCTTGGGCTCGTTGGATTCGTCTCGTCGAGCCGCTCAATTCAACTATAAGCTCGTCAAGTTCGGAGACCGTTTGGTAACACAAATTGTGGTACGAACTTTCCAACAACGCTTCGAGTCCTTGATTTGGACTCATTTGGGCTTGGATTGAGTCGAATTTGGTGTCGTTGGGTTTGTATTTCCGAGATGCTTAGTTTGACTGTATGTTTGCTTAAATCGGAGTTCAGGTGATCCCAGATTAAATTTTTTAAGTTTCCAACTTGATTTTTGTCTCGAGATTCGTGCCCAATCATGATAATTTTAATATAACATATCAGATACATTATCGATTTAAATGCTTTTCATATTATTTGATCATCAATCATATGGTTCAAAAACTTTATAATGAATGGTTCTGCTTGCATAAAAGAATTGACTTCAAAGTGCAAAGAGACATTCAACTTGCTTGAAATTAAAATAGATAGACCATTGACGGTTTTTAGAGTTCATTTGGTGGCATTAATCAGTGAATAATATGGAAAAAACAACACCTTGAGAGGGTTTTTATATCATTTTTGATCGTCCACATATTTCTCACATATTTAATGAATGGTTCAATTATTATGAGAAACAATTTTTTTAATCAAATTCATCTTCAAATGGAGAACTAACAATTAGAAACTTTTATATCTTGATATTTTTACAGCACAAACTCTAAGAAAATCAGACACCTTACCACTCAAGTATATATACGAAGGAGTAAAAGCTCAACTAAAACCTTGAACAAGCGCAAAACTCGAAAATATCATAAGGTAACAATGAGGAATAAATATAGTCAGGATAGAGAGCATGTCAGGCAGATTTGTTGGGGGTTAACCTTTCCAGTAGCTCACCAAATGATACGGCCAACTTGAAGCAAAGTAGGCCAAGGTAGCATTGCTTAAATCTATCAAGGGGGTCCTTTCCGATCCAATCTATCAATGAAGGAGGATTGAACTGGCAGGTATTCTATAGGGTAAAATTGACCTAAGGTGGCAATTTGTTCCCCCTCCTAGCCATATTCTAAATTTAGTTAACTAGTGATGAAAATTGATCTAATCTAAATTCAAATTTTCTAGACACATGTGCGACCCTGCGGAGTTCACAAAACAAGGTGTTACACCCTTGATTGCCCAATTCTTTACTTCCTCCATCAATCGTCACCTACGTATGTTGATGATAGATGTTCAACGTCCATCTTCTTTATCATCTTGTTTCCCACCATTCAAGAGGGCGACCAAACAAATCACTCACTATCACCTAACTTGTAATGTTCTTGGCCGACTTTCTCCTTATGTCTATCGACAACCAATATTTGATGTTTTCCGGTCATTGAAATTCGATGCACGTTCTTAGTTGCCCGATCTTCCCTCCTATCTGGAGAATGATAAGCTACTTGCCCATCGATGCCCAGTTCTAGCGTTCCTTATTGACTATCGTTTGAAACTTGTCAGCATACATTGTTGAATGTCCGTCAACCGCCAACTTCTAGCACTAGCCTTCCCAATCATCTCATCTACTATCATATTAAGAAAGTGATCCACAATTGGCTAACTTTTGACATTCCCAGTCGAGAGATGTCCAACATCAGCCAACAACAAGCGCTTGATGCCCATCTTCTCAATAATACAATCTCCCATTTAATCAGAAGAACCAAGATAAACACTCACAATAGCCCAACTTTTATTGTTACCCATTGATTATCTCCCAATGCTTGCCAAAAGGCTAATGTTTGACTTTTGTCAGCCACTAATGTTTAACACCCACTTTTTGAGTTGGCGGTCTCACCTCCAATTAAGAGAATAACAAAATCAATCGCCAACCATCGGCTGACATCAAACATTAACATTGAACATCTAACAAACAACATTTAGTGCTCATATTCTTGATCGCCCAAGCTCCCCTCCTATCAAAAAGACAACGAAAACAATTGCCTTCAATTGTCCAACGTCCAACATTCCTATAAATTATCTCTCAATGCTTTACAATGTCTAATATCCATATTACCAACTTCCCGATCTCTCTTAAATATTAGTAGAATGACCAATTTGATTGCTCACTATCACCCAACGGCCAACATTCTTATTGAACATCATTCAACACTTAATAATGACTAACAAATGACATCCACCAACAACATCAGTTCGACACCCATCTTTCCATATGTCTGGCCTCCCATCTTATAAGAAAATTGACTAAGTTGACAACCCACTATCACGAGAAATCTAACATTCTAGTCAACCATACTTCAACACTTTCCATGATCAATGTCTAACACTCATCTTCTTGGCTACCTAACCAATTCTCCTATCAAAAGAATGGTAAACAAATTGCCCTGATCGCATGACTTTTGATGCTACCCATCAAACACCTCCTGATGCAAGTTAATGATCAACTTTTGATCTTTGGTAGCTACAAACATCTAAAATTGAGCTTCATGATCGCTCAATGTCAACTCTTATCAGAAAAATGACCAAGTTGATCATTCATTGTCGTCCAACTTCTAAAGAAGATGAACCAGTGACGGAGCCAGAACTTTTTTCATATGGGGCACAAATCATGAATACTACAAATATCTTCGACCTTTTTCATCTGGACTTGGGACAATGATTTTAAATTTTTTTTTAGACTTGTTATAAAAAAAATAGTTAAATTATATAATAAAAAAACTTGCAATCAAGAGCACATGCTATTCATATTCTTCTTACATGACACCTACAATTTCTCTCATCAAGTCTTCATTTTTTGAAAATATTGTACAATTACTTTATTATCAATATTATTAAAACTATATTTTTCAATATAAGTCTAGACTTTGATGGAAAATTTAATAGACAGTGGATTATGATAATTACTTCTAAAAATTTCTAAAAAAAATAATGAATAATTACTAGAAAAATTAAATAATTTATTTTTCAAGTGAAAAAACAAAAAATTATTCAACACAACTCAACGTACATGAAAAGTTTTAATTTAAAACCTTAAGACTATTTAAACTCAAATAAATTTTACCACTTCTATTTATTTTTTTAATTTGCTAAAGAAGAAATAGAATAATTTAAAAAAAGAGATACAAACAAAATCAATTTGTAAATTAAAAATTTTTACTCAATATTCAAATTCCAACCCTTGAAGAAGAAAATCGTGCACCTCTTTACTCGCAAAGAAAAATTTTTCAGACAGTTTGTACTCTCTCAGTCTCTCTCTCTCTCTCTTGAATAGAACAATTTTTTTTTCATGAGTCTAGTGGGGGCACGTGCCTCCAATGCCCCCACCTTGCCTCCACCCCTGAGATGAACCTACCATTCTTGTTAGAAAAAATGACTAAGTCAACTTCCCACTATCACACAATGTCTAAGATTCTTATCATCTGATATGTAACGCCTGCCATGATCAACATCTGACATCCATCTTCTTGATTGTATGGTCCTATCAAAAGAACGAGCAACAATACTGTCCCAATGGCACAACATTTGATGCTACCCTTCAACCGCTATCTAATGTCAATCAATGATCAACTTCCAATGTCTAGTAGCTACAACACCTAAAGTTCATTTTCATGATCACTCAATCTCAACTTTTATTAAGAAAATGACCAAATTGATCATTCATCATTATAAAACTTCTAATGTTCTCCGTTAATTGCTAATTAGCATTCATCACTCAACAATAACTATGACAACTTAGAATTCTCCTATTAGCACCACATGAGAGGTTTCTCATAGTTCAAGCTTATTATTTAGTGTCAGTGCTTTCTACATTTACAAGAAATGGTGTCCTTTTTAATACTAAACTCATAGGAGTTGAATTGTTTCAACTAGACTAGGCTCCTTAGTTTTTCCACTTCCTAGGGTTTTCATGTAAAAAATCTTGTATTCTTGTGTGTTGCTCTCAACTTATCTATTTTATGTGTAAGATCTTCGCACAACCAAAGGCATTAACTTATCTCTGCCACTACAATTTTTTCAACAAGCAACAAAAATGATGTCTATTATCAGTAGAGATTCTCCTATGATGAATTATTATATTAAATAAATAATTAAATGGTTCTATTTAATTCAAATTTTCTCTTTCTCATTTTAATTCAAGGTATATTAGAAACAATATTAAGTGAATTAAAAAAAATTGTTGAAAAACTATGAATACATTTACATTCTAATTAAGTTATATGTTTAAATCATCACCATCTTATTGTATAGCTAAGCCCAATTAAAGCTTGATTGTGGGTTAAATTTGATAAGAAAATAAATAAGCATAAATAAACAAGAATTTATAACTCTTCTTATGATTATATTGAACTCCATAAGAAAAAATGAATAAACTTAAACAAGTCAGTACTACACTCATCTAGATTTATTTGCATCCCTAAACCCATCCAAGCTCATAAATTCTTCAATAGATGCCTGAGTCACATTCTCTTAACTTTGCACCCAGCTTCACATACCATTTTCACTAAAACAATAGGTAAGCATGTAAAGGTAACCCTCATTCCCACTTCTGTTAAAAATGAATATCCATAAATTCAATTAAGATGTATTACTTTCGGAACTACAAACATTTAGCAAATGCAACAAACCTCTACCTAGGATCTATCAAAAGTAAATCCTAATACATAATCTTCAGAAGAACCAACCAGAGCTCAAACGACCAAGTCATTCTGATACCGCTGAACTTGAAAGTTGCATAATCTCTTCAATCATCCACTGAGGTTTTAGCACTTCGAAAAACAACTCAGTCATCAGTCCCACCCAGAAAAGCAATCGTGCATTTTTAAACCCTAAACGAAGAACCCGAAGGTTGATCAGGAAAGGTATGGAAACCCACCAATTAAGCTGTTCGACGCATAACACCAATCAAGATAACAAAGCACGCATCATCACTTCTCCCAGACTAAAAATAGTAAACAAAAAAAGGAAACAGTCTAAAAAAGAAACCATCTGTAGCTATCAAAACAAGCCAAACGGTCGCTCATCATCTGATCCGCATCAAGAAACGCTTGACTTACCTATATCAGACGCCAAAACATAACTCGCTTTCTTATGCCTTCCAACTGCAAGTTTTAAGACAGATAGAGAGAAACAGAGAGAGAGAGCTTACTCCTGGTAGGCGGAGAGAAGGAAGATGGATGCGAAGAACTCTCCCTGCAAAAGAAAAGAACCCCATAGTTAGTTCAAACCCCAGCTCGGCAGCTCCAAGAGATGGACCTAAGACAGCAAAAACTGAGCGATATTCCGCTTCTTCCCAATCCCGTCAGGCTGATTTGCTGGCAAAAGGAGCTCGGATGCCAGCGCCCGATTCAATGCTCGACGTCTGTGCAGAGAAGACAGAGCTCTGGTATCGTCCAAGAAATTACCCTCAGTATGAGCACCAAATTACGGGAGTGCCACTTAGCTCACCGGCAAAAGCGAAGGCGGCGTTGTAATCGATTTTAGGGAAAAAAAATATTTATTGGATCTGAATATTCTGTCAAAGTTAATAGTTATTTATAAGAAATTAATTAAACTTTATTTTTATTTATTTAAAAATGAATATAATTATTACGTCCCAGTGTATTCGCGGCGGTAGAAAAATATAATATTTAACGTATTAATGTTGTATGAAAATCTGGCACGCAATCAGATAAAAGAGATAGTGTTGCATTTATAGGAGAACAAAATTTTTACGTGGAAAACTCCTGAAAATGGGGAAAAACCATGAGGCATAGCCCAGTTTAAATGAATCCACTATTATTTGCAGTCGATTACAATTGAGGTCCTTCCTTAGGGGCAAGGCCTTGGCTATGTACATTATATGAAATACATAATGAGAAAAGAGAGTCACTGTTGACCTAGTCGGAATGACCGTAGTCGATGGGTAACATAAGTCGGAAGGACTGTAGTCGGCGGGTGACGGAGGTCGGTAGGATTGTAGTTGGCAAGAGACGTAAGTCGACATGACCGTAGTCAGCGGGCGACGGAGACCGTAGTCGGTGGGTGACGTAAGTCAAAAGGACCTTAGTCGGCAGGCGACGGAGGTCGGAAGGACCGTAGTCGGTGGGTGACGTAAGTCAAAAGGACCTTAGTCGGCAGGCGACGGAGGTCGGAAGGACTGTAGTCGGTGGGCGACGTAATTCAAAGGGACCGTGGTTAGCGGGCGACGGATGTTAGAAGGGTCGTTGTCTAACGACGAAGGTTAGAAAGATGGTGTTAGGAAGAAATCCAGCAATGGACAAAAAATCCAGCATTAGATAGATGTCCCGCGAAAGTGAGACAATAGGCAGAAGTCCGGCGTCGGGTAGAAGTCCGACTTCAGTTGGCGGCTGAGGAGAACTCCAGCATTAGATAGTATTCGGACAAAACTCCGGCGTCACTTGCAGGTCGGGCGAAATTCTAGCATCACTTGGAGGTAAGGCAAAATTCCGGCGTCATTTGGAGGTCGGGCCGAATTCCGACGTTCCGTGGTAGTTAGACAAAATTTCGATGTCCCATGGAAGTCGGGCATAATTCCAGCGGTGGTTGCGGATGAGTTTCTTACCTTCTATCCTTCTTCTCTTCTCATTATTCTCTTCTTCTTCTTGCTTGGGGTCCCCTCTCAAGAGAAATAAGGGATATATTTATAGATTTCTGAAGTGGCATGGACCGTAAATATGTGAGAGATTAGGGGTAAATGGGGAGTGGTTGGATGGACGATCGATATTGAATCTCTTGATCGTGTATCGTTTGTCAAAAAATTGAAAGTCTTAATGATGTCGGAATTCAGCAATCTTGGGCTCGTTGAATTTGTCTCGTCGAGCCGCTCGATTCGATTACAAGAATGTCATGTTTGGAAACAGTTTGGTAACCCAAATTGTGGTTCGGCCCTTCCAACAGTGCTTCGGGTCCTTGATTTGGACTCATTTGAACTCGGATTGAGTCGAATTTGATGTCGTTGGGTTCATATTTTTGAGACGATTAGTTCGACTATAAGTTTGCTGAAATCGGAGTTCAGATGATCCCAGATTTAATTTTTTGAAGTTCCCAACTTGATTTTTGGCCTTGAGATTCGTGCCCAATCAAGATAATTTTTTGATGACATATCAATAATAATTTGAAATGTATTCTGAATAAAAATTTATCCATATTACTTTCATTCATTTTTTTTTCTAATTTATAATATCAAATTTCGTGACAGTTATTTGATATGCTTCTAACAAATATTGAATAAATTATTAGTGTATTTAATTTAAAAATAATAACTAAATAAATAATACAGACATCAAATATATGTATCATGAAAACATTTCTTTAATAATTAATACTTTAAAACATTTTTTTGTAATATTTATTTTTATTTTCTGGCAAAAATAAAATTTATTATTTTATAATTGGATTGTATAAATTTTATTTTATCCATGAAATTATAATGCTATTATCTTAATTTTTAATATAGATAATTTTATATCATATGTAAATACATATTATAACTCTATGAGTGATAAATATATTTATTCTATATTTTTTAATAACATATATTTTTGATATTTACATCATATGTTATCCTTGTCCAATTGTCTTCATCTATTTATCTTTGTATTATAAATGTAGGCTTCATTTGAAACAGTTTTTTTATTGATTCTTAAAAGTAATTTTTTGATATAAAAAATTTAAATTTATATAAAAAAGATGCCTTAGAAGCAGTAAGAAAGCTGTTTCAAAACTGTAATCTCAATATTAACAAATTTGAGTTGATAGTGGTGCTAGTTAGTTTAGTTGAATAAAATATTAAAGAAGATTAATATTTTGAAATTGAATTCCTTCTATATCAAATTTTTGTTTCCACGCTTAAATATACCTTAAGAATAAAATTTCAATAGCAATTCTCATGGAAGTGAAAAAATGAAAGTGAGTGATGGAGTCACATGTTAATGCCTCCAAAAGCAGGCAATTATATATATTGTTAGATCTAAGTTTTTTTTGTGGAGCTGTCAATATTGAACCCGACCCGAAAATTTCGTGGGTTCGGGTCCGAAAAATTGACCCGTTTGAAAAACCGGGTTGGGTTCGGGTTGATCCGGGAACAACCCGAAATGACCCAAAATGACACATAAACCGGTCTGCCCGTGTCCGGCGTCAGTCCGTGTCCTGCGTCCTGTGCCCGTCCGGCGTCACTGCGCCCCGCGTCCGGCGTCTGCCTGCGTCCCGCGTCAGTCCGCGTCCCACGTCCGGCGTCTGCCCACGTCCCGCGTCACTCGCATCAGTCCGCGTCTCGCATCTTGCGTCACTCCCACATCCCGCTTCAGTCTGCGGGTTGGGTCGGGTCTAGAAAATCGACCCGTTTGCAAAAACGAGTCGGGTCGACCCGAACCCTACCCGTTACCCGAAATTGACACCCTAGGTGACATCTTGACCCTATTTGCAATTCTAACCTGAACAACAAAGGGGAAGAAGGAAGAGATAAGCAAGTAAGGAAAAGAGCTACGAAATTATATTACTCTCTATGAGCATTAATTGCATTATGTCCTAAAAATGTCTTTCAACCCAATATTATAGGGTTAAAAATACTACATGAGAGATTATATCTAATAAGTAATACAATAAATAAATAATTTGAATATTGTAGGCAAATGAAAATGGCTTTGATGGCTACAACACCAATAGCAAGTGCCTTTGGTGAAAACCTAGGATGTGTGACTACAGTTGATTACTTTAGCAAATTTGGCCTCTAGCTAAGATGTTGACTTGATTGATGAAGTTATTATTATTAGGTGGATGAGCACTTGCTTCTTGCCCCTCATTCATGGTGTTATCTGCCTGGATGGATAAAAGCTAATGTGGACATAACCCATCTTTTTTCATGCAAAGCAGACATTGATGAAATTATTTATGATGAGTGTGGTACCATCATCTTAGTTGTTAGCCACACATGGGAATACAAGGATAGTAATATTGATGAGCTTGAATCTATGATCTTCCTAAAGACCCTCATCGCCCCATGGACATATGATTTAAAGGATATCGTTATTGAAGGGGACAACCAGAGCATGCTCAATCACCTCAGAATGAGCTTTCACAAGAAGACTTGGACCACCCATCCGCAAGAGGCCCTGAATTCCTCTTTCTTTCTACACTTTCATGAGACAGATTTTTAATACATTCCTAGGAACTACAACAAGGTTGCCTTTTTTTTTATTTTTTTATTTTTGGGAAATTTTACCTTAGATTGTAATCTTGTATGGGAAAGATCATATCGTTGCTATCTTCTTTCTTTTTCTTTTTTATTTTGTTTAAGGAAGATAATGATATAAGTGTATGCTTATAGTGGTATTTTTTGCTTCTTTTGTTAATGCAATATGCAAGCTTCTAGGATCATTATCTCTGGATTATTGAATATATGTCCCTTTATTCGAGCCAAGTTCTTCTAATGTGATTGCCTTAATTGGGCAACTTCTTATGAAGTGAGGGCCCTCAAGGAGGATCTCCCTTGGCCTGAGTAATTGTGCCTTATGCAAGTGCCTCATGACATGGGCGAGTGTAGTATCTAGTTAAATTCTTTTTATGGTAAATGTCTCTCTTGGTTGAGCTCCTCTAAGGTGAGTGCTTATTATAATTAGTTACTTGACTTCTAATTCAAGTGATTCATTATCTTTTCATAATGCTTTATAAGGATATTGTACAGGGTGAGTGCCTTGATCTTTATATATGAAAGTTTTAGATATTTATGACATCTTACTTAGCTTAAGGTTAGTAGGAAATGGTGCGCAACCCCCATTTGATGATTCTTGAGGAGGTAGCATTGTCTCACAATGTGTCTGTCGTTTACTCTTTAGATGGCCTGATTTAATTGGAGATGATGAGCGCCATCTATATCCAATACTTTAATCCCATCTGTGAGGGGGTCATCATATCATTAATATGCTAATTGTTTCTATAAAAATGAGTAACTTGCATCTTCTAAAAAGATGCACATTTATGTGCATTAGCGAGGGTGTCACTTTGAATATATAGAAATTTGTGATATATCATTGAAAATTTGACATCTGTACTATGTAATACTTTGTCTTCCCTGATCCCTATTATAAATTCAAGTTAGGGATCATTTTGTTTATCATTACTCTACTCTTACCTTATCTATCCACCTTGCCAAATGACTCACTTGGTCTTTAGCTTAAGTGACATGCCGAGTCATCTAACTTGATATGCTAAGAAATTCTTATGTTTCAATTTTCATGGTCCTTCATTAATTATAGGGCATGATATTGAACCGTTAAAACCAAAGTACAATATTAGCGATGATTTCATGGTTTGAGCTCCTTCTTGAGGAGTCTCCAAATTCATCAAAGGATGAGGAAATATGTTTTTATCTAGATCGATTTCATTGTGGTTGATGACTATCCCTTTCTAGTAATGTGTTAGCCATCCTCAGCCTCTATGAGCTAGTTCTTTCCTAGATTTTGTTGAGTATCTTAATCCTCTTACTTGCATTTCTTCCCTCTTATGAGAGAGACAACTCTAGCAGAGTGCTTACCTTTTCATAATTTGATCAGATCCAGAAAGCTTGAAGCCGTCTGCATTCTTTTCTCACCCTTACTTCTAATTAGGATTAATTTGTTGAGAGAGACGAGCAACTATAGGAAAAAGTTCCTTTTTATGGAGTCAACAACAGTATGTTTTGTGGGTACTAGTCCCAAGGAGATGCCCCGTACAGAGTAGCGATTCCTAATCCTTTTTCTTGAAGAATTTGAGTTTGTCTTGAGCTTGCAAAAGGAGGGGATGAACTACAAGCACTACATACTCGACACACCTGATAAGGTGGTAGCCCATCTTCGATCGAGTGAGTCTTAATTCCCTATCCTTTTGCGACTTAGCCTTTAATTTTCATTATTTCTTATTTTTTTTCAATTGTCAAAGTGCAATCCAAAACTTCTTCCTATCTTGA
This sequence comes from Dendrobium officinale, assembly GCA_019514585.1. Taxonomy (NCBI): domain Eukaryota; kingdom Viridiplantae; phylum Streptophyta; class Magnoliopsida; order Asparagales; family Orchidaceae; genus Dendrobium; species Dendrobium officinale. Next base: position 31,335,685 of record CM033696.1, read on the forward strand.
AGTCAACAAGTCTTTTAGAGATGTGCATGGATTAGTTAAGAGTCATATATGGTCATACTCATCGCTCTGGGCTAGAGATTTTGTCTAGCAAGGTACGACTCTTGAGAGACTTGCTTTTCGAGTATATAAGGTGTTAGTATTTTTTGGTCCAATTTTAGATTAGTTGTTCTGCAAGAATCATATCAATGTCTTTTTCTATATATAGGCTTATAGGAAGTTGTAAAAGGGACCTCAAGAGAACGAATCAATAAAGACTTGTGAAGCTCTCTCTCTCTCCATCTCTCCCCCTCTCCCTCTCATCCAAGATGAGCAAGTTCCTCAATAAATTTCCAAAAAATCGGAATTAGGGCACGATGGAGTTGATCAAGGGGAAGGAAGATGAAGCATCTTGTAATTAAGAAAGGGAGGTAAGACATTGGATCAGTGCGACGGACAGCACAGTAGATCATACTAATTTGTTAAGGCACATAAGGAAACATACAAACAAATGTGTGATTTCGTTCGTGTGAGGCAGCTCGGTAGACTGTTCGCGTGGAAGAAACGGAGGCGTGACTGTCGTGCTGGGTTTGGGCCTGGTGCTGCGAACGAGAGGCATAGAGCGGCCTGATGCAGTGAGCAGGAGTTGGTTGGGCTGATTAGGCATATACAACAGACTGTCGCATGAGAGACTGGACAAACGAGTTGTGGGTTGAGAGCTAATGATCTTGTATGCAGTTTTCAACGAGCAAACCTATTCGTCTAAGTTTCTTTGGGGCCTAATCTAGGTGTGCATCACATTTTAGGGATTTCATCCGGTTCTTGACGATCGTGTATTATGCAAATGGAGAGGATAAGTGTATGGGTTTCTTATGGCCGAAACAAGGTAGAGAAGAGGATTACACATGTTGAGCTTGGATCATCGGGCTCGTGATCAAGGACACGGAGGCATGCAAAAGCACACCAAGGCAGCAGAGCCCTGCATTGGGTACCCATACCCACACCCACCCACATACCCACCCATACCCAATGGGCATGGGTGGGTATGGGTACGCTCATAGCCTCGTGGGTGGGTATGGGTGGGTACTCAACATCAGAGGAGAACCAATTTACATTACTAATCATCTTATACATGCAATATATTATAATAATCCTTACTATACAGTGCGCAACACTGAACCGCGTCACGACCATGATAAATTTTGATATGTGGCTTGAAAGTTTGCAGCCAAAGAAAATGGCATAAAATCTCAAGGCCATTATTCTATGGCAGCCTGCATTCAATAAGCTTGGAAAGTGGGTGGGTGTACGTGGGTGGGTATGACATCCGGAAAGTCACCATAGGTGGGTGTGGGTGGGCAAAGCCCGCTAGCGCAGAGCGTGGGTACCCAACCAGGACCCCATGTAGGGCTCTGCAAGGCAGGAGAGGGACTGGTGGAGGCAGGTGTGGTCGAGCTAGGTGTGGGAGTGCAGGAGACTGGTCTGGGTCACGAGGGGTAAGTCGAACGGGAGAAGGCCGCATGTGAAAGGAGATCCTGCGGGAGTTCGGGCCAAATGTGAGAGACGGGCTAACGGGATTAGAAGCGGAGTCAGTACGTCACAACAGGCGTGGGTTCAAGCAATCAGGTGGAGGAGAAGAGCCAATCAACGAGAAGACCGGCGGGACTATTCTTTGTGGACAACATGTCTTTTTTTTTTTTTTAATAAAATTGGACTAAGGTAGAGATTGTTAGTAATCTTTGGTCTAGTTTTAAATTAGTTATTCTGCAAGACATCATATCAATGTCTTTTTTTATATATAGGCTATGAAGTTCTCTCCCTCCATCTCTCCCCCTCTCCCTCTCATCCAAGAAGAGTAAGTTCCTCAAGAAATTTCTAACATAAGGTAATGTCAAGAGCTCAATATGCAAGTTTGGTTGCTCAAAAGCAAATAGCATAGTAGCAGAGTTTATATAACTCTTCAAGAGAAATAAAGAGACTCATTAGATCGCCTTAAAAATGTGCTTGGTTCCCAGCTGCATAGGAGTACGATTATAAAAATAGCACTTGCATACACGTATTTAATACCTAATGTTTTTCGATAAAAAAAAAAAAAAAAATCTAGCACTGCTGAGAAAACCTACTAGTGAGAGCGCAGGTCTATTTGACAAAAGAATGTGTATGTGTATGGACGAATCCATTGTGCTTCGCATCAAAGAAGTCATGCATATATAGAAGGCCATAGCAAATGCATATATATATATATAATTCCCAGAACTCTTCACGAGGATTGAAGGCAAGATGGCTATTGCGATTGACATTGTAGCAAATAGCAAAATTAAGAAGGAAAAATAAAATCATCAAACAACAGTAAACAAAATTAGTGTCATGTGCTCGCTTATCAAAATCTGCTTCATTCTCCACTATAAAATATTCAATATTGGTTCTGCCCATTTTTCAAACTCAAATGCTAAAGCTTTAAAAAAAGCATTCAGAAGATGATTAAATAAAACTACTGTTCAAGAATTAGAGAAATAAAAATGAGAGAATGAATATTGGAGATGAGGAGTAAACACCAAAATCACCAAACAAGCAAGAAAGTAAAAGCAGCGGAAAAGTAAAGGACGCCCAGATTTTACGTGAAAAAAATTCAAAATAGGGAAAAATCATGGAGTTGCACCACACCAGGAAATTCAGTATGAAAATCTGGAGAAATAAGTATAGATCTCTCTTCTCTCTCACTCTCTCCATACTTCTCTTATCAGATGCGCCGTTTTCAACGTCTAGCCACTCAAAATACAAGAGAAAGCCAAGAAAATTTACCCCAAGGGACACAATCCTTCAGAAAAATGAGAAAGAAAACTGTCTAGTTTTTTTCCGTCTCGTTGCAACGTTAGTTTGGGGCGTTGCAGCGCTCAAACCTGTCTTAATCTATTGCGGCACCCTGCTCAGCGTTGGGGTGCTCAGGAACATAGCGTCGGGGCGCTCGGGAACACAGCGTCGGGATGCTCGGGTATATAGCTTCGGGGTGCTTGGGTACACAACGCCAAGACGTTGTACGGGAAAAAATTTTCGGGTGCGAAGCACCAAAACCCAAGCAAGGGGTAAACCCCCCGCAACCCCCAATGAGCATGAGAAACTTGAGGTCCGATGCAACAGAACAATCCGATTGATCAACACGATCAGATGTCACACATAATAAATATAAACTTAATAAAAGTTATGTAAAAAATTACATCAATTAAGTTTAACAACTAATATATTGAATATGACTAAATATATAATGATAAAGTTCCCTTGTCACGGGTATCATATAAATATATCCAAACTAAGAAAAAAAATGGATGTACGAGAGTTTCAACAGAGGATTAAATTCATTGTTTTCACGAAATTCTCGTTATGGTAACTTTCTTTCATTCGAAAAAATATCAGAAACATTTAAATGGACGCTCTTAGTTTTAATTTTGGAAATTTCATACCCTACTGTTTGCTAAAAGTCTTAGAAGGAAAAAAGTTTCGATGGAGGTATATCACACAGAAATTTTCAACAACATGAAACAATTATAATAGCTCCATCAAAATGCAATCATTCTAAAGAGGACATATTTTTTATAGAATAGTTTTTATCTTCTTTTGAAAGTCCTCTACAGAGTTTACCAATGAGTGAGACTTAGGAGGAATATAATCTTCATTAATAGTTTTATATCCACATATAAACCTTCATTAAAACTCCTAGGATTCTACTTTCGAGCTTGCTACCACAACCTCATGAGCTCTTTCAAGGGGCCTGGCAGAGGGAGTCCTTATAAACTTTGGTTCATGGGTCAACAAGAGCAAAATATCTCAAGCTTTATACACAAAGCTACAGTAAGCACACTAACAAGGCTTCGCAACTCTTATATATTTACAAGAAGAGATTCATCCTAGGCAAAAATCCTCGTGGAATATAGAGGTGATAAAACAAAAAATTTAACCTACAAATTCTCTCAAATCAACCCATCAAATAAGTTTTTCATTATACTCCAGCTCGCCACAATATCTCATGCTCCAACGGCTAATTTGAGGATTCCTTTGGGATAACTTTATTATCGTTTTCTAAAACAATTTTTTATTATTATAAAAATTTCTTGAATTAGAATTTTTTGGGCTAAAAATTTACTTTAATTTAGCCTTATCCCAATGATTATGGTCGGCCTTTGAATCATCATTAATCTCCTTTCATTCATGATGGGGGATGTTAAAGTTAGCTTCCATAGTGTATGAACAAGATCAATGGCTGATATTAGGAAAACTTGGTGAAAGGATTCAAGAAATGAACTTGCATCAAAATAAAATAAACAAATTTTCTGCTCTCAAGTTTTACAAGCTACCCAAGTGCGGCTAAGCAAAGTCCTTATCATGGAAAACCAATACTCGCCTACAGGTATTACCTCCCTCTCTAGTCTGTCATGACTCATCATCCAATATGCTTTCATATAAAAGTTTGTTAAGCTCCAGCCACTACTAACGAGTCTTTTTTGTGTCCACTATGCGTTCCAGTGACAAAGTGATATATCAAAATAATAAGAATAAAAAGTAGGCAACAGCATTATCAGTACAATATTATATGAACACATTACTACAAATCTGTTCTTTTAGAAACAATTGACCTGGACTACGAGCACCTGAATCTTCTGAAGTTTGGAGGACAAGATTCAGAGCTATGGAACCTAAGCTGTCTCAGATCAGAGGAATATACAAAAGATTCAAGCCTCATATTCTAATGGTTTTCACTCAGATAAGCTATGCACTACTTTACTTCTTCACAGAAGCTTCATTTAATCATGGGATGAATCCTCATATCTATGTAACTTATAGGCTTGTTGTCGCCGCCTTAATAATGAGTCCCTTTGCCTATTTCTTAGAAAGGTAGAGCTATTCTATTCTTTTACAATATTTGATACTACATGGAAAGTTCTCTTGGTGCTTAATATTGATGGCTTTATTTTAACTGTCACAGGAAGGCAAGACCAAAGCTAACGTGGGCATTATTTCTTGAGATTTTTGTGCTTTCGATTCTAGGGTGAATTCATTTTCCTGTGAAATTCAAACGCCTCTTAAGTAGAAGATATCACAAAATTCAAAACTGTAGAACTAAGGATGGATCATTCTTTTTCTTAACAGGGTCAGCCTTACTCTGAATATGTACTTCGCAAGCTTAAGATGCACCTCGCCAACATTTGTTGCTGCAATGCTTAACAACATTGCAGCCTTGACATTTATTATTGCTGTTTTACTAAGGTATGTCATCTTCTCCAATACTTCGCACTAGTGACTTAGAAACGGCTGTCCATTGAACTTGATAATTGCACAACTTAAAGATGTTCATTGAACTTATTCGAAGTAAAAAAAGCTAGACGGCTTATTACTTGGTGTCGATTCCTTCCCAGTTTCAGCAGATCTAACTCCAAGAAGAGTTGGTTGGGGCTATACAATTAAGTGCCCCCTTGCTTGGGGATTTGAGGGCAGAGTTTCAACCCCCAAAATAATATGAAATAGACTCATTCCTCCAAGGAATATTTTAACTTGTATTTTGTGAGAGTATTCTGATAGGAAGTAATTGTAGAAATCGAATAACCCTTGGCTGAAAGTTTAATTTCAACACGCTCAAACTTAATCCACAAAAAGAATTAATAGGAAAAATCAGAGAAAAACCCTTTTTATTGATGATAGATGGAAGAAAACAACAAGATACAATGAATCCTCAATTAAAGAGGAGGATTCGGCTCTCTCAATTCCCTAGCCTCCGGCTAGAGCCGAAAACACCCTAAGAACACTACAATTTCAGCAAACAAAGCATATCCCTACCCCTATGGAAACAACCTTACCTAAAGCATACAATAAAGATGTAAATCCCAAAACAGCCCCTCTGAATTTTCCCTCCTAAAGAAGCCCTAATTTCCTTCTACAACTGGTTGTTGGACCCCATAGGAGAGGAGGGTGGGAGTTGCTAGGCTGTTATATACTAAGGCCAATCTAAGATGGACTAGCTAGAAAGGTCTGACAATACCCCCTCCCCAAAGACCCACCTTGTTCATAAGGTGGAAGAATGAGAACTGATGCTTCACTCTCTTGTATGGCTCCTATGTGGCATCATAGTCAAGTAGGTTCTTCCACTTTGTCAGCACTTCCTTAATTCCTTTCTCTCCTTGTCGTACCCCTTTCATCTCCAATGGTTCCAACACCACCTTCAAATCCTCAATCAGTGTCACGGGTAACTCTAAACTGGAGGCATGATTACCAATAGCTCTCCTTAAGAGTGACTCATGAAACACTGGGTGTATAGCAACGGTTGGGGGTAATCTCAATCGGTAAGCCACTGCTCAAATCCTCTCGAATACCTTGTAAGGGCCTACCTTGGAGCCAGCTTCTCATTTCTCCTGTTAGCTACGTCCTTTGTACGTAGGGACAAAGCTTCAAGTATACCCTATCCCTTATCTCAAACTGAATGTCTTTCCTGCACCCATCTGTCTACTTCTTCATGATCTGTTGAACCCTCAATAAGTGCCTTTTCAACTCATTCAACATCCTATCCCTCTCCTCTAAGTATTTCTCTACTGAAGAAACTGGTGTGCTACTGCACCCAAAGTACACCAAGTGAGGTGGGTCTCTTCCTTACAACACTTTGAAAGGAGTCATCTGAGAAGCTGAATGATATGAAGTGTTGTACAAGTACTATACCCATACTAGCCACTCGGCCCATAACTGAGATGCTTTTGAAGCAAAACATCTCAGGTTCGTCTAAAGGCCCCAATTTACCACCTCTATCTACCCATCTGTCTGAGGGTGATAAGCGGTGCTCCTCTTCAGCACTGTCCCCTGCATCCTGAACAGCTCCCTCCAAAAGGACTGAGAAACATGTTATCTCGATCGGACACTATAGACTCTAGTATCCCATGCAATTTGACCAACTCCTTGATAAATATTGTTGTCATTATCACGGTCATGTAAGAATGTCGTAGGGGAATGAAATGAGCATACATTCTCAATATGTCAACCACCACCAGAATCATTGTAAACCCCTCAGATCAGGGTAAACCATCTATAAAATTCATGGTGACCTCCTCACACACTCTGTTTGGAAAGCTAGGGGTTGTAGTAATCCTCTTGAAACCATGGCCATGCATTTGTTCATCTGGAATACCTCACATCTAGCCAATATCCCCTCCACATCCTTATGCATCCCCTTCCCATAAAACTCTGCCACCAATCTCCTGTATATCTTTTGCACACCAAAATGACCCCCAACAATGCTCCAGAGGAAATCCTACAGTAGGTGTGGAATATAAATCGAGATCTGTGACAACACAAACCTCCACTGATACAACAATCTCTCACCCTCTATGGCATAGCCAGAGTGGCTACTCTCATCCTTCAGTAGATCCACCATATGTCACGCCCCAAGATCTAACTTGGAAAGAATGTCAATTCACCGGCCATTTACCAGAGTCATCTATAGCCTTCAATCACACAGTCTAACAAAAATCTATAATATTAAAAACATCCATATACAAGTCGATTTATATCTCAAAAGTTCATGTACAATACTCAAAAACTACACTACAATCACAAGTATTGAAATATATCATGTCCTGAGTACAAAAAGAATCAAAATCATCAAAAGAACTAAAAACCTGTAGATCCTGATCAACTTCTATCCCCCTGCTCCCGAGCCCTAACCTGAAAATATCAACCACATATAATGAGCTTTACAAAGCCCAGCAGGTCACCTAATACCTATAATTGAAATCAAAGCACGGCGATGCTATCAATATGCATGTCAGTCAATCTAATCCATCTCAGTCAATGGTCAATGAGTCTATGAAATACGGAAATCCATAGTCAATGAAACCAGTCAATGCAGCAGCAGGCAAATCGATAAATCTAGCTCAATCAATACACGTCAATCCCGAAGAAATCCGTACCCAGAAGAAAGTCAATCAATCCGTCAAATCAGTCGATATCGAATCAATCAATCAAATCAAATCAATGTTATCTAGTCAATGAAATCAATCGGAAAAGCAATACGATAAATCTCAATCTACCCTATCAATAAATCAAATGCAGCAAGTCAATACAATGCGGAATCAATAATGTCAATAAGTCTATAAGCAGTATCAATAAATCTATAATATCCATATCCATAGCATCAATGAATCAATACGATATCTATATACATCCATATCCATAACAATGCTCAGTAGATCAATGCTCGGCAATCAATTGATGAAATCAATGAAATCGTAAGATACAGTAAATCCGATCAAATCAATAAAGCAGAAATCGTTAAAGCAATAAATCCGTAAGTCAATACAGTAAACATACATTTCAATACAAAAATACTGAACAAGTACAATCAACTGGCTATGTTGCTGTTGTAGAATCCATATTGCTGTTGTAGATATCCATACGTTGGTTTCAATAAAAAGAGTCGTCACTCTATTGCCCGTCGGCCACCCGTCGGCCGCCCGTCGGCATATCTATAAGAACTCCTTATGATTCCCATCCATATATCCATAATCAATGTTTAAAGAAAAGCCCGTCGGCCCACCATCCTGTACAGGTCAATCAATCTCCAACCAACGTTCAACCAGGTTCCACTTGTGTTCCAGTATTCAATAGTCAATCAATATTCAATTCAATAATCAATTTAATAATCAATATTAAAGCAATCTAGAACAATCATATCAATATTCATATTCATATCTATTCAATTTATCAATCTTAGACAAATCAGAAATCATACGAAAATCGGGCAGAGTAACGGCAGTCTATCAAATTTACACAAAAATCCTATAAAATCACAATTCACCAAATTACAACAGAATGTTCACGACATCAATATAAGCCTATTGTTCTATAGAATCCATATCAAATAACATCCAAATATTTTACTATTCAATTAAAATCGCGTAGAACCAATTCCGACCGGTAAAATCATCGCAGAATATACTCAAATCGTGTACAATATTCATATCTATAACATTCTAAAAGTTGTGCGGTGAAAGTTGTGTCAATACCAAATCAGGTCAATTTTTCGATAACAAAAACACAAATCCGTACACAACACGATCAAAACACAATATCTTTGAAAACATAAATAGGATTCGGAGTCCTTACCACGAGATCTACACTTTCTCCAACAGCAGCGTCAGACGAAAAGCGCTCCGCGGCCTCCGAAACCCAAGATTTCCTTTACTTTTCTTCTCTTTCTCTCTCCTCGGATATTTCTGATTTTATAAAAATGATTTTCTCTCTCCTCAAAACGAGCTGATTTGCTTATAACCTTAGTCTGATCGTCCTGGCCGATCGCGACATCGTCCTGGACGATGTGACCAATTTCCAATCGTACGGGACGATTTTCCAGGACGATACAGGACGATAATTAATTTGCCAAAACCCCTTGCTCTCGTGATTTTGCCATACACTGATCGTCCCAGGACGATCCAAAATCGTCCTGGACGATCCAGTCCAGAAATCATTCCAGAAAACACTCCAGAAATCAGCCATTTTCAATGCACTGATCGGCCTGGACGATCTCAACATCGTCCTGGACGATCCTGGGAGGAAAATCCAATTCAGAGAGGAACAGTAAGGGAACGAGGTCTCACAACATAGTCCTCAGCTCCTCGGCTTGCGTACTCTCCTCTTTAATAGCCCCCAAATCCAACTTCAGTGGTATTGAAATGCCTAACTCCTAGAGCTCCCCCATGCATCTAGATAAGGCATAAACCGCCTTGTTCTCTAGCCTTGATCTATATTGGATCTCAAAATCATAGCTCAACAGCTTTGACATCCACCTCTAATGCTCCTCGGTCAACATCCTTTGCTCTAACATGTACTTCAAGCTATTCTGGTTTGTCCTGACGATGAAATGTCAGCCCAACAAGTAAGGCAACCACTTATGAATAACTAATACAATGACCATCAACTCCTTCGACTGACTTTAGCCTAGCTGTGGTTATCAACATCTGGCTGAAGTAAGCTATGAGTCTGTGATTCTGCATGAGCATTGCCCCCAATCCATACCTTGATGCATCAATCTCTACCGCGAAACTCTAGCTAAAATTTGGTAGGGCCAAAACCAGTACCATGGTCACGACCTTCTTTTATCTCTCAAAGGCCTAGATAGTTGTCTCTCCCCAAAATAAGTTATCATTCTTCAGTTGTTATGTTAGTGGCCAGGCTATGGTGTTATATCCCCTCACAAATCTCCTGTAGTATCCATTCAACTCTAGAAACCCCTTAGCTCCCTCAGATTCCTAGGTAGAGGTCATTTCAACATTGCCTCAATTTTGGCCTAATCAACAATCACCCCCTCCTGAGATACCACATATCCCAAGTACTCCACATTTGCTTGTGCAAAACAACACTTCTTCAGGTTGGCCTTCGGCTGATGCTCCTGTAACACCTCTAATACCACCCTTAAGTGCTCCGAATGCTTCTCACTCAACCTACTATAAATCAAGATGTCATCAAAGAAAACTAGTAAAAAAATTTTGAGGTATGGTTGAAACACCCTGTTCATGAGGGATTGGAATATAGTAGGGGCATTGGTGAGGCGAAACGACATCACCAAAACTCATAGTGTCCCTCATGTGCCCTGAATGTCGTCTTCAAAAAATCCTCCTCTTTCATCCTGATCGGATGGCATCCTAACTTCATATCCATCTTCGTGAACACCACTGCTCCTCAAAGCTCATTCCGCAACTCATCTATCACCGGATGGAAAATTTGTCTGGTACAGTTTCCTTGTTTAGGGCCCATAATCTACCCAAAATCTCCAACTTTTATCCTTCTTCTTGACCAGTAAAACTGGGCTAGAAAAAAAACTCAAGCTTAACTTGATTATTCCTGCCTCCAACATCTCCCGGATCAGATTCTTAATCTCATTCTTCTAGATCTGAGGATAGTGGTAAGGCTTGACGCTTATTGGTGACACCCCCTCCCTCAAGATATAGAGTGGCTCCTACTCCCTCTATGGTGGAAATCCCTATGGTGGCTAAAAAACCTCGTTAAACTACTGGATAAGCGATTGTACTGAAGAACGAATGTATCCCCCTTCCTCTAATCTACTCCCATCTAAGCTCTGCAACTCTACTAAAAATCCTCCTCTCACCTCCTGAAGGGTCCTCACCATAATTTTGAGAGACACCATGGCTTTGGATAACCATGTATGTCCCTTAATCACCACCCTTCTTCCCTCCACCACAGCTCCATCATCATTGCTCCCCAATTAACCTTAATATCCCCTAAGGTCTATATTCATTTCAACCCCAAGATGACATCAGTATTCCCTAACTCCAATGGAAGGAAGTCCTCCCTCACCTGAACCCCCTATATGGTAAGAACCACTCCCATACACACTCCTCTATCCGCCTCCACCTTCCCAGTACCCATCATCACTCCATAGCACCCTATGTCCACCAGTTTCACCCCAAATTAGCCTACGACCTGGTTGGAGATGAAATTGTGGATAGCCCCACTGCCTATTAACACCACTACCTCTTTATCTGCTATTTCTCCTTTCACTTTCATGGTGTGATTTAAAGTGAATCCCACCACTGAGTTTAAGGAGACATTCGCCATGTCTAGATGCAACTCTTCCTCCTCTATTAATGCCTCACTCCCACCTCCCTAAGCTTCCTTGTCATCACAGATGGTGGGAAACTAAAGAGTTCGGTCCTTACACATGTGCCTATGTGTATACCTCTCATTGCATCCGAAGCACAATCCTTTCACCCTCTTCTCCCGCAGCTCCTTCTCAGTGAGGTTCTTGAAGTTTCCCCTAATTCCCCCTCCTACAGGCTTCTCCTTTGGGGTCTCTCGAAGGCTACCAGGTGTTGGACGCTTGGGTGCTAAAAAGGTGGTGATCATCATGTACGAACGTCCTGAACTGCTGCCTCTGACCCTCCTTTCCAGGTGCTTAATCCTCCACTAACTAGGCTAGCTACATAGTCTCTCTCTAATCATGAGGCCTCATTAACTTAACTACCACCCGAATATCTGATTTTAGTTCTTTCATAAAAATTCCCTCTAGCACAATCTCAGAGAGCTGGTCTAGTCGACTAGTTAGGTACTCAAATCTCTCATGATACACCACCACTGATCATTCCTACATTAGAGCGAAGAACAACTCATAGAAGTCCCCTCCCCTGCTGATTTAGAAATATTCCAACAAGCAATCCTTGAACTCCATCCAGCTCTGTGTGGGCCATCTCATGTCGCTCCACTGGTATCATGTCAATGTCTTTCCTTCTAAACATAGGTCAATTGTCATCAGCATCTCTTCGTTCGTCAACCCATTGATGACGAAATATATTTCCACCTTATAGATCTACTCATGTGCGTCCTCTCCCTCAAAAATAGGCATTTTCAACTTTCTTATCCTAGGATCTCCTCTGTTCCCCCTTATTCCTCCATAATTTTTAATTCCCCAAGTGGGTGGTACCCCCCAAGTATCTCAATCATCCCTTTCATGCTCATACCCAAACCCATCTTCAAATTCCCCTCTCCTCTCAAAATCAACACCTCTATGATCATGATCAATCACTCTCCTTTCAAAATTAGCACCCTTTCGCTCATACCCAACATACTCACACCTCTTCCCATACCTTCTACCTATGTCCTCCCTATGAATAGGGTCTAGAGGTTTTCTTTCTTCTCCCTCTAAGATTTCCACATGTAATCATCCCTCTGGCTGTCAGAATTTGTATTTCCTCCTACAGGCACTCTTTCCTCTGATGCCACCATTTGGTTGTGAAGATCCAATACCTTCTTCGCCATCTCTTCTAGGTTGGAGAACTTAGCTTCCATGGAGGACCATTGCTTTGATTTGACTCATCTCTCCAAAAAGTCGTTCATCCAATGCAACAGACTACTTGGCCGCCATAGGTACCCGGATCTTGGCCAAACAACAAAAAAATAGTCATTCTGGTCTTCAAACAGCAAAAATATGCAAGTGGAAAACTCCGCATAAATCAGCAAGGAAAAGCCTCAATTTCAGCCCAGGACACTGCTCTTATATCAATTTGATAGGAAGTACTCGTAGAAATCGAACAATCTTTGATTGAAATTTTAATTTCAGCACTCCCAAACTCATAGTGGGATACTTGGGGGGTAGAGGGAACAATGAAACAATGGAGAAAAATGATTCATGTAGCCGACCCCACATAGTGAGATAAAGGCTTGTTGTTGTTATTGTTGTATGATAGGAAATACTTGAGTTCAAGTATTTCCTAGCCAAATCTGAAGTAAAACGAGAAGAAAACTGCTATTTTCAGCAGAGGACAGCAGCCAAACACAGGAAAACAGCGAGAAATTGCGAGAAAATTGAGAGAAAACTCAAGAAAAGACTTATTTTCAAGATGATCAAATCTGTGGCAACGCCAAGAGCCCAAAGAAAACCTAAATCTAAGAGATCTCAAATTTCAGCCAAATTCAAGATGATCAAACCCTAGGAAAATCTACTATTTAATGCATAAAAATCAAAAGGAAATCCCTAAACAGTCCCTACATTCAAATTTCCCTCTCAAAACCCTAAAAAACGCTTCCTAAAAAGCTCTACTTGAGCGGACGGGCCGCCCGATCTCCGCAGGAGGCGTAGATCTCGCTGTTTTCGCGAACTGCCGGTCCCGCGTGGACCGGCTGGATCGGTCCAGTGGACAGGTCTAACAATACTCCCCTCCCAAAAATCCATCTTGTCCTCAAGGTGGAGATATGCTCATGTTCCGGTGGAGGTGGCCATCCTTGAGGTGACTATAAATCCTTACTGTATTGCTGAACCAAGGGCCGCATGGAAAGAGAAACATCCCCTCCCTCTTCCAATCTGATCGCATCCAGCCTGTGTAGTCCCGCCATATAGTTTTCCCCACCTCTTGTACGTCCCTAATCATGGTCTTAAGTGATGTGATGGCTTTGGATAGCCCTGCATCTCCCCTTATGACCACCCTTCTCCCATCCACCATTAATTCCATCGTGAGTACTCCCCAATTGTCCTTGGTTTCCCCCAAGGTTTGCAACCACTTCATCCCCAGGATGACATCAGTGCTTCCTAACTCTGGTGGGAGAAAGTCCTCCTTTACTTGAATCCCCTGGATGGTCAACACCACACCCTTACAAATTCCCTGGCCTTTCTCCACCTTCCCTGTACCCATCATCACCCCGTAACAACCGCTGTCCACTAATTTCACTCCCAGTCGGTTGACGACCTGAGTGAAAATAAAATTCTGGGTAGCCCCACTATCAATTAGTACAACCACCTCACGGTCAGCTATCTCTCCTTTCACTTTCATAGTGTGACTCGGAGTGAATCCCACTACTGAGTTCAGAGAGACTTCTGCCACATCCAGGTGCAACTTCTCCTCCTCTCCAGATCTGCTCCCACCTCCCTCCTCGTCTTCCTCACCTTCACAGACAAGAAGAACCTGAAGAGTTCGGTCCTTGCACCTATGCCCTGGCATGTACTTCTCATCACATCTGAAGCACAACCCCGTTTGTCCTCTTATCCTGCATCTCCTTCTCTGTCAGCCTCTTGAAATTTTCCCCACTCCCTCCTCCTACTGGCTTCTCCCGAGTGGTCTCATTACTGTTGCCTGATGCAGGCCCCTTGGGTGCTAGAAGAGTGGTCGTCGTCCTATAAGAGCCTCCTTAGTAATTTCCTCGAGCCCCTTTTTCTGCTTTCTTCTGATCTTCTACCAACCGCGCCAGCTCCATAGCCTTTCCCAGGTTCCTCAGCTCCAGTACCCTGACTGCTGTTCGGATCTCTGGTTTCAACCCCTTTATGAAGTTCCCTTCTAAGGCTGATTCTGAAATGTGATCCAATCTGCTAGCTAAGTACTCAAACCGATCTCGATAATCTGCCATAGTTCCTTCTTGAGTCAAGGCAAAGAATTGCTCATAGAAGTCTCCTCCCACGTCGGTTTGAAAATGCTCTAATAAGCAATCCTTGAACTCTCTCCAGTTCAGGATGGGCTCCCTCCAGTCACGCCACTGATACCATGCCAACGTCTTCCCTTCCAAACACAATCCTGCCGCCGTTAGCTTCTCATCATCTGTCAACCCGTTGACAGCAAAGTAACGCTCCACCTTGTATATCCAGCCATGGCCATCTTCACCCTCAAAGATGGGCATCTTCAACTTCCTCACCTTCGGATCCCTTCCGTAACCCCGGTACTCTCCATAACCTCCCATTCCTTGAAGAGGAGGTGCTCCCCAAGGGTCCCGGTCCTCCCTCCGACGTTGGTATCCGAATCCGTCGTCATATTCCCCTCTTCCCCTTTCAAAATCAGCACCTCGACGCTGAAATTCAGCACCTCGATGCTGAAATTCTTCTCTTCTTTCGCCAAAATCTGCACTTCCCTCATATTCCCCTCTCCTGCCTTCAAAATCAGCACCTCGACGCTGAATCCTTTCGAATTCAACACCTAGGCGATGAATTTCTTCCCTTCCCCCTTCAAATTCAGCACCTCGACGCTGGATTTTTTCCAATCCAGCACCTCGGCGATTGAATTCTTCCCTCCTTCCGACCAAATCAGCCTCCCATTGGTCGTGTCCCCTACTCATCTCCTCTCTAGAAAGCGGTTCTAGAGGGGGCATGTCATTTTCCTCCTCCAGGATCTCCACCTTCGAATTTCTCCTCCCCCGCAAAGGGTTCGGATTTCCTCCCATGCCACGGCTTTCGGTGGTCTCTCTTACTTCCGATGTCGCCGGATTGGTCTTCATTTCAAGTAATTTCTTCATCATTTCTTCCATCGCGGTGAATTTCCCCTCCAAAGTTTCATTGTTGGAGTGATTTGATTTTGGAAGTCGAAATATCTTGCCTCCAAATCGGATTTCAATTGTCCGACTTCGCCTTCCAAGACGTCCACCTTCTTTCCGGCCATCGTTCTTCAAACGGATCCCAAAAAATCTTCTTCCGGAAGCGATAAACTTGCTGAAATTTCATAATTTCAGCCGCTGGTGGTCCAAAATCGATGCTTTGATACCAATTTGATAGGAAATACTTGAGTTTAGTATTTCCTAGCCAAATCTGAAGTAAAACGAGAAGAAAATTGTTGTTTTCAGCAGAGGACAGCAGCCAAACACAGGAAAACAGCGAGAAATTGCGAGAAAATTGAGAGAAAACTCAAGAAAAGACTTGTATTCCACTTAGACGATGAATAAAATAGCAAGATACAATTGATCCTCAATTCGAGAGGAGGATCGATCTCTCCCAAATCTCTGGCAACGCCAAGAGCCCAAAGAAAACCTAAATCTAAGAGATCTCAAATTTCAGCCAAATTCAAGATGATCAAACCCTAGGAAAATCTACTATTTAATGCATACAAATCAAAAGGAATTCCCTAAACAGTCCCTACGTTCAAATTTCCCTCTCAAAACGCTCAAAAAAACTTCCTAAACGGCTCTAAGGGGCGGACGGGCCACTCGTTCTCCGCCTGTTCGCGATTTTCGCCCGTGAACCGGTCCCGCCTGGACTGGCTGGACCGGTCTAACAATACTCCCCTCCCAAAGATTCACCTTGTCCGCAAGGTGGAAAGACGACACCCTCCATTCCTTCTTCATCACAAACAGTAAGAACTTGAAGAGTTCGGTCCTTACACCTGTGACCCGGCGTATACTTCTCGTCACATCTGAAATAAAGCCCTTTTGCCCTCTTCTCCTGTAATTCTGTCTCAGTGAGCTTCTTGAAGTTATCCCTACTCCCTCTTCCTACTGGCTTCTCCCTGGTGATCTCATTATTGTTGACTGATGCAGGCCCATTTGGTGCTAAAAGAGTGGTCGTAGTCTTGTAAGAGCCTCCTGAGCTGCTGCTCCTGGCTCCCTTCTCCAGATTATTCTGATTTTCTACCAGCTGTGCCAACTTCATTGCCTCCTCCAAATCACTAGGCATCAGAACTTTAACTGCCGCTCGGATCTCTGCATTCAACCCCTTCATGAAGTTCCCCTCCAATACGCTATCTGATAATCACTCCACCCTACTAGCCAAGTGCTCGAACCGCTCACGGTAGTCTGCTACCGATCCCTCCTGCACCAGAGCAAAGAATTGCTCATAGAAATCTCCTCCCCGGTCGGTTTGGAAACGTTCTATTATGCAGTTTTTGAATTCCCTCCAGTTCCTGATAGGCTCCCTCCTGTCATGCCACTGATACCATGACAAAGCCTTTCCTTCCAGACACAATCCTGCCACCGTCAGCTTCTCATCCTCTGTCAACCCATTGACTGCAAAGTAACGCTCCACCTTGTAGATCCAGCCATGGCCGTCTTCCCCCTCGAAAACGGGTATCTTCAATTTCCTCACCTTGGGATCTCCCCAGTATCCTCCATAGCCTCCCATTCCCCTCAGAGGAGGCGTTCCCCAATTGTCCCGATCGTCCCTCCGACGAATATACTCTAACCCCTCTTCATACTCACCTCTCCTCCCTTCAACATCATCACCTCGACGCTGAATACCTTCAAATTCAGCACCTCGACGATGACGTTCCTCCCTTCTTCCTTCAAAATCCCCCCCTCGACGCTGAATTCTTTCGAATTCAGCACCTCGGCGATGCGATCCCTCTCTCCTCCCACCAAAATCAGACCCCCTTCTGTCATATCCCATGCTCATCTCTTCCCTCGAAAAGGGCTCTAGCGGAGGCATGTCTTTCTCTTCCTCTAGGATCTCCACCTCCGAATTTCTCCTCCCCCGCAAGGGGTTCGGATTTCCTCCCATGCCATGACTGTCAGCGATCTCTCTTACTTCCAATGTCGCCGGATTGGTTTTCATCTCAAGTAGTTTCTTCAACATTTCCTCCATTGCGGTGAACTTCCCCTCCAACCTTTCATTGTTGGAGGTGATTTGATTTTGAAGGTTGAAGAATCTTTCCTCCAAATCGGCTTTCAATTGGCCGACTTCGCCTTCCAAGACGTCAACCTTCTTTCCGGCCATCGTTCTTCTCAAGATTCACGAAGATCTTTTTCCGGAAACGAAACTCCCGCTGAAATTTCAGGATTTCAACCGCCAACGGTCCCAAAACGATGCTCTGATACCAATTTGATAGGAAACACTTGGATTCCCAAGTGTTTCTCACCAAAACTGAAGTAGATCCGATGGAAACTGCTGTCCACAGCAGAAAAACACAGCAAATCTGCTGTTTACAGCAGTTTACAGCAGAATTTCAGAGGAAATTGGAAAGAAAACTCAAAGCAAGATTTGTATTCCACTAGTAGAAGAAGAAAACAGCAAAGATACAATTGATCCTCAATTCGAGAGGAGGATCGATCTCTCCCAAATCTCTAGATGCCGCTAGAGCCCAAAGAAAACCTAAATCTAAGAGATCTCAAATTTCAGCCAAATTCAAGATGATCAAACCCTAGGAAAATCTACTATTTAATGCATACAAATCAAAAGGAAATCCCTAAACAGTCCCTACATTCAAATTTCCCTCTCAAAACCCTAAAAAACGCTTCCTAAAAAGCTCTACTTGAGCGGACGGGCCGCCTGATCTCCGCAGGAGGCGGAGATCTCGCTGTTTTCGCGAAATGCCGGTCCCGCGTGGACCGGCTGGACCGGTCTAACATTGTACTCTCAAACTCAATCCACAAAAAGAAATAATAGGATAAACTAGAGAAAAACCCTTTTAATTGATGATAGATGGAAGAAAACAACAAGATACAATGGATCCTCAATTAGAGAGGAAGATCCGGCTGTCCCGATTCTCTAGCCACAGGCTAGAGCCCAAAACACTTTAAGAACACTACAATTTCAGCAAACAAAGCATATCACTAACCCTAGTGAAACAGTAATTAAAGCATACAATAAAGATGTAAATCCCAAAACAGCCCCTCCTTTAAATTTTCCCTCCTAAACAAGTCTACTAGACCCCATAGGAGAGGAGAGCGGGAGTTGCTGGGTGGAACAGACATCTGTTCCGCCTCTTATACACCAAAGCTGGTTCGGGATGGATCGCCTGGACAGATCTAACATATTCTGAGGACAAATATAACTTCTTTTTGTTTTTAGCAAACTCTTTAAACTTCTATTTAAAGGCCATAATCAAATATAATTGTAAGTTGAACGATTAAATGAAATTCATGTGACTGTAGTTGTAGAAAAATTTATTTCTGAGCCTCGTAAATCTTTATCCTATATGATCATATTACGATCACTCTTTTATTCTTCAGTTATTGTTCTTGATATGAATTTTCTTTTCATGGTTGTTCTTTAGATTGGAAATTGCTGACATCAAGAAAGCTCGTGGAAAGGCTAAGGTTGCAGGAACAATAATCTCCTTGGCTGGTGTCACAATTATAACATTTTATAAAGGAACAACAATAAGGAATCTTTGGGGTGCATTGATTCACATCCAAGGAAGGACAATCCATGAAAATCAGTTGATAGGATCAATTCTCGCAGTTGCGAGCTGTGTAACATGGTCAATGTGGTATATAATGCAGGTACTCTACGCATGTCTCAATACATCAATGAGAATTTTGATCAACAACAAAAACTAAATAGTTGGGGTAGTTAAGTGTTTTATTTCAACAGAGGACATCGAGTTTCCTACAAGCCACAGCCAATTGTTGTTTTTGTTTGTTTTCTGGGTTTTTTTTAGTAGTTTATTTAACAGATCATACTATAAGTTATGGTTTGATTCTCTCCTGTTTAACTTTTGAAATTTTAATTTAAATCGCCATTTTGCACATGTAGCTTTTCTACAACTTGACGTGTATGATTTAAGGACAAGCTCATAGAAAACATGACATTTTTATTTCATACAATACATTCTGTAATAGTGGGATAAATGCTTGATATTGTTGTTGTTGTACAATACATGCTGTAACACAACAGAACAAAGTAAGCCTAAAATAAGTATATTGATATCTATAATTTCCATAAAATAATATATTATTTAGATGCACTGCCATATGGCATGCTGTGGCAGGAATGTACTAACGACGTTAGTAAAAAGAAAATTAAATGTCTACATGGGATATCAAAGTCATGCAATTGCAAGCTTGCCAAAAAAATTAGAGCAAGTCAATTTCGAATGAGAAAGAATTAATTACAGCGTGTGCAATGAAATTTTATCATGAGAAATTTGGTCTTGAGGTAGTAAACTACATCAAAACTTACATCTTAATAGTAGTTAATATATTCCCAACAGGCCGTTACACTAAAGAAATATCCAGCACAACTTTCACTTACCGCATGGATGTGCTTAATTGGAGGAGCACAATCAGCAGTTTTTGCTGTATTAATGGAGCATAAATCAGAAGCTTGGCACATTGGATTTAACATTGACCTGTGGAATATCATATACTCTGTAAGTAATCAATTCATTAGAATTGTCATGATAGTAAATTCCAACTGTAAAAACTGGTTTTTTTGCAGGGAGCCATTTGTTCTGGCCTACTAATCTTCATTCAGTTATGGTGCACTGAAGAAAAGGGACCAGTTTTTGTAGCAATGTTCAATCCCCTCGCATCAATCATGGTGGCACTACTAGCATACTTTGTGTTTGGTGAAAGGATGTACACTGGGAGGTAATTTATCTTAAATTTTGCAAATCAAACATGAGGAAAAAAATTTTAAAAAATGACACAATACACTTCTTTCTGAATTTAAAAGTATTTCCATCGAATTGAAGGACCCCCTTCTATTCTATAAGAGAACAATTAAAACAACTACTTGCATGGTAGCTGCAGAAACATCGAGAAGAAAATCAAACAGAGAACAAAGGCAAAATGTATATGCATTTCTGAATATCCTTTCTTATACAGCCCAATTATCCATATACTATTCTACTTTAGCCAGAAACTATCATGAAGTAGACCAAATGGCCAAAAGCTAAAAGCTGTACTGAATATAGGGGCATAAGTGAGCCGAGCCGGCTCGATCTAACTCATTAACAAGCTTGTGAGTCAAGCTTATCAAGCCATGAGATCGAGCTCAAGCCTATACTCAAACTCGTATATTAAAAGAGCTCAAGCTCGAGCCTGACTCGGCTCGAAAACTAGTTGAGCCGCTTGATTAAATTAACATGTATTTAATGATTAATTTAAATTAACATTATATAATATATTTTAATAATTTTAAATTAATTCTATATTAAAAAATAAAATTAAAAAAAAATAATTTTTTTTAATCTAAAACTAAGAAATCGAGTCGAGCTTAAGCTTTCTAAACGAGCTCTAGTAATCGAGTCGAGCTTGAGCCTATGAATTTTTTAACAAGTCATGCTCGAGCTCAAGCTTAGTAATAGCTAACAAGCTTAACTCGATTAGGTAGATACTCGACTAGACTCGACTTGTTTACACCCCTAACTAAATACATAAAAACAATAATAAAGTTGAAAATATATTGGTGGAGGAAAACAAAAAATGTTGTGATGTGCCGTAGGTGTAGGATAGTCTGCATCATTTCTCCCCCGCTCCATGCACCCTAGGAAATGAGCTATGTATTGCCAGCATCTAATGGATGATAAGCATAGATGTGGAATATTAAGGGTGGACGAGGTAAGCATACCCCACAAGAGATCAACAATGTAGGCATTATCGTTGATGCGTTTCACAATAGGAATATGACCCATTTTACATAGGCTCAATTTAGAATGCATGCCTTGCTGAAATCTTTCCTTCCAAAGTCATACCATAGCAAGGTCGCCCGGATGGAAAACTTTGCGATGTCAATGAACAACAGCTATCTGCTTGTATTGGGCATTTGATGTAGCTAATTTAGCATCGACCTCTTCCAATATTGCGGTGAACTATTCAGCGGTATCAACAGTGAATTTATTTTAGCATTTAGGAAGAACAACAATTTTGACTAAGTGGTTTAGAACCTTTATATATATATGATGCTGAAAGGACAGTTGCCAATAGATCTATTAGACAGAGTTTTAAACAAATTCAACTTGACAAAGAAATTCATCACATTATTTAGGATGGTCTTGAGTAAGGTACCTTGATAATTGATATATTATCGAGTGTGTGAATGACAACATCAGTTTGGCCATCTAATTGAGGATGATATGTGGAACTTAATTTAATTTCATGCCTTAAGTGTTTACATAATTCTCTCTAAAAATGGCTCACAAATTTAAAATCGCAGTCCGATGTGATGTCGTTGGGAATGTCATGAAGAAGGATAACCTTTTTAAAGAAAATAAGAATGACATTTAATGCATCAAATGAATTTCTACAGGCTATAAAATGAGCATTTTCAAAAATCTGTCAACCACCACTATAATAGAATAGCCCTTTCTTCATTATAGGCAATTCCATTATAAAATACATGATTAAATCCTCACAAATCAAATATGGGATAGGTAATGGCATGTTATGTATGGAGTTTGATTGTGTTGATTAATCTAGTTATTCTATTGTCTCGGACCTCAAAGCTTGTTGTGTATACTGGAGGGTGCAAGAGGTTTGCCCCCTGCTTGGGTTCGGGTGCTTTGCATCTGAAATTGTTTTCCCATACACCGCCCTGGCGCTATGTACCCGAGCACCCCAGTGTTGAATAACAGAGAGCAAAGCGCCAGTGGCCTAGACATGGCGCCGCAGCGGTGCAAGACAAAGGATTTAGTATCGCAGCGCCACAAACTAGCACCACAGCACTGCGAGACAGACTGAACGGTTTATTTCTCTTTTTTATGAAGGGTTGTGTCCCTTGAAGTTATTTACTTGGCTTTCTCTTTATATTTTTTATTAGGGCAAGTATAAGAATGATGCATGTGAGAAGAGAAGCAAGGAGAGAGTGAGAGAGAATATAGATCTGTACTTATTTCTCCCAATTTCACCATTGACGCCAATTGCCGAGCTTTGATACCAATCAGGCGTATATGTATTTTCTATATATCCTTTCTAATACAGCCCAATTACGTCTATACTATTCTATTTTAGCTTGAAACTATTCTACTATAAACCAAACAGAAAAAAATGATAAAAGCATACTGACTACATAAAAATAGTAATAAAGTTGAAAACATAGTGGAGGAAAACAAAAAATGTTGTGGTTTGTCAAAGGTGTAGCATAGTCCACATCAACTAATAAATAGTTTTTATTTTGCATGACAAAATATTCTTGTTCTATGAAATAGGAACAATTGCCTTGCTACCCAGAAAAAGTTTCATACCAAAAAAAAGGGGAAAGTCCAGTGTACGCAGCTCTAGATACTGCAAGATTTCGGAAGAGATTGATGTATTAAACTTTACGTTCCTTTTCTGAGAGATTGTCTTGTGACTTGACTCAATGAACTCGATATCACAATATAAGCAATTAGACCATTAGTTCAAATCACAACGGAGGAAGAAGTGTTTATCTCTATAAATTCTGAGCCAATTTGTCCCAAAAAATCACATGAACATTTCATATTTCTTTGTGAACTTCTTATCTTTGTTTTCTGTGTTGTTGTAGCATATTGGGAGGATCGATTGTTATAATTGGCCTATACTTGTTGCTGTGGGGCAAAGAAAATGATCAAGGAACTTCATGACCATAGCAAGACCATTCCAATTTATCTTCTGGGAAGCAGCACGATGAGTTGGGTGAAATTGAAAATTATGGAGAGTTCCTCAAAGGATCCAATGAACAAAAGATCCTTTCCCAAGACACAAAAAAATTATATCTGGGTATCTTTATTATTTTTGTGTCAATATGGGAAGACGAACACAAAAAATTAGATAATATTTAAATTTAGACTAAAAACAACACTAGAGACAAGTTTTTGAGCATCTATCTGTTTTTATTTCCGTTTAAATGTTTTGTATTTTGAGCATTTGCCTTTTAATTTTGATCGTCTTTCTTTCCCTCCTAAAATGAGAAACATATCTATAATATCCTGATAGATCTTTTCCCTTTCTAAAATGCTTCATTTGTTTAAGAATTTTATATACTACATATGCTTATGAGGTCCTGGCAAGTAAATCTGTATTAATCCTTATTTCAATTCTATACTTGAGCTCATTTTGCTGCTTGTAAATGGAAAAGATCTTCTATAAAATGATGAATTTGTTTTCAACTATTTGACATGGTGAAAAAAAATCTTTTAGTTTGAGAAGTTGTGAAATGTAAAACCCAAATTAAAGAATCTGGCAAATTTCACCACTTCATAAAATTTAAATATAAACTTCAACGGCCCTTAGTACAATTAGCTTAACTATTCATACATTTGTGATATTTTTGTGAGTTGCATGTAGAATTTTTGAGTCAACAAGATAAGAAGACAAGCTAATAGCACACACACAACACATAAACTTCAAACATAAAATCTTTTGATTAGTAGTCAAAGTTCCCAACCAACAGATCAAGATCAGCTATATATATATATATATATATATATATATATATATATATATATAAAGAAAAATAATAGGAGAACAGTGATGCGGGCCACCGCCGACCACCGCCGACGCCGACCGGCAGAGGGAGGGCCGGCGACCCCGCGGCGCGCGGTCGGTCGGACTGCGCCGTTCGACCCGCTGAAGCGGGGGGGAACGCGGGATGGGGACGCGGGGCGGAACGCCGAGCGGGACACGCCGAGCGGCTTGAGCGGAAACCGGTCCATTTCTGGACCGGTTTGGCTCAAGTCTAGCTTGAACCGGGCGGTTCAACTTGGGCAGCCCACTAGTGGGTATGGTGGGGTCTTTTGCTTGCTATATGTAGGGATTAAGAGGGGATTTCTAGGGCAGGAAAGATTGAAGTTTTCTCTTAGCCTCTTAGTTCTTTCTCTTGCTTTTTCTAGGGTTTGTAGTGGGAGACCTTGTCCTTCTCGAAGTGGACAACTTGTATCTTGTTTCTCTTGGATTTTGAATGCAAATTTTCTTGTTCTTCCTCTCATCTCTCTTGTGTTGATTTTTGTCGTGGATTTGGAAGAGAAATTTCTTCTTTGGAAGAGCATTAGGGCAAATCCTAACTTGGGAACCCTAAGGCGTATCAAGTTGGTATCAGAGCTCTCGATCCTAGACGGCATGGCATCAAAGAAGGTAGAAGTTTTGGAAGGGGAGATGAGCCAATTAAAGGAGGAAGTGGGAGAGAAGCTTTCGTCATTGGAGGGAAAATTTTCATCCCTTGAGGAGAGATTTGGGGGAATGGAAGAGATGATCCGCAAATTGGTAGAAGCCCAGGTTGCTCAATCAAATCCTAAGGAAAAGGGGAAATCGCCGATGTCAAACCCTAACCCTAATTTCCCAATTAGGGAAGATGGAGCAAGCCAACCGGGGGAAGCCATGCAAGCACCACCTCACATCTCGCGCCAAGAGCCTTGGTCAAGGGAAGGGTGGGAGGCATCCGGCGTGTGGGGGGTGCACCGTGGGAGGGGACCGCCAGCCAAGGGGGAGGAGCCGTACGTGACCCTCACGGTCCGTATGGAGGGTGGCCGATGAGGCCGGGAGGAGTGCAAGAGATGGGTCGCACCACTTGGGAGCCACAAGGAGGGTGGTCGAGAGGTCCAGGAGGACCGCCGGAGTTGGGCCGAGCCACAGGAGAGGTCGGGGGTGGTTGGCCGAGACAACCGGGAGGCGCACACGAGGGGGGCCGAGCCCCTTGGGAGCCACCAAGGAGGGGGGTGCAGACCCCGTATCCAGGGGAGTGGAGGGGAAGACCTAAGTGGGAGGGATTTCAGCATGGGCCATGGGAAGATGGCAGGAATCTTCCTCGGACAGATACACAGATGAGGAAATTGAAGATCCCCGTATTCGAAGGGGAAGATGCATACGGATGGGTCTACCGGGTGGAGCGATATTTCGCCGTTAACGGCGTCACGGAGGAGGAAAAGCTGATGGCTGTCCCGATTTGCTTGGAGGGGAAATCATTGGCTTGGTTCCAATGGATTGAGGGGCGACAACCTATACGAAGTTGGGAAGAGTTCAAGGACCTATTACTGCACAGGTTCAGAGTGTCCAGTGAGGGCACCCATTATGAACAGTTCATGTCTCTTGTTCAGGAAGGCACAGTGGCAGAGTACCGGGAGCGCTTTGAGCTTCTATCTGGACGATTGAGGGGAATGCCCGATGACGCCATGGAGGGGAATTTCATGAAAGGGTTGAAACCCTACATCAGAGCCGCCATCAGGGTGGTCAACCCACGAGGGATAGTGGGAATTATGGAGACAGCTCAACTTGTTGAGGACAAGCAGAAGGCGGATCAGACACGGAAGTTAGTGGGGTCTCACCCCTCATATCGCTCACCACTCATGCTCGAAGGACTTAAGGTGACTGCCACTACTCATCCCGAGGAGGTAAAACAGGAGAAAGCCATCACTGTGGTGAACCAAGGAGGGTTCAAGAGACTGACTGACTCCGAATTGAAGGAGAAGAGGGTCAAGGGCCTCTGCTACCGTTGCGACGAGAAATTTGCACCTGGGCATAGGTGTAAAGAGAAGACCCTACACGTGATAGTGGTGGGGGATTCAGATGAGGACACAGATGAAGGGACAACAAGGGAAAAGCTATGTGAGGTAGAGCATCCTCACCTGGATATGATAGAAGTCAGTCTGAATTCGATGGAAGGTTTACCATTCCATCCCACTATGAAGATGGAGGGGGAAATTGAAGAGTGCAAGGTGAGAGTTTTGTTCGATTGTGGAGCCACTCACAACTCCTTGGCCTATCGAGTGGCGGAACAGTTGGGTCTTGAGGTGATAACAAGCAAAGAGGTAGAGGTGACCATATGCACAGGACAGAAGGCCCGCATCTATGGGAAATGCAAGGGAGTCACTATTATCTTGCAAGGGGAGGTAGTTACTCAAGATTTTTTTGCTGATGGATCTGGAAAACGCTGACGTCATCTTGGGTATGCAGTGGCTTCAATCCTTAGGAGACATGGAGGTCAATTGGGAGAAGTTGTTGGTTAAATACAACAGTAATGGTCGAAGGGTGGCACTACAGGGTGACCCTAGCCTATGTGGGTTACCGACCACCGAGGGATCTACATTCTTTAACCTTGAGGACAAGGTTAATCTTAAAGGAGGGAGTATTGATGCGGGCCACCGCCGACCCACCGCCGACGCCGACCGGCAGAGGGGAGGGCCGGCGACCCCGCGGCGCGCGGTCGGACTGCGCCGTTCGACCCGCTGAAGCGGGGAACGCGGGATGGGGACGCGGGGCGGAACGCCGAGCGGGACACGCCGAGCGGCTTGAGCGGAACCGGTCCATTTCTGGACCGGTTTGGCTCAAGTCTAGCTTGAACCGGGCGGTTCAACTTGGGCAGCCCACTAGTGGGTATGGTGGGGTCTTTTGCTTGCTATATGTAGGGATTAAGGGGGGATTTCTAGGGCAGGAAAGATTGAAGTTTTCTCTTAGCCTCTTAGTTCTTTCTCTTGCTTTTTCTAGGGTTTGTAGTGGGAGACCTTGTCCTTCTCGAAGTGGACAACTTGTATCTTGTTTCTCTTGGATTTTGAATGCAAATTTTCTTGTTCTTCCTCTCATCTCTCTTGTGTTGATTTTTGTCGTGGATTTGGAAGAGAAATTTCTTCTTTGGAAGAGCATTAGGGCAAATCCTAACTTGGGAACCCTAAGGCGTATCAAACAGTAAATGATCAATAATTCATTCAATAATCAAGTCCCAGCTTCCATAATATAATACCAGAACCTTTTAATAAACTCAAGGCTCCAAATACTACTCTAAACTACTCAAGACATGTAAGGCAGGATTTAAGCGCACTCCTTGTGTACAATAAACTATTTGAAACACAATTAAAAGTATTTATATTAAAGGGATGCATTTTTATAAGCTAATATGAAAAGAAATCAAACAACCATGTTTGTCTTGCATCATTCACCTGGCCCAAAAAAACTCTTTTCTGAAGAGTTAGAACTTGGAAGGTGTCCATGGTGGTGAAGCAGGTGGAATTTGATAATGCTCAACTTTCAAATCAGTAGGGTGCATGTGGTTTAAGGAAGGTTTCTGGCGGTCGGGTTTTGATCACAGTCATGAGAAAGCATTCAGTCTATAATGAAAGTAATCAACAAGATCTATGTTGTGGTAGATGGATGCCATGGTAATATAAACACAATAACAGGTTGAGTAGGGAGGTGAACTAGATAACGAGAACAAGTGCAAGCAATTGGACACAGTACATGATATGGAATGAAGGATATACTCTTGGGACTACTCGCATTTGATGAAAAGAGAAAGTATAAAACCCAATATCAATGACTTTTGTAGAAGATGGAAGCCTTATGAACAATTAGCGGTCTTCCTTTGGCAATGGCTAAAGTAACCTAGAACAACAACGATCTCTGTAAACTTAGATTCACCTGCAGGCACAATTAAAAGATTCGATCTCACACTAGCACAATCAGATAAATTTTAGATTAATCCTGAACATCTTCATCATCTATCGCTAGTTTGCTTTTTTACTATAAATGGTCAAAAATCTTCCTTTGTGATTTTAGAATGTAATTGATGTGTTTATTTAAGATCCTTAAATGTTTTTCATACTATCTTGACTGAGATTTAGGTTCTTGCATGCCTTGTTAAAGTGAATGATAGCAATAATCCAGAAATTAAACGAGCTTAGTACTTATTGATATATTGATATTAGCCATTATTAGTAGAATAAGAGTACAATCAAAGAGTTTGGGGTGAATATTGTTGATTTGGAAATCTTTCCAAATCTAAATAAGCTTAATTTTGGAAAAAATTTTGATGGCTAATTGATATATTAATTAGGGAGGCTGATTATTGTATTAACTAGGAATTTGATTGAAGATTTGATTGATGCATAGATTAGAAAGTTTTTCTTTATTTATTTTGTCTCAAATCTATTTAAAGGGATTTGAGGGCTGTTGTAGAGGCATGAGAGGAAGAGAGGGAAATTGTAATCCCTATTCTTCTCCAATATAATGAAATCATCATTCCCTCCGCATGGATGTAAGCATCTTCATCAAACCACGTAAATCGTCGTGTTCTTTGTGTTGATTGTGCTTTGATTCTAGTTTTGTTTCCACTGTGTTTGCACAACAATTGGAATTAGAGGCAAATTTCGGTGGGATTTTCTGTGGCGGCTTGAAGAATAGTAGATCAATAAGTTCTTTATGTTCATGTGGTTCGTCCAGGCAAAGGAAGATAGACGGATTGGTGCAATTCTAGCGTTGTGAGACGGCTATAATTTGGTGGAGGCTATGAGATCCGATGGAGCAATGGAAACATCCACCTCAATGGTGGAAAAGGCGTCGATCCATTAGGTGATTACACATCTCGTCAAAATCGATGTGACAAAATTTAATGGCAAAAAAAACTTTAATATATGGAGATGTGAGGTGATGGATGTGCTGTGCACTTTGAATATGGAGAAAGTTCTGAATAGCTATGAACATCCTGAAGAGATTTCAGAGAGAGATAGGCTGAAGATGAACCGGAGTGCCTATGGCCTGATCAGAAATTGCTTATCTCAAGAGATCAAGTATGGAGTGATGATGGAGACTTCTGTTATGAAGTTGTGGAAGACTTTAGAGAATAAGTACATGACGAAGAGCGTGGAGAATCGTCCTATATGAAATGCAAGCTTTACAGAAATATGAGGATACAATTAATGAGCATCTGAATGACTTCACAAAACTGTTGGTAGATGTTTTGAATATGGATGAGGATGTTGAAGATGAAGACAAGGCACTTCTTCTATTGAATTCGCTCCGGGTTAGTACAAGAACTTTACGATGACGCTCATTCATTGGAAGGATGTCTTAAACTATGGTGAGCTGACTACAACATTACTGAACAGAACAAGGAATTTGCAAAGATAGATTTGGCTGGATCTTACCTGTCGGGTTTCTAAGTTAACCTGACTAGACACGAAACGATTTTGATTTGGCTGAAGAAGCGCGCAAAAGGGAGAAAATGATTACCTTCGCAACAAGCAAGCTCCCTTAATCCCTCGTCCCTCCCATCATCGTCGTTACTTTCGATCCAAAAAAGGCAAGCTGTAGTGACTCTGACCCGACAGAAAGGAACATCATCAAAGGAGGTGAAGAAATCTTTTATCGACTCGTACAAAAGAACGTCAGTAGCGAGTTGTTGTGACTTTCGACCCGACATGAATGAAAGTCATCAAAGGAAGCGAATAAGTCTTTTATCGACTCGTAAGAACAATGAGCAGCGAGTTGTTGTGACTTCCGATCCAACAAGAAGGAATGTCATCGAAGGAGGTGAACGTCGGCAAACTGTTATCGACTGTAGCACGCAAGAGGCGGAGCAGGGTCTGTCACTGGAAGGCCAAACGGAAGCGCGGTTAGAGCTCGATTATATGCCTAAATTAAGCGGGTCTGTAGGTAGAAGCTAAGCCGAGCGGAATTCGAGTTGGGTCAAAACCAGGTCCAAATCAGGTTTTCGGATTGACCCGAACTTGACCCAGAATTCGAAACAGGTCGAAAATCAGTACCCAAGTTTGACCTGTTCTTAAATCGAGTTGACCCTAACCCGAAAATTTTTCGTCGGATTTGATTCGGATTTTCATGTCGTGTAAATTTTTGACACCCCTAATCCTGCTAGAGAGCACTTAAAAGTGTTTTGGTGTCCAGCTTACTATCATGTTCAAAATGATAATATAGAATCACGAGCAAATAAGGCAATATTTCTTGGCTTCAAGCGTGGAGTCAAAGGTTTCAAACTCTATGATCTAATAGAGAAGAAGATTGACATTAACAAAGATGATACATTTGATGAAAAGAGCATGCTAAAACCTCAAGACTTTAAGTGGGTGGAGAGTTCTATTGGGACCACAGATGTGCTACAGAAGTTAAAGTTTGATACAACACCATTTGTTCCACAGAGACATCACTTATACCCAGAACAGTTGCAGATCAAGAGGAAGAAGATGATGTTGAGGATGAGGTTCTAGCTCAGGAATCTATTGTGAGGAGCAGGTTCAGGCGTCATAATGTCCCAAAATCAGTTTAGTTGAAGAACCACATTTCATTTACACTTTCAACCATGGAGATTAAAGTTCCTAATCACTATAAGGAAGTAGTGGATAATCCTAATAGTAATCTTTGGAAGAGGGCTATGGATGAAGAGATGGCGTCTCTTTAGAAGAATGTTACTTGGAGTTTGATGAAGCTTCCTCTAGGAAGGAAAGCCATTTGGTGCAAATAGGTGTGTGCAAAGAAGAAATGATCTCATAAAGATGATATGAGGTACAATACTAGGTGGATGGCAAAAGGCTTTGCGCAACTAGAAAGAGATTGATTGTGATGAGGTGTTCTCCCCAGTGGTCAAGCATCCCTCGATCCGTGTTCTCTTAGCATTTGTAGCACATTATGGTTTGATTTTGGAGCAACTCGATGTAAAAACTGCATTTTTATACTAGAAATTCTAAGAAGATCCACATTTTACAATCGCCTAGCTTTGGAATCTCAAAATAATTAGTTTGCAGATTTGATAAGTATTTAGTTGTAGTGAGCAGGTTCAACTACTGTATGATTTTGGTGAACATTCAGACTCATGACTGATTGTCTACTAATTTTAAAGAACTATGCCTGGATTGATCTTTTGGGGGGGGGGTATGTAGGCAACCATCTTGGTGCAGTCGTGATATTGAAGTCCAGTTTATCATATTCCATTTTTTAGGTGAAAAATAAGATAGAGATTGTTGATTTGGAAATCTTTTCAAATTTAAATAAGTTTTATTTTGGAAAGCTTTGATGGCTAATTAATGTATTAATTAGAGGGGTTTACTATTGCATTAATTAGAAATTTTATTGGAGATTTGATTGATGCATAGATTAGAAAGTTTTCCTTATTTGTTTTGTCTCAAATCTATTTAAAGGAATTTGAGGGCTGTTATAGAGGCATGAGAGGAAGAGAGCGAAATTGTAATCCCTATTCTTCTTTAATAATCAATATAGTGAAATCATCATCTCCTCCCCGTGGACGTAGACATCTTAGTTAAACCACATAAATCATCGTATTCTTTGTATTGATTGTGCTTTGATTCTGATTTTGTTTCGGCTGCGTTTGCACAGCAAATATCTATATGAATCAGAGGTGTTGTATGAATTCCGATGAGTAGAATGTTTAACCATAATAATCAATAGTCTGGATGAGAATTTAGACCGATTTAACTGATGTATGGAACACTGCTCAGACAAATAAATATAAAAGTTTGTGATTTTTGTAATCATCACTATCGAATTACGAATACTGATAATGGTAAACCCTTATTATATGTTACAAACATAAAAAGCATAATAAAGCCATACAAAAGAACATGAGAGAACCTCATGTGATCGCAAAAAACAGAGCCGCGAATGCGGAACAGATGACATCGAGATTGCAGCCTCGATTGGGGAATCGGTGATCCTGATGGAGAATATAGATACAAATCAACGATTCTGTAGAGAACACAGAGGCGGTGGTCGATGCGATGGTAAAGATCAGCACAAACAGCGTGAATGGCACCACGGAATTGACATGATCGGGCGTCTTAGATATCGGGCACAAATCCTGGGGTTGGGCTGTTTAGCGGCAGGAAGAAGAGTAAAAGGGTTTGCCATGCAGGGACCAAAGAAGCGGCTGTGGGGATCGAAGTCGAGTCGTGTTGATGGAAGGCGCAAATCAAGATTGTGAACAGTACATTGTTGAAGACGAGCAGTGGAGAGATCCATCGGGTCCGGCTTCGCGGGAGATTCATCATGCGGGGAGGATCAACCGCTGGCAGACTATTGCAGGGCCGCGTGAGGGGGGTGCGTAATTAAGTATTTGCGAGCTAAGTTTGTTTAGCATTTAGAGATCGTATATTAAGCTCTAGTTTGACTCATTTAAAATTTTGTAGACATTTAAAATTTAATAGACTCGAATTCGACTCTATTGCTCTCGAGTTCATTTATAAAGTCTAAGATTTTGAGCTCATTTTCTTAATTTTAAATTTAAAAATTATTTTTTTTAATATAGAATTAATTTAATAATATTAAAATATATTATATAATATTACTTTAAATAAATTATTAAATATAGTTTAATTTAATCAAGTGGATCAATGAGTTTTCAAGTTGAATCAGGCTGAGCTCAAGCTTGAGCTCGTTTAATATACAAGCTTCAGTATAAACTTGAGCTCGAACTCGTGGCTCGATAAACTAGACTTATGAGCTTATTAATGAGTCGAGCTCGAGTTGGCTTGCGAGCCAGATCCACTCACTTACACCCGTGAATTACTATGGTCTCAAGGAGTGTTGCAAACCGATGTGAGCCAGCAGAAGAGATACTTGGAATGCAACGGAGAAGTGAGGAAAAAGAAAAATGGAGAAAAAATCTTTTATTTAAAAAAATAAAAACAAATTATTTCATTCAAAAATATTTTCTTAAATTACTTTAAAACATGACAAATTACTTCTCTCCATAGTTGTAAAGATTGATTGGTCTCTGCACCAACTAGATGCCAATGATAATTTTCTAAAGGAAAGCTTGAATTACAATGTCTGCATGGAACATCTTTTGGGATTTATGATGACTAAAAGTAACGAAAAATTATCCAAATTAAAAAATAATAATGATTGTTGCCTCAAACAATCTCCAAGAACATGGATCAAATACCAAGATTATGCGTAGCCAACAATATTAATTAGGGAAATTTACATACATACCACTTTATAACATCCTATTTACATATCTAACACCTAAAACTTTAATATTACATCCATACCACCCTATATTATTTTAATATCAAATATACCACTTATATTTCTTTCCTACCACTCATATATTTCATTTCTACCACTCATATTTTGTATGAAAATGAACTATGGGTGGTATTTATGTAATATTAAAGTTTTAGATGTTAAATATGTAAATATAATAGAATTAAGTGGTATGTATGTAAAACTCCCTATTAATTATATATGTTAGCAATATCATCATAAATGACGACCATGATTTAAATATAAGTTGCTTGAAGGCAAAGCTTGCTAAGCAATTTGAAATCAAAGAACTCAATCATCACGGGTATTTTTCTTTGTATAAAAATTGTTAGAAATAGATATGATTGTTGCGTCCTAGAATATTTGCGGCGGCAAAGAAATATAAAATTTAACGTCTTAGCTTTATATGAAGATCCATCATGCAATCAGATAAGAGAGATGGTGCAGTATTTATTAGAGACACGAATATTTTACATGGAAAACCACTGAAAAGAAGGAAAAACAACAGGGCATTGCCCAGTTTGAATGAATCTACTATTATTTGTAATCGATTACAAATGATGCCCTTCCATGGGGGGAAGGCCTTGCCTTAATGTACATCATATGGAGTACATTACATGATGGGAATACAAAAAACCACTATTGACATATTCGATTGATCGGAGTTGGACTATATAGCAACCATATATTGGTTCTTTGTATTCGCATGCCTCAACTTAACTTCTCGCCTCAAAGGACACAACAATGATATTATCGTATCTCAAAGAAATTATGTTCTAGATCTCTTGTGAAGAGCAACTTAATGCTAATATACAGATCCTAAACTGCTTAAAGAGAAGCTCATAAAGGGGCTATTCTTTAGAAAGGGGGAATTTCCACAAGTTGAAGCTTTTACTAATGCTGATTGGGTTGATCAATATGATAAATAGAAGATTTACATTGATTATTATTCTGATGTATGAAGTAACCATGTGGCATGGTGAAATAAGAAGTAAAATTTAATTGCTTAAATTAGTGCATAAGCTGAACTCCGATCTTACGCAAATGGGATTAGTAAATTGGTTTGCTTAAGTGGAACTTTTATTTGGTCCGGTCATCTAACGTAGCTCTACGTTCGGAGGCCAATAAATTAGTGCCACATGTTCTCAATATTTTCCGCACGGCCCGACAACCCGACCCGGAACGGAGCCGGGATTGCTATGTTCGCATATTGCTAGGTATTACTCGGTATTGCTAGGTATTGGTCGATTTTGCTTAACAATAACGAGAAATACCATTCTGTGAAGACCAATACCGAACAATACCGAGAAATACCGACTCGGTATTTTTCTGTATTGCTCGGTATTGGTCTTGACAGAGCGGTATTTCTCGTTATTGCCAAGCAATACCTAGCAATACCGAGCAATACCTAGAGCAATATCGAGCAATACCGGGCAATACCTAGAGCAATACGCGAACATAGCAATCTCGGGTCAGGTCGTCGGGCCGTAGGGTAAATAGTAAGAGCACGTGGCGATATATTATTGGCGTTCGAACGTAGAGCTACGTCAGGTCACCTGACCTAATAATTATTCGCTTAAGTGACTTAAAAAAAACTATAGGTTATCATCAATATTCCTACAAAAATGCACGGTGACAAAAATATTATCATCAATATATCTCATAATACGTCCATTATAATCAAATAAAATATGTGAAGGTGGATCAATATTTCATCAAAATAATAATAATAATAATAATTGTATTCATCGCAAGTCTTCTTCTAAATAAACTACGCATATCTTGACTAATGGCTTGACTAGACCTCTATTTTCTATAATTTTTTTTTTTTTTTATAAGTTTGGATTGTTTGATAACTTGATGTGTAATGTTCAAAAACTAGATGACAAGTAGTCCTAATTGACTGGGCTTTTCATGAATACCAAATTGGAATGTTGACCGGTGATTTTTACAATTATTGCTCCATCCTGCTGATCTTTCCTGTCTAATGACACCTGATGGAAGGGATCGATCCATCTAATTCTAATTGCAGTAAATAGAAAGAAGAATAATTGCATATAAAAGGTACAGCGATACCTATATTTAATATGTCCACATGCATCGGTCTAATCTTATTATATAGAAGAAATGAGATATAGATAACCGTAACATTTGCAATTATAGATACGTTGTTAAAATATTAAAAAAAAAATTGGAGTGATATAAGATAAGAAATTTTATAAAAATACAATTAATTTCATCCAACAATAGCTTAGAGAATTAATGGAAATATATCAAGATTGTTTAAAGGGCTCTTTAATTGGAGGAAAAAGAAATGCACTGTAAAAAAATGTAATGTTTTTTTTTTAATAATACTTTTTGATGTTTAGTTGGCTAAAATGCAAAGTAAAGTAAAACCCCGAACTCCCTGCGGCAGTTCAAATTCCGCGTAAACTAAAACTACTCGTTTTGAGCAAAAAGGAAATCAACGGGCACGGGGGAGAAAGAATCTTGCGGGAAGGCGCGGAAGAGCTCACTTCGATTTCTTTGTTGTTTGGATTGTGCTTCCTCTGCTTCGATGGCATTCCCTTCCTCTTGGGTCGGAAGCACAACATTCGAAACCCTACTTGGATGATGTTCCCTTCCTCTCGGATAGGAAGGCACAGTTGCCAACTTTGATGACGTTCCCTTCCTCTGCTTAGACGGCGTTCCCTTCCTCTTGGATCAGAAGGCACGAAGAGCTCGCTCGCTCACACAAAGAACTCACTCGATTGTCAATTTGCTCGCATCTTCAGTCAAATCCCATAATTCCTCGCTTTTTTTGGCCAAATCCCGTAAATCTTCGTGTCTTCTATACGCTTCTTTGGCAAACTCCCATAATGATGCCATGGTTTTAGAGAACAAGCTCATAATACATTGATATTACTTTACTTTGTATACACCCAATAAAAAAAAAAAAAAAAAACTTACAAGTTTATTTTGATTACTATTTGACTACGATTTCCAAATGACAACCACAGTTCTATTCGACTACTATTTTCTTGCTGCTTTAATTTTAAAAAATTTCAGTACTAGTAAGCTGATTTTTACAGCAGCTTTTAAAAAACACTTTCCCCACAACAATTATATCATCACACTTACAAAAAAATAGCAGCCGTCCCAAATAGACTCTACCAGTCTATTTGTGTATGGCTCCATCTTTTGGTAAAGATGGTTGTAAGGTTGCTATGGAGAAAATAATTTTTTTGAAAGTTCTTGCAAAAAACAACTTCCTAACACAGAAATTTCCTGTAAACAACAAAAAAATGTTAGACGAACAAATCTATAATTAAAGTCTGGAAAGCACAACAATAAGAAAGTTATCCCATACAGTCCCTAAATCCAATATTTTTATCTCGTATTAATAAATATTTTTTACATATAAGAGATCTCTCATTATGGATCATCACTTTTCTTATGTTAGTAATCTAACTTAGAATGTTTATATGATCAACTTTACTTTCACTTCCAATTCTTAAGCACGTAATTGAACGGCTAGCCATTACTTGTTCAAATTCAAAGAACAACCCATAACAGTAAATAAATGTGAGACTGGTCTACCTTGCAAAAGGTTTTTTTTTTTTTAATACCAGGCAAGGCTTAGGATTAACAAATTATTAGCTTAAATTGTTTTAATCTCCGAATTACAATACTTTAACTGCTTCATATCCTCTTTAATCATCAAAAAATCAAAGAACCCATATTGCTAGATCCAGTAACTTAGGCTTTGTTTGATACAGACTATTTCTTAAAATATTTTTTTAATATAATTTTTTTAATTTTTATACTAAAAAACTGCTTTAATAAATAGTAAAAAATCGTCCCAACCATAGCTCTAATATTTGTACAATCAATATTATGAAATTGTAAGTAAATGAATCGTCAAAAGTTCCAAGTTTTCCAGTCTACCAAAGAATCTCTGGTATTTCTGAGGGTGGACTTGAGCAGAAACTTTGATGGTTTCAGATGACCAAAGCTCACCCCCACTTTTTTTCCCCATCTTTCTACTTTTCTTTCCTTGGCTGTTTCTAAGGTCCCCCTTCTTATGTAGTTTTCATGACATCGCAATTTCAAGGAAGAACACATGGACTTGTCTCAAGCCTTCCGCTTAAAAGACTAGAAGTTTTGATTGAATTGATAGATATTTATATCACTTGGAAATAAAAGGAACCAATGACAGTAATGGTTTGAAGCTAAGTATTTTTACATTTATTTGTGAAACATTCAGGGAAAAACATTTGCAGGAGGAATTACATATATAACCCCCAAATCATTTATTTCCATATTATAAGAATTTATGTATTTGCACCTGTCATGATCAAATCATTGGTAATTTGACAATGAGAATTTTGATATTTGAGTGTCGATTTTAAAAATAGAGGTAGGAGATTGATAATTTTGCAAATAATTAATATTTGGCTGTTATGTATGTAATTGCCCCAAATTTGAAACAGGATCTCCTCATACTAATTTCTCCCACGGCAAAATGCAAAGACATTTAGGCTCGTTTGGGACGGCTTTCTTACTGCTTCTTAAAGTTTTTTTCTAGTACAATAATTTTAATTTTTATAACTTTTGTACTAGAGAGCCGCTTTAAGAAGCAGCGAGAAAGCCGTCCCAAACCATACCTTAATTTAATAATTAAAAGTATAGCATAAATTTACAAAATATATATCTAAACTCAAAAAAAGCGGCACGATTAGGTTGATTTTCTTATTATTATTGAAAATAATGAGTGATATATTATAAAAAAATATGTAGTTTAAAGTAGTAACATTTGAAATATAATCATCTCCTTTAATCAATGTTATATGAATCCTTTCACATTTTATTATTATTTCACTTTCTTATTTTTAAATGAGAGACAACGTAATGAAAAATTAATCTGTACGGACACCGAATACGTAATGGAGATTAATCAGAATGCCTCACGTCACCCCTTGTACCACGGCTCGGTAATGCTCGATACCTCTCGGTACTGTTGACGTGGCTGCACTTGATTCGCCTCCGGATATAGAGCTATGTCCAACCTCCTCATAGAATAAGTGTCACTCATCCAACCCATCCTTGTACAAAAATTACCTGCAGTGATCGTGAAATAATTTTTTATTTCTCGTGAGAGATAAGAGAACCAAAAGACCAATCTAAAACTATTCCGTTTTATTGTCTATCGAAAACCATGTAGATCAAAGTCTTGTTTCATGAAAAAAGAAAGAGTAAATTTGTAGAAGAAACCGCCCACTAATTCAATATGTTTTACAGTAATGATTCTTCTCACATCCAAAATTCACCCTCTAACATTTTACATACAATCTCTAAGAAAAAAAATTAAGTGTAGCAATACACCATTACAGCTTACAATTCATTTTGGATTGGTAGAACAGCATTCTTGGAACTACGAGAATGTCCGAAAGAGAAGAATGATCTTCTAACTCTAGCAGAACTGCCACTACTGCTTTCTTCACCACTACTCGCCATTTGGAAATTTGGGTTCTTCTGTAGTATCTCCTGCACTGCAATGTAGAGTTGCCTGTTATTAGAAGAATCCATAGAGAAAGATCTCCTCATGGGCTGCACTCCAAACTCTCCTTCCTTGCTTCTACTATCAATGCACTCGTCTCCCATACTGGAGACATAAGGTTTCTTTCTCCAATTCCTCAGATCAAGCCTCTCATCGTAGCCATCATCATTACTTATCTGAGCCTCATCATCCCTTACTTCAATAACAATGCTCTCCATTTCAGCTGAATTCTGACTTGGAATTTCATCTATGTTTGAATTGATTGGTAAAGTTTTAGCGGTTGTGATCTCAGACCTGCAAAGTGGGCAGTTCGCATGTGTCTGCAGCCAAGCATCAATGCAATCTATATGGAAGCCATGGAGGCAATTAGGGAGCAATCTGACCCTCTCTTCTTCTTTGAAGTCATTCAAGCAAACAGCACAATCATTGGAAGAGCCCTGCACTTGGTCTCTT
The DNA here is from genome assembly GCA_019514585.1 of Dendrobium officinale. Taxonomy (NCBI): domain Eukaryota; kingdom Viridiplantae; phylum Streptophyta; class Magnoliopsida; order Asparagales; family Orchidaceae; genus Dendrobium; species Dendrobium officinale. The sequence continues at coordinate 31,375,286 of CM033696.1, forward strand.
CGGTATCGAAATGTTGGGATTGCCTGAATTGTCAATTCATCCAGCCCACGGTCGCCGAGCATGACAGAGTACTGGAGTGTGAAGATGTCTTCACTATGGTGGCTTCGGCGGCGGCGGTGAGACTGGTAGATGTGGCTGATGGTGTTGGATTGCTGCCAGTTTAAGCAACACTTGGTCGCAAAGGCATAGTAACTCATGAGGAGAATTGCTGTGGCTAGGATACCTATAATTGAAATTGTCACAATTGGGAAACTGGACTCTAAAGAGCCTGAAGGAGTTAGCGGTGGCGTTGGTGGCGGTGGTGGCGATAGGGTTATAATAGGAGGTCGTATTGTATAAGGAAGCATGGAATGTGGTAAAATTCTGAGATTTCAAAGCAGACTTCTTGCGCTTTAAAGGCTAAACTTTTGATTGTTTGGGATTTGGGTTAAAGAAATTGATGAGAGCTGCAGAAAACTGGAAGATTTTCAAATGAAAGAGGAAGATATAGAGAAAGTAATTCAGATTGGAAATGAAAACGTGGACCTATGGGAGGTTATGAAGCTAGGAGGCACTGAAGCCATTGCAAATGGAAGTCGTGAAGAAAATTGAGGCAGGAAGCTTGAAAATAGATTTTTACTAGTCAAAATGAATATATTTATATTCTTGCTTCCTAACTACGCCAGTGAGATGTGAGCTGAGTCATTAATTTGTAAATAAAATTTTCATTTTTTTTCACAGCACTGAGGTGACGTGAAATATTATTGTTTCCACTGTGAGTTTCGTCATATTGTGGATGGAATCATTAGTAAAAGATCTAGAAGGGTTCATGCTACATGGAGAAATTGCCATTAAAGAACTGTCTCTTTAGTGAAATGAGGTGAAAAAAGGGTTGCGAGTCTTTTGATGCCCATGGGTAAAGCTAAGAAGATGCCAAGTGACATGATAGTTTGGATCCATTGGAAGACATGAATCTGTTGCTCTTGAGGGAGAGATTATTTCGTACGGACATCGAACACAGCTCTACATCCGGATACCAACCAAAATGAGTCACGTCAACGAAACCGAGCCGCGGTATAGACTGGTACCGCGGTACCGAGCCGCAGGCGGATGAGATTTGGCATCCGCACGGAATAATTTTTCCTTTGTAAGGCTGGATGCAGTGGAGTTGTATCAATTTTCTTTTGGGAATATTTGGAGTCTTATCAATGAACAAATAAATCTATCAGCAGGAAAAATTATTAAAGTGAAATCAATTTTTTTAGGCTCATCTGGAGAAAAATTTTACCAGTCAGTGAGGCTGATGCTACAACTAGGCTAGATACACATGGTTCCTGACCACAGTGCTGCAAATAGCAAAAATTATGGGACTCAACAAGAGTAACTTGTCTGTAACTCCTCTTTTGGACATTAATTAGGCTCTATTTAAGGCACACTGTACACTCCTTGTTGGTTAGATTCATGTGGGTACAAAATACTGTATGCATCAATGCCTTACGACAATGCATTATGTCTTGTTGGTTGGTTGGTGGCCCTTAGCAATGTTTGATGGTCCAAATATTATCTAACTAATTGAAAGGCACATGATTATCAATCACACGCCAAATATATATTTTTTCTTTTATATGTGCATCATTATATATTTATTGTGACAGCAATTATCCTCATTGAGTGGACGTTGAAAGATGCCATGTGAACTTCCCCCTCTCTTCATCAAAAGACTTCTATGTGTTTAATTTTGGATTGATTAGTTTTGTTGGTCCTAAGCAATCGAATTTGTCAATTCGAATTAATTGAGCTTACTGAATCGATAAAACTTGTATGTTTAGGCCAATCAAATTCGCTGGCATTGAGGGATAAAAAATAGTCAGTTTAAGCTAATTATGCTTGATTTAACAAATTCAGCATCAAATTTATAAACTTTTTGAACTATTCATCGTAATTTATAGTTGAAATTACTTATTCTACAAGTACAAGTTATTTTTTACTATTGATTTGCAAAAAGTAAGCTTTTGTTATAAGAAGAGGCCCATAAATAATAAATTTAATATGGTACTCGACCAAATTAATTGATACATATGGACGCCTAAAATGTTTGAAGTCAACGAAATGTACAAATAACATTCATTAATTCACTTATGACTAGCTTCCTATACATAATGGGATGATTGATTGATTTTTTTAAAGCATAATAGTATGATTTGATCTAAAATGATTAATATACAATGATGTTTATGCTTTAAGTTAAAGTATTTTCATACAATGAGGTTCAAACATAATCTGATTTTATGTTTGCAAAGGCATTTGATTATATGTAGATTTGTTCAAAAAAAAAATCAATTTTAAGAACATTTAGCAATCTAATCATGTGCACCGGAATTCAATTTGATCATCTTAACAAGGCTTACCATTAGCATCAATCTTTGAGATCTAAACCTTAAAATGGTCATACAATCGAAATAATCAATAACAATAAAATCTCAAAGTTTTCAATCCGCATATGACATTGATCTTTGAATCTTAAGCATCAATTTAAACAACCCTTTAATGACTCACAACTCAAAATTTTTCCCCTTATTTCATTAAAGAGACAACCCTTTAATAGTAATGTCTACCATGTAAAATGCATGAACCCTTCTAGGTCTTTCAAAAGGTCGAGTTAAAGAGAACTACTTTTTCATTCACTTATATATATATATATAAAAAAAAAAAGAGCACACAAAATTTATTTGTGCCCATTCAAATGCTTACAAGAGATTAAGTGCTAAGGCTCTTTTTTGTCCATACCTAAATATAAACTTCATTTAAAAGTATGCCACCAAACTCCCAGTCCACAAATTAAAACAAATAGAGCCTTTTATGTCAACTTACTAACTCTAGCATCAAAACCTTCGCCAAAGGTTGCCCACCCCTCAATTGATAATTTTGCTTCTAAACAAACTTATTATTGTAATTAAGATAATAAATAAATGCCAAAGCTTATTACAAGCGTATTTTATGTGAGTATTTTCCATTTTTGTCATTAAAGAATTTCTAAGTATATGTGAATTTTTTTTGATAGAATATCAATGATATGGAGCCTGCATTTGATACGTTTTTCTTAAAATAGTTTTTTAGTACAAAGATTAGAATATTTATACTAAAAATTATTTTAAGGAGCAGTAAAAAAGCCGTTTTTTACTTTGACATCTAAAATTTTCTCCAAAAAAGAGAAAAATAGTATGTTTCATTTGGGAACTTACATATTTATTATTTTTACTTGATTCAATTAGGAAAAAACCTCCAACATAACTGGGACTGCATGACAAGGGGATACAGTGGGAAAGCTCGTTTTCTTGGCTATTATTTATTGGCCATGGATGATCAGCCTGCGACATAAGCACTTGAGCAGCCTTCCAAAGCTTTATGTGCCATCAGTTGTCCCTTTCTTGACAGATGTGAAGAATCCAAAGCCAACAGAGTAGAACTTGTCTTCTTTTGGGCTCGCATTCGCTGGCTTTGTCCGCAAGATGCCCTCAATTCCTTCAGTTTTGGATGCCTCTTTGGTACAGAATACAGATCCAGAGAAAACTCAACTGTTCAAGTATAGATTGGTGCACCCAACGATCCCTCGTCATTAGTCTACGAAGCCAACCCTACCACAAATTAATCAGTTTGCAAATAGCATTAACGTTTTGCATGGGGCACAAATTATCTTTGCTCAGCTTAAGAGAACGTTCTAATAATTGAAAATTGGTGTTTGCAAGGTTAAATATTTTTACTGTTCATGTTTAGGTTTTTTTTTTTTTTTATTCGTAAAAAATTATCCTAAACTAAGGCTTCGTTTGGGACGGCTTTTCTTCTTGCTTTCTAAAGCAGCTTTATAGTACAAATTTTTGTTTAATTTAAAATTTTTGTATTAGAAAGACGTTTTAAAAAGTTGTCACAAACGAAGCCTTACGATTTCATTTGATTAATTATAATTTGATCTTAATTAGTCCTACCTAATCATCAATTTAGATAAAAATTGTGATACATGGATAATTGTTTTTTATTATGATGAAGTTGAGAGCTATTAGATTTATTTTAAGACGAGTGTAACAAAATTTCACAAAATTATGCTTATTTTTTATTTTATAAATAAATTATTTAATTTTTATAAATAGCAAAAATGAGTTCTAGATGATTTCATATTTTTTAAGAATCATTTTTTTTATTTCTACACCCCAAACCTCAATCACTATCGAGTACTCTGCTCAATAGAACCCTCCAAAGAGGGGAAAATTATTAGGTTCGGTCACCTGATAGAGAGATATATCCGTATTTCTCTTTGTTTATAATAAAAATACAGCCAAAGCGTAGTTACTATAGCAGCTGCGCTTTGACTATGCTTTGACTGCGCTTTTACTATACATAAAGAGAAATTCGGATGTATCTCTTTGTCATATGATTGGACCTAATAATTTGCCCCAAAGAGGAGGAGCTCCATCTCCTCCATGGAACCCTCCAATGACTTAAAATTTTAATATGAATTAAAATTCCAAAATATTAATTACAGAACTTTATGATATTTTATTTAACTAAGGTTTTTAATTAGCCTATTCAAGTCTATTTATCTTACATAGTTATATTTCATCTAATAATGAACTAATTAACGTAACTACAGTTACTAATTAAGCCCTAATTTGGCATCTTAATTATCAAATATTAAGTGTTTAGGGAAATTAATGCATCAATAAAATAGAATCTACTTGTCCTAAATTAGTTAATTAATTTCTAAGTTGTTCAACAAAGTATTTTGTGGTTAATTAAGTTAAAAGTATTGTGTTCCGAAACATTCGTGGTAGTAGAGAGATATAAAGTTTAGCGTCATAGTTTTGTACGAAGTTCAAACACACAAACAAATAAGATTGAGAGAGGGATGCGAGTGTCATAAGAGATATCCGAATTTTTAACGTGGAAAACTCTTAAATGGGGGAAACCCATAAGGTTTTTCCAAGTTGAAATGAATCCACTTGTGTTTGCTGTTGATTACAAATGATGCCCTTCCTCGAGGGAGGCATTAAATCAATATACATTATATAATATACATTACATAGTTGGACAAAGGTCGGAAGGATCGTAGTCGACTCGTGCATTATTTGTTTGGAATTGAAGGAATCCAATGTCATGAGAGTTGTTCTGAGGAAATTGGCATATTCATTTGGTCGGTAGAACTGTAATCGGGTGACGGTACTAAGAGGAATTATAGTCGACAAGCAATGATGGCTAGAAGGACAGTCGGTGGGCGAAGTAGTTCAGAGGGATCGTAGTCGGGCGACTGAGATCGAGGAGACCATTGTTTTATGAAAGAAGTATGAGGAATTGTAGTAAGCTAGCGACGGAGGTAGGAGGGACCATAGTCGGTTGGTGAAGGTGGTTTGAGGGATCATAGTCGGCAGACGATAGAGGTTAGATAAATTATAGTTTATGGGTAATGATGGTCAGAGGGACCATAGTTGGTAGGTGACAGAGGTTGGAGGGACTGTATTCGTGGGGGCAACGGTGGTCAAAGAGGTATGAAGTTGGTGGGGTGATGGTGATCAAAGCGACACTACTTGTGTGACGCCCCAGGCATCCATAGTGAAAGGATTCGTCTGACATTCTGATCGAACTCCATTCCAGTTGCCTTGCTCGGACCTGAAATTTTAAACCACATATAATGAGCTTTACAAAGCCCAGCAGGTCACCTAATACCTATAACTGAAATCAAAGCACGGCGATGCTATCAATATGCATGTCAATCTATCAATCTGAATCAGTCAATGGTCAATGAGTCTATGCAGTACGAAAATTCAATAGTCAATAAAGCCAGTCAATGCAGCAGCAAGCGAATCGATAAATCAACTCAATAAATCCATGTCAATCTCGAAGAAATCCGTACACAATAGGAAATCAATCAATACATCAAATCAATCGCTATCAAATCAAATCAATGCGGTCTAATCAATACTATTTATTCAATGAAATCAAGCGAGGAAAGCAGTACGATAAATCTCAATTTAGTCTAACAATGAATCCATAAATCAATACAGTAAACATGCAATTCAATACTATATACTGGACAAGTATAATCAACTGGCTATGTTGCTGTTGTAGAATCCATATTGCTGTTGTAGATATCCATACATTGGTTCTATCAATAAGAGTCGTCACTCTTTTCGCCCGTCGGCATTTCTATAAACTCCTTATGACTCCCAATCGTTATATCAATGATCAATGGTTTAAAGGAAAGCCCGTCGGCCCACCATCCTGTACAGGTCAATATCAATCTCCAACCAATGTTCAACCAGGTTATACGTGTGTTCCAGTATCAATAATCAATCAATAATCAGTTTAATAATCAATATTAAAGCAATCTATAGCAATTATATCAATAATCATAAGCATATCAATCTAATCTATCAATTTCGGGAAAATCAGAAATCGTACGAAAATCGGGCAGAGTAACGACAGTCGGTCAAATTTACACAAAAATCCTGCAAAAAGGCACAAGTTCCAAATTCTTCCAAATTACAGTAGAACATTCACGACATCAATATAAGACTATTATTCTATAGAATCCAAATCAAATCACGTCCTGATATTAGTCTATTCAATTAAAATCGCGTAGAATTAATTCCGACCGGTAAAATCATCGCAGAAAATACTCAAATCGTGTACAATAATCATATCTATAACATACTAAAAGTTGTGCGGTGAAAGTTGTGTCAATACAAAATCAGGTCAAAAGTTCGACTACAAAAACACAAAACAGTGCACAACTCGATCAAAATACAAAATCTTCGAAAACAGAAATAGGGTTCGGAGTCCTTACAGCGAGACAAACAAATCTTCTAACAGCGTCGTCGGACGAAAAGCGCTCCGTGGCCTCCAAAACCAAGCTTCCTTCTTCTCTTCCTTCTCTTTCTCTCTCCTGCCTTTTCTCTCTCTCCAAAATGAATCCAAAATATCTAAAATCCGATATTTATTAACACTGATCGTCCTGGACGATCCAAATTTCGTCCTGGTACGATGGGTTCTCTGGACAAATTTCGTACAGACGAAATCCAAATTCGTCCCGGGCGACTTGCTCTCTCGACAGATTTCGTACAGACGGATCGTCCCGACTGCTCCAGGTTCGTACAGACGAAAATGGCAGATTTCTTCACAAATTTCTTCAGTTCGTCCAGTACTAAAGTCAGATCGTACAGACGAACTGCACTAAAAAAAATCAGCTTTTTGAAGGGTTTTACAACTTGGGAGCAATGGTGGTCAGAAGAAGGCCCAGTGATTGCTGGACGACGGAGGTCCAACGACGATGGTCAGACAAAGGTCCAATAGAGGCGGCCTTATGGCTAGGGTTTACTGATTGTGGTGTCGGGGTGGAGCTCTTGGGTGCTCAAGCCTTATAACTCTCTTGAGTCTCGAGCCCATGGTCTAAACCTTCAAAAGTCCATCCCGCTTTTCATGTGGTCGGTAGGGGTCTATTTATAAATTTTGAGAGTGACATACCCTGTAAATATGGAGAAGATCAAAGACAAATTTGGAGTGCTACATCAGCCAGCTCATAATGATTCCCTTGATCATTGAGCATTTGTTTAGTATTTATGTGCCTTAATGATGTCAGAATAAGTTATCTTGGACATGGAGCCGCTCGATTCGACTATAAGCATGCTCTTTTTGGATATCATTTGGTCATCCAATTAATGCTCTAAAGCTTCTAAATTTGTTTTGCTCCCTTGATTTGGGCTAGAATTGGACCAATTTTGGTGTGGTTGGGTTCATCTCTTTAGACATTCAATTTGATTATAAATTTGGTGAAATTGGAGCTCGGATGGTGCTGAATTTAATTTTGAAAGTTATTAATTCATATATGTTTTGAGATTCATGTATAATTAAGATGATTTTTGGTGACATATAAAGGGATTAATATCAAAATGAAATTTAAAGTTTAATGTTAATAATTTAATTAAACTAAATTTATATAATTTATTAAAAATTACTTTACTCATAAATGCATCCAAATATCCAGAAAGAAAGCATGGAGAATTATAAAAGTAATTTGAAAAAAAAAAACATTATATTCTATGTATGCCTAAATGTATTATGTATGACAAGATAAATACAACATGACGTTAACATAGAGTTAAATGTACATTTTGAATTTTTGATGGTTTTGAAATATGACTAATGGGAAACATAACCTTGCAAATATTATTTCGTTTATTGAAATATTAGCACAAATAGAAACTAACTAATAAATGAGGTAGAAATATTATATTAGCCTTCTAATTTATAATAAAATTATAATTATATGAATGATCATTGGTTCACAAATATGGCTTCGTTTGAGATAATTTTTTGCCGCTATTTTTTGTTGTTTTGAAGAACTTTTTGTATTAAAAATTTATTTTAGTAAGAAGTAAGAAAACTATCACAAACAAAACCTAAATAATTTATGGGCTTTCTATAACTTTTCTCCTAAAAATTTTTGAGAAATAATTGGTTCAAAATAGGGGAAGAACCCCCTTTAGCTTAGGGGGTCAATTGCCCTTGTTCCGGGGGCGCTGCCCCTAGAAATCCCCTAGGGGCGCTGCCCCTTGACCCCGCAACCTGACCGGGTAAGTCGAACCCCGCCAGGAGATGCTTCCCCTTTGGACCCCCGACATATATGCGAAGCGTACGACGATCAAGGATATGAACAAATAAGAGTTGAACCAAATTTATGGCAACTTCAACATACCTTTTGTAAAAATTGAGTGATTAATCAATTACATCACTTTATTATTTTTTTTGTCATTATTGATCTGAACAACAATCTGACACCGCCGGCATCTCGGCATTGCTCAAGTTTGTCGCCTCCAACCTCCGCACTCTGGTTCCTACACAACTTACTACCGATAACTACGTGATTTGGAGGAGTCAAATCGTAAAGTTACTTCGTACTAACGGCTTCGATCAATTTCTTGCGTCTTCTTGCCCCACCGAACCCACGCAAGAACCCTCCTCGGCCGTCAGTTCCACCAACAACACTGTTTCCGCGGCTTGGTCGCTCACAGATCAAAACCTCTCGGCGGCGATCTGTTCCACGATCTCTCCCACGGTTCTTCCTTATGTCTTGCACCTTGAGTCCACTGCAGAAGTTTGAAAGGCACTCGAAACACGCTTCCAATCGTCGAACCGCTCGAAGGTCATGCAGCTCAAGAACGAGCTCCACAACGTCTTTATGAAGGACCAATCTATGATTCAATACCTTACCATCATCAAGAATCTTGTCGATCAGATCGCTGCAGCCGGATCTACCATCGACAACGAAGATATAATCATGTATATCTTGAACGACTTATCTCCACCCTATCAAGCCTTCAAAACCTCCATCGGCACAATGCAACACTCTTTGATTCTTGACAACTTCTACTCCTTTCTCATTATCGAGGAGATTCATGTTCAAAACGATGTCTCAAGAAACTCCCTACAAGCCGATCCGCAAGCAGCTCTGTACGCGGGAAGAGAACGCTCGAAATGCAATAGGGGTCGGTCAAACCAAAATTCAAATTACTCCGGCCGGGATCCTCAGAAACCTCTTCCTGTGTGCCAAATAAAAAATTTTTCATTTTTTTTCATCTCTTCAAGATAAATTTAAATCATAAATAGAGTAGGTAATATCTTAGACAGCATATATATATGTATATATAACATAATTAAATATATTTATATATCTGATATCTACATTTTAATATATATATTTATTAAATACTTTAAAGTCTAAATTACTTTAAAGTATATATACGAAAAAGATATATTTTATTTATAATAAGTTAATATTATTGATGTTTTTCATGTTATTTAAATATTTAAGTGTTATGCAAATAAACATTTTATAAATTTTATGATTTTACACAATAAAAAAACTGTCCAACAATTTGTGTCAGACTTTTGGATTTAATCCTTCCAAGATCATTTCTAATATTGTAAAATAATAATAATAATAATAATAATAATAATGATTTATAAACTTAATCTACATATTTGGCTGATCACCATTTTGAAGAAATAAAAATGATTAGTTTGGTGCGGAGTCCGGATGTAGTTCAATATTCAGACTCCAATTCAAAGACAGCATATGTTTTTTCTAACGACCCGGCCCGGCCCGATCCTGAGTAAAATATTTTGAAAAAATGGTGAAGAAGCGTCGTCTCCTTCAATTCTGAAAAAGAGCTTACAACATTTTTAGGGTTTTGCTTTCGGATTGTTCTCCGTTTAGTGCAAGCTCACATAAGGATTGTTCTGATCACAAACCGCTCTTTATCTTCAAGAAGGCAAGCTCTATCCTCCCTTGTTAGTTAACTACTGTTTAGTGCAAGCTCTTCTCTTCACAACGTTTTTTCCATGTAAATTTAGTACAAGCATTTGTTTTCAATGTGAAACGTGTGTTCATCCATTCACATATATGCTTGTCTTCTATTATTTTTACAGTTTTCCATTAAAAAACTAAAACCAATACCACTTGTATGCATTGTATATTGGCCATATAAAATAGCCAAGCCGGGACATCGGGTCTAGGGACGGAACCAGTCATAATTTTCAGGGGGGGAAACATATAAGTAAATGTTCACATATATGTCGGGGGTCGCTGCCCCCTGGCGGGGTTCGAGCTGCCCGGTCAGGTCGCGAAGTCAAAGGGTTGCGCCCCTACGGGGGTTTCCGGGGATAGCGCCCCCAGAACAAATTTTGATTTACTATTTCTCTTTGTATTTGCTTCATCATTCCCTAACAATAACACATATACGCAATGTATTTAATTATATTAGGGGCAATTGTCTAAAAACCATAATATTTAACATTTTTAGGGGGGGCAAATTGCTTAAAGCCCTTGTAATAAATACTAAAAATAATCTAAATAAGAGCATAATAAAAAAAAAAATTTTTTGAGGGGGGGCAATGCCCACCCTACCCATAGAGGGGTTCTGCCCCTGATCGGGTCGTGCTTTAGTAAAAAAATCCATGTGACAGCACAAAATATATTAATGAAAAAAATATGTGGAGCCTTTGGATTGGGAACTTTTATTTGGTCCGGTCATCTAACGTAGCTCTACGTTCGGACGCCAGTAAATTAGTGCCACGTGTTCTCACTATTTACCACGCGGCCCGACAACTCGACCCAGAACGGACCCGGGATTGCTATGTTCGCATATTGCTCGGTATTGATAGGTATTGGTCGATTTTGCTCGGCAATAATAAGAAATATCATTATGTGAAGACCAATACCGAGTTTTGCTCGGTATTGATCGGTATTAGTCGGTATTGGTCTTCACAGAACGGTATTTCTCGGTATTGTCAAGCAATACCGAGCAATACCTATCAATACGCGAACATAGTGTAATTTCGGGTTCCGGTCTGGGTTGGGTCGTCGGGCCGTGCGATAAAAAGTTGAAGATGTGGCAAAATATTGTTGACGTATGAATGCAGAGCTAAGTCAGATCACCTGACCTAATAATTGTTCTTGCATTGGACTCTACGTCCGGACCTGCACCAAATAATTTCACCCCTTAAATCCATGGAAGAGGAATATAGGTATAATCTATAACTATAATCGATGGGCCTTCCAGTGATGGGCTTTATTAGTTTGTTAAACCAGTTAAATTGGGCCTTTATGTTTTTTTTTTAACCATAGCCGAGTACACAATAAGGCATCTGTTCAGTTTATACTTTATAAAGTTAAATGGTACATGCCATAATTAAATAGGTAAATATTTAAAAATTTCTTATAGAACTCATAAAATTAAATTTGGACTATATTAAAATAAAAAATTATTTAAACTAACTACCCAAAACACCTAAAATATAAAAATATTTCAAGCTATAAGTCAAAGAGGATCGAATTGGGCAAAACTTTTGATGATATTGAACAATTAACTTGTTAGCTTGGTAAGGTTAATTTACTTTGTCCGGGCTCATTTATTAGTTTAGGTTTATAATTAAAAAAAATCTTCTAAGATTCTAATATTATATAATAAGATTATTTTTAAGACATTTAGGCATCGTTTGGTACAATTTTGTTGTTGCTTCTTTAAGCAATTTTTTAGTATAAAAATTAAAATTTTTCTCAATGTCATGATAATATATATATATAGAGAGAGAGAGAGATGTTTGAGTTCCCAACATTTAAAATAGGTCCATGCCAATAATTCATTGCCTAAGCTACCAATAAACATTGATATATGATAATTAGAAGATAATAGTTATTTTGATAATGATTATCTTAGAGTTTGGTCGACAAATTTCTTTTCTCCTTCCCGCTCGTTTGTCCTGTTGAGAGACCTTACTCAGGAGCCGTCTTCATGTTCACACATTGTTGACTCCAAAGATGTATTTTATCATAAGAATCTGCCACTTTTCTAACTTGTCTTGGAGGGTTTTGAGAATTTGGTGTTAGCATTTTAGAGAGTTTGAGTGTGCAATATCTTAAGAGAGAAAGCAGCAGGAGAGATTTTGGCCTTTCAAGTTATTATATATGAGCAACAGAGAGTCAACACTAGCTACTTTGGATTAAAATTTTGGCATTATTTTACTAGATTGTCTGATTGTGAGAAGATATTTAAATAAATTAATAATTTTTTTATTAATTAAATAGATATTCATAATTTAATCTAATTAATAGATGTTATCATATTAATTAATTTTATTGATTATTAAATAATGATTAATTAGGATTGTTGCGTCCTGGAATATTCGCGGCGGTAGAGAAATATATGGTTTAACGTCTTAGCGTTGTACGAAGATCCAGCACACAATCAGATAAGTGAGAGGGTGTAGCGTTCATAAGAGACACCAAAGTTTTTACGTGGAAAACCCCTGAAAAAGGGGGAAAAACCACGGGGCCTGGCCCAGTTTGAATGAATCCACTAGTATTTGTAGTCGATTACAAATGAGGCCCTTCCTTGGGAGAAGGCCTTGGATTGATGTAGCAAATGTACATCATATAGATTGCATTACATGGTAAGAGTTACATATACAGGTTTGTTTGGCCTGAAGGACCGTGGTCGGCAGGAGACCGGAGTTAGAAAGACCGTTGTCTGTTAATGGAGGTCGGAAGGACCATAGTAGGCGACAAAGGCCTGAAGAACTGTAGTCGGCCGGAGACCGTAGTCGGCCGGAGACTGTAGTCGGCCGGAGACCGTAGTCGGCCGGAGACCGTAGTCGGCCGGAGACCGTAGTCGGCAGGAGACCGTAGTCGGCGACAGTGGTCAGAAAGACCGTAGGCGGTAGGAGATAAGGAGTCAGGTGTAAGTCCCAGTGTCACTTGGAAGATCGGATGTTGATGGTCTGGCCTTGAGTAGGACGTCGGGTCTTAAGCAGGACGTCAGGTCTTCAGCAGGACGTCGGGTCTTCAGCAGGACGTCGGGACTTAACGTCGGGCCTTGAACAAGACGTCGGGTCTTTGGCAGGAAGTAGGGACTGAGTGTCAGGCCTTGAACAAGACGTCGGGTCTTTGGCAGGACGTAGGGACTGAGTGTCGGGCCTTGAACAAGACGTCGGGTCTTTGGCAGGACGCCGGGGATGAACGTCGGGCCTTAAGGTGGTGGTCCGGCGAGGTTTTGTGGTGGTCCGGCGAGGTTCCTGTGGTGGTCCGGCGGTGGTCCGACGAGATTCCTGCGGTGGTTCGGCGGTGGTCCGGCGAGGTTCTGCGGTGGTCCGGCGGTGGTCCGGCGGCTGTCGAGGAGGAACTCCTTCCTTCTCTTCTCTTCTTCTCTCTCTTGCTTGGATCCTCTCTTGTGAGAAATGAGGGCTCTATTTATAGATTTTCTAGAGTGGCATGGCCCGTAAATAGGTGTGAGATTAGGGGCGAATAGGGAGTGGTCAAATGGACGGCCGATATTGAATCCTACGATCGTGCACCGTTAATTGGACATTTGAAGGCCTTAGTGATGTCAGAATTCTGTGATCTTGGGCTCGTTGGATTCGTCTCGTCGAGCCCTTCGATTCGAGTATAAGCTCGTCAAAATCGGAGTCCGTTTGGTAACTCAAATTGCGGTTTGAACCTTCCAACAGCGCTTTGGATCCATGATTTGGACCCATTTGGGCTCGGATTGGGTTGATCTTGGTGTCGTTGAGTTCGTATTTCCGAGACGCTCAGTTCGACTATAAGCTTGCTGAAATCGGAGTTCGGATGCTCCCGAAATTAAATTTTAAAGTTTCCAACTAGCTTTTTCTCTCGAGATTCGCGTCCGATCAAGATAATTTTTACATGGCGTATCAGATGCCCCCCTATTTTCGGACGTCGAAGTTCCAAGAGTCCGAAAATATATGATTCAAAAATTTGTATCGGCAAACACCAAAAAATTGTGTTCCAAATTTTAAATTTTTTCTCGAAACTTGATCATAGAGGCTTCGTTGAGCCCTGAAAGTTGTAAAATTGAGTCCGGAACGTCGAAAAAAAAACATCCGGGAACCCCAAAAACACCTAATTTGCTGTTTTCGGGACGAAATTCGGACCCGGAATGGATCGGGCGCCCGAACCGGCCGAATCCGGCCGGCCGCCGCTGCCGGAAACCGCCGGCGCCTCCGGCGGCACCGAACCGCGCGCTCCTGCGCTCGGTTCCAATTCCGCGGGCCGCTCCGCGGCCTGCCCTGCCCGCTCCGCGGGCAGCTCCGCGGTTTGCCCAGCCCGCTCCGCGGGAGCTCCGCGGCCTTCTTGGCCGTGCCGCGGCATCCAGCCGCCGGCCGCCTGCTGGCCGGACCGGCCATCCGTGAATGGCCCGCAATCCGCGTGAAATAGCCGCGGATTCGAGCGCTGTTCGCGCCGTTTCGACGGCGGCGAGGCGCCTATTGGGTCCACCGCCTTAAGTGGGTCCCACTCCCTTTAAAAATGATATTTTATTCATTTTTTGGCCGAAAAAATTCCTAAAAAATCCCAAAAAATTCTGGAAAAATTTAAAAAAATTTAAAAAAATTTGGGAAATTAAAAATTCTAGAAACTTCCTTCATTTCTCCCAAAAACTATAAATAGGCCCTTCAAGCCTTTAGAAAATCACTCCACTCCTCTTCTTCTACTGTTTTCTTTTCTTCTTCTCCTCCTTTCTTCTCCTCTCCCTCTGTCCTTTCTATTGAGGCTTTCCCTCGATTTTTCGAGGCCCCTCTCTTGGCAAGGAAGTTCGGAGATTTCCCCTCCTTCTCTTCTCCCTCTGTCCTTTCTATTGAGGCCTTCCCTCGATTTTTCGAGGCCCCTCTCTTAGCAAGGAAGTTCGGAGATTTCCCCTCTTTCTCTTCTCCCTCTGTCCTTTCTATTGAGGCATTCCCTCGATTTTTCGAGGCCCCTCTCTTGGCAAGGAAGTTCGGAGATTTCCCCTCCTTCTCTTCTCCCTCTGTCCTTTCTATTGAGGTCTTCCCTCGATTTTTCGAGGCCCCTCTCTTGGCAAGGAAGTTCGGAGATTTCCCCTCCTTCTCTTCTCCCTCTGTCCTTTCTATTGAGGCATTCCCTCGATTTTTCGAGGCCCCTCTCTTGGCAAGGAAGTCCGGAGATTTCCCCATTCTCCCTCTATTCTTCGAGAGATATTGCGGAGTTCTGATGTTAGTTGGTTGGAGATGGAGGTCGGAGAGACCGTTGTAAGGAGGGAGGTTGACAACGAACAGAAGTCCAACGAAGGTTGGAGAAGTACGACGACGAGTAGACATTCAACGACATGTAAAAGCCCGATGAATGTCCGTCGATATGCAAGAGTTCGACGTCGAGTATAAGACCGATGAAAGTCCCGTAATGAGTATAAGTCCAACGTCGGGGAGAAGTATGATGACAGGTAGGAATTTAACGTCGCGTAGACATACAACGTCAGGCAGAAGACCGGCGAAAGTCTATTAACTGATAGAAGTCCGACATCCGGTAGAAGTACGAAGTCGGGTAGAGGTGCAGCGTCGGGTAGAAGACCGACAAAGGTTCATCGACGGGCAGAAGTCCGATGACGAGTAGAAGTCCGCTGACGAGCAGAAGTCCGACGACAGGGAGAAGTCCGACGTCGTGTAGAAGTATGGCACCGATGAAAGTTCGTCGACAGGCAGAAGTCTGACGACGAGTAGAAGTCCGCTGATGAGCAGAAGTTCGACGACAAGGTGAAATCCGACGTCGTGTAGAAGTACGGCCTCTGGCAGAAAGACCGATGAAAGTTCATCGACGGGCAGAAGTCCGACGACGAGTAGAAGTCCGCTGACGAGCAGAAGTTCGACGACAAGGTGAAATTCGACGTCGTGTAGAAGTACGGCCTCTGGCAGAAGACCGATGAAAGTTTATCGACGGGCAGAAGTCCGCTGACGAGCAGAAGTCCTACGACAGGGAGAAGTCCGACGTCGTGTAGAAGTACGGCCTCGGGTAGAAGTCCGATGAAAGTTCGTCGACGTGCAGAAGTCTGACGACTAGTAGAAATCCGCTGACGAGCAGAAGTTCGACGACAAGGTGAAGTCCAACGTCGTGTAGAAGTATGGTCTGGGGCAGAACACCGATGAAAGTTCATCGACGGGCAGAAGTCTGATGACGAGTAGAAGTCCGCTAACGAGCAGAAGTCTGACGACATGGAGAAGTCCGATGTCGGGTAGAAGTCCGACGACAGGCGGAATTTCGGCGTTGTGTATTAGTCCGTCGAAAGTCCTGCAAGGCAAAAGTTTAGCGCAGGAGGAAATTCAAAATCGGGAAGAATTTTAACATTATGGAGAAGTCAGATAGAAGTCTATTGACGACATTCTAGCGACGTTAACCAAGGACGTGAGACTTTTCCGAGGTTGTAAGTCGGAGCCCTGCTCGACGACGTTAACCTGTGTGGAAGAGGTCGGGAGAATCCACTAAGGATGTGAGACCTTTCCGAGGTTGTATGCCGGAGCCCTGCTCGATGACGTTAACCTGTGTGGAAGAGGCCGGGAGAATCCACAAGGATGTAAGACCTTTCCGAGGTTGTATGTCGGAGCCTTTGCTCGACGACGTTAACCTGTGTGGAAGAGGTCGAGAGAATCCACCAAGGATGTAAGACCTTTCCGAGGTTGTATGTCGGAGTCTTTGCTCGACGACGTTAACCTGTGTGGAAGAGGTCGGGAGAATCCACTAAGGATGTGAGACCTTTCCGAGGTTGTATGCCGGAGCCCTGCTCGACGACGTTTAACCTGTGTGGAAGAGGCCGGGAGAATCCACCAAGGATGTAAGACCTTTCCGAGGTTGTATGTCGGAGCCTTTGCTCGACGACGTTAACCTGTGTGGAAGAGGTCGAGAGAATCCACCAAGGATGTAAGACCTTTCCGAGGTTGTATGTCGGAGTCTTTGCTCGACGACGTTAACCTGTGTGGAAGAGGTCGGGAGAATCCACCAAGGATGTAGGACCTTTCCAAGGTTGTATGTCGGAGCCTTTGCTCGACGACGTTAACCTGTGTGGAAGAGGGTCGAGAGAATCCACCAAGGATGTGAGACCTTTCCGAGGTTGTATGTCGGAGCCTTTGCTCGACGACGTTAACCTGTGTGGAAGAGGTCGGGAGAATCCACCAAGGATGTAGGACCTTTCCGAGGTTGTATGTCGGAGCCTTTGCTCTCGACGACGTTAACCTGTGTGGAAGAGGTCGGGAGAATCCACCAAGGATTTAGGACCTTTCCGAGGTTGTATGTCAGAGCCTTTGCTCGATGACGTTAACCTGTGTGGAAGAGGCCGGGAGAATCCACCAAGGATGTGAGACCTTTCTGAGGTTGTATGTCGGAGCCTTTGCTCGACGACGTTAACCTGTGTAGAAGAGGTCGGAGAGAATCCACCAAGGATTTAGGACCTTTCCGAGGTTGTATGTCAGAGCCTTTGCTCGACAACGTTAACCTGTGTGGAAGAGGCCGGGAGAATCCACCAAGGATGTGAGACCTTTCTGAGGTTGTATGTCGGAGCCTTTGCTCGACGACGTTAACCTGTGTAGAAGAGGTCGAATCGAATCCCCCTGGGATCGATTTTACCTTGATTGGGAGAGGGCGAATGCCGCGTGTATCCCGAATTAAAGGTGAAGAATGGTCTATTTTTTAGACCGTTACTGTCTTTTTGAGGTCGAGGTTAAGACCTTGCCCAAGGAGTAGAAGCCCAACATGGGACTGTTTAAAGCTTGCAATTGATTTGAAGTATCCTCGCATTTGCTCGAAATATTCCTGAAATATCATCCTGATATATAAAGCATTAGAGGATCTTTTTGACCAGAATTGTGGTCAAAGTTGCCCCCCAGTCCGCATTTGATGCAACAATGACTGATGTCAGGAAGTTGATAAGAGCGATCTTTTGAGATTGGAGCAAAAGTTGCCCCCCAGTCGGGAATCACTTTCCCACAGACGGCGCCAAACTGTTGCGTCCTGGAATATTCGCGGCGGTAGAGAAATATATGGTTTAACGTCTTAGCGTTGTACGAAGATCCAGCACACAATCAGATAAGTGAGAGGGTGTAGCGTTCATAAGAGACACCAAAGTTTTTACGTGGAAAACCCCTGAAAAAGGGGGAAAAACCACGGGGCCTGGCCCAGTTTGAATGAATCCACTAGTATTTGTAGTCGATTACAAATGAGGCCCTTCCTTGGGAGAAGGCCTTGGATTGATGTAGCAAATGTACATCATATAGATTGCATTACATGGTAAGAGTTACATATACAGGTTTGTTTGGCCTGAAGGACCGTGGTCGGCAGGAGACCGGAGTTAGAAAGACCGTTGTCTGTTAATGGAGGTCGGAAGGACCATAGTAGGCGACAAAGGCCTGAAGAACTGTAGTCGGCCGGAGACCGTAGTCGGCCGGAGACTGTAGTCGGCCGGAGACCGTAGTCGGTCGGAGACCGTAGTCGGCCGGAGACCGTAGTCGGCAGGAGACCGTAGTAGTCGGCGACAGTGGTCAGAAAGACCGTAGGCGGTAGGAGATAAAGGAGTCAGGTGTAAGTCCCAGTGTCACTTGGAAGATCGGATGTTGATGGTCTGGCCTTGAGTAGGACGTCGGGTCTTAAGCAGGACGTCAGGTCTTCAGCAGGACGTCGGGTCTTCAGCAGGACGTCGGGACTTAACGTCGGGCCTTGAACAAGACGTCGGGTCTTTGGCAGGAAGTAGGGACTGAGTGTCAGGCCTTGAACAAGACGTCGGGTCTTTGGCAGGACGTAGGGACTGAGTGTCGGGCCTTGAACAAGACGTCGGGTCTTTGGCAGGACGCCGGGGGGGATGAACGTCGGGCCTTAAGGTGGTGGTCCGGCGAGGTTTTGTGGTGGTCCGGCGAGGTTCCTGTGGTGGTCCGGCGGTGGTCCGACGAGATTCCTGCGGTGGTTCGGCGGTGGTCCGGCGAGGTTCTGCGGTGGTCCGGCGGTGGTCCGGCGGCTGTCGAGGAGGAACTCCTTCCTTCTCTCTCTCTTCTTCTCTCTCTTGCTTGGATCCTCTCTTGTGAGAAATGAGGGCTCTATTTATAGATTTTCTAGAGTGGCATGGCCCGTAAATAGGTGTGAGATTAGGGGCGAATAGGGAGTGGTCAAATGGACGGCCGATATTGAATCCTACGATCGTGCACCGTTAATTGGACATTTGAAGGCCTTAGTGATGTCAGAATTCTGTGATCTTGGGCTCGTTGGATTCGTCTCGTCGAGCCCTTCGATTCGAGTATAAGCTCGTCAAAATCGGAGTCCGTTTGGTAACTCAAATTGCGGTTTGAACCTTCCAACAGCGCTTTGGATCCATGATTTGGACCCATTTGGGCTCGGATTGGGTTGATCTTGGTGTCGTTGAGTTCGTATTTCCGAGACGCTCAGTTCGACTATAAGCTTGCTGAAATCGGAGTTCGGATGCTCCCGAAATTAAATTTTAAAGTTTCCAACTAGCTTTTTCTCTCGAGATTCGCGTCCGATCAAGATAATTTTTACATGGCGTATCAAGGATATTAATTGATAATAAGTATAAAGATTTCAAATTAACTTATTCATCATCTTTACAAATAAATTTCTAATTTATTTAATTTAATAACCAAATGATCATATATGGACTCTAATTAATTTGAGAGGCCATTAGCTGTTGAGCCTTTGGTTTGTTTGAGCCTTATTGATCGTATTAACGCCATCATAGATGACGTCAATTTTGTTGTTTTTTAACGAGCCAGTTGGCGTCGCCCACGTGACCTTTTATCATAAGAAATCGACCGTTGAGCCCGCACGCTGTTGCTCTTCCTATAGCGACGGCGCCTGGTGAAGTGGTCAAGACCGGTCCTCGAGTCCCAAACAAACGCCGACGCTACACGAACCGTTACACCGGAAGCCACGAATCTTCCCCTCCGACGGCGAAGCAAAGTCCTAACAATTTATATTCGTTGAAACAGAGAAGACGTCCAAACAAGCTAATGGCGCCAACAATACTCTTTCAGGCGCAAACACAGTCGCCGGAGACAAATCCTCCGCTGCGGGAAAGAAGCAGCTGCTATATCGGCGTCCGGCGTCGACCGTGGGGGAAGTTCGCGGCGGAGATAAGGGACTCAACGCAACGCGGCAAGCGCGTTTGGCTGGGAACTTTCAAAAGCGCAGAAGAGGCAGCGCTGGTCTACGACCAAGCGGCCTTCTCCACGAGAGGCGAAACGGCAGTGCTCAATTTTCCGGTGGAGAGAGTGAGGGAATCGCTTGAAGGAGAGGAGTTGAATGGAAGCCAGGAGAAGATATCGTTGTCACCATTGCTGGCTATTAAGAAGAAGAATATAGTTCGGGGAAGGAGGTTAAGGGGCCAGTCGGCGCAGATTGGAGCTAAGGAGAGAGGAGAAGTGGAGGAAATGGTGGAGGGAGTCTTGGTGTTGGAGGATTTGGGAACTGAGTATTTGGAGGAGTTGCTAAGACTGTCGGTTCCTGAAGACTCTTTGTTGTAATTAAATTCTATAGTAGCTATAATTTAGAGTGCATCACATTTAATTGTGATTTAATCGATGAAAAAGTTTTGTTTAAGATAAAATTTTAAAGGTGAAATAATAGATGTTGTTGGATCCGATATGTCGATAGACCACATCAAATTTTAGTGCCAATCGAAAGAGTGATTCTTTTTCTGGGAAATGGGGGTATCAACCCGCTGCTACCGCCCCATAAGAGATATTTGGCGGCATAACTAATCTCTGGCGAGCCTGCCAACAATTAGTCCCACAGGTGCAGGACCCATAGTTATTTTTGATGAATTCTTGAAAGAGGAAGAAAGCGGGAAAACAGAGAGACACAGGAGAATTGAAATTGTATTGTTATCTTTAGGCGTACAGTGAGAGAACGTATATATAGACAATTACAGAAATTAATTACAATTAAGGACAAGTGCTTAAGTACAATTTAGTGCTTTAATATCCCCTCTCAAATTAAGCATTCCTTGAGTGAATGGTTAATTTGGATCTTAAAGTAGTAAATTGAGTTGTAGATAAAGGTTTGGTTAAAATATCCGCGATTTGATCGTTGGTAGAGATGTGCTCAATTTGGATTGCGCCTTGCTTGATGTGCTCGCTAATGAAGTGGTAGTCGATCTCAATGTGTTTTCGTGCGAGCATGAAAAACCGGATTATGTGCAAGGGCAATGGCTGAGGTGTTGTCACAGTGTATGACAGTAGGTCCGGTGGAGGAGATGCCGAACTCAGCTGCCAACCGACGAAGCCATAGAACGTCTGAAGTTGCCGCTGAAAGTGACCTGTATTCTGCTTCGGTCGAAGAGCGAGCGACCGTTGTTTGCTTCTTAACGGACCAAGAAATGAGATTGTGACCGAGGAATGTGCAGAATCCTGATATTGATTTTCGGTCTGTAAGGTCTGCGGCCCAATCTGCGTCGACATAGGTATTGAGGCGGAGGTCACCTTTTGCGATAGGTAAACCGAATTCTATTGTGCCTTTGATATACCGAAGAAGACGCTTCAGAGCGTGAAAGTCACAGTTCCGCGGGTGATGCATCTGTTGGCAAACCGCGTTTGTAGCAAACGCAATGTCAGGTCGTGTGATGGATAGATACTGAAGCGATCCTGCTAGTTGACGGAAGAGCTGGGGATCATGGTAGGGCCGTTCGTCCAGATCACCGGATCTTTTTGTGGGTGCGGGAGTGGTGGATGGTTTGCAGTTGAGAAAACCTGCATGAGAAAGAAGTTCGGTTGCATAGTGTGACTGATCTAGAAAATAACCTTTGTAGTTTTGATCACCTGAATGCCAAGGAACAGTGAGACGGCACCGAGCTGCTTGAGCTGGGAACGTAGATTGCAGTTGATCAAGCGTGGAGCGAATGACAGCGGCGTTATTTCCAGTGATGAGGATGTCATCGACGTAGATTAGAATGAATATGCGCGTGTTGTTTTTGGTAAACAATAGGAGAGAGGGATCTGCCTTTGCTGAAGACGAATCCGATGGAAAACAGAAATTTGGTGATTTTGGTGAACCAATTTCGCGGAGATTGCTTGAGTCTGTAGATGGATTTGTGGAGTTTGCAGACGTGTTGAGGGTTTTGATGATCTTCGAATCCCTTCGGCTGTTTCATGTAGATTTCGTCGGTCAGCTCGCCATGAAGGAAAGCGTTCGAGACATCTAGCTGGTGGACGGGCCAGTCATGATGGAGAGCTACGGTGAGAAGAAGTCGGATCGTGACCATTTTGGCCACAGGGCTAAATGTCTCTGTAAAGTTGACGCCGAACTGTTGAGAACAGCCGAGTGCGACAAGTCTGGCCTTGTATCGGTCAATGTTGCCGTTAGGATGGAGTTTGAGTTTGAATGTCCATTTGCTGCCAATGACCGGTTTGCCAGGAGGAGCCGGAACCAAGGACCAAGTGTGTTGTTGTTGTAAGGCGGTGTATTCGCCGGACATTGCTTCGCGCCATTTTGGATGTCGAGCAGCTTCCGTATAACTTTTGGGAATCTGATGGGCAGTTTCAATTGCGGATAGATCAAAAATGACCTTTGGTTTAGAGATGCCCGAGCGTAGCCTGGTCTGCATTGGATGTCCTTGAGACAGGAAAGGGAGTGAGATGCCGGGTTGTTGAGAAGGAGAAGAACTGACTGCTGTGGTGGCGGGTGGAGACTCGTTGTTTGATCCGAGCGTAGGTGTTACCTGAGAAGAAGGTTTGGAATTAGAAATGGTGGATGTGGGGACTAGGAGCAGTGGAGACGAGAAGTTAGGAGAGTTGCTTGTAGAGAGCTGCTCCTGTTTTTGTAGATGAGGAAAGACATTCTCATAGACGGGATATGTAGAGTTTGTTGTTGTGCACTCCTAGACACCGGTATCCTTTGTGTTGAGAGGAGTATCCCACGAGAATGCATTCGAGGGAGCGATTTGATAACTTGTTGGCTGCATGAGGTTTAGTCCAAGGAAAGCAGAGACATCCTATGGTGCGGAGATGCGTGTAAGTTGCGGGTTTACCATGAAGTTTAGAGTATGGGTTTGAGTTGTTGATGGAGACGGACGGTAGACGATTGATCAAGTAATTAGCTGTAGAGATGATTTCGGCCCAGAGGGAGTTAGGGAGATTGGCCGCCTGAGCAAGAGTTCGAGTGACCTCCAAAAGATGGCGATGTTTCCTCTCGCGCGGTGCCGTTTTGCTCGGGTGTGTATGGACAGCTGAATTGCTGTGTGATGCCATGTTGAGAGCAGTAATTATGGAATGCATTATTTTGGTACTCGCCGCCGCCATCGGACCGAAGGGTTTGAATCGTAGTATTGTATTTGTTTTTAATAATGTTATGAAAATGCATAAACTTTCCAAGAACATCATTCTTATTATGCAAAAGATACAACCAAGTAAAGCGGGGAAAAAAATCGTCTATGAAGATCACGTAGTACTTAAAACCCAGTCGTAGAAGGGACGGGGGCTGGACCCCAGACGTCCGAATGAACGAGTTCAAACGGTTTATTACAGATAGAGCTGCTAGTATTAAAGGGTAGCTTGTGGCTTCGGGAGAGATTACAAGCTACGCACAAATCCGTGGAACGATTGGAGATCTCCGGGATGAATGCTGCAAGATGACGGATGGTTCCCGTGCTAGGATGCCCGAGCCTGTTGTGCCAAGTGTAGTTGAACGACCTAGTAGAAACACAGCGCAATCGGTCTATTGCGCGTAGGAGCTTTGATTTGATAAAGACCATTGAGCTTGGGACCTTGCAGAAGAATCCTGTTGTCCTGACAATCCTTAATGGTAAAAATTGTTAGCATTAAAAGAGATAGAGAGATTATTGTCAGCGGCCAAATTTGAAACAGAAATCAGATTATGTGAGAGGGAGGGTACGTGACGTATGTTGCGAAGAAGAAGCTTACGATTGGACTCGGGTAAAAGGTAGGATCCCCTGACCCGAGTGCTGAATTGGGAGAGTTGATCCGTTTGCAATGGATACCGAGTCCATTCCATTGTACGCGACTGGGTTTTGGATGTTCGTCAGATCGGAGGTCAGATGAGAGGAAGCGCCTGAGTCGAGGATCCAGTCGTTGTTTGCAGTTTGATGCTGGGCGGGAGAGAGCGCGCTGAGTGGAGGGAGGGGCATAGTTTAAATTGCAGCGATGCCAACAGTTCCCGGCTGAATGTCCTCGCTTGCCGCAGATTTGACATGTAGGACGGTTGACAGAGGTTCTTGATGATTCTTGATTATCAGTCGTCGTCGAAGTTCTGGGGAGCGGTCGCAACATAGCGTGATTTATTTGATCTTCCCCTGTAATTTGACTGTCGTTGAGCCAGGAGTGCCGTGGCTTCCATCTGTCGTTGATCTTGAAGATTTTGGTGCTGGAGATTGATTTCTTCGCTGCACAGTAATGAGTAGAGATCATCTAAGGTAATGGGTTGAAGAGATGTCCTGATTGCTGTTTTGAAAGAATTGTATCCGTTTGGTAGGCCGTTCAAGATATAAAGAACTATGTCCTCCGTATCGACGGTGGATCCGGCTGCGGCGATGCTGTCCACAATATTCTTGATTTGATCTAGGTATTGTTGCATCGTGCGATCTTTCATTTGGATCTGATGCAATTCGTTCTTGAGTTGAATAACTCGAGAACGGTTTGTAGGTTGCAGCCGGCGCTCGAGCGTGGTCCAGACGTCGTGAGCGCTGTGGAGATTAAGTACATATGGAAGAATTGATGATGAGACGGTAGAGAGAATGGCGGACACCAGGTTTCTGTCGACGAGTTTCCATTTGTTGTGAGCTTCAACATCGGAAGGTGACGGAGCAAGAACGGTTCCGTCGAGGTGAGTCTCATATCCATTTGCAGAAAAATGTTGAAATAATTGCAGCTTCCAAATGGCGTAGTTCTCCGTCGTGAGCTGAGTCGGAACTAAATTTTTGATGTTGGATATGAGAAATTTGAGGTGGGGGGGGGGGGGGATGAAGAATTCGGATTCTTGATTTGTAGCACAGGACGTCGTCCGGCGAGATCCAATGGACGGTTCTTCTGCCATTGGAGGATCGGTCGAGCGGAGAGACGGAGAGAGTTGCAGAGGTCGGAAGAAGATGCCGATGATCAGAGAAGGGCTGTGAAGCCTTGCCGCTCTGATACCATGATGAATTCTTGAAAGAGGAAGAAAGCGGGAAAACAGAGAGACACAGGAGAATTGAAATTGTATTGTTATCTTTAGGCGTACAGTGAGAGAACGTATATATAGACAATTACAGAAATTAATTACAATTAAGGACAAGTGCTTAAGTACAATTTAGTGCTTTAATAATTTTCTCTCAACTTAAGGGGTCGCGCCACTTGAGATGGGAATCGAACTGGGTTGGGAGATTCCCAACCATGCTCCCCCACCAACCCAGCTAAGCCCGTAAACTCTGCATTGGAATCACATCACAATCATATAATGAACACCCGTGAATGACCACCTGGCAATACATTAAATTTACGCATTTTCAAACTTTTTTTTTTTTAATAAACTAGCTATTTCTCTTCATTAACTTGTCTGATAAATCATTTTAATATCAGTGAAATTATGATTAAAATTTATTTTATTATTTGAAAACACAATCTACATGAATTAATGAGCATGTGAACTAAATTTTGAAGTAAATCATAATTTTTTTCTCCTAGAAATATAAAATTCAAGAGAAGCACAAACATCAATATAATAATGCAATATTATATATCTTCCTCTACTTGATGAAAATATTATTTTATGACTTAAATTCATGCACGACTATAACTGAGGCTTCTTCTCTTTGAATTTCTTGCATAATAGTGCTATTAAAATTCAAAACTGGCATATTTTTAAGGTTAACAAGGATGGATATATAGTTCTCTCTTTTTTTTTATCCTGACTTTGTTGGTTCTTCTTTTATTGACAAATTTCATCTTGAAACTCGTTCTTGCTTTGGTTACTTCTACTCTGTGAACGTGAAAGACTTTATTTCTAACGGTCTTCGAAATTTGCCTACAGGCACTAATGAGATGAATGTTAGTTGCTGCCACCAAATTTGAATTTTCCGATTAGCAATTATAATACTAATTATAGTTAGACGAGCATTAAATAAAATCTAGTTACAGTAAACTGGGAAATTTTTATATGGTCTAAAGGGCGTGTAAATAAATATACACTATTTGTTTGAAAATTTTAAATTCAAGGTCGTAAACCTAAAGATATTTTGTTTGCGTAACATTTGCAGTTGAACAAACTTATATCCTTAATAACTTTTGCATTGAAAAACAGTTGGGGATGTAAGTACGCCATGCGACGAAACAAATAAGAAAGTAAAAGTTGAGAAAGAAACGAACATTAATATTTAATGTGGAAAAACTCAAAATCGAGAAAAAATCACGGAGTCAAATCAAACCAAGAAATCCACTATGACATGGGGAGAAATAAGTATAAATCTCTCTTTGCTCTCCCTCCTTGCTTCTCTTCTCCCTTGAGAAAAACGAGAAAGAAAATTGTTCAATCCGCCTCGAAGCGATGCGGCACTAGTTTGAAGCTTTGCGGTGCTTAGGCCTCTAATCCCAATTTGCCTGCTAATGTTGCGGTCTTTTAATCCGCCGCGCTGTTGCATTGACACTCCACTGCGTTGCGGCGTCAAATCTAGAGTGTTGTGATGCTCTGCTCTGTGTTGTTAATTTCTCTCATCAAATTTTGTAGCATCGGGGTGCTTGGTAACACAACGTTTGGGCGCTTAGGTACATAACGCTGATGTGCTTTGAGTAGACAGTGACAAGGGGTGTTGTACGGGAAAAAATTTTTCCCAGTGTTGCAAAGGAAGGACCTCCCTCCTAAAGTCTGAGGCAACAATATAATCTGACTGATCAGTGCAACCAAATTCTACACATTTCTAAAAAAAAAAAAAAAAAAAAAAAAAAAATAAATAAATAAAAAAAAATTCTACACATTTCTAACAAATACATGTTTTTTTTTTTTTTTTTTGATTGTTAGGTTTCCTTTGGCAATCTGCAAAAGTGCATTCAATATGATTATTTTTTCAAAAGGGTGCTCATTTTCGCAAGTTTTGACTCACACTAAGATTTTCTTTTGTAAGATTACCCGAAGATTTTCTCTTCCTGCCTTCATATTACTATTTCCCAACTTTGGATCGACAATAACATGATCACTTTGAGTGAGGATAGACCAAATCGTATGATTTAAAAGAGAAAATCTTTTATTTTTAATAAGAGAAAAATAAACATGAAATGGAAATTCTAAGTTACTTTACCATCAAATATACAATCATTATACTTTAGATGATGATTTATTCGGCTCCTTGTTGATTGGTTTGGGTCTTTTTGTTGATGTTTAGGGTTTATGCTAGATTTTTCCAACTCAGTTGTTGTTGGGATCCTGTTGCAAAATGCACTGATTTGTAAACCTTTTTTTTTTTTTTCTTTTATAGGCTATCAACTAAGTTGATTGATCTCTGGTAAGAGGATTGTAAAACTTTGTTGGGATCCATCTCTTTATATGCATGACTCAACTCTCCATTTTTATTATTTTGTATCAATTAATGGATTGATCTCTGGTACCTTCATTATTATGTACGTTACTCTTCAAATTTTTTGTGCTTCCTTAAATATGCTGGCAGATAGGGGTGTCAATATTTGACACAACCCAAAAATCCGACTCGAATCCAACCAAAAAATTTCAGGTTTGGGTCAACCCATTTGAGAAACGTGTAGGGTTTGGGTTCATGTTTTTGACCCATTGGCAAAATCGGGTAGGGTTCGAGTTGACCATGAAACCCAAAATCAACCCAGGTTGACCTAGAAAAATGACTGCCACATTTCGTGTGAATCCCGAGTCCATGAACTCGCCTAGTCACGTCAACCGCCCTGGTCTAGTTGACTAGTCGAGTCACACTATCATAGCCATCGCACCAAGCGCCAGTCCTGGCCTGTCGACTGGTCAGAATCCACTCTCTAGTCCCGACCTCGACCAATCGACCGCCAGGCACCAATCCTGTTAACCTAGCTCCAGGCGCCAGTCCTCATTGGCCTCTCTTGCCACCATCGACGTGAGCCCCGCTATCTTGTGCTAGCCTCGCTTGTCGATGTTGATGCGAGCTCCACCATCCATCACATCTACGAATAAGGTATCCTGGTTTACAAAACTGTGTCAGGTCGGGTCAACATGGTATAACCTGACGGGTTGCGTCCGGATTCGTGTTTTCGAACCGTTTGCAAAATCGGGTTTGAATCAACTAGTTTGAACCCGTGTCAATTCCGGCCGGGTTTGACCCGAAACTCAATTTTGACACCCCTAGTGACATATATTTGAAATTCTCTATTTCAATTTCATGAACTTTCTTATTTATTACTTTGGATGGAGTCATTATCATATAGTCTTCTATTGCTATGTATATCTGATACATTTTTTTACTTATTAGATTTAAAGTCACAATATAATATGTGATTTTTTTTAAAAAAAAATTTAAAACATAAGTTTCTTCTTCGTACAACTTTTTTATTGTTTTTTAAAGCCGTTTAAAAATAACTTCAGAAAATAGTAAAAAAAACTGTCCCAAATATAAAATCCTTTTTTTTTTTCTTATTTTTTCAAAGGTTTGCATTCATGTAAGCTACTTCTAATATTATTTTTATTAAAAGTCTATTGTAAACTTGGTCAACTATTATTGGTGATCTATAATTTAATGATGGTATGATTTTTTTTTTCAATTCCATTAAAAGTCTACTGTACTTGTCAACTTTGTAAATCTATCACAAGAGAAATTACTTTACGTTCATTTAGCCAGGTTCTTAGGATCTTGTAAAATCAAGGAGTATAAGAATTATAAAAAGAAATTGTTTTAAGTAATAAAAAGATTAGAAAAATTAAAACAAAGAAAGAAAATATAACAAATTGGAAATAAATAATTATAGAAAATTAAACAAGAAACTAAATAAATTTGAAAGGAAATTTTATGATAAAATAGCATGCTCATTTATTTTACTATAAGACATGTATATATAGGATTTGTGGAGGTTTTTTTATTTAATATAATTCTAAATAAGGAGTTATGAAATTAATCTATCCAAAGTTTCAAAGACACTATTAAAAAATAAGGATTAATCTTTGTTATCACCATAATTATATATTTGTATATTTTATGTATAAAAGATTTACTTATAATTCATTCTTAAAACAACTTTACTATTAAAAATCCTTAGAATTAAGAGATAATGACTTGATGTTAGTTAAAATTAATAAGTGATTGAGATTTGGTTTTAAGGTTGAAATATTATTTTTAAAATTTTGATAAAATTGGATTATGATTTTTTAGTATTAGGGGTTAGGATTAAAAAAAATCATGACTAAAATTTGGTTATGATGATTTTAAAATACTTGAATGTGCTTTCAGATAAGTGCAATATCTAAATAATAAATCGACTATTATATTATTATTATCTCAAAATAATTTTAGAGGTAATTTGACTTGCAGAGATTTTACGTGTAATGTATTTCAAATGCAAGTGCTTTGAGTTTTTGGGTTTTTTAAGTGTTTGATTAGAAGTAAAATAAATAAAAAGCATTTTTCTAAAGAATTTAAAATGCCTAGTGTTTTTTTTTTTAAATATTCTATAACCACTTGAAGGTGATTTCAAAATAAACCGAATCTTACACACACGTACATAGGGGTGTCAATTCGGGTCAACGGGTCGGGTTCGGGTCTAACCCGGAAATGACCCGGCACTGTTCGGGTCAACCCGAACCCGACCCGTTTTTAAAAACGGGTCAGGTTTCTGGACCCGAACCCGACCCGATTCGGGTTCGGGTCAACCCGACCCGACACGAATGACCCGGGATTGACCCAAAATTGCTAATTTTCGGGTCAAAAATCGGGTCAATCTCGGGTTTTTTTTTTTTTCGGGTCAAAAAACGGGTCAATCTCGGGTTTTCGGGTCAAAAATGATTTTTCGTGTCACTTTCGGGTCACTTTCGGTTCAATTTCGGGTTGGCGGGTCAACCCAAACCCGACCCGATTTTTAAAACGGGTTGATTTCATGAACCCGAACCCGACCCGTTTCGGGTTTGGGTTGACCCGAACCCGAATTTTTCCGAGTCAGGTTCGGGTCGTGTTTCGTGTCGTGTCAAAAATTGACACCCCTACACGTACAGTACTTGTGAACTCCACATTTCTTTCCTGCATCAAAAGATTATGATAACCCAAATTTATTAAATAATTTTTTAAAATTAAAAAAAAAAAACTAAATTTCAGCTCCATTTCTTGCCCAAGGAAGAGGAGGAAGTGAAAGGAAAGAGGAGAGAGAGAGAAAAAGCCGCGGGATCGTTTTGCCGATTTTGTGAAACTTGTTAAGATTGTGGTAGATGTTTCTAATCCAAATTTTATTTTCTAATATTTTGATTTTAACTATTTGATTATTTTCATAACTAATTTTATTGCATTTTCTATTAATTTATTGAACTTTTATCGCAAAAATTTTTATATTTTACAATACTAATTATTCTAGATATTTTAACTGTAACATTTATTAAAAGGAAAATTGTTGTATACCCATCTATCGTGTCATTGCCTCCCTCTGAGCTGTCAAAAACGGGTCATGGGTCGGGTTCGGGTCCAACCCGAAATTGACTCGACAATGTTCAACCCGACCCGCTTTTACAAACGAGTCGGTTTTCCAAACCCGAACCGGCCGACCCGCTTCGGGTTCGGGTTGCCGAACCCAACCCGTTTCGGGTATATTTCATTAATTTTTTTTATTTAATATAATTTATTTAAATCTTAATCAAATTAAGGTAAGATTTACTTCAATTGATTTAAAATAAATCAAGATTAATTTAATTTGGGCAACAATGTTTATAATTTTTTGAAATATCATTTACTTATTTCATAAAAATCCTTTAAAATCCTCCTAAATTAATTAAAACTAGGTCAAACCGGGTTGATTTCGGGTTTCCGGGTCAACCCGAACCCGACCCGATTTTACAAACGGGTCGAAATCCCTAACCCGAACCCGACCCGGTACGGGTTCGGATCAGATTTTCGGGTCGGGTCTAATATTGACACCTCACCACCATGCTCTCACATTGATTTCATCATCTATATTGTCAAAGACGATTTTAGGAATTAGGATAGAAGGTACATATTGGCAATTTTCTCTCCAAAGTTTGTTTATTTTTAAATTTTTTATTCTCATTTTTCTTAAGATAATAATATTCTGAATGGGAGATACAAAACATTTTGTTTATATTGCATTTAGAATACCCTAAACTCTTAACACTATTGCTTTTTATATTTACTATATTCGATAAATAAATAATTAATTATATTTACTATATTCTAGAATTTATTTAAAATATTCTGTTTATTTTTTTCAAATTTATTAATCACATACTAAGTTGAACTGAATTAAAATTTAAAATTAAATAATACTGAAAAAAAATATAAATTTCTGACGTAATTATTCTTCCTAATCCCTTATTTTTCCCGAAAAATTTTTAATTACATTCAAATTAATTATTAGTTCATGAAAATTGGGCTAATTAGGTCAGAAGACTACGTTCGAATGAATCCACATATAACTTTTTACAAATTTATTGCATCCGTACGAACTTTTATTTGGTCTGGTCACCTGACGTAGCTCTACATTCGGACGCCACTAAAATAGTGCCACATGTTCTCACTATTTACCGCGCGGCCCGACAACCCCGAACCAGAACAGAGACATGATTGCTATGTTCGCGTGTTGCTAGGTATTGCTCGGTATTTGCTCTGCATTTGCTCGGTATTGGCCGATTTTTCTCAGCAATAACGAGAAATATCATTCTTTGAAGGCCAATACGTACCGAGCAGTACCGAGAAACTCGGCATTGGTCTTCACAGAGCGATATTTTTCATTATTGCCAAGCAATACCTAGAGCAATACTGAGCAATACGCGAACATAGCAATCCCGGGTCAAGTCGTCGGGCCGCGCGGTATTGAGTAAGATCACGTGGCTACATATTATTGGCGTCCGAACATAGAGCTACGTCAAGTCACCTGACCTAATAATTGTTCCATCCGTACACCCCTTCTTGTTCGAGATTAAGACTTAAGAGAAGAAAATGCTGACCATTTAAAAAAAAATTAAGGAGCAACTTGCAACGAGCTCGTCACGTTAGTACTATTTTTAATATTAAAATTTATTCAAATAAAAATCAGGTTATAGTCCAATCTGCCGTCATCTTTTTTTTTTTCTTTCCTAAAAAAAAAAAAAGAGTGATTCGTTTGGTTTACTCCGTTCTACCGCCATCTTATTAAATAAAAATTAGCTCACTAGATCGTTGGTTTCTTACTGTTTTATTTTGCTTTATTTTTCTATGCTAGCCTCGTTTGACTAGCTTTTTGTTGTCTTTTTTAAAGAATTTCTTACGAAGAGATTTTTTTTATAATAAAATAGGCTAAAATATGACAATTATAAAATAAGTGACTTATGATATATTTAAAAGTCAAAATATTTAAAAAATTCGTAAATATATTAAAAAATGATTTTTTTTCAACAATATTCTGCAATCATCTTTATTAAAAAATATAATTGTTTCAAATAGAATCTTAGATTTTATTTCGAATATTTTTTCTTACTACTTTTTAGTACAAAAAATTTTAATTAAAAAAAATATATTCTAAACAAAATAAAAAAAGATACCTCAAATGAAGCCTTAATCAGAGATATATTTTCTCATTTATTTATTTGATTCTTTTATAGTCCTCATTTTCTCTATTCAGTGAGAAGTACTATCAAAACTTTTAAAATTAAATTGGAGATCATTCTAACATCAAATTCGGCAAACTTATCATCAAATTGAACGTCCCGAAGATATAAAGCCAACAACATCAAATTAGATCTAATATGAGCCCCAATAGGCCCAAATCAAAGCACCAAAGCCTACTTAAACGCTTCAGAGCATTAATTGGATGATCAAATGATATCTGAATATGACATGCTTATAATCAAATTGAGCGGCGACGAATCCAATGAAACCAAGATCACTCAATTATGACATCTCTAAGGTATTTTAAATTCTTGATAAATGCCTCATGCTTAAGTGGATCACTAGTAGTCATCTGATGGAATACTCACAACATACCCTTAATCTTCTCCATATTTACTAGTCATGTCGCTCCCAAAAAATTTTAAATAACCTCTCAATTGGGAGGAAAAGGGGAGAAAGCTTGAGAGTTCTATCGCACTCTCCATCCAATTAACTATACAACAAATTGAGTTCTTTCCGATCACTGATCAATGTTGGAATTCCACTTGTTCTCCGACTATCGCTAGAACTATTCCCGTATGCTACCGACATCTCATCTTCTCCCAAACATTGTCATCCACTAACGACGGTCCTTCCGACCACCATCAACCGATCATGGTCCTTCCAATCTCCGTCACCGGCAGACTACGATCCTTCAAACCGTCGTCGCCCGCCAACTAAGATCACTTGAACCACCGTCACCTGACTATGATCCTTCCTACCACCATCGCCTGATTATGTTCCTTCGAATCACTGTCACCAGACTATAGTCCTTACAACCTTTGTCATTCGCCGACTACGTTGCCCTCCGAACTCCGTCGCCTGCCTACTATGGTCCCTCTGACCTCTGTCCCCCGTTAACTGCGGTCCCTTCGACCACCGCCACCTGTAAAATATAGCCCCCCCCCGACGTCCATCGCTTGCCGACTACAATCCCTTAGACCACTGTCGCCTGACAACAATCTTTCCAAACTACGATTCTTTTTTGCTATCATCATCTGATTATGACCGCCAACCAAATGAGCAGGAGAACATTTTCTTGAGAACAATTATCATGTCATTATTTCATCATATAATGTGCTATCCACAATGTATATTTATTTCATTGAGCTAATGCCGTCTTCTGAGGAGGGGCATTTTTTGTAATCAACCACCAAGTAGTGGATTCATTTCGACACCGAGCAAGCTAGATCCCATGATTTTCCCCCTTTAATTCATTCATTTCCATGCACAAATATCGATGTCTCTTATGAACACTGCACCATTCTCTTTTATATGTCTATGTTGTATTTCAGAATAAAACTAGGATGCTAAATTTTATATATCTCTATCACCGCAAATATTTCAAGACATAACAATAATACATGATAACATTTATTTTTCTCTTTTTTTTTTCTTTTCGGTTTTTCTAATATACTAAAGTTCCAACTTTTGGTCGGCAAAAATGATTTTTAATTGCAACATGAGACTCAACTACTGCCTGTGCTTATGAATATATTGCATCATGACTGAAATTCAAATCGCTGCTGGTTTTCTTCGGCTCTGGATGGTACCGTCGACATTAATTTTTTCTTCCCACTACGGCTGCAAGTTTCTGTATTCCACTTTTGATTCCTTTCACATTCGCTTTGATTTTTATTTTTATTCTTGCATTTTGTTAATAACCGGAATTAGCTGGGCTTTATTCCCCGAAAAAAGAAAAGAGGATAAGCAGTACCTCCTATACATTTTTTTAGAGGTTATTATAAAATTATTATGAAGATAATAGTTCTTTTAAAAATAGTTATATTGATTTTTTGGTATAATTTTTTTAAATAATGAAAAATAGTGATAAAATAAAGTTATAATTATTGATACGTCATCACAAAATTATCTTGATCGGGCACGAATCTCGAGGCAAAATCAGTCCGGAAACTTCAAAAGATAATTTCGGGAGCATATGAACTCCGATTTCAGCGAGCTTACAGTCAAACTAAGCGTCTCGGAAATACAAACCCAACGACACCAAGATCAACCCAATCCGAGCCCAAATGAGTCCGAATCAAAGGTTCGAAGCGCTGTTGGGAGGTTCAAACCGCAATTTGAGTTACCAAACGGTCTCCGATTTTGACGAGCTTATACTCGAATCGAACGGTTCGACGAGACAAATCCAACGAGCCCAAGATCATCAAATTCCGAAATCATTAAGGCCTTCAAATGTCCAACGAATGGTGCATGATCGAAGGATTCGATATCGGCCGTCCATTCGGATCACTCCCAATTCTCCCTTGATCTCACGCCTATTTACGGGCTATGCCACTCCAGAAAAACTATAAATAGAGCCCTCATTCTACACCAAAAGGGGGGGAGGGAAGAAAGAGAAGAAGAAGAGAAGGAGAAGGAAAAAGGGGAAAAGGAGATTCCTCACCTCCTCGACCACCGCCGGAGCTCTTCCTGCCGCCTGAAGACGCCGGAACTCTGCCGGATTTTCAGGAAACGCAGGAATTCTGCACAACTTTCACGTGATGCTGAAATCCTTCTCAATTTAGAAGAGAGTTCCCTCCTGACGCCGAAACTCCGCCCAAGTGAAGCCGGAGTTCTCCTCTGCCACCAAAGACGTTGGACTTCTACCCAACGTCGGACCTTCACTCTTCGCCAAGTTTCCACCCGACCCCGGACTTCTACCGGTTATCGGACTTTGCTGGACGTCTATGCGAAAATGCATTTCTTTCCATTGCTGGACTTCTACCTGATGCTGTCCTACTGATCTTCGTCGTCAGACTACAATCCTTCCGACCTCCGTCGCTAGTCGACTACGGTCCTCCTGACTTATATCGCCCGCAGACTACAGTCTTTCCGACATCCGTCGCCCGTTGAATACGGACCTCCTGACTTATGTCGCCCGCCGACTACAGTCCTTCCGACCTCCGTCGCCCGCCGATTACGGTCCTTCTGACTTACGTCGCCCGCCGACTACAGTCCTTCGCCGCCAGTTGACTACGGTCCTCCTGACCTACGTCGCGCGCCGACTACAGTCCTTCAAACAAAGCGAATACGTCGATAATAGCTCTTTGTATTTACATCATGTAATGTGCTCCATAAGATGTACATCAAGCTAAGGCCTTCTCTCAAGGAAGGGCCTCATTTGTAATCGACTTCAAATACTAGTGGATTCGTTCAAACTGGGCTAGGCCCCGTGGTTTTTCCCCCTTTTACAGGGGTTTTCCACGTAAAAATCTTGGTGTCTCATAAATGCTAGACCATCTCTTCTTATCTGCTTGCGTGCCGGATCTTCGTACAATGCTAAGACGATAAATATAATATTTCTCTACCGCCGCGAATACTCCTGGACGCAACAGTTTGGCGCCGTCTGTGGGAAAGTGATTCCCGACTGGAGGGCAACTTTTGCTCCAATCTCAAAAGATCATTCTTATCAACTTTCTGATATCAGTCATTGTTGCATCAGATGCGGACTGGGGGGCAACTTTGACCCCAATTCTGGTCAAAAAGATCCTCCGATGCTTTCTATATCAAGATGATATTTCAAGAATATCCGAGCAAATGCAAGGATACTTCAAATCAATTGCAAGCTTTATACAGTCTCTTATTGGACTTCTACTCATTGGGCAAGGTCTTAACCTCGACCTCAAAAAGACAATAACGGTCTAAAGATAGACTTTCTTCACATTTGATTCGGGATATACGTGGCGTTCGCCCCCCTCCCAATCAAAGCAAAATCAATCCCAGAGGGATTCGATTCGACCTCTTCCATACAGGTTAACGTCGTCGAGCAAAGGCTCCGACATACAACCTCGGAAAGGTCCTACATCCTTGGTGGATTCTCTCGGCCTCTTCCACACAGGTTAACGTCGTCGAGCAGGGCTCCGGCATACAACCTCGGAAAGGTTTCACATCCTTGGTGGATTCTCCCGACCTC
Source organism: Dendrobium officinale (assembly GCA_019514585.1). NCBI lineage: Eukaryota > Viridiplantae > Streptophyta > Magnoliopsida > Asparagales > Orchidaceae > Dendrobium > Dendrobium officinale. The sequence goes on from CM033696.1 coordinate 31,412,336, forward strand.
TTCCACACAGGTTAACGTCGTCGAGCAAAGACTTCGACATACAACCTCGGAAAGGTCTCACATCCTTGGTGGATTCTCCCGATCTCTTCCACACAGGTTAACGTCGTCGAGCAAAGGCTACGACATACAACCTCGGAAAGGTCCTACATCCTTGGTGGATTCTCTCGGCCTCTTCCACACAGGTTAACGTCGTCGAGCAGGGCTCCGGCATACAACCTCGGAAAGGTTTCACATCCTTGGTGGATTCTCCCGACCTCTTCCACACAGGTTAACGTCGTCGAGCAAAGGCTCCGACATACAACCTCGGAAAGGTCTCACATCCTTGGTGGATTCTCCCGATCTCTTCCACACAGGTTAACGTCGTCGAGCAAAGGCTCCGACATGCAACCTCGGAAAGGTCCTACATCCTTGGTGGATTCTCTCAGCCTCTTCCACACAGGTTAACGTCGTCGAGCAGGGCTCCGGCATACAACCTCGGAAAGGTTTCACATCCTTGGTGGATTCTCCTGACCTCTTCCACACAGGTTAACGTCGTCGAGCAAAGGCTCCAACATACAACCTCGGAAAGATCTTACATCCTTGGTGGATTCTCCCGACCTCTTCCACACAGGTTAACGTCGTCGAGCAAAGGCTCTGACATACAACCTCGGAAAGGTCTTACATCCTTGGCAGATTCTCCCGACCTCTTCCACACAGGTTAACGTCGTCGAGCAAAGGCTCCGACATACAACCTCGGAAAGGTCTTAGATCCTTGGTAGATTCTCTCGACCTCTTCCACACAGGTTAACGTCGTCGAGCAAAGGCTCCGACATACAACCTCAAAAAGGTCTTACATCCTTAGCGGATTCTCCCGACCTCTTCCATACAGGACTTTCGTTGAACTTCTGCTCGTCGACGAATTCTCGTCGGTCTTCCACCCGACGTTAAACTTCTACCCGACGTCGGACTCCTCCCTGTCGTCAGACTTATGCTCGCCAGCAGACTTCTACCCGACGTCAGACTTCTGCTCGTCAGCGGACTCCTACCCGACGTCGGACTTCTGCTCGTCAGCGGACTCCTACTCGTCGTCGGACTTCTGCTCGTCGACGAATCTTCGTCGGTATTCTACCCGAAGTTGAACTTCTACCCGACGTCGGACTCCTCCCTGTCGTCAGACTCCTGCTCGTAGGAAGACTCCTATGCATCGTCAGACTTCTGCTCGTCAGCGGACTTCTACTCGTCTCCAGACTCCTGCTCGTCGATGAATTCTCTTCGGTCTTCTACCCGACGTTAAACTTCTACCCGACGTCGGACTTCTGCTCGTCAGCGGACTTCTACCCGACGTCGGACTTCTGCTCGTCGGCAGACTACTACGCGTCATCGGCTTCTCGCAACGCATTCTCGAACTCTCCCCTTTGACTCCACACTCGATCGTTGACTGCTTACGGGCTTCAACTCGATCGTCCATCGCCAGCAAACCTCCGCTTAGATGGAAAAGAAATTTCGTAGGTTTCTATCGCCAGTAAACCGGAGGGAGAAGATGAAATCCCGTTGGTTTCTATCGCCAGAAAACCGGAGGGGGAGAAAGAAATCCCGTAGGTTTCTATCGCCAGTAAACCGGAGGGAGAAGATGAAATCCCGTTGGTTTCTATCGCCAGAAAACCGGAGGGGGGAAAGAAATCCCGTTGGTTTCTATCGCCAGAAAACCGGAGGGAGAAGAAGAAATCCCGTAGGTTTCTATCGCCAGAAAACCGGAGGGGGAGAAAGAAATCCCATTGGTTTCTATCACCAGAAAACCGGAGGGGGAGAAAGAAATCCCGTAGGTTTCTATCGCCAGTAAACCGGAGGGAGAAGATGAAATCCCGTTGGTTTCTATCGCCAGAAAACCGGAGGGAGAAGAAGAAATCCCGTAGGTTTCTATCGCCAGAAAACCGGAGGGGGAGAAAGAAATCCCATTGGTTTCTATCACCAGAAAACCGGAGGGGGAGAAAGAAATCCCGTAGGTTTCTATCGCCAGTAAACCGGAGGGAGAAGATGAAATCCCGTTGGTTTCTATCGCCAGAAAACCGGAGGGGGAGAAAGAAATCCCGTAGGTTTCTATCGCCAGTAAACCGGAGGGAGAAGATGAAATCCCGTTGGTTTCTATCGCCAGTAAACCGGAGGGAGAAGATGAAATCCCGTTGGTTTCTATCGCCAGAAAACCGGAGGGAGAAGAAGAAATCCCGTAGGTTTCTATCGCCAGAAAACCGGAGGGGGAGAAAGAAATCCCATTGGTTTCTATCACTAGAAAACCGGAGGGGGAGAAAGAAATCCCGTAGGTTTCTATCGCCAGTAAACCGGAGGGAGAAGATGAAATCCCGTTGGTTTCTATCGCCAGAAAACCGGAGGGGGAGAAAGAAATCCCGTAGGTTTCTATCGCCAGTAAACCGGAGGGAGAAGATGAAATCCCGTTGGTTTCTATCGCCAGAAAACCGGAGGGGGAGAAAGAAATCCCGTAGGTTTCTATCGCCAGTAAACCGGAGGGAGAAGATGAAATCCCGTTGGTTTCTATCGCCAGAAAACCGGAGGGAGAAGAAGAAATCCCGTAGGTTTCTATCGCCAGTAAACCGGAGGGAGAGGAAGAAATCCCGTTGGTTTCTATCGCCAGTAAACCGGAGGAAGAGGAAGAAATCCCGTAGGTTTCTATCGCCAGAAAACCGGAGGGAGAAAGAAAGAAAAATTGCAAGTTTCCTAAGGGCCTGGGAGGCCTATTTATAGGTTTTGGAGAGAAAGGAGGGAAGTTATTGCCATTTTTAAAATTTCCCTATTTTTCTAAATTTCTTCTGAATTTTTCGGAATTTTTTGGGCTAAAAATGATCAAAAAACGCCTATTTTCGGCAAGTGGGACCCACTTAAGGCGGTGGCAGCGGAACTGCACCCAAAATCCGTGTGGACAGCACATTGATTGCGACCCGCAGCGCGCGGATCGCGCACGTCGCGCGATGGACGGTCGCGGATCGCGCGCAGCAACCAGCGAATCCGCATTCGCGCGGCACAGGCACCAGCAGCCTTGGCGCGGGCGGCCTTGGCGCGGGCAGCTCAGGCGCGGGCTGCCCAGGTGCGCAGCACCCGATCGCGCCCAAGGCAGGCGCGGGCGAGCCCAGCGCGGGCTCGCGTGACTGCTGCGGCCGCGGTTCGATCCCTCCGGCGCGGCGGCGGCGGCCGGCCGGCCGGCCGGTCCGGCCGGTTCGGCTGCCCGATACGTTTTGGGTCCGTTTTTTTTTTCGCCCCGGGAAGGTCCGATTCGAACTTTTTGGGTCCCCGAACACGTTTTTTTTTTTGACGTTTCGGACTCGATTTCGACACTTTCGAAGCTCAACGGGGACTCTACGACCAAGTTCGAGCAAGCATTTAATTTTTGGGATGCAATCTTTTGCGTTTCGGCTAAAAACAAATAGTTAACACATATTTTCGGACCTCTGAAGCTACGACGTCCAAAAATAGGGGGGCAACTGATACGTCATCACAAAATTATCTTGATCGGGCACGAATCTCGAGGCAAAATCAGTCCGGAAACTTCAAAAGATAATTTCGGGAGCATATGAACTCCGATTTCAGCGAGCTTACAGTCAAACTAAGCGTCTCGGAAATACAAACCCAACGACACCAAGATCAACCCAATCCGAGCCCAAATGAGTCCGAATCAAAGGTTCGAAGCGCTGTTGGGAGGTTCAAACCGCAATTTGAGTTACCAAACGGTCTCCGATTTTGACGAGCTTATACTCGAATCGAACGGTTCGACGAGACAAATCCAACGAGCCCAAGATCATCAAATTCCGAAATCATTAAGGCCTTCAAATGTCCAACGAATGGTGCATGATCGAAGGATTCGATATCGGCCGTCCATTCGGATCACTCCCAATTCACCCTTGATCTCACGCCTATTTACGGGCTATGCCACTCCAGAAAAACTATAAATAGAGCCCTCATTCTACACCAAAAGGGGGGGAGGGAAGAAAGAGAAGAAGAAGAGAAGGAGAAGGAGAAAGGGGAAAAGGAGATTCCTCACCTCCTCGACCACCGCCGGAGCTCTTCCTGCCGCCTGAAGACGCCGGAACTCTGCCGGATTTTCAGGAAACGCAGGAATTCTGCACAACTTTCACGTGATGCTGAAATCCTTCTCAATTTAGAAGAGAGTTCCCTCCTGACGCCGAAACTCCGCCCAAGTGAAGCCGGAGTTCTCCTCTGCCACCAAAGACGTTGGACTTCTACCCAACGTCGGACCTTCACTCTTCGCCAAGTTTCCACCCGACCCCGGACTTCTACCGGTTATCGGACTTTGCTGGACGTCTATGCGAAAATGCATTTCTTTCCATTGCTGGACTTCTACCTGATGCTGTCCTACTGATCTTCGTCGTCAGACTACAATCCTTCCGACCTCCGTCGCTAGTCGACTACGGTCCTCCTGACTTATATCGCCCGCAGACTACAGTCTTTCCGACATCCGTCGCCCGTTGAATACGGACCTCCTGACTTATGTCGCCCGCCGACTACAGTCCTTCCGACCTCCGTCGCCCGCCGATTACGGTCCTTCTGACTTACGTCGCCCGCCGACTACAGTCCTTCGCCGCCAGTTGACTACGGTCCTCCTGACCTACGTCGCGCGCCGACTACAGTCCTTCAAACAAAGCGAATACGTCGATAATAGCTCTTTGTATTTACATCATGTAATGTGCTCCATAAGATGTACATCAAGCTAAGGCCTTCTCTCAAGGAAGGGCCTCATTTGTAATCGACTTCAAATACTAGTGGATTCGTTCAAACTGGGCTAGGCCCCGTGGTTTTTCCCCCTTTTACAGGGGTTTTCCACGTAAAAATTTTGGTGTCTCATAAATGCTAGACCATCTCTTCTTATCTGATTGCGTGCCGGATTTTCGTATAACGCTAAGACGTTAAACTAAATATTTCTCTACCGCCGCGAATACTCCAGGACGCAACAATTATAATCGAGAAATTTAAAATTAAATAAAAAAAACTGTTCCAAATGACACCTGCTATACATTTCACTTTTTTACAGTTTGTTTAAACTATTAAATTTTTTAATAGATATAATGCGCTACATTTTAACAAAATTAAATAACAAGCCATTTTTTAAAAAATAAAAAAAAAATACAAAACTGTGCAAACTCGCCAAATAACTGAGAAAGCTTCTCAGTACTAAAAAAATAGATGGACATATATATATATATATATATATATATATATATATATATATATATATATATATATATATATATATATATATATATATATATATATAAAACTAAATAACTCAAAAGTATTTTCTTTACACTACTTTGTGTTATGTTTCTTTTTCATCAAATCAAATAACGCTGTAAAATTTTGAGTGTTATATAGTGACATAAATGAGTTAAATTGATTCACGAGCTTGCCCAAAGTTGACTCAATAAATAGCCCACCAGCTTAACTTATTGAGCTTTGAGGCTGAGCATATTTTAGTACTAATTATATAATCAATCAGAAGTTGGAGCAAAACCGGCAAAGTCCTACAAAGTGCAAAGTCTTGAAGGTTTTTCTTCTACTTCAATGGGCTAAAATCAAGGTCAAATTTGGCTTGGCTTTAGTTCCGGGCCTTCCAGCGACGGGATTTAGTTTGTTGTTCTTCCTCCTCAGTGCAAATTTCTGAGGTGAGAATATATTCCTTTTCGTCCTTATTTGAACTCAATTTGTTGTTTCTTGTAAATCCTAAACAGTAAAATGTGACTTTTAGTATGTCAATGAAAAAGCCAAAGACCAAAATAGCAAAACAAATATTCTAAAAAAGAAAGAAATCTATAGTGTATTTCACATGGGATTGGCTATTTTGCATTTTTTTCTCCTATCTGGAAATTGTGATAGCATTGGGCTGGTCTAATTCGATTCTTCCTTATTACATGCGGACGACGTATAATACGTCTGGACGTCAATTAAGAGCCGCCACGTCACCCAATACACATTGTATTGCTGCTGGACGCATTTGACGTCCGCACGTAATAATCTCTCTATCTGTTGAACTTTTATTTGGTCTGGTGAACGTACGCTCCTCTACGTTCGGCCACCAATATTTTAGCGACACGTAGCATGAAGAAAAGTCGCCGATCCGACCCGCTCTTTTTTGGGTTCTAGCACGTGCGTTTTTTTAAATCCTTGACGAGCCGAACAACATCACATAACCTTTTAGATATATTTCAAATACCTAGCAAAATACCGAGTTGTACCTAGTTTTTTCTAGCAATACCGAGCAAATGCCTAGCAATACCGAGCAAATCCCTAGCAATACTGAGCAAATCCTGAGCAAATACTGAGTTATACCGAGTTTTTTCTAGCAATACCGAGCAAATACCTAGCAATACCGAGTAAATCCCTAGCAATACCGAGCAAATCCTGAGCAAATACCGAGTTGTACCGAGTTGTAGAAAAACTCGGTACAACTCGGTATTTGTATAGTTTTGGTCTTCAAAGAGCGGTATTTCTCATTTTTGCAAAGCAATACCGAGCAATACCGAGAAAATCGCGAACAAGCATTCCCGGGTTCCGCTCTGGGTCAAGTCGTCGGGCCGCGCGGTAAAGAGTAAGAGCACGTGGCGACATGTTATTGACGCCGAACGTACCTCTACGTCGGGTCAGAGGATGTAATAATTTTAGTATTAGGTTCGGAACATTTAATCATTAAGAATCTAATTTGAGTCATCCAAATTTAGGCCATTTGAGCTCGACACGCTTACACCCTTAATATTATATAAATATAAAATGTAACTATCAGATTCATAAAGTTATAAAAATTTTACATGGTGTAATTAAAAAAAAATAACTAATAACCAGATGAATTTCACACTTCAACTAAAAAAACACATATGGCCGGCAACTCTCCTGGTCTCAGAATATATTTTTTTATCTCGCTCAAATTATGAGATAACAAATTAAATAACCTCAGATAATTATTTTAACACAGTCCGGTAACAGCCAGGCGATGCCGCCATTTGTCGCCCTTCTCACCGCGGACCGAAAGTTGCTGATGAAATCTCCGCCGGCATTCGAATTTTCTCGCTCCAAGCCTTGGACTCCAGAAACAGCTGTGAAATCTTCCCCTGAACCCAACTCATCCCCGGCCTCTTCGCCGCGTCACCCTCCACGCACCGAAGCGCCACCACCATCATCTTCTCCGCCACTTCCAATGGAAACGAATCCTTCAACCTCCGATCCACCCACCGACGAACCCTCCCCAACCTCTCAACCACCGCCGTCACCGAATCCATAGCCGGCGATCCCTCCTCCTCCCATGCTGCCGCCCCAACTACCTCCCTCGCCGTCTCGATTAGAGAAACCCATTCATACCTCTTTTCTTTTCCGGCGCCTAATCTATACTTGACCGGCTCATCACCGGAAATCAACTCCAGGACCACAACCCCAAACGCAAACACATCCGATTTCCTCGTAACACTTCCCCCAGCAATCACCTCCGGCGCCAAATACCCCCTGGTCCCCTCAATCTTCACCGACCGGCTGTCCGTTCTCATCATCTTCTTGATTTTAATATCCCCAGCAAGGAAGGCTGCGCCGAAGTAGCAGATCTTGGCGTTGAATCCGCTCTCAGAGACGATGACTGCAGAGCTTTTGATGCGATTATGAACGAATCCGCCGCCACCGGCGTGTTGGTGGATGTAATCGAGGCCCTGTGCGAGATCAGCGGCGACCTGCATTCGGGAGATCCAGGACGAGAGAGCGGTGAATGTAGGGTTTAGCGGGTTACGGAGGCAGGAGGAGAGAGAAGCTCCGGGGACGAAGTCGTAGACGAGGTGGATGTTGTCGGCGCATACAGAGGCACCGAGGATGCGAACAAGGCTGCGGTGGTGGCTCTTGCAGACGTCGGCGAGCCGGATTGAGAGGGCTTCGGGATCTCCGCGGAAGGGACGTCGGTAGACGAAGACATCGCAACCACGTAGGGAGCAGCGGTAAGAGGAAGAGGAGATGTGCTTGGCAACGGGATTGATAGTGGCGGCGGATATCTCGGCGTTAGAGTATAGAGTCGGGGTGTCGGAGAGGGAGGAACGGAGGCTGGCAAGGGAGGAGATGCTCCTTGAGGAAGAGGAGTTGGTGCGTCGGTCGCCGGCGATGGAAGTATTGGTGACGCTGAAGAATATCGTTGGGGAGGCACCGCCGGAGGTGGAGGATGGGGTGTGGACCGTTTGCTTATTGGACGAGATGGGGCGGGGCTGGGAAGCGTGGGCATCTCGGCGGGCTTTGCACATGGGAGCGCCAAGCGGTACTGGAAGGAAAAGAAATTGTTGCAGGATATCTTTCTATTTATATTAAAATTTAATGTTATAAAATTACGTGACTTTAGTTTTAAAAAATATCATTTGTTCTAAATAATATAATAAAATAATAACAATTTTAAATATATGTAATTAAAAATAAATATCATATATAAAAAAATTTTCATAAGCATACAGGTACTTTTATAAATAAACTATGACGACAATCAATGCCTTGGATGGTCAACACTCAACAAACCCTTCGGTTGGTTGAGCTTAATTTATAACATTTCTTAAGTATGATTTTTTTTATTATTATATACATATCTAAAGATTTTTTTTTTTCTTTTGACTCTATTTTATGCCCCTCTTGTAATTCTGCGAGCATATAGCTCAACTACTTTCAAAGAATTGCTACTACCTCAAGTACAGTATGGGTCGATTTTGATTTAGGATCTTTTTGGAATGGTTGTAGTAGTGTCTTATAAAATTGATGATACAATTATTGTGATGAAAGTAATTTAGCTCTCCAATTGCAAGAAATATTTTTTAATATAAAAATTTCTAAAAAATTATGAGAAAACAACTAAAAAGTATTATCCAAATAAAATTATGATGATTTTTATTACTTTGTTATTTTAATTTGAGTTCAAATAATTTGCATAAAACAAAATAGGATTTTAATGATAGAATTCTAATAAAATTTTGATGGTTAAAAAATTACTTCATTTAAAATATAAGAGTTTCATACAAGCCTATTTGAGTATCTAAGAGAAACTCACCAGAACTTGTTAATTTTGATCAAAATTCATAAAATTAGTATGATTTGTAGTTTTAACTTATGAGAATTAATTAAATTAAATTCCCCAATTTGATTGAATTTTTGTATTATTTTACATCTTAAATTAAAAGAGAAGAAAATACCAAAATTACTTAATTTAATCCCATAATTTTGCTAAGCGTGTGAAAGCGTTGGCGATGGCGTCAAGTTGCATTTCCTTAGTTTTCTTTTAATTAGAAAATATATTATCTTCCATTTGAATTTGTCAAAGTAGCTCGTGGTCAATTTAGTAAATTAATGAAATTCCTTACGACTTCTTGGAAAGTCAACTCTGTTTTTTGTCGACCATCTGCCTACCCTGAATAGTCACGTTTGAGATTTATCCTTCAAAAACAACTATTTTACTGCTTCCTAAATTTTATTTTTAGTACAAAAAATTCTTAAAAGTATAAAAAACAATTATCTAACGCTGTTCGAAACGAAACCTTAATTCATAAATAGAAGTGGCATAATCAATGTATGAGAGATATAAAGTTTAATGTATTAATTACTTAAAAAAAAAGTTTAACGTCTTAACTTTGTACAAAGATCTAGCACACAAACAAATATAAGAGTAGGATGTAGCAATCATAAGTACACCAAAATTTTTACGTTAAAATCCAAAAATGGAAAAAAATCATTGGGTCTAACCCAACTTGAATGAATGCACTAGTATGAATGATTGATTATAAATGATGTCCTTTTTCAGATGAGATAGGACTCAATATATCAAATACATATTGTAGAGAGCATATTACAACATGGCAACTAGTCTTAATAGATTGTTGTTTTTTTTTAATTGTTTAGTCAATAGGGTTGTAGTGAGCATACTGCGGAGATTAGAATGACCGTAGTCGGCATACGATGATAGTTCGAGATATTGTAGTTGACAGTCAAAGGTGGTCATCATGGGCATAGTCAATGGGCGATGATGGTCGGAGGGACCGTAGTTGGCAAGCGATGGTGGTCTGAGGGGCCGAAGTAAATGGGTGACGGTGGTCGGATTTGACTATAAGCATGTCATATTTTGATATTATTTGATCATCCAATTAATGCTCTAAAGATTTCAAGTAGGCTTTGATCATTTGATTTGGGCTTATTTGGCCTCAAATTTGGACTGAGTTTGGTGTCGTTGAGTTCATCTCCTTAAGATGTTTCATTCGACTAGAAGCTTGCTAAAATAGGAGCTTGGATGATCCTGAATTTAATTTTGGAAGTTTATGATTCATATTTACATCGAGATTCGTGCCCGATCAAAGCTAATTTTGATGACGTATCAATTGCCCGCCCTATTTTCGGACATCTAAACATGTGGATTCCGAAACTATGTATTTGATCCTTTCAAGCTGCTTGTGATTGAAAATTACAATTACGAGGAGTGGCGAACTTTTATTTGGTCCGGTGTAAGGATGCAGAGGAACATCCGGTCGTAGGAAAAACTCGGTACACCTCGGTATAGGCGGGATTTTGCCTACGACCGGATGTTCCTCTGCATCCGATCGGAGGACGTAATAATTGTTCAAGAGTGTGCACCTTCTTGACTTATAGAGGGATAGAGAATCATTGTGACGGTTGTAAAATTTTATTTATAATTGGTCAGAGAGACCATAGATATGTAAACAATATTTATATTCGAATATTTAATGTGTATTTACGAGCCTAATACAATTATTTTCTGGTCAATTAATTTTGGAATACATTCGTCCATATTATATCAAAATATTCTTTATACTTATCAATAATTATTAAAAGATGTTTTTACTAGAATTTTATGGAATGACAAAATTAATCGCTATTATCAAATGTGTATAAATAGTATGTGTTTAAACCGCTGTAATAGGTCCTAAAAAGTGCGGCAAAAACTTGATTTATTAGTAGTGCTAGGATATTGTTTACTTTTTTTTTGGGAAATTTACATACATACCACTTTATAACATCTTATTTACATATCTAACATCTAAAACTTTAATATTACATGCATACCACCTGTAATATTAAAGTTTTAGATGTTAAATATGTAAATAGAATAGTATTAAATGGTATGTATGTAAATCTCCCTTTTTTTATTTTTTTATTTAAGATATTGTTTACTACGGTCAATGTAAGATTATATGATAAATACAATGTATTAGAGAATCATGTTCTCCAATAAATATTATATAATAAATTTATCAGTCATAACTGTCACCAAATTATCATTACAATATATAATAGTTGGAATAAATTTAAAAAACAGTATCACATTAATATGGTTAATACTGTTTCAATGTTTTTTTTTTTTTAATACTGTTTCAATATATAGATTAATAAGTAATATATTTTTTATCATATTAAACTACGGGAATATAAAGTGATGACTGCTATAAAAGAGTATATATTATAATTTAAACTATAATATCTGGCGAATTATAAGTTAATCAGGCTTGATATGATATACAATTATGAATTATCACTTATTAAATGATTTTTTAATAAAAATAATTTTGAAAAAAAATCATTAAAACTGTTTTAAAAAATTATTAAAAAATTTCTAAAAGTTTATAAAATGTTCAGAAAATTCATAGAAAATTTTGAAAAAAAAAAACTTTTTATCTTCTCTATTGCCTCCTCGATTTGAATAAAATATTAATTTTTCTATTATTAATATATAAATTGATTTGTTGCCTTTTAAAATTTTCAAAAAATTATTAAAAATTTTCTAAAATTTAATAATAAAAAATTCTTTTCATCTCTCCTCTTCCTTGCATCTATAAATAGCACCTTGGGGTAAGGGGAAAAGCACAATATTTTGTGTCGGTCCAAGCCCTCTCTTTGGATTAGTGGCTCGGGGATTGTGAGCAGCGAACAAAACCTTCTTCTCTTGTGCCGGCCTTAACATTCATGTGGATTGATAGCTTGAGGAGCGTAGGTGGTGATGAAAGCGAATGTTGGTGGTGATCAAAGTCTAGTTCTCTTGTATTGGTCCAAATTTTTTCTTGGATTGGTATCTTGGATAATGTTGGTGGTGATCAAAGCATTGATCCAAATTTTTCCTTAGATTAATAGCTTGGAGAATGTTGGTAGTGATCAAAGCCGGGTTCTCTTGTGTTGGTCCAAATTTTTCCTTAGATTGATAACTAAGAGAATATGGTAGCAATGAAAGCCCAATTTTCTTACAAAAGTTAGAAACGACCTAAGGGTGGCCTCTCTCAAGAAGAGATTTGACAGCAGCAATGCTGTCACGACCCGACCCGACGGGGACGGATCCCGCCCGAGCCGGATCGCGACAGAACCTTCTTATCCAGGATCTGGCTTTGGAATTTGGTTACTGAACTGAATCTTCCAAATTACTCAACTCAACAGACATACAAACACAGAACAACAGAGCTACTATAAGTCACCAAATGCAGCGGAACAAAACATCTATATTTTATTTCTTCAAAACAATCATCTACAAATACGGTACATGACTAGCAGAATAAACACAGAAGAAAAGCCATGACCGTACAAAAATCAAAAGTATACCTATACTGATCAAATTCTGAATCTACTCCTGGACTTCCTTCCCTTTCCCAGAACCTGAAAACCACCAGAAAACAAGGGTGAGCTCAACAGCTCAGCAAAGCAACAAACCACCTATCTAAACTCTCAGAATCCAAAACCACACTCATCAGACAGAAATCAGATCAGAAATCGGAACAGAATCGTACAGAGATCAAATCAGACATATCAGAACGAAACAGAACAAATCAGAACAGATACGGACAGATCACATCAGAATCAGAGTCGTACAGATTAGAATCAGAACGGATTAAATCAACAGAGTCAGAACCGTACAGACATCAGAAATTCAGATTATATCAGAACAGAATTGTACGGAAACAGAAGTCGTAAGACAGAATAGAATCAGACATATCACATCAACAGAAGCAGAAATCAGAATTGCAGATCGTATCAACAGAACAGATATCAACAGAACAGATATCAACAAAGCAGATACGGAACTCAGATATCAACAGAACAGCTTCAGAAATCAGATATCAGATATATATATATATAATAGCTAAACTAAACTAAACAGAATCACTACGGATTCTAACCCTTATGTCTCCCTTGTGCTCACGGCACCAGAAATTCGATGAATAATTAATAGCTAAGCTAAATGTGCTAAATGTGCTCACGGCACCAGAATAATCCTCGGATCCGGGACAAAACAGAAATTTCTCCAACTTGAGCTCAACTAAAATTTTCCCATACACTAACTGAATCTCATAGGATCCAGGCCCTTTATAGCTCCCTTTTATAGCTTATATACATAGCATTTCAATTCAGAAGAAATCCGGGCAATTCAGAAATCAGACAAAAATCGGGCAGCACAACGGCAGTAGACAGAATTTACACAAAATTTCCTGCAAAGAAAATTTACCAAATTCGCACAGAATATAGATAATCACATTCCAGAACACTTATTATACTGCACAGAGAATTTATCATTTCACAGAAAATTGTAGTCTACGAAAAACTCCGCCGAATCAAAAATACCCGGACAAAAATCTTCGAAAAATAACCAAAATGTGCACACTCGGCACGTCAACAATATACGGAAAGTTACGCGGTAAAAACTGAACCAATCAAAAGATACGGACGAAAAACCGTAACGGAAACAAAATCCGGACAGAATATACCGCCAAACTCGACGGTTCTGAAAATTGAGAAAGGCGGAATGTGCCTTACCTCGCGTACAACAATATTCTGAACAGTCACTTCGGACGAAAACGGCTCCGCGTCGTCCGAAAATCAACTTTTCTCTAAAATCTCTCGAGTTTCTCTCTCCTCAGATATTTTTATTTTTAATTTCTGATTTTCTCTCTCTTCAAAACGACTGATTTCAGCTTTATAACCTTCAGATCGGCCCGGCCGATCGCCAGATAGTCCCGGGACGATCAGACCAAAATTCGATCGTCCCGATCGCCGTGGACAATTCCCAGAACTATTCTCAGGCCGATATTTTCTACAGTGCCGATCGGCCTGGACGATGTCCAAATCGGCCTAGACGATATGTACAAAAACCACCTGAAGCAAAACTGGGCAAAATCTGGAGCAAAACTTACAACTGATCGTCCCAGGACGATCCAGATCGTCCTGGACGATCCTGGAGCAGATTTTGATATTACAAATGCCTGGAAGAAAATTCGGCGATAACCAACAAATAGGCAAAATTCCATTAATGACCGAAGACAATCAATGAACATGCATAATCCTGACAATGGTTTACATTTGGAAAGAGATCCGACAATCATAAGTTGATCCTTTGACGCAGGAAGTCAGACAGTATTTTGATGAAATCATAATGAAGGTGGTTAGATGACATTTCGATCTTGGCAATCAGGTGGTGAGCTGATGGCAATTTTCAAGCTATATTTTGTTGGAAATAGTAGGTATGCATGCTAACGGGGGCAGATAGTCGATAACATGATGGAGAGAATTGAATATTATATTGACTTCAACAATCTTGCAGCATATTCGTCATGGTGTCAATTAAGTGGAGGTTTGATGGTGGTTTGTAATAAGCTTTATAATGTGTTGATTATTGCTCCATAGAGGTCCGATATGGGACGTGCATGATCCTCCATTGCAGGAGAGAATAGTGCCTTTCAGGATAGAGATCATATCATTGAATGATATAGAAGAGTTCAAGGAGTCCTTGACTTGTCATCAAGAAATCCACAATCATATCCAAGTGGTTCATGATAAGTTGTCTGATTGTCCAAAGCATTGATGAAGGCTTTGCTTACAGCTTCTTAAAAGGAAATCGATGGGAAGTTCGTAAAATTGGACTTGTAATTGAATGGCTAACTCTAGGGGTGTCAATTCGGTTTGATGGGTCGGATTCGGGTTGAACCCGAGTTGACTCGGATCTAAACGGGTCAACCTGAACCCGACCCAATTTAGCAAACATGTTAGATATTTCAATCCGTACCCGACCCGTGCGGGTTACCAGGTCATCTCTCAATATCAATATCAATATCTTAGAAATTTTTATATGAAATTGATGTTTACTTAAAGTAATGAATACTTATATATGAACTCATTTCAAATTTCTTTATGCATTGCTTAGATAAGTTTTGATTTATTACTCTCGAGTTAGAATAGTTATAATAGAGGAATTTATTCAGCATTTATTATTCTGATAAATGTAATTCTTCTGAGGCTTTTTAGCCTTCCAAGTTTTTTAGTGTACCAGTGTCTTTTGAGGCTCTTAGCCTTCTAAGATTTTTGATATATCTATACTTTTTTAGGTTTTTAATACATGCTTTTTGAGGCTCTTAGCTTTCGATTGTCTTTGATTGAGGGGTGACTCTGTCAACCACTTACTCTCATGTAGTCTTTTTAGTGAGAATCTTATCCACTGATAGCTTTCCTTTGAGGCTACCTCATGGGCAGACATTCCTAGGGTTATTTGATAGAGTGTTACTCATTTGCATTAAAAATGCTAACAAAATTCATAAGGAATGTTTGACCTATTCGAGGTTGTTTAATATAACATTTTCTGATGACATTAACTTGTATGGAAGCGGCCGAGAGAATCCACTAAAGATATTTGACTTATCTAAGATTATTTATCATAGTGTTACTCAATGACGTTAACTTGTATGAAGAAGTTGAATAGAATCCCCTTGGGATTGACGTAATTTGATTGATAGGGGGTGAATTCCGTATATATCTCGAATCAAACGTGACAATAAATATTTCTTTAGAATGTTATTGCCTTTTTGAGATCGAAATTAAGACATTGCTCAAAGAATAAAGGTCCAGTTGGAAACTGCATATGCCTTAAAAATTTTCTTGAAACATTCTTGCATTTATTGAAAGCTTTATGAAAATTGATTGTCAATGACATTATCTTGGACATTGAAAATATTAGAAAAAAAAAACTTTTTTTTTGCCTCTTCGCATTGGAAGTTACAAGCAAGCCCCAGCCACCCCCCCCCCCCCCCCCCCCCCCCTAGTTCAAATTTGCTTTCACAAAATTGATACAACATTAGTTGATAGTTGAGGGGCGATAGAAAATTGCATAAGTTTGCACCATAGCTACGAATCATTTCTCACAGATGACGTTAAATTGTTGCGTCTAGGAATATTTGTGACAGTTGAGAGATATAAAGTTTAACGTCTTAACTTTGTATGAAGATCCAACACACAGACACATACAAGAAAAGGGTCTTGCATTCATAAGAGACACCAAGATTTTTATGTGAAAAACTCTAAAAAGGAAAAAAAAAAAAAAACAATGGGGCTTGGCCTAGTTTGAATGAATCCAGCAATATATGATTGATTACAAATGATGTCCCTCCTCAGAGAAGGGCATTGGCTCAATATATAAAATACATCTTGCATGGAGCATACTATAACATGGCAGTTGTTCTTAAGAGAGTATTGACATTTTTGTTAGTTTAGTCAGTAGGGTTGTAGTCGGCGAGCTACAGAGCTTGGAAGGATCGTAGTCCGCAGGCGATGATGGTCTGAGAGACCGTGGTTGGAAAGCGAAGCTAGTCGTAGTTGCTATAGTTAACTAGTGATAGTGGTCAAAGGGACCGTAGTCGGCAGACGATGGTGGTTTGAGGAACTGTAAATGGCGGGCGATGATGATCCGAGGAATTATAGTCAATGGGCAATGGTGGTTGGAGGGATCATAGTCAATGGGAGACGGTGGTCTAAGGGACTGTATTCAACAAGCAATGATGGTCCGAGGGACCATAATTGGCTAGCAACGGTGGTTGGAGAGATTGTAGTCGCTGGGTGACGGATGTCGGCAAGAACTCCAATGGTGGCAGCAATAGATGGAGAGTGTAAGAGAGCTCTTAAGCTTGCTCATTTCCTCCTCCCCCTTATGAGAAGAATGATGGGTTGTTCATAATTTTTTGGTAGTGACATGAATAGTAAATATAGAGAATCAAAGGTAGGTTGGGAGTGTTTCATCGAACGATTGATATTAGTTCTTGATCATAGAGCATTTATTAATCATTTGAGTGCTTTAATGATATCAGAATTGAGTTATCTTGGGCTTGTTGGACCTGTCTCATCAAGACGCTCGATTCGACTATAAGCATGTTATATTTAAATATCATTTGACCATCCAATTAATGCTCTAAACCTTTCAAGTTGACTTTGATCCTTTGATTTGAGCTCATTTGGGCTCAGATTGTATTGATTTAGGTGTCGTTGAGTTCATCACCTTGAGATGTTTCATTTGACTTTAAGCTTATTGAAATTAGTGCTTAGATGATCTTGAATTTAATTTTAGAATAATTCATATTTGCATCAAGATTTGCGCCTGATGAAGCCGATTTTTTGTGACGTATCAAGGTTGATGATGATGACCCTCGTCGATTGGAATTTTTATTTGGTGCGGACTCCGAACGTAGTTATACATCCAGAATCCAATAAAATTGCAGCACATGTATCCCGATGACCCCACTACACGACTCGATGAAAAAATAAAAATTAGCGTGTTCTTTCCAACATCCCGTGAGGCTCGACGTATACGCGAAAATTGAAAAAAAAAAAAAAAAAAAAACCAGCAATATCTATCTAGGTTTTTTATGATTGTAAACAATTTTACTCATTTGAGATAGATTTTCTACTCGGAAGAAAACTGAGAAAGAGAAGAGAGATGTTATGAAGTTGGATTCGGAGAGCCAAATAAAAATTACACGTGGCCCGATTTTAATTTACTGGCTTCCGAACTTAACGTCCCAGAGTCCGCACCGAATAAAAAGGCCTAAAAATTCGGTCCATCGAGCTCCTGCCGATCACAAGCGAGGAGCAGTTCGATCGGATCCTGGCGGAGGCCAAGCAGCATGAGGTATCGTTGATCGTCCTCTGGTTTTCTTCAAAACCCCACTCTTTTGATTTTTTACTCAATTTCTGTAGAGTGAAAATGGCATTTGCGTAAGCTGCTTAGGGCTTGCTCATTTGTTTGCTTGTGCGTATAAAACATGTATGATTTCGGTTTCGGAGGATATTTTTTGGAGTTAACATATAATATTGATTTTTAGGGTTTAGGTAAAATGATAGAATCTGCTAAATTTATCTCTTTTCAAAAGATTATTTTGTAATTTCAAAAGAGAGCTTGTAGTTCTATGCCAATCTTCATTTCATCCTTCTATGCTGCCAATGAGTTGGTTGGTCCTTAACTCCTTTTACACCATTGGTATCATCAATGTCAACTATTTGTTATCTATATTAGTTAATGAAATATGAATCATCCATTCCATCCACAAATATTAAAAGAGCAGGTGCCAAATACTCACTAATCTTGATTTTTCTTTAGAGAAAGATCCTTAAGGAGTTCTCTATAATTCATTGCTACTCTCATCTTAGGTCAATAATTAGCAGCTTAGTCTTGAAGGAGCACTTTGTATATCCATCCACAAATGGTCAAACAAAACAAAAAATCGAACAAGAAGGAAGCTTATACATATCAGCAAATTACAACTGAAACTAAAATATAAACTATTTTTTGTCTATGATGGAAGCATAACGCTTTAAACGAAATTATTCTATGCGGATACGCACATTATCTGGAGGCGAATCAGAATAGACCACGTTACTTTTTTTATGTGTACCATGGTAGTGTACCGGGTGACGTGGCATGTTCTTATTCGTCACAGGATGATTAGGTGTCCGCACAGAATAATTTTTCGTATATGGATAGGGCTATTGCATAATAACTGCAGTTAAGCATGTTAGTTCTTCTCATTTAAACTCAGTTAATAAATAAATGAGTACTAATTTTACATTATTTGAACAAAGAAACTCATTTACAAAAATACAATCATGCTGTTTAGGCATTCCTAATTGTTGAACTTTGCTGTATCTGACTATCCAGACAAGAATTCTACGAGCATTTTCCCTACACGAACAATTCTAAAGCATAAGCTTTCAGACATTTAATTCCTTGAGACAGTGACCATACAAAAAAAGGCAATGCAGCGAGAAAGCATGCCATATAAAATGAGAACAATTATACAAAGGGCCCAATCATTGATATCATAATCACTTTGCATCATAGAACCACACCTAGTTATCAGCCATACTCCAGAATACCTGTAATATAGAAGGGGGTCATAATTTATAAATAGAAACATAGAAAACATAGAAAATAAACCAAATTTCAAAATAAGATGGGAATGGTTATGTAATAATATATGTGCATGTTAGGAATAATATATATTTGTTGACCTTCCTCTATGATTCTCCTAGAACTTAGGGCTCCTTACCGTATGTAGAAGTCACATCTAGGATTTTCCTTCGGTGTACGCCGGATGACACAATATCGACTCAACTTCGTTCGTATTGATTTGATCTCAATTGAATAGGTTTACACCAAATTGAATTTAATTAATTCGACTTCAAATTAATGAAGGCCAACTCAATCTAAATTATGTTAATTCATGCCATGTCAGTTAGTTCGATTCAATGTAGGGTCCGTTCGACTCAACTCGTGTTTATTCGACCTCGACGCCGTCGTCGACCCATTAAATTGAATCGAGCCCAACCAAAATTAACCAGAATTAATTTAAGTTTAATAAAATAAGTTTAATTAGGTGACGTCGAGTCGATTCGACTCTCGACGAGAATATAAAAATTTTAATCCACCATATTTATTGTGTTTAGACTCGATATAAAACAAATTAAATTAACTCAAATGGACTGTGTTAAATGAGCCCAAATCTAAATCTAAACGAAGTTTGATTGATTAATTCAATTTTATTTAGCCAATTAAATCCTCTTAATTTAGCAACTCAAATTTCAGCCCTTTGATTTGGATCTAGAGGAAGGGGTAAGATAGATTTTTTTTTCTTCCTTAATAGGTATTAGGGCATAAGGGGGGTGAGGGGCTGATCCATGTTCGCAACCGATCTCTCCTTCTCCTCTCTCAGCTCTTCCTCTGGTTCTCTCTTACGCACAAAATTGCCTTCAGCTTGTAAGTTGTTTTTATTTCTATTATATTCCATGAAGAGTTAATTTCTTCTCAACTATAAGATCTTCATCACCATATGAATATGTATTGTGCACTTTTCTTTCCTCAACTTTATATGAATTATAATAATGAGTACATGTATATGGTTGATACAAAGAAGTAATGAATTATATATTCTTAGATATATTTCCTACCATTCTTTTTCTTTAAAATCCCTATACTTTCTTGGATTGATTTTGAAATGGGTTTCTCACTGTTTTTGTGTAAAAATCTCTATAAGTTTTGGATAGATTCCTTGTTGTTTCTATGCAATAATCCTTACAGCTTTTGTATAATTTCCTTACTGATTTAGTGAGAAGTTGATGCAGATTTTGAATGGGTTTCTCACTGTTTTTTGTGTAAAAATCCTTACAACTTTTGGATATTTTTCTCACTATTTTTTATGAGAAATTGATACCGATTTTCATCAAATAATTTATCTATTTTTTAAGTATTTCCTTACTATTTTTTAAGCAAAATGGCTAATGAGGATGATGATGATGGTTTACCAACTTAAAACCAATATAATGCATTAAAGGTGCGAAAGAAGATGAAATTAATCAAACCTTTCAGCATTGACAACAACAAATGCTTCCAATGCCCACTTTGTGTAGCATATGTTAGCCAGGAATTTTGAAGTTGTCTCCTCAGTTGCTATTAGCGTTAAAACAACGGGCATAAGTGCAGACCACTGCATGAACAAAAGATTGTTAACAGGAATGAAATAATAGCTAGTGAATCTCAAGGTTAATAATCTAAAAAATATTTAAATGAGAAAGAATTGAATTTCAAGAGAGTTGATCTCACCAACTGGGCTGTTCCTGGCTGGAAGAAGATGGCAAAGAAGTAACCAATACCAGTTACACAGTAAACAAGAGCAACCAGTATGATGTAATTATCTACAAATGAGGACCTAGGATTGTTGAAAAAATAGAACATTGACAGATAAACTATTGGTTTGATGATTGTATTGAAATGATCAATGGTGTCCCCTTGCAAGGAAATAAGCAAGTGAGCTCATGCCAGAAGTCCTTTCCCTCCAGTAATGCAACTTCTCAAGTGAAAATGATCTGAGAGCTCCAATCTTACATAATAGAGCTGTAAAACAACACATTTCAATTAACACAACATCTTATTACAAATTAACTTGTTAGAAGAATTACGTTATCAGGAGATACAACTATGAGGTTGCTAGAATTTTTTCAACATAACATCCTCATTAAGGAATCTAGATGATATAAAACAACTACCAAAGATAGCCATAGATGTTTAAAGAAAGAAAATGCATCTGAAATGTAAGCATGTCATTTCTTGGATGTCTATTTTTAAGAAAACCTTAACTAAATAAACTGGAAATATCACCTTTGGAAGCATATTTGGAATTGAATGAACTAATTTAGGCTAGAAAAAAAATTAAGGGCTAGACTTAAAAAATAAAATGGGTTTCCCAGTAAAAGGAGGAATTTCATCGAGGAATAAAAAACAACACAGAAATGTTAAAAGAAAATGTTACGTAGAAACGGCCAAAAATAGATCCAAATAATTTGATAATATTCATTAAAATCTATGACCATTTCAGTTTCAATTTTGAACTAGATAACATTTCTAACATTTATCCAATCTTTCTTTTCCATCAACACAAGAGACACGTAAAATAATTTGAATAAAGGCAATAATGATTCTATCTTGTCATGTGCCGTACAAAATAAAAAGTAGAACTATGAAAAAAAGACATGAAAAAACAGAACTTCTTTGTTTTGCTATTATTTTCATGATTTCCAGATAAAAATACACTGTATTTTCTTGTTTTTTATTCCATGTGTTCCCCATCAAGCAGATTCATGATCTTAGGAGCACATATTAACCATCAGGTGCCTATGATATATCATATAGTGAATGGTATTCAAAAGAAACTTACAAACAGCTATAACTGTGTATGTGTAACCCAACGAGCCAAATGTTTCATCACTCATTTTTGCAAGCGTCCCTAGGCAGACTCCAGCAAGACACAGAATAAGAAAATCCACTCCTTGTATTCTGGCTTCACGAAGACGTTGTTTACCTACCCTGAAAATTATAAGGATTATACTCAATATTTGATCATATCTTAATAAGTTATGTAAATTAACTTCCTAGAGTTAAATGGTGAGTAAGGGCATCTCCAATTGAACTCCAAACACATGAATGATATCGCTCGCGAGCTCCAGCCGAACGGCAAAACTTCCGGTATTTGGTTGCGGGTGAACAGCGCGATGCCAATATTGGCGTTGCACCGTTCACCTGCGTTATTTTTCTGTCTCTGCCGAATTTGCCGAAGAAATGCGCGAAAGAGGAGAAAGAAGGTTACGTCGTGCGAAAGGGGGCAAAATGGAGTTCCATTGGAGATGAATCACGTCATTTTTTTAACTTCACTGCATTTTGCAGTGAAAAATGAGATTTTCGGTTGGAGATGCCCTAGGCTCATACCTTCCCAAGAAATACTTGTATTGCGTCATAACACCAGGAGTGCTCCGATTTGATAAATCTATAGAATGTAAAAAGTGGTACTTAAAATCATCTTTTCGCTGCCCTAAAATATCCTTGACATGGTTCCATACTTCTCCTGCAATAGATGGTGTTTCGACCTTAACAGTAGTATTTTCACTATCCCTGCAAGATACATCTCCAGTAGCATCATCATTAAGCATATCACGAGGCACATCATATTTATTATGTAACATCCATCGAAGAGGAAGTTGCTTGCAAGTTATTCCTGAAGTTGTGTTTGGTTTAATTATGCCCTCTAAAATGTCAATATAATAGTCTGGAGGATTAACACGTTCAGGAACATTGATACCCAGGCCTGAAAAGTATTCTTCAACCTTCTTCACAGATCCATGATACACGGTTATACCTCCTTTTGCTAGAAGTATCAAATCATCAAACATCCTGTACAGGGTATAACTGAAAAAAAAAAAAAAAAAAACTTTTATTAGTTCTTATGTAAACATAAATTATCCTTGATGATTGATAGAAATGCATTATTCTTGTATGAAAAGCTTCCATTAATTGACATGTCATCAGTTATAAACTAATAAAAAGCACTTGCCCACTGAATGGACCATATAATTCAATACGAGAAAAGAATTGAATTGATCCCCTAACTTTTTTTAAGAATCAAAATAGCTCCTGACTATATTAAATTATCAATTTTAAGTAGAAACCAAATTAATCTTTCCATATGATCATTTAAATCCCTGTTTAAAAAGTCAAGAAATTAAAATGAGACTTTTAAATAATCGAAGAATATTTTGATCATTCATAAAGAATCAAAAAACCATTTTAAGTTCTTATATCTCAATTCAATACATGTTTCATTTAATGTTACTATTTACAATGATTTCTAGCAATTAGCATTAAAATTCTAGAAAAAAAAAGGTTCTTATATATATTTCAAATCTATATTAGTTAATTTGCAAGCTCATTTTCTAACAAGTAAACTTTTCCCAAAAAATGATATCTGACTAGGCATTTTTGTGACTAATGAAATTCAGAAAATACATGAATACTTGATTTAAGAAATCAGCATTATTATTGGATATAATCTTAAAATACCTAGGTTGGTGAACCACCATGCATATATTTACCCCTTCCAGTGCTTCGCGACGTAGGGCTTTAAGAAGTAAAGATGATGAAGCACTATCCAAACCAGAGGTTGGCTCATCTAAAATTAATAAAGAAGGTTCCATGACCATTTCAAGTCCAACATTAACTCGCTTTCTTTGCCCACCAGATATTCCACGCTTCTCAACAGTACCAACTAAGGATTCACGTATTGTCTGCAATCCTAAGGACTCGATAATTCTTTCAACAACAAGAACCTTGTCAGCCTTTGACAAGTCTGCTGAAAGTCTGAGACAAAATTAGAAGAAAAGTTTAATCAGTAACTTTATTCCTAAAAATGAATTTTAGGAATTGCTAAGCAGAGATAAAAATGTAAATATCAAAATAAATGAGTCGTGAATGTTGTAGAGGCAATATTACTGAAAATTTAAACAATTGAATATAAACAATGTAAATATATAGATCTGGACTTCTTTTTTTAGTAATTGTGATTGAAAGGAGACATCTTGATGAAAAGTAATGAAATGGATGCTCTTTTTTTTTTTTTTTTGCCAAAGTTCAACAATATATAGAAATGAAACATTTGAGAGATATTCTGAAATAATTTCTCAAAAAGATTAGTATCATCATTCATATCATACCTGCATCTTGCGCTAAACCAAAGGTTCTCTTCCACTGTCAAGTTTCCATGAACAATGTCATCCTGTGGTACAAAACCTATAATCTTCTTATAAAACCGGATTGGTTCTACTTTTTCATTAATAAGAACCAGGCCTGTAATCTCGCACCCCGTTGTCTTTCCAGCCAAAGCAGTTAGGAATGTAGTCTTGCCTGCCCCAGAAGGACCCATCACTGCTGCCACACGGCCAGGAATGAGTTTGCCTGTCACACTTCTTAGAAGCTTTTTCTTACTCCCTCTCAAAGTTAGTGTTAGGTCCTTAAAAGCAATCTCAATTCTCGGCCTGGTTCTTAAATCCGTATCAGTAGCCATAGAAATAACTCCAGAGAATGTCAAGTTCTTATATTGTTGTTCCAGTGCCTTTTCTTTCTCAATTTGACCATAAGCATACTTGAAGATTTGGCTGCGAGTATGCATTTGTTTCCCTTTTGGCACATTTTTCTTTATGTTCTTATCTCCAATTTGTAGATTAAAACCTTGGTCACTTTCAGGATTCTCTTCTAGTGACTGAATAACTTTTGTAAGTTTACTAGATTCTTTTTTCTTAGGAGGAAGGCCTGCATTTTTAGAACTAGATGCGTCAGATGATTCATGAGATTGCCCCGAACCTTTAGACGTTTTGCGTGAGAATGTTCTTGATAGTTGTGCCTGAAGTCCCACAGCATGTTTCTTGGCAACATCTTTAGCTGATTTCCACCTTTCACGAGCTTGCACAGTTTCTCTAGCACTCCTTGCAGCAGCTTCTCTTGATTTAGCTTGCCTCCTCTCACGATTACTAAGGATTTGGCCAGAGAAGTTGTATATTATTAAGAGCAACAAACACAGAGCAACCTATAAAAAGAGCAGAAATTTTATGTTAAATTTTGGCTTCGCAAGAAATTACTTTTTCGTTGTAAATATGACAAGGAGAACTTCTTAATTGGCATGCTACATTTTAAACATTGAGTAATTTCAAAATATTGAAGAGAATTGCCAAATGCCACCTCGTCAAATCCTTCATTTTATTTTTGTTTCTTCCATTCCAAACCACCATTTTTTGCAAGAATTGTTTTCAACCTTATGTTTTGAAAAAGGAAATTTTGCTGTTGAGAATGATCAGTAATGCTGACAGATATCAAATTTAAATTTTGGAGTAACTAACCATAACTAGAGCTCCAAATATAGTAATATCTTGATTTGAGGAATTTGGCTTACAAGAACTTTGCTTAAAACACCCTGCATATTAAAGAAAAAATATTCAATAATTTCTGCTTCAACAACAAAATCTTTCAAATTCAATCTTCAGAGTACAAAACAAATAGAAAGCTCATGTAAAAATGTCTCGTCTTGGTTTTGTCAATAAATATATTGGACCAAAGCTCATCTTTTGCTCTTAAGGTTAAGTTAAAGCATTATTAGAACTATCAACTATTTATGAACAAAATTTGTCTTGGAAGCTAGATTATCTAACAATGGACTTTGTTGCTAATCCTGAAAATTAGTCCTCTTTCTTTGAAATGATCATAAAATAATCCATGAAAAAAAAAAAATTATGAAACATCAGACTTAAACAGTGTGCCATTGTTACATTATCTGAATGAAATTTTGGGCCAAATATGATCATATTTTTTTCAGATGGTGTCACCTATGATGAATGTTCTCCATATACTTAATTTAGACAGGTAATAACCGAGGCTTATACATAATATTCACAGTTATTTACATGTGAGCGATATGACATCAAGTTGAAATTCGAATTGTATATCAACTAAAACACTTACATATATTTCCATCATATTAGAATTTGCTAAAATTTGCCATAAAATTGTATTAAAAGTAGTGAGCGACTTATTTCAGGTATAGAATTTGTTAAATTTTATCATAAAATAGTATGAACTATAGTGAGCTTACTTGTTTCAGATGTAGAACCCTTCCTGCAGTAATGCCTGTAAAGTAACGACAAAAGAAACAATTACTGAACTGATAAATATATTAAAAAATAAGAAAGATAATTTGCAAAATCGCCATATGCAAAATTGTGCGAGTAAGAATGATACATAAAGAAAATAATGCAGCGTCAAATTTTGTACTATACAATAATGACCATTGGAGGATGTGATAGATTCAATACCCACTACTGCAAGAAATCTTCTGTATAGTGCTCGGACAATAGTATCCAGGTGGGCAAAACACTTGTCTAGTAGATAAAACATCAGCCCACATATCAGCACCACCACAAGTATGATTTGGTTGACCAGGAGGTAATTGGTAATTATATCTGCATCATTTCTAAAAATTACTCATATTTTGGCCAATAAAAATTTAATAGAAAAGACATAAGAAAGGTAAAAACACATTGAAGAAGTATGAAATAAGCTTACGGATCACAAACACCAGTGGTCTTATTAAGTTTAGCAAGTGGGCAGTAGGCACCCAAAGGACAAGCTTTGAAAAGAAAGCAAAAATTTAAAGTTAGACACATCTTTCAATATAAGGAAAAATTATTAGGTCCGGACACCTGATGCAGATATACGTTCGGACATCTACTTAAATTTGACACGTGGACTGTATTTTTGTTGCACTTTTTTTACTGTGTTTTGACTGCGTTTTACTTGTGCTTTGCCTGTGCTTTTGATGTTTTTGGTGCGTTTGGCTTAAAATTCGACGGACACATTTAATTTATAAAGTAAAAAATAAATTTAATTGAACATCCACGTGTACACTCCACGCCTCAGTATTTTATTAGAGTCCAGACGTATCTCTAAGTCCGATGTCCGAACCTAATAATTTTCCCAAGATAAGAGTGCATAGTAAAATAGATAAAGAAATACTCACGTATCATGCAAGTAATACCACGGGGGCAGAAGAAGCCTGGACAACAAGGATGACACTTATAAGTCCTTGCAGGCATTTGTTTGGAATCATTAAGCTTAACATTCTGATTTGGATTGATGTTGCATGCCCATCCTGGCTCACATCCAGGTACCCATGAAGTCAAGTTGCAATTTTTGTTTGGTTTAAGTATATTGATTTTTGCTGCGTTTTCTCCAGTGTTGTCATAAAAGCTATTGAAGTAAAATTTTATTTCTGCAGCATTACACAAGCGTGATGTGAGGTCCCCTGTTTATCCAGAAGTTCAAAAACAGAAAATTAGATCCTTAAAATTAGTGGTAAATTTAACGGAATATTTTGCAATTATATATGACAGAGTAACACATACATATAACATGTACATATTTTTTAAATTTTCAAATGAACTTTCGTTTACATTTTAGTATGATAAAAAAAATAAATATTTTTGTATTCTTCCATTCCATCATTATATGATATGAAATTTTGCAAAGTAATATAATTAGTTAATTTTGAATTGAAGATCAAGAAACGAAATTGACAATCTAGCTTGCCAAAATAAAAAAATAAGCAAATGCTCACCTTTCTGCTTGATGCAATTAACCAAGAATCTCAAATCCGCCGAAAAATTAAACGCCTGATTCCAATCTTTATCTCTGAAACCACCCAAAAACAACAACATTTACTTACACCGATGAGCCACAAAAGCATCAGAACAAAAGGACGTCAGAGTGCATACGAATCCTTGATGCAATATTTGAGCTGGTTGCCAAACTCTTTAGTGAACGCTCCGGTAAGGCTCATTAGACGGTCATAGACAATGTTGGCGAAGAGCGGGACATCTGCTGAGTTTCCTCCGCCATCGTCGTCATCGCCATCGCTGTCGTCATAATCATCGTCGTCGTCCTGGCATTGCCCTAGCTTCCCGGCGGCGAGGAGGGCGACAAACAACAACAGGGCAGCTATAGCCCGTCGCCGGTGACGAACGCGGCACAAAGCGTGCATATCTCTCGGTAAGGTTCGTAAGCAACGAAATAAAGATCTATTAGTTTCAAGGAAAAATGATCTATGGCGGGGGGAAAGGACTGGCGCCGGACGGAAAAAAGAAAAATGTAGGGAGAAGTTGGGTGGTTTTGGACGGGAGGGAGGGAAATGCGGTGCTGTTTGGAGACTTGGGCTATAAATAGCAAACTAAAAAATATGTTGCAGGCAATGTGTGGCTCTCAACCAATTGCCATATTAGGAAAATGAGTTTTAAGGATCGATTATTATTATTATTTTTAATTTATATAATAATGGATAAATTTTTAAAGTGATTACCCTTATCGATTTAATTAGCTATTAAACCAATAAAAAATTTAGAACTAAGTAAAGCCGAATTTCTACCTAATCACAGGCCAACATCAGAATTCTGCTCAATTCTCCGGATTATTGTAATTTCACCGTCTCCAAGTTCAAAGAAAAATAAAGCTTTGTAATTTTTTCAAGTACTAATGAAATCATTTGAACTGGGTCAAGCTCCATATTTTTTTTCCTTTTCTTGGGTTTTCAAGTTAAAAAGTTCTTATGTTTTTTCTCTCACATTTATCTATTGGAGTGTTAGATATATATACGTATAATACTAAGACCCATTATTCTCTCACTCTGCTACCGCATATATTATAAGCCCAACAATGCTAATTTTAACAACAAAAAAAATCATTCCTCAAAATTTGGCCACTATTTAAGGAACAATTATTACGTCCTCTGACCGGAAGTAGAGCTACATTCGCCCGCCAATAAAATATCGCCACGTGCTCTTACTTTTTACCGCGCAGCCCGCCGACTTGACCCGGACCGGAACCCAAGAATGTTATGTTCGCGTATTGCAAGGTATTGCTCAGTATTGCTCGGCATTGCTAGGTATTGCTTGGCAATAACAAGAAATACCGCTCTGTGAAGACCAATACCGAGTAATACCGAGCAATACTCGATACAACACGGTATTGCTCGGTATTACTCGGTATTTGCTCGGTATTTGCTCGGTATTGGTTATTGCCGAGCAAAATCGACCAATACCGAGCAATACCGAGCAATACCTAGCAAAATCGAGAAATACTGAGCCATCCTGGTCCGTTTCGGGTTGGGTTGTCGGGGCGCGCGATAAATAGTGAGAACGCGTGGCACGATTCTACTAGCGGCCGAACGTAGAACTACGTCCTCTGATCGGCCCAAATAAAAGTTCCTATTTAAGGCCCCATTTCTATTAAGTTTTCCTCAAATCTATTATGGGACGGTTTTGACGCCGGAAGACTGAAATTTGTTTTCATCGGTGACGTTAGCAAGTGCTTTTTTTGTTCGACGACAAAACTTATTTAGCATTCTTTATAAATGATTGTTTCAATCGGTTATATTGCTATTAATTTTCTTGGCAAATAGGATATGTATTATGCATCCAAAATTTTGCTTTATTTATGCATAATAAATTAATCTAATTAAAAAAAAGTGGAAAAAACTCCAAAAAAGTAAGAAAATAATTTATAAATTAAATTTAAAATTGCTTGCCAAGTGGTGCTTTTGCCCACGTGGCTATTTTGATCCATTTAGCAAGAAATTTTTTTGTGAGGACATCATACAGTCTAGAGGCGAATCAGAAAGTGCCACGTCACCCGATACATAGCTGTCGTGCACAACAAATTGGTGACATGACGCATTCTGATGTACCTCTGGAAGGCATCCGTATCCGCACAAAATAATTTCACCTATTTATCATAGTTAACTTTTTTTTTCTTTTTTATTTTTTTTTTTCAAATTTAAAATTTAAAGTACTCTGTTTTTACAATTTCTCCAACTTTTTTTTGCTTCCATGAAAAGTATAGAAGTCATCTGAGGTCGTGAGGAGCATTCGAAAGTAGTCGCAATGGCCAAACTGATGAATTGGAACTGAAAATAGATTTCATATCATCAGCTATTAACGAAAGGTGCGTAAGGTTGATTTGTTATATTTATAGTCACACACGAACGATTCAAAGATGTCGTTGTAGTATAGTGGTGAGTATTCCCGCCTGTCACGCGGGTGACCCGGGTTCGATCCCCGGCAACGGCGACGAATTTTTTTATCAGATGATTAATTTTCTCTAAGGTTCTAAGCAATTCTACAACTACCTAATAAATTAGCATAATTTTATTATAAATATAAATAAATTAATTTAAAAGAGTAAATAATTTTTTAAAATAAATGTGTGCAAATAAAAAGAAAATAAATCTTGAAATTTAGTTATGAAATTAAACATATTTATACCATTCAAGATCGAAAATTTTTGTTTTAAAAACTTTTAGTAAATAGAAACTATTTCAATTTAATTTTGTATCCATTTTTTATTTCTTTCATTTTGTCCTTTTCAATTCCTTCTTTTATCTTATATAATCTTTTTTAATGTATTAAAATTTTTTAGCATTTACCCTTTTATTAAATATTAAGAAATGAAAAATATATCCTCCTGATTAATATATATATATATATTATGAAAAAGAAATTATTTTTCAATTCGAGTCAATTTATTTCTATAACAGAACCATAAACTCTCTTTTTTTTAATAATTAGTGAAAGTGCGCAAAAATATGACTATATTTCACCTCTCTCAAATGAATAAAATCTTGAATCAGTGAAGCAATAATAAAACCATTTTATTCAAATTAATGATAAAATAGTCACATTGTTTCGTAATGATGTTATTCAACTTAGATTTTATTTGGGATAATTTTATTATTTTTTTCTAAAATAACTTTTTAATATAAATGCTTTTTGAACTAAGTATTTTTCTATTAAAAAACTCTTTTAAAAAGCAGTAATAAATTCATCTCAAATTAAACCTTAATCAATTCATGCCAAATATAAGAAAAAGCGAACAACCAGCAGTGCTTGTAGCATGTCAGTTAAAAAGATGAGAATATTCCATAGCACAAATGATATAGTATGTTAAATTATGAAATTTCAACATGAAATAAAACTAAAATTTTATTTCATTAATTTTCCTGCAGAATGCTCAGGCTAATATACAAGCAGTTTTTGGCCTCTAATTCATAAAAGTGGATTTCTTTGCACTAAGCTTTTGTTATGATGTGCTCAGAATAAAGCTGCTTATAAAGGGATATCTCCAATCCAACATGTATAAAGCTCAGGCTAATCCTCATTCTCTATCATCTGACGAACTTCATTTACCACCAACCATGCCTTGTGTCCTCCAATAATCTCAGCTTCTTTTTTAGAATCCTTCCATAGCTGCAGCATGCACAGAGATTATGATCCAAGTGATTTAGGCTTCGTTGGGATGACTTTCTTACTACTTTTTAAAATAATTTTCTAGTATAAAAATTAATTTTATTTAACTAAAAAGTTACAGTAAGAAAGCCGTCCCAAATGAAAGCATAATGATATCATGAAAAATCAAGAATTTCCATATTTACCTGTATGGTTGGCATTTTCTGCTCAAGTTTTTGAAGTTTGAGGTGTATAATGGAGAAAAGAGTCAGAATTGAACAAGAAAAAATAGTTGATAGGAAAGATTACAAGAACTGCCAAACATGAATACACAATATGGTTAAACATTAGCCAGAAGGCATGCAACAAGAAAATCTTTGTATATTTCATATAAAAACCAAGTAAATTTAAGGTCAAGCCTATGATATCATGTATTATAACAAACTACTGAACACATCATCAAGCCATGTATCATCTTTGACCGAGTAATATAAAAAATGGCCAAATTGCAGGCAATAGCATTTGATGAGTGCAGTTATTAAATGATGATTCAAGTATATGAATCACAGATGTTGTAGGCTTAAGACACCTGTAATCTTAAGCGTTCAGATGAGCCTTGAGCTAAACCAGTAACTTTCTTGCTATGTATATATAGCTGACCACTTCTAATATTGATCTATGAGTGCAAATTTTTTGAATGATATTGAGTAATTGTAAATTACTATTTCAAGATATGCCACCCGATGAGAACTCTTTTAACTAGATTATACTTCAATGAAGCTCCTGTGGTGCTAGATCTACTATGCTGGCCATTTTTTGCAGCATCACATTTTTAGTACTATCTCCTACAAATATATTCTTGATCTATCATCCCTCAAAGTTAAAAATTGAAATATTGGAAGCTGTTAATGAAGTTGTCTCTCAGTTCGAAAGTGTGATTCAGAGTCATATGAGAAGTTATATCTTCAATTGAATGAGTGTGTTATGCTAATGTGGTAGGCTGATGCTAACATGGATGGTTTTAGAAGAGAATTAGGATTTTATGTGGTTATTATTTCAATTTAATTCAAGTTTATTAATAACAGAACAAGCTCTTAAGAACTCAAGCAACACCGAATACCCTTTTAATGGGGAACATTGAAGGATGATGGAAAAACCCACCTTACAACATATAAATCACCAGTCTTTCACAACAAAAGGATTAAAAAAACTAATTAATACAATTTTAAAAGTATTTAAGGCTACTTAAAGAGTTATAAATGATATTTATGCCAATGAAATAATGTTTAGTTATTAATCATGATGTTGCTATGATTTAAATTAGTATCGAATAGCCTTTTAGTAAGAGATATCAAAGGGCTAAAGAGAAGCCTGCCATTATACTATTAATCACTTTTGATGCTAAAGGTCTCAGAGGAAGCTCACACATTACTTTTGATGTAAGAGGAAAAAATTGATCAATAATCATGCTTGAAAAAGAATCAAAGACTGATTAGTCAGCTCTCAATAATGTTTACACAAAATAATACTTATTTATGTATTAAACATGTCACTATTATAATTTAAAACATAATTTGATACACTTTCAGTGATTGACAACGAGGGGGCCATCATTATTTCATTGGTCACTTTCGGTATTGGAGGAAGATTGGAGGGAGTTCACCCGACATCATCTCAAATCACTCATCACTTTTGGTGCAAAAGGATAAAATTGATCAATAACTACATTAGAAAAAGAATTCAAGGTTGATTAATGACCGTTGAACCATGTTTACTCTAACACATATTAAAAATGACATTATTGTGATTTAAATCATTATTGGATGCCCTTTAAGTAGGAGACTACATGGAGCCCACATCATATCACCAGTCATTTTCAATACAAGAGATATTTAGGGGAAGGGGCACCCGACATTGTCTCAAATCACTCATCATTTTCAATGCTAGAGAACAAAACCGGTCAATAATTATAGCCGAGAAGGAATCTAAAGTTGATTAGTGAGCTCCAAACAATATTTATGTTAAGTAACACTTGTTTACATATTAAAAATAATGTTGTTATAATTAAAAAATGTCAATAGATGTCCTTTCAATGAGAGATAACGAGGAGTTTATTATTGTATCATTAATTACATTGGTGCTAGAGGACATGTGAGCTAGTAATTAGCACAAATCTTTTGTTTTTTTTTTTTCAATTTAAAATGCCTAGGATCGCTTGAGAAACTATTGTTGAACATCATTGAAAATTGTCATTGATCCTGCACTATTTATCATCCACAAAAAATGATAAATAGCATGAGATTGATGCTACTTCATAATTGTCAACTCATCACTTTTAATGTGCTTGCATTAAAGTACATCAAAGATAATAATAAAGTAATTCAAGTTTCAATTTTGATCAAATACGCTTAATTGAAGCAGCACATCATGAATCAAATAAATATTTACAAGGGTATAAATGACATATGTTTGATTTGTTTGTTCCTATTCAACAATTGATTTATAATAACACATGTCGATACAAGTAAATCTTAACCATAGTAGAAATGACGTATGTTCAATGCTTTCATTTCTACACATGTTATTGTCGTAGACATGTGTGGCAATCCATTACTTAATAATTGATAAATCAAACATATGTTATTTTTATCCTTTTCAATATTTATTTAATTTATAATGTTTTACTTTAATTCAATGTATTGAATCATAACTGGAACATTACTTTATTGTTATCTTCGATGTACGTCTATGCAAACTGATCACTGATCAGATGTGTGAGTTTACCACCAAGGCTTAGCATCAACCTCACCTTCTTCACCATTTTTAGTGAATAGATGAGATTAAGGATAGTTTTCAAGAATATTCAACAATGATTTCTTAAGTAGACCTATGTCCCTTAAATAGCAAACAAAAGATCTGAGTAAATTATTATTTCACTTGCCCTCTAGCACTAAAAATGATTAGTGGTATTGATGAAGATATCAGCAGGAGATTTCGACGCGTCTATAATCAAAGGAATCGTAGATCGACAGTTACGATTCAAAGTCTTTATTTATGATGAATTTATGTTATAGTTTACCCCGAGAGGGTTTAGTTCATGATGTAGCCTTAAAGGGCATTTTAGTCTTTTGCTTCTCTCTTATTTTAAGGCCTATATATAGAAGCTTTCACTATTGTATGAGGTGAATGACTGATTAATGAAAATGTCAGCTTCTTGTTCTTTGTTTTCTTGTAAGCTCTTGAGAGAAGAGAGAATCCTAGGAGAGGGCCAAACAACACCCGTCAGCCGCCGGTAGAGGTCGGGTTCGCAGATGGTATCTGTTTTTATTTCCCCTTCCTCTATCCCCACCACCGACTCCCCCCCCCCCCCCCCCCCTTTTCCTCCCAACTCGCCAACCACTTCCCCATCTTCCCTACAACCGCCGGCCACCTTGCCCTCAACCCTTACCACCACCCACCCACCTCTCTCACTACTCTCGGACACACCTATCCCCAACCCCATACCCATAGGTCTCCTCCCTCTCAACCCGCCACCCCTCTCCCATCCCCACCTAACCCAGGTTCAGTCTTCATTAGCTGCGGCCTCTCCCTAGTCCAAGCTCAAAACGTCAGCCTCTCCTCCTCCCCAAACCCTAATTTTCAAATTCAAATTCCCTCTAAAACCCTTTCCTAATTTGCCTAATTACTATTTAGGAAAGCCTTTTTAATTTTGAATTCAAATGAAATTTAAAATTCAAAATATTTCCTAATTAGTAAGCCTAATTTAGGAATCCTCCCCCGTCATCTCAAATCAGAAATTAATTGGAATTAATTCCAATTTCAAGATACATTGCACCTAGACACATTCATTGAATGTGGAAATATCATTTAAAAGCTCACTAATCAACCTTAGGATCCTTTTTTGCTATAATTATTGACCAATTAAGTCCTCTAGTACTGAAAGTGACTAATGATTTGAGATGATGTTAGTTGCCCCCCATCATCATGATGGTATGATAGTATGCCCCTCATTGTCTCCCATAGAAAGGGTATACAATAACAATTTAAATCATAAAAATACTATGTTTAATATGTAAACAATGATCGATGGTATAATAGTGGCCCCATCATCTTTTTGCACCGAGAATGATTGATGGTATAATAGGGGGCCTCTCGTTGGCTCCCACTGAAAGGGTATTCGATAATATTTTAAATCATAACAGCACCATGTTTCATAATGAAAGGGTATCCAAAAATGATTTTTCAAAGCTCACCAATCAAATTTAGGTTCCTTTTTTACAGTAATTATTAATCAATTCAGTTCTCTTATATCAAAAGTGACTAGTGATTTAAGATTGATACGTCATCACAAAATCATCTTGATCGGGCACGAATCTCGAGGCAAAAACTAGTTGGAAACTTCAAAAATTAATTTCGGGAGCATATGAACTCCGATTTCAGCGAGCTTACAGTCAAACTGAGCGTCTCGGAAATACGAACCCAACGACACCAAGATCAACCCAATCCGAGCCCAAATGAGTCTGAATCAAGGGTTCAAAGCGCTGTTGGAAGATTCAAACCGCAATTTGAGTAACCAAACGGTCTCCGATTTTGACGAGCTTATACTCGAATCGAACGGCTCGACGAGACGAATCCAACGAGCCTAAGATCATCGAATTCCAACATCATTAAGGCCTTCAAATGACCAACGAACGGTGCATGATCCAAGGATTCGATATCGGCCGTCCATTCAAACCACTCCCAATTCGCCCTTGATCTCACGCCTATTTACGGGCTATGCCACTCCAGAAAAACTATAAATAGAGCCCTCATTCTACACCAAGGGGACTCAAGTGAAGAGAGAGAAGGAGAAGGAGAAAGGGGAATAGGAGATTCCTCACCTCCTCGACCACCGCCGCTGGAGCTCTTCCTGCCGCCTGAAGACGCCGGAACTCTGCCAGATTTTCAGGAAACGCGGGAATTCTGCACAACTTCCATGGGATGCTGAAATTCTTCCCAATTTACAAGAGAGTTCCCTCCTAACGTGGAAACTCCGTCCAAGTGAAGCCGGAGTTCTCCTCTGCCACCAAAGACGTCGGACTTCTGCCCGACGTCGGACCTTCACTCTTCGCCAAGTTTCTACCCGATGCCGGACTTCTACCGGTTATCGGACTTCGCTGCACGTCTATGCGAAGATGCATTTCTTTCCATTGCTGGACTTCTACCTGACACTGTCCTACTGATCTTCGTCGTCAGACTACAGTCCTTCCAACCTCCGTCGCCAGCCGACTACGGTCCTCCTGACTTATGTCGCCCGCCGACTACAGTCTTTCCAACCTCCGTCGCTCGCCGACTACGGTCCTCCTGACTTACGTCGCCCGCCGACTACAGTCTTTCCGACCTCCGTCGCCCGCCGACTACGGTCCTCCTGACTTACGTCGCCCGCCGACTACAGTCCTCTATCGCCAGCTGACTACGGTCCTCCTGACCTACGTCGCCCGCCGACTATGGTCCTCCCGACCAAACGAACATGTCAACAATGACTCTTTGTATTTACATCATGTAATGTACTCCATAAGATGTACATCAAGCTAAGGCCTTCTCCCAAGGAAGGGCCTCATTTGTAATCGACTGCAAATACTAGTGGATTCGTTTAAACTGGGCTAAGCCCCGTGGTTTTTCCCCCTTTTACAGGGGTTTTCCACGTAAAAATCTTGGTGTCTCATAAATGCTAGACCCTCTCTCTTATCTAATTGCGTGCCGGATTTTCGTACAACGCTAAGACGATAAACTTTATATTTCTCTACCGCCGCAAATACTCCTGGACGCAACAAAGATGATGTTTGTTGCCCATCATCATATTTTTTGCACCCAAAATGATTCATGGTATGATAGTGGGCCTCTTGTTGTCTCTCACTGAAAGATTATCAGATAACAATTTAAATCATAAACATTATAATAGTGTCATGCTTAATACTTATAAATATTATTTAGTATAAACATTATTTAGAGCTTGCAAGTCAATCTTGGATTCCTTCTTGACGTAATTATTAATTGATTCTATCCTCTTGCACCAAAAGTGACGAGTAGACCCCCATTCAATCGCTTCAAGCACTAAAAGTGACTGTTAATATAATGGTGAGCCCCTCTATGTCAATGTCTCCTATTGAAAGAGTATCTGATGTTGGTTTAAATTATAGCAATGTCATTTTAATAACAAATTACTATTTTGTTAATGTAAACATCATTTAGAACTCTTTAAGTAGCCTTGGATTTTGTTAGATCAGTCTAGGGACCGACTGAACCGGTCCATCCTGGACGGGTTCACATGTATGCCAGGCGGACAAATGTTCCACCCAACAAGAGGGGCGGATAGCATGGTGGGGCCTAGCGGCAGTAATTAAGCACCAATTGTGGATGATTTTGGCAAAAAAAATCAATTAAGGGCTGTTTAGGGATTAGTTAAATGTATTTTTGCTTTAAGTAGATTTCGTTCCCTATGGTTTGTTTTATCTTGAATTTGGTATGATATTTGAGATCTATTGGAGATTGTTTGGGCTCTAGCTGTCAGCTAGGGATTGGAAGAGACGGATCTCTCTCGAATTGAAGATCCATTGTACCTTGCTTGTTTTCTTTCATCTACTACTAAATCGGGAGTGTCTCCTGGCTATTTCTCTACAAAATTCTCAAAATCGACTCAACGAAGTGCTGAATTTCTAATTTCAACTCAGTTTTTTTTTCAAGGTTATTATTATTATTTTCTATTAAATTGGTATGAGAACCCTTCAATATAGGGTACCAATGCCCAAAAGAAGAGTAGAAATGTTGGAGGGAGAATTAGGCAAAAAAAAAATCAGATTTTGAATCAAAATTTTCATATTTTCAAAACCAATTTGCATCTTCTATGAAAAGATGGATGGAAAGTTCGCTGTCGTGAAAGATATGTAGACGTTGCTTGAAGCCAAACCCAATACAAAGACATCTAAAACAAAGGAATCCATTGTCGGCCAAGGAAAAGGAGGTGATGCCTCCGCTAGAGCTTATTTCTAGGGAAGATATGAGTATCGGGTACAAGCGAAGGGTTGCTGATTTTGCAAGAAGAGGGGTGGATTATGAGCGTCGGGGTGCTGATTTTGAAAGGAGGGGGAATTTTGAAGAAGGATTTGGGTTTGAGTGTATAAGGGAAGATCGAGACACCTGGGAAGCACCTCCCTTCGTGGAATGGGAGGCAATAGAGGATTTCGGGGAAACAAAGGTGATACAAGAGTGTGGAAGCTGAAGATGCCCATCTTTGAGGGAGATGATGCACATTGGTGGATCTACAAGGTGGATAAATATTTCTCCATCAACGGTTTGACGGAGGATGAGAGACTGACAGTAGTGGGCCTATGTTTGGAGGGGAAGGCCTTGGCTTGGTACCAATGGAGGGACATACAACAACCAATATAGAGCAAGAGGGAGTTCAAGGATTATTTGTTGGAACGTTTTCAAACCAACAGGGAAGGAGAAACCAGTTTTTCGCCCTAACACGGGAGGGTTCAGTGGTAGAGTATCTGAAGAGATTCGAATAACTCACTAGCCATTTGGACCGTCTTTCGGAGACAGTGTAAGAGGGGAACTTTATGAAGAGACTCAAACCAGAGATTTGGGGCAATGGTTAAAGTGATGAGGCCTCGGGACTTGGGAGAGGCTATGGAGCTAGTACAATTAGTGGAGGACCAAAAGCACCTGGAAAGGGGCCGGGGGGGAGGGGGGCAAAGGCAGCAGTTCAAGAGGCTCGTAAAGGATGATCACCACATTCCTAGCTCATAAGGACCTACATTGAAATTTCAAGAAACTTACTGAGAATGAGCTGCATGAGAAGCGGGCGAAGGGATTGTGCTTCAAATGTGATAAGAGGTACAATCTGGGGCACATGTGTGATAATGAGGAAGAGTTACAGTGGTGAAATGAGGAAGCTGAGGGAGGTGAGGGTGAGGCAGTGGTGAAAGAGGAAGAGTTACATCTTTACATGACTAAAATATCCTTAAACTCAGTGGTGAGATTCACCCTGAATCACACCATGAAAGTGCAAAGAGAAATAACAAACAGAGTGGTGGTGTCGTGGGGGTGTTGATCGACAACGGGGCTACTTACAATTTTATCTCCAATCAAGTAGTTAACCAGTTGGGGGTGAAATTGGTGGACACAGGGGGCGATGGGGTGATGATCGGCACTGAGAAGATGGAG
This sequence comes from Dendrobium officinale, assembly GCA_019514585.1. Lineage (NCBI taxonomy): Eukaryota > Viridiplantae > Streptophyta > Magnoliopsida > Asparagales > Orchidaceae > Dendrobium > Dendrobium officinale. Next base: position 31,451,993 of record CM033696.1, read on the forward strand.
ATGGGTTTATACCAAAAATTCAATAATTCAAATATCATAATGCTTTTCAAGATTATGATGACGTCTAAACAGCCAAGAAATTTTGCTAAACTTTTTAATGAAGAGTGTGAAAATAAGATTGACTATAGTGACCTTAGCACCCTAAATGAAAGTAAAGATTTCTGTTTTTATCGGCGTATCAGTAAAACTGAAGTTAGAGAGGCTTTAAATAGAATGAAGGGTGGAAAAGCTGTTGGACCTGATGATATTCCAATAGAGGTGTGAAAATGCTTAGGAGATGAAGGGATTTCTTGGCTTACTAAACTTTTTAATACTATTTTGAAGACTAAAAAGATGCCAGATGAGTGGAGAATGAGTGTATTAATTCCTATTTTTAAGAATAAAGGCGATGCACAGGATTGCACGAATTATAGAGGTATTAAGTTAATGTGTCATACTTTAAAATTATGGGAGCGAGTTATAGAGCATAGGTTGCGGCGTGATACTAATGTTTCTCAAAATCAATTTGGATTTATGCCGGGTAGGTCGACTATGGAAGCCATACATTTATTCAGAGGTTTGATGGAAAAATATAGAGGAAATAAGGAGGATCTACATATGATATTTATTGATTTAGAAAAAGCATATGATAAAGTTCCAAGAGAAGTGCTATGGAGAGTTCTTGATAAGAAAGGAGTCAATAATGCTTATATTCAAATCATTAAAGATATGTATGCAGGAGCTATTACTTGTGTTCAAACACAAGGTGGTTTGACCAAGTATTTCCCTATTTCGGTTGGGTTACATCAAGGATCAGCCTTAAGCCCATATCTATTTGCTTTAGTCATGGATGTTCTCACTAGACATTTGCAAGATGATGTACCTTGGTGTATGCTTTTTGCTGATGATATTCTTCTTGTTGATAAGACTAGAGAGGGAGTTGAAGGTAAACTTGAATTATGGAGGTCAACCTTAGAGTCTAAAGGTTTTCGCTTGAGTAGATCTAAAACGGAATATATGGAGTGTAATTTTAGCAGTAATAGTCATAGTGAGGGGATTGTGACTTTGGGCGATCAAGTCATTAATAAGAGTACACGTTTTAGGTATCTTGGATCTATTGTTCAGAGTGATGGTGAAATAGATGGGGATATTATCAGCAGAATTCAAGTTGGATGGTTGAAGTGGCGGAATGCATCGGGCTTGTTATGTGATAGAAATGTACCCCTCAAACTTAAGGGAAAATTCTATAAGATGGTAGTGAGGCCTGCAATGCTTTATGGTGCCGAATGTTGGCCATTAAAAGAGAAGCATAATACTAAGTTAAGTGTGGCAGAGATGAGGATGCTTAGATGGATGAGTGGCTTTACCCTTAGAGATAGGATACGAAATGAGCATATACGTGAAAAGGTTGGAGTAGCTCCAGTAGAAGATAAGATTAGAGAGAGTCGCCTTAGATGGTTTGGTCACATAAAAAGGCGGCCTTCCGACGACCCAGTTAGGAGAGTAGAGGTATTAGATTTGACTTGTGTTAAGAAAGGTAGGGGTAGACCTAAAAAAACTTGGTTAGAAAATATTAGGAATGACCTTTCTTTATTAGATTTAAACGAGAATTTGGCTTTTAATAGGACACAATGGAGAAAAAGGATTCATGTAGCCGACCCCACGTAGTGGGATAAAGGCTTGATGTTGTTGTTGTTGTTGTTGTTGTAATCTACTGTTCGTATAAACACAAAAGTTTAATTAGTCCCTTCCTAATAATATTTCAATTTCAATAAAATTGAATCAAGTGACTCCATCTAATCCTAGTTTTCATGCATGCAAAGTGTGATATTATAACGTCCCAAACAGGTCAAGCATGATAATGCAAGCATCACAATAAAATACAAATAATTCAGCACAAGCCCTCAAGATTCATCCTAGGAAACTGTGAATGATGTTGCTATCATTGCTATAATACACATAAAGCTGCCTATTTAAAACATGGAATTCAGGGTAAATCAGAGGATTCAAACTCACTATGATTCCAGCACGATTGACAAGCCTCTGTGGTACACTGTTCACATCAGCACAGTAGAAACGGATTCTGCATCACAATATAGTTTTATAGAGCATAAAAATTTATGATATTGGAGTGGAAGACTAAAGTGGAAATATTATTAATCAAGCATTACAAATACAAAACAAACGCAATTTCTGATAGAAAAATATTATTTCTTCTACTCAAGTTAACATAGTTTAACACAATCTCTAAGCAGCATATCATAAAAGATGATATGCTGGACCACAACCTCCTTGTAAAATGAAAACAACTTCCATATCTATTGCTCTTCTAATAAATTATATGATATTTTAAAGGCTTCCTCTTTTTCAAGAGTATGATGATCTAGGGCAAGCACATCTAACCAAGTCAAGCAAAAGAGCTAGAAGTCGTACATACTAAAATGAAAATCTACAAAACAAGAAGTAGATGCCAAGAAAAACAAGTAGTTTTCTGACCTTGGATGGTAATCAACAGCGAGTTTCTCCAACTTTGGTTTCAAATATATGCATTTTCTGCACCAATTCGCCATCCTACATTATAACTTTAGCTTAAACACGAAACTGTATACATCACCATAGTTCAATCAGGCATTATTAAACCTCAAAATATCCAAATGACATGCAAAATGGATTTGTATGGGAGATTTCTATAAAACAACTCATAATTTGAATTTTTTATGAAAGCAAAAAAAAAATCAAATTTGGTAATAAGAAGAACTAATGCTAACATATTAGTTAGAATTTCTTAAAAGATTAACATGCATGTCAAAAATTTTAAAATTCTGATATTACTACTTACTTTTCTCATAAAATCCTGACCAGAATAATACCTGACTTGTGTGCCACTATTAAATAACAAATTATAGTATCAATACTAATTTTCAATAATAAACTCCAGTATAATAGTAGAATTTCAATAAATGTAAGCATATACATCAAAATTTCTATAAAAAAAATTAATTTCATTGCTAGCGTTAATTGCTCTCAATCCTAAAAAATTTTGAAGCTACTATCCTTCTTCACAAAAAACGCTACATTAGAAGGGTCGTTAGGTTTCTTGAAATTACAAAATAATTCTATCGTCTTGTTGAGGCAATTAGAAATCAATATTATTTTTGAACTCCGAAAAAACATCTTCGGAAACCAAAATCATTTTTCTTAGGATAGCTGCCACGTCAGCCATCATTTGGCTTCTTTGTAATTACGGACGTATTCTTTTCCTTTATCTCTATATATAGCCATCTGTACTCAAGCTTTATCAATACAATTCTCATATCTTTCCTTTCCTGTGAAATCTCTATTTCCTTTCTCTACTTTATCTCTCGGTTTCTTGCATGGTATCAGAGCACCAGGCTCTTCCATGGCAGATCAAGAATCCCTTCCCTCTTCGATCTCCTCCTCCACCACCACAACCAACCTCCAGGACTTCACCGTCCCAGCCTCTCTAAAATTCCTCATATCCAATCTCAAAACTCTGGTGCCGCTGCCCCTCACCTCCGATAACTACCACATATGGCGACTATAGCTTCTAAACTTTCACGGCAAACGGATTCGCCGGATTTCTCACAGGCGAATCTCCCTGCCCGTCCGACCACAGCAACGCCGACTACAACAAATGGAAATTGATCGACAGGAATCTAATTTCTGCTCTGTTCTCGACAATTTATGTTGTCGTTCTTCCATATGTTCTATCCTCATCCACCGCCCATGAGGTGTGGCAGATTCTTGAAAGACGAATGCAACCCACGAACCGCTCTAGATTCATTCAACTCAAGAAAGAGTTACACCACATTCAAATGCGAAACTCGTATATGCAGCAGTACCTTATGCAGATCAAGAATCTTGTGGACAATATTGTCGTCTCCGATTCACAACTCGACACTGAGGACATTATCCTCTACATTCTAAACGGATTACCTTCTACATACAACTCCTTCAAAACGGCGATACGAACCTCTCTACAACCCATCGATCTTGATACTCTTTACTCCCTCTTATGCAGCGAAGAGATTAATATCCAACAAGGAAATCAAAAAGACATCTCGGCGACATCCGACACAACCGCGCTCTACACACAAAACTCTGGTACTTACCGAGGCAAAAGCCAATACCGATCGGCCAAGAACCGCTCATCCGTACCGCGTACTTTCAATTCTGGATCAACCGAACCTCCACCAGCTACAAAGCAACCCGATCGCCCAACCTGTCAGATTTGCGGGAAACGCGAACACAGCGCTCTCAACTGTTGGCACCGGTGCAACCTCAAATACGCACCAACACAATCTCTGTCAACTCAACGAGCTTTTCTGATGCAGCAATCAACTAATCCAACAAGCGAGTGGGTTCTTGATTCAGGCGCTTCCGCCCACCTCACACCAGACCTCACAAATCTACAACAGCGATCAAATTACCAAGGACAAGATTCGGTATCCATTGCAAATGGATCCTCTCTATCCATCCAAAGTTCGGGACAGGGTCTCCTTCCACTGCCGGACTCGACCCGTAAGCTATATCTCCAAAATCTCCTTCACGTCCCTACTCTCACGCATAATCTTATCTCTATTTCAAAATTAACTAACGACAACCAAGTTTCTATCTGTTTTGATGCTAACGGCTTCGTCATTAAGGACCTTCAGGACAATCGCCCTCTTCTTCGTGGTTGGCTGCATAACGGACTGTACACCATGCAGACCTCTTCCTTCGAGCGACCGGAAGCCTATCTCACCAATAAGTCTTTAGCAAATCTATGGCACAACAGGCTTGGGCACCCTCATCACGGGGTCCTCACCAACCTTCGTCGGCTACTACCCAACATCGCAGACACTTCAGGACATCTTCTTTGCACTTCTTGTAACCTGACCAAAAGCCATAAGCTCAAATTCAATAAAAGCTTCTACTACTTCTACTTGCACATTTTCTTTAATTCATTCGGACGTCTGGGGTCCCGCCCCAGAACAATCTTTAAATGGTTTCAATTACTTTGTAATTTTCATAGATGATTTTTCTAAGTTTACCTGGTTATATTTGATATGTTCCAAGAACGAAACATTTTCGAAATTTACTCATTTCTGCTCGCTCATTAAAAATCAATTTAACGCTACACCGAAAGTATTTAGGTCTGACGGCGGAGGTGAGTTCAATAGCACTCAATTCAAAACCTTCCTCTCTAACCACGGCATCACTCACCAACTAAGCTATCCACACACACCTGATCAAAACGGGACTGCCGAACGTAAGAACAAGCATCTTTTGGAGACCACTCGAGCTCTCCTACACGCCTCCAAGCTACCATCCAAATTCTGGGCAGAAGCAGTATCCACGGCGAACTACCTCATCAACAGGCTTCCATCCAAAGCCATTGCACAACGGATCCCATATCAACTGCTTCACAACAAAATCTCGTCCTATGATCATCTACGAACGTTCAGATGCCTTTGTTTCCCATGGCTACGACCATACTTTCAAGACAAACTCTCACCAAGGTCGCAATCGTGCATCTTCCTCGGTTACTCATCTCAGCACAAAGGCTACAGATGTTTGGATCCGCTTACAAACAAAATTGGCGTCTAACGTCATGTCAGCTTTCAAGAACAATTCTTTTCCTACACTGACTTAACGAGCTCCAACAACACACCGCAGTCTTCCGCCACTGAATCTACCTCACTCAACCCGCTGCTTCTAATTCCTACATCACTGCAGCCCAGACCCGCTAACTCTTCAACACCGAGTGACACTATCCTCCCTCCTAGACCCACTTCTCCGGCACGGACGACTGCACCTTCTGGTTGCCCAACTACTGCACCACAAGTGGAACGTCGCATCACAACAACTCATCCCATCACTCAGCATCCAATGCAAACCAGGGCAAAATCAGGTATTCACAAATATAAACAAATCATTGATCTCTCCACAACAATCTCTCCCTCGATCACACCGACAACGTACAAGCAAGCCGCGCAATCTCCACAATGGTGCTCTGCTATGACCGAAGAAATCCTCGCTCTCAAACAACAGGGCACATGGTCACTTGTTCCTCCCCCCACTAACAATCCAATTCTAGGCTGCAAATGGATGTTCAAAATCAAGACTCTTCCAAATGGATCTGTTGATCGTTACAAAGCACTATTAGTGGCTCAAGGATTCAATCAGACACAAGGAATCAACTACAATGAAACCTTCAGCCCGGTCGCAAAAATGACAACCATCGGAATGCTTCTCACCCTTGCTCTTCACCGCAACTGGTCCATTCTCCAACTAGACGTATCCAATGTATTTTTACATGGAGATCTCATAGAAAACATCTACATGCGTCAACCACTAGGTTTCATCGACTCCCAAAAACCAAATCACGTGTGCAAACTTCACAAGTCCCTCTACGGACTCAAACAAGCGCCACGCCAATGGTTTCAAAAACTCACGGAATTTATGCTACAATTCGGCTTCAGGTTCAGTCGTTCCGACCTTCACTTCTCATTTTTAATAACAATCAAATACAATTATATTTCCTCATTTACGTGGATGATATCTTGCTTACAGGAAACAATTCACAATTGATACAAAAACTCCTTCACCAGCTTCACTCGCATTTTGCTCGTAAACAACTTGGTCCAGTATCTCTATTCCTAGGCATTCAGACAATCAAAACCACCGCCGGATACTTCTTACATCAAACACACTATGCTCAACAACTACTCCAGACCGTTGGTCTCGCCGAGTGCAGCTCTGCACCAACTCCAATTACCCCACCCAAGGCCAATCATCTCGCTTCAACTACACCATTCTCGGATCCTCATCTATACCGGAAATTGGCAGGTTCCCTTCAGTATTTGTCAATCACTCGCCCGGACATAGCGTTCGCAGCAAATCGCATATGCCAACACATGCATGCTCCCACCGAACACCATTTTCAAATGCTAAAAAGACTCCTTTGATATATCAAAGGATCGATCAACTACGGTCTACCCATCACTCTAGGAAACCTTCAACTCCGCAGCTACACGGATGCGGATTGGGCGTCTGACAACACCGATCGCAAATCGGTATCAGGATGGTGCACCTTTCTCGGAGACAACCTCATTTCTTGGTCCGTCAAGAAGCAGGCCACGGTGGCCAAATCTTCAACAGAGGCGGAATACCGATCGCTCGCCGCCGCAACCTCCGACGTGCTATGGCTTAGGCGGCTGGCGGATGAACTCCAAATCACACAGCATTCTCCGACCACCATACACTGTGACAACACATCCGCCATTGCGCTCGCCAACAACCCAGTTTTTCACGCTCGGACCAAACACATCAAGATTGACTATCATTTTATCCGTCAACACATTAACTCCGGAGCCATCACCATTCAACATATCAGCTCCGAGGATCAAATCGCCGACATCCTAACCAAGGCACTTCATATGGAGCAAATTAACCATTCACACTCACGAATGATTAATTTGAGGGGGCCTCTTAGGATAGCTGCCACGTCAGCCATCATTTGGCTTCTTTGTAAATACGGATGTATTCTTTTCCTTTATCTCTATATATAGCCATATGTACTCAAGCTTTATCAATACAATTCTCATATCTTTCCTTTCCTGTGAAATCTCTATTTCCTTTCTCTACTTTATCTCTCGGTTTCTTGCAATATACGCACAAGGAACCAAATCAGCCAGCCCTAAGCAGTTTATACAAATGCCATTTTCATTCTGAATAAATTGAATAAATAAAAACAAAGAGGGGGGTTCTGAAGAAAACCAAAGGATGATCAATGATTCCTCGAGCTGCTGGGCCTCCGCCAGGATCCGATCGAACTGATCCTCGCTGGTGATGGGCAGGAGCTCCATCGAAGAAGGGTCGTCGTCATCAACCTCATCCCCAGTAAGCTGCACCTCCTCCAAGCCACTCCAAACGACTGACACTGTGTCCGTCCTTCGATACCTAGATCGAGGAAGAGTAGAGATCTGAAGGGTAAAGATCGAAGAGGAAGCCGGAGAGGACTGCGTCACTTCGAGGCGACGAGGGAAGGGAACAAGAATGATGCCACCTCGGTCGGAAACCCGCGGCGAGGGAGGTGTAGAGATGGAAGCAGGGGGCAGAACTCTTGCCATCTCGATTCAGAGAAATTGCAAGCCGCGGCCTCGGCCCTGTGAACATTGCCGCGTCTGTCGGTTCTTAAACTTAAAACTCAGCCCACTAAGGCCCATTGAGGCGCATAACAGACCAGTCTGTAGACCCATTGTTACTTCCACATTAGACCATCTCCAACCGTTCGGCAAATAGTCGAATGGAGGCCCTCAAACGTGGCAACCGAACGACATTTCTTCCGCCATTTGATCGCAGTTGAACAGTGCAACACCAATATTGGAGTCTCACTGTTCACTTGCGCAATTTCTTTCTCTCTACCGAACTCATCTGAGAAAGACGCGAAAGAAAAGAGCAATGATTTGGGGGCAAAATAGAGCTCCAATGGAGATGAATCACGACACTTTTTTATTTTACTGCATTTTGCAGTGAAAAATGAGAATTTCGATTGGAGATGCCCTATTTGGTCCGGTGAACGTACGTAGAGCTACGTTCGGCCGGCACTAAGATCGCAGGCACAAAACGAGAAATACCGAGCAAATACCGAGCAATACCAACAATAACGAGAAATACCATTATGTGAAGACCAAATACCGAGTAATCCCAAAAAATACCGAGTTTTTTCTAGAAAAACTCGGTATTTTTTGGGATTACTCGGTATTGCTCAGTATTGATCTTCACATAGCGGTATTCCTCGTTATTACCAAACAATACCTAGCAATACTGATCAAATACCTAGCAAAAACCGAGTAACAATCCTCTGACCGAACGTAGAGCTACGTCCGGTCAGAGTACGTAATAAAAGTTCCTTAATGTGAGTAATCTGGAAGTTCTATTTTTATTACAATGAATGTCATTCAGAAGAACCATGAACAGTACGCTTTCATTAATTTCCTCTTGAAACCTAATATAAACTCCGTAAATATGATAATTTACACAAAAGCATCTAAAAAAAATTATATTCATCTTAAAATAAATTTAATTATTTTAAAATTTTATTCAGATCAAAATTTAATCGATTATTCTCACTTAAGTCTCTTCTAAATCTACTAAAAAATATTCAATATATATATATATAATACTTATATTATATTTATCACACAGTAATAAATTAATTTTAGAACCATTACAATAAGTGACAGACAAAATATTCTAATCCGAATCACATCCATTAAATTGTATGACCAATTTTGCTTTTCGATTTGCATTCATGTATTTTAACATTCTAAAATATGCTATAGTTTTTCTTATGCTCTAAAGTGTACAAGGAATGATGAAGTCAATTTTGATATATAATTAAAAACTTATTTGATTAAGAATAGATCTAACACACCTATTAGAATTAAAAAAAATTTATAAACAATTTTTTGAACCACATGAACACTATATTTTTTAATAAATGTACAGAAGAAATATATATCTCAAAAAGATGAATCTACTACTCTACTTACCAACACTCGACACTTGCTCTTGAAAATAAGATCAACACCACTTATTTTCAAAAAATAAGGATGATGTTTGTCATCGTAAAGTAAGCTAATGTTTGTCATTGCCAAAATCATTGATGCCCATTGTGTTCAACAATATTGACCACCATCATCACCAAAAATGTCATGATCGATTACACTAATGACTCAAACGTATATAATTAGCATCAATGCCGACTACTAGCATCTTTAATAAGGCTAATGCTTGCCTCTTTTGTCATTGGACTCTTCATATATAAGGAGAACAACTTAGCATGCCATTAATCAGTGTTTGATGATATTTTTAACATATGGGGCTCATCTTACTTGCATCATGGAAGTCTTCTTTCACTATTCATAACTACTATGTTGTATTAACGTATTTTTTAATTATAAGAAAGAACGTCATGTGTAACATAGTACTCAAATTAATTAAATCATTTGAACTAGATTAGGCCCATAATTTTTCCTCGTCTCCAAATTTTGCATGCATGTAGAATTTTCATATTAAACTAAGATAATGAATACTCTCTCTAATACTATGAATGTTCTATGACATAATAATTTGATGTTGTCTATGTGAAACGATCTCAGGCTAGGGGGCAACCTCTACTACTGTAGCAAAATGATGTTCACATTAACACCTCAAGCACTACTACAGCTAAGCAGTATCCCTTCCATTTGTTGATGCACAAAGCAAGTAAAGATTAGGCAACTATAACTATAGCCTCAAAGATGTTCATGTTACCATCTCAAACATAGAGGTAGCTGAGTAACTCCAATCACATACCTTATTTCAGTGTATTCAAAGAAATTCTAAGTTAGATTCTACTCTCAATTTCTTGAAGGTTTTCATACATATATGTGAGATTTTACAAAATATCTTCAAGTGAATGTCAACTCTACATGCATTCCCAAGCTAGTCCTCTAATCTATAAGCATAGTCACAACCAAAGCTTCAAAATACTAGTAATAGTTTGAAAGCAATAAGTTTTTACTTCGCATTTGAGAAACATAAGGCAATTCTCACATCTCAATTAATGTGTAATCGGTCTCAATTTTGACTAAATTTTATCTTTTCTAGCACAAGTTGACGCATCGAGCATTACTTAAAACAAACAAGCTAAGATAATTACAATTTTTTGATAGATTTCTCTTGACTTCTACTATCATATTTAAGTTAAAGAGTAATTCTAATGTTGATAACCAAATATATACCTACTTCCTTGAAGAATTTCTTACAACTCTCCTTATCATGAATTATATTTAATAATTCAAGGAACATGATAAACTATAAATAATAATGATAATAATATTAATAATCTATAAGGCACATAAATGAGGAAGTCCTCCATTTAAAACATGCCTTACAAGAGTAAGTAAATACATAGTCTCTATGCTAATTTAAGAAATAAAAAATATATAAAACTTAGAAGCTCCTAGTGTTGGAGAGTCTTCGCTAAAAAAACCCATGAGGATAAAGGGTAGACAGGACATTTTCTCATCTAAAAAATTAATAGAAGGCATAAACTGTTGGGAAATTTTTGTATATGTGCTCATATATTTATACATATAAGTAAAGTATTATACATTTAATGCTATTTAAAATTGAGCCAATTAAATTCGTGATCTATTTAAGAATTAAATTATTTTTTAGCTTATGTGCATCTCAATTAAATTTGTATGAAAATAATTATTTTTGTAGAGGTCAAGTATTTATTTTATTTTAAAGATGGACTGAAATAAAAAAAAATACACTTGAAGTATAAAATGATCATGATCCCCAGTTTAAGATATGAAGTTCTCATTTCCCATCTTGACTGAAAAGAACAGGTCTCTCGCTCTCTTGGAGAACGTCGCTTCAAATGTTGAAGATCGAAGACCTCGATTTTGCATTTTAATGGATTCAGGTACGCTTCAAATAATTCTTCTCGATGATTTGACTTGTCTTTCGGAGGCGATCGAATTATTTTTCTGTGTCTATTACATCATAACAAGTAGTATCAGAGCCTGATTTTCATGTTGAATCAATAAGAAATAATTTTCTCTAAGCATGTTATTGATGTGTTTGAGTTTTTTTATCAAATGAAATATTCGTTTGATAATGATTTTTCATTTGGAAAAATTTTGATTTCTCGATGTAAAATATTTGCAAGCAATTTTTTAAAATCTATTTTTCTTTGTCATGAAAAATTGAGAGTTGACAATTAATTTGTGAAGTTCAACATTACCGTAATAGTACTGATTCCTCACTACTTTTGGTGTCAATTGAGTTCATCATTTTCATGAATTTAGTTTTTCATATGAGAATACAAAAGTTGTCGTTTGGTGAGATTTTCGTCTCCTAACGTCAGATGGCGGCTTCTCCGCCGCGCGATCCTGGTTTCCTGTCCGGTAGTAAGGCTCCTATTTCGTTTAAGGACGCGGTTGCAGGTTTTTCTTCTTCTGCCTTTCCTGATCTGAGTTTTTTCTTCTTATCGTGGACTGCCGGCTTTATTTATTTCTGAAGATGAGATTAGGTCGCTCGCAAAGCCTTTTGAGTTCTCTTTGGTGGGTCGTTTTCCGGGGCGGAGACCTTCCGTTGAAGCCATTCGGAAATTTTGCTTTAGTCTTAAGTTGATTGGGAATTTTTCTGTTACTGTGCTCAATATTCGTAATGTGTTGATAAAATTGGAGAATGATTTTGATTATTGTAGGATCTTTGCTCATAGGTCTTATTTTGTTCAAAATTGTTATATGAAAGTGGCGAAGTGGACTCACCATCTGGACATTGAGAAGGATTCTCCAATTGTTCCAATTTGGGTCTCTTTCCCCCATCTTAGGCCTCATCTTTTTTCTCCTAGGATTCTTTTTGGTTTGGGTTCCCTTTTCGGTCGCCCTCTCAAAACGGATTTAGCCACGGCATCTGGTTCGCGACCGTCGATGGCTCGTATTTTGGTAGAGCTGGATGTTACTAAGAAACATGCGGAGAAAGTTTGGGTTGGATCTGTGGAATCGGGTTATGCTCAAACGGTGATTTTTGATGATATTCCTTTTTTTTTTGTTCGCATTGTTCTTCTTTAGGACACTCTAAGGAATCTTGTTCTATTTTACATCCTAATCGGATTGTCTCAAAAACTGGAACCTCTCTTTGCGATTTGCCGGGGGTACAGGAGCAGGTGGCTGTTATTGTTCCTAATGTTGATGTTTTGATTGAGCCGAATGTGAGAGAGATGGAAGAGCCGGTTGTTGATTCTACTAGAATGTTGGACTCTAATCGTGAGGATGATGGTTTGTTGGTTAATAATAGAGAGGATGATGATAAGGAGGTTTCGGTTGAGACTTTGTCTCTGAATGCTGTTCCATTTTTCCCATCGTCTGTTGTTATAAATCAGTTGTCTGTGAATGATGGTTTTGATATTACCAATCAGGAAAATGTAGCCAGTGAGGGTTTAATTTCTAATGGTGTTTTGGATGATCCGGTGCCTACAGGGGGTGCTGGGTGCGTTCTAAGTGTTTCTCCTGACTCTCAAATTTTGGTTAATGTGCCGGTGAGTTTAATGGAATCCAATTCTATTTTGGGTAAGAACTCTGAAATAATTGGTGGGTCCCAAGGTGACTGGTTAATTGATTCTGATGAGGAGATCTCGGTTTCTGATTCTTTCTCAGATCCTGATTTTGAATTTAGCATGGTTCCGGATAAGCCCTTGAGGGGTGTTCAGCGTGGTAAATTTTGGAAACGAGGAGGTAAAAGAAGATAAGATGTTTTTATTTATTCGGTTTATGCTTTGTTTTCGTTTGTTTGTTGCAGGGCAATGATGCGGCTGGGGCTCCCAGTCCTCGTCGTTTCCTTGTGGCAACCGCTGATGTTTCTTCTGGATGGTCCTTGCGAATACTCGAGGATGATGGTAGCTCTGGCCGACTACTGAGCCTTTTGTTTGGATTTCATTTTTCTTGTTGTGGGTTTGGTAGTTTGAAGCTCTTTGGTTGTCATTTTATTATTGTATTTTTCTTTGAGAGCTTCTGTTTTTGGGGTTATACTTGTAGCAGCCTTTTTTGATTATTAATATATGGTTGTTTAAAATATATATATATATATATATATATATATATATATATATATATATATATATATATATATATATATATATATATATATATATATATATATATATATATATATATATATATATATATATATATATATATATATATATATATATATATATATAGAATACAAAAGTTGCAATTGTTGATGAATTTACATTATAAAAAATATTTTTTTTGCTATTAATTTTAATTTGTCAGTTACATATAAAAATTAAACCTGTTCTGCATTACTTTACTTTGTTGCAACTAAATTCAATGAATTTAATTTTCAATTGGCACAATGTTGGAAAGTTTAGGTTACATAAATCATTTTTTAGTTCAATTTATTGTCTTTCTGAAATTATTTTTCATTAACTTAAAATGAAATTGTTATGACAATTACATTTTCCAAACGTCTTATCATTGGATAAATTTTTGGGTTATATGACCAATTATGTATTTATAATGCTATTAAATTAATTAAATGACTTATAACTTCTGAATTAAATATATTTTTATTCTTAATGACACTTTAATGACATGTTAATAGCAAATTAAATTCATTTTTTAATGCATCTTATTTAAATGTTTTCAATTATTTTATTTTTTTAAGCATAAGTATAACTGTCACTATGAATATCATAATGGATTTACCATGCATTTATATTCTTAATGACGCTTTAATGGCATGTTAAAAACAAATTGATTTTATTTATTTTATGCCTGACATTTTCAAAACAGTCTTGAAATCGATGTCTTGTGAATTAATTTTTAATTATTTCTTGATCAAAGTTATTATTTGATGCATTTTTTATATATGGAGAAATGTTTATAAATAAATCAATTAATTTATTGAAAAAATATATTTATCAATCAAATATTTCTCATTTGAAATAAATATTTATTATTTTAAAATTAAATTAAATTGATAATATGTCACCAAAGTGACATATATTAGATCAATTTATTTAATTTAAATTTAATTGAATAATGCTATAATTTTTTTTAGTCTATTCGAAAAATAATCAGCCCAAAGGAATATTATTTTTTTGCTGTACTTTAAAGATGTAGTAATAAATATGTGAATTTTTTTTTTTGAACTATTCATGCATATAATAAGTCTATCCAAAGAAAGGTTTATTATTGATATAATTTATTATTATTATTTATTAACTATAATTTTAATAGTGTCATTTATAAATTATAATTTTTATCCAAGGACTGAATTATGATGGTGTGTTAGGTATCTTATAAAGGGTCCACCTTATACTGTTATTAATTATGAGTTAATTTTTATTCTTTTTCAGTTAATGTTTCTTCAATATCTACCAATTTGAATAACATTTCAGTGCTTAATGTCTCTAATTTTAAAAAATGAAAAGAATACATTATTATTATTCTTGGGTGTATGGATTTAGACCATGCGATTCAGACTAAAGGTCCTCTTTCCCTTAATGTGAAAAGTACCATTGAACAAAAGACATTTTCAAAAGTAGAAGCGTTCAAATTAACCGCATAAGTTTTATGATCATGAATCACTCTATTCAAACTACCATAAGTGGTGCAATACCTAAGGAAGAAAATGTTAAGAAATTTCTAAGTCAAATAATAGATCGTTTCGTAGGTTCTAAAAAGTTCGAAATAAGTATTATTCTTAATAAACTTGTTTTAATGCAGTATAAAGGCAAATGGAACATAATGGAGTATATTATGGTAATGTATAATCTTGTTACAAGACTAAGAGCATTAAAGTTAGAATTGTTTGATGACATTCTTGTGCATCTAGTATTGATCTCTCATCATATAATAGTCTCTTAAGATAAGTTACAATACTTAAAAGAAAAAATATACTCTTAATGATTTTATTGCTCGGTGTGTGCGAGAGGAAAAATGATTAAAATGGGAAAAAAATAGAAAGTGCTCACTTAGCTTCTTTTTCTCATGATTTTGCTACTAAAAGGAAAACGAATTATAAAGTCAAATGAGCTGCACACAGTGGCCGAGCCAGGATTGTTTATCCGCGGGGGCACAAATTTTTAATTTGAAAAATACCGTCAAGATTTTTTTTTATTTGAGCTTGAAATTGACATTAAAGTTTTAATTTTTTTTTTAATTTCTAACATAAGATTTTTATATCTAATTTAAATAAAAAGTATTTTATAACGAGTAATAAATATATAAAAAAGATGCATCTTATTAATAAAAAAATATATTAAAAATTATAATTAGCATATTTTAAGCTACTTGATTTAAATTTAAAATTTTAATCTTTCTCTAGTTTAATTTATTGACTTGAATTATATAAATTTCTTTATAAAAGAGAATTTGGAGATTTTAAAAAAATTAAAAAAAAATCATGAAATTTTAAATTTAAAGAAAATTACTAATGTGAAGATAAATGATTAAAATGGATAATTATATAAATAAAAAGATAAATATAAATGAAAAAGAAAATTAAGAAGTTCTAATAAAAATCAACAAAACAAAGTAACCTAATAAGAGATACCGTGGTAAAAAAATTTAAAATCATCTCACCCTCATGGGAGAAAGAGAGAGATAGAGAGAGAGAGAGAGGACTATAAGCCTATAACTAGTAGCAAGTACAAAATAATAAAAAGTTGCAGGTAAAATGATGACAATAGATTGAGAGAGAGAGAGTGGAGAGGGGAGAGACAAGTGAAAAAAAAATTTCTGCCATGATTACATTATTTTATATGACTTTTTTTTTTCGGGGGGGGGGGGAGGGGGGGCACGTGCCCACCTAGGCCCCCTCTTAAATCCGCCACTGGCTGCAGATAAAGATACTTCACAACCTAAAGTGTTAAACACAACAAAATCTTTTTTTTTTCAAAACCCTATACTCAACAATTGCAATTGTTTGATGTTCTCATTCTTAATATATTAAGTTGTTAATTTCTTTGCGTCCAAAGCTAGGGATTCTCCGCATCTGGAGCTAGGGCTTCCCGCCCCGCTCCGCCTGCTCCTAATGGTTTCTCTCCGGCAACGCCCCGTAGTTTTTGCCCCTCTAGCTTTAGGGAAATTCCTTCCTCCCTTTTGGTTTCCTTTTTGTGCTTTTTCTTTTGCTTTTTTCTTCGTCCCCTGCGGCCCTTCGTGGTCTGAATGACGACGAATCGGTTCTTAGATCCAGGTTTTTTGGATGGATCAAAGAAGTCGCGTTCTTTCTTGAATGCTTTACCTGGTTCTACATCAGATGTTTGTTTTTCGGTTATCAAATGACTACCTATCGCGGTTTACCTGCTGTGTGGATTTTCAGAGGAGGATATTATTTCGCTGGGGGCACCCTTCCATTTTTCCTTAGTTGATTTTTTTCCTTCCCATCATCCTAGCTTGGATATCATCCGAAGGTTATTTTTTTTCAATATTAAGCTATATGTTGATTTCTCTATAACATTGCTTGATTCCTTTCATGTGTTGATTAAATTGATGAGTGATCTTGATTATATTAGGGTTTTCCTGGTTTATAATTGCTACATGAAAGTTACCAAATTGTCTCCTTCCCTTGATATCGGTGTTGAATCCCTTATTATTCTCATTTGGATTTCCTTCCCCAATTTTTGACCCCATTTATTCGCTCCCTGAATCCTTCATGCATTGATTTCTTTGTTTGGCCGCCCTTAAAAAGTTGATAACACAACTTCGATTGGTTCTCGACCCTCTCTAGCGCGAGTCTTGACTGAATTTGACATCACTAAAAACTATCTGGATAAAGTTTGGCTCGGTCCTGATAAGTTTGGTTACATCCAGACTGTGCAAATGAAAGTTTTCCCTCCCTTTTGTGATCTCTGTAAAGCTATTGGGCATGGGAGGGGGGAGTGTCGAACCTTGTCATCTGTCCCTGTTCATGCTACTTATGCGAATCCTCTTAACTCTGTTAGGAACGAAACTGGTGATGTGGAAAATGTTGTTAGTGATGGAAATGTTGTTGTTATTTTTTCTAATATGTTGGGTCATATTAAGTCTTTTAATGAGGTCCTTAATTTAGCATATAATGGGGTGGAGGCAGCTGGGGCTGTTGTTCCTCCCTCTAGTATTTCTAATGGTGGGTCTCCCGTTTCTCTAGTGGTTTCGGTTGTTAATTTGGTTGCATTGATTGATGTGCTTGATCCTCTTAACTAAGATGTAAATGAAATTGAGGTGATGTTGTCTATTGATGTGCCGGTTGTACTTTCTTCTAGTAATTTTATAGATGGGGTTGATATTTTTTTATGTTCCTTCATGTGATGTTAATAAGGAGTTTGCTGAGGTTAGTGAGCCTAATCCTTATTTACTTAATTTGGTTACTAGTCCTATCGTATCCCCTGACTCTAATGTTGATTTTAGTGATGATGAAACTGGGTTTTCTGATGATGATGTTTCTCTGGATCCTGGAAACCATGGTGTTCCATCTGCGGGTGGATTTTTAACTCCTTATGGTGCTACTGCTTATGCTCTTAAGGGTGATGATCATATGGTGGGAAATGGGGGAATGGTTGATGTTCCCATTTCAGTTATTTCTAATGAAGTATTGCTTGCTCACCTAACTTGTAATGTGAGGGATTATGAGGTTATGCATGCTGATTGGTTAAATGATGAATTTTCCTCAACTGCTGGAGAGGAATTTGATAAGAATTCTTTAGATTCTAGGGACAATTTTGATCCGAGTATTCTTCAAATTGTTGATGTTGGCCTTCCTCTTAAAAAAGGTAAGAAGAAAAAACATAAATCAAAGAAGAAATGAATTTCTATCTAGATTCAGAATAGCTGCTGTTTTTTTTTCTTTGTCAATGGTGTCCTCTTTTATTGATTGCAATATGCTTTGCCGATGTTTTTCTGTTGGTTGGTGGTTGATTTAGGGCAATGATGATGAGGCTTCGGTGCACTACCTATTGGCCCTAGCTTGTTGGCAACCTTGGTGGCCCTTTAGCGGATTAGGATTTGTGGCATGTAGCTCTTCATTTGCTGCCTCCAATGGAGGGCCCTTGTTTGGCTTGAGGGTGGGTGTGCGTTTCCTCCTGAGTCTGGATCTTCACATATGCTTATTTTGTACTTTGATTTTTACTTTGTTATGTGGTTTGGTTTGTCGGCTCATTAGGATTCTCTTTCCTCCTGTATTGCTGCTCTTGAGAGCTCTAGCGAGCCCTATGTCTATTTTGTACTTGTATCATTTTATTGTTTAACATGGAGGCCTTTTGGGTTTAAAAAAAAAAAAAGATGTTCTCATTCTTAATAATAATAAAAAGGATGTTCTCATTCTCTTCATTATCATCACTAGAGATCACATTAATTGGCTCTTTTTTATGTCATTTTCTATATTTAGGGAGGACATATTGGATGCTTGTTGGGGGATGATTCTCTGATGTTGGCACTGATTTTGCAGTGCATCAAACAAACCTCCAATGAAAAATCTCAAATAAAATTTTCTTCAAGAAATTTATGCTTCGTATGGCCATATATTTTTCGTCTATTTCAATTATTGTATCATGAACGTTAGGCTTTGTTTGGGAGTTAGGACTATTATTGTATTGTTTAGCAATTTTTTTAAACTAAGGATTATGTGAGACGGCTTTCTTACTGCTTCTTAAAACAGCTTTCTATTAAAAATATTTTAATTTTTATACTAAAAAATTACTTAAAGAAGCAGTAAGAAAGCTATCACAAGCGAAACTTATAATTTTTTATACTAAAAAATTATTTTAGAAAACAATAAAAAATTGCCCCCAAAGAAATCTTAAGCTTCGATTTAATACAAAAATAAAAAATTTTATAATAAAAAGCTATTTTAAGAAGTATTAAAAAACTGTCATAAATGTAACCTTAATTAAGAAGCACAAGTCTAAAATCTTGTACATGTTTTTCAACATATAAAAAAAACTTCAGCTATTTACAATTGTTATAAGTGTCCTTTTATTATATGAAATTATCAAAAAAAAAAAAAAAAGTCTACGTATAGCAAGACTTCAATGGGATCCTACATATATCTGCCGTCAATTAAAAAAGTTTCCAAATTTTCTAATATGCGCAATAACTATATATGCGGCCATGATAATGATAAGACAAACGCCATCAATTAATTAGATCCCACAGGACCACTGCCTGACGATATGCTGAGATTTGTGGCCATATTCATGAAAACGTCCAGCGTTAAATCACCATATTAGCAATTTTATTTCATAATAAAAAAATTTAATATATCAGCACATTCTCATATATTATATATTAAAACTAAATTATTTAAAATAAAAGATATTTAAAATCAAATTTCTTTTATTTACTTAAAAAAATATAGATTCATATATAAAAATTTTAACATTTTATTTTGAATATCTATCATATATATAAATAGGTGTTGACTAAGACTTCGTTTGTGATAGTTTTTTTGTTGCTTTTTAAAACAGTTTTTTAGTACAAAATTAAATTTTTTATACTAAAAAGCTGTTTCAAGAAATAGCAAAAAAGTCATCTCAAATGAAGCCTAAATTTGTTGAAATTACACTTACGATGATATATCTCGTGTTTAACTTTGAAAGTTCTTAATTCAACAATGCATCAAGATTGGTGCCCGATTAAATCGATTTCAATAAAGTAATAATTTAAAAATTGCTTATATTTAAAATTATTTGCGGACATGTTAGTGTTTTTTGGTTCATTTGAATTTAAGCTATATATACAAATCATTTACATACTTGTATTCATATATCTCGATAATTAAAAAAAAAAAAAACTTAAAATAACAGTTAATATTAATTAGCTTATTACCAATTGTTCATTCGTGGGTACCATTACCACTCTTTGGGGACCGCCAAAATACTTCAGGCCATTTGTTAGGATCTTTCAATATTTTTTTTTCTCTTTGAATTAGGCTTCATTTGAGATGATTTTTATACAAATTTTTTTAAAAAATAGTAAGAAATCCGTCCTCAATGAAACTTTGGGATTAAAGAAACTTTTTATTACAAAAATTAAAATTTTTATAGAATAAAGCTGATTTAAGAAGCAGTAAAAAAGACCTCTCAAACGACTTAGTCCAGATTTATTCTGTGTTCCCTGTGAAGTTTTTCAATTACTAATTGCTACATTGTCCGACAAGAAAATGTGAGATTTTAAGAGGGATCATTGTTTGTATTTAAATGAGTAAAAGGAGCCTAATAAAAATTGACTTAAAAAAATAAAGAACGAAATTTTTATATTTGAGTTTTCTATAACTTTTTTATATTTTCACAGAAAACGAAAAATTAAATTGAGTTTTAATAGAAAATTCAAAAAAAAAATTTGCGTTTGCGTGAGAAAACGCAATTTTTTTTTTCGTTTTCTTATGAAAACAAATTATTTTTGGTCGGCAATCTAAAATTAAATGATAATTTTTTTATTTGTAATTTCTAATAAATTTATATTAACTTTTGAAATTTTTAATTTGAAATAAAAATTTTATATGTAAATAATTATTTAATTTAAAATTTGTAATTTATATTAATCTCTTGACCTTTACTTACTGTAATTTTTCTTTTCATCAATAATATGAGCTTATGCCTCAATTTTTCCCCCAAAAAAAAGGATGGCTCAGGCTCACAACACCGGAAGAGTTGTACAGTGCATGTGGAGCGGCACACTACCCGATCACGGGCGGGCCCACAGCCAGTGGGATCGATGGTCCCCAGTGGTGGACCGTACGATTATATTGGGCGGGCCCAGCCCCAGAATCTACAAGGCCCAACCAAAACGACCTGAGTTTTGGGACCATGAGCCCGGCCGTCGCGACCACCCAAAAACCACTTCCCCCTCTCTCCGCCCACTGAACGCTTCTATTAATGCCAATTCATATTAATTCTGTAATTTTAAATAAGATTCTTAAACTAATCATATGGTATATTTTGAAAAAAAAATATTAGATCTTCCCATCAATGCAAAATTATAAAATTTATTTTCAAACTAAATGAAAAATTAGAAATTTAAAATTTATTTCAAATAAATGATAATATAAATTTAAAAATTTCAAATAATAAATTATAAATTTCAAATTAAAATATATTTCAAATTAATGCAAATTAACTTTTTGTGAGCTGCTCTCTATATTTTATTTGGAAAGAAAGAAATAGTATAAGATTTGGTTATGTGTTTAACAGCACCTCTACTACCTCGACTCTCATTAAAAGTGCGGTGTTTGACAAAGTGGGAAAATGGAAGCTGTTTCTTCTTTACTTTGCAGCTTATAAGGGCTGTAGGAGGCTAACTGTTCGTTTCTATTGCTGTTGTTGTCTGTTTTTCTTTTTCAGCTGGTTCGGGTCCTGGAAGATTTTGCTGGAATTGCTGGATGAGTTTTCTGGGAATTGTTTTTTTGTGCTCTCTGTTTTCGGCTGTGGTGGCTGAGCTGGATGTGCTGGTTGTGCTGGAAGTGCTCGATTTTCTGGGTTGCAAAATTTAAGCCATAGACCGGACGATGATGACAGTCTTTTTGTTATCCCTCGGACGGTCTATATTTTAGGCAACCAGGTATATTGTCGGATTGGTATAGCTTTTGGTTTTTTTCTGAGTCCATAGGTTCTATGGTTTTAATTTTCCACTTGTGGACTTTAGGTTCTTTGTTAGTGCTGTTTTACGAATGTTTTTATTTGTTGTTATGAGAGATTGCTCCCCTTTGTTTGGAGCATTTTTGTCCCATCATCTCTCTTTTCTCCCTTGTAATAGTTGCTATTTTTCATGCTTTTAATATACCGGCCAAGCCCAAATTTTCCCAAGAAAAAAAAAATGCTGCAGGTATAAACTCAGAAAAGTTAAAAACAGTGGAGAAGAAAAAAGGTTGAAGGAAAAAACCCAAGGGCTCAGGATGCATAGAGTAATAAACCCAGGCAACAAAATCTTCTTTAAAGATGTAAGGGATCCCCTGGTTGCCGAAAAAACTGACCGTTCAAGGGGAAGCATAGATAAACTAGCATTCATTACTGCCCTTCAAAAAAATTGATCTCTGGCTGCCAAAGAGGCCACCCAGAGATCCAAAAACAATCGAGCCATTGTTCCAGATTCCGGAGGGTAACAGAAATATCATAGGGACACAGCAACAGCCCAGAGGCACCATCAAAGCATCTGCTTAAAAACATGAGAATTCTTCCACTTTGAAATTTTGTAGCAAAACAATCTTCTTGATATTAGCAGCAATAGTGGATTGGTATTGAATAATATTTCCAAATAATCTATCATTTGAAACGATTTATGCATGTGCAGTATATACGAAATAAATTTTAAATAAATACTTTCTTAATTTTTTCATTCTAATTTGAAATCAATATTGGCATTTTAAAAAAATTAATAAGATAAGAATTTTATATAGAAGATAAAAATTTTATTCTATTTTATAATCAATTTTTATAATAATCATAATAGAAAAAAAAATTATTTCTATTTATAACATATTTATCTCAAAATAAATTCTAAAAATTTTAACTTATTGAAAGAAAATTATGATTATTAAATCCTAATATAATTTTTATACAATTTTATACAATTATACTTAGAAAAAATTATTTGTATTTAATATCTAAATATACAATCTTATGAAAAATAATTACATTATAAATTATTAGGAAATTTGTACACATATATCCAATATTTAAATCTTTATAATAATTTATTTAACATCTTAATGTCTAAATAATATATGAAAAATTATTATTTATTTTATTTTAAATAAAGTAACATTACATGTTGAAATATTCACGACCGTAGAGAGATATATAATTTAGTGTCTTAACTTTGTATGAAGATCCAATACATATACAGATAAAAGATAATGGAGCAAAAGTCATAAGCGACGTCATGATTTTTTATGTAAAAAATCCTTAAAATGAAAAAATCACAGGGTCTGCCCCAGTTAGAATAATTCCGCTAGTATTTGTTATTGATTACAAATGACGTCCTTCCTCGGAGGAAAGCGTTGGCTCAATGTAGCAAATATACATCATTGAATTGAAGTTAGAATAATCCAATGACTTGAGCGTTATTCTCAAAAGAATGTTGACTTATTCATTTGATTAGTAGGAACATAGTCGTACGACTTGAGTCAAAAGAAATTTTATATACATAATTAATTTTTTTTTAGAATTATATAAAGATAAAAAAATAATTACATAATAAATTATTAGGAAATTTATATATATTCCTCAAAAAAATTTTATATATACATATACAATACTTAAATACTTATAATTATTAATTTTGTTGCGTCCAGGAGTATTCACGGCGGTAGAGAAATATAAAGTTTACCGTCTTAGTGTTGTACGAAAATTCGGCACGCAATCAGATAAGAGAAAGGGTCTAGCATTTATGAGACACCATAATTTTTACATGGAAAACCCCTGAAAAAGGGGGAAAAACCACGGGCCTAGCCCAGTTTGAATGAATCCACTAGTATTGCAGTCAATTACAAATGAGGCCCTTCCTTGGGAGAAGGCCTTAGCTTGATGCATTTTATAGAGTACATTACATGATATGAATACAAAGAGTCACTATTGACATGTTCGTTTGGTCGGGAGGACCGTAGTCAGCGGGCGATGGAGGTCGGAAGGCTTGTAGTCGGTGGGCGACGTAAGTCAGGAGGACCGTAGTCGGCTGGCTACAGAGGTCGGAAGGACTGTAGTCCGGGCAACGTAAGTTAGAAGGATCGTAGTCGGCGGGCGACAAAGGTTAGAAAGACTGTAGTCGGCGGGTGACATAAGTCAGGAGGACCGTCGTCGGCGGGCGACAGAGGTCGGAAAGACTGTAGTCGGTGGGCGACGTAATTCAGAAGGAACGTAGTCGGCGAGCGACATAAGTCAGGAGGACCATAGTCGGTAGGCGATGGAGGTCGGAAAGACTGTAGTCTGACGACGAAGATCAGAAGGACAGCGTCAGGTAAAAGTCCAACAATGGAAATAAATCCATCTTCGCGTAGACGTCCAGCGAAGCTCGATAACCGGTAGAAGTCCGACGTCGGGTAGAAACTTGGCGAAGAGTGAAGGTCCGACGTCGGGTAGAAGTCCGACGTCTGTTGGTGGCAGAGGGGAACTCCGTCTTCACTTGGGCGGAGTTTCGGCGTCATGAGGGAACTCTGTTGCAAATTGGGAAGAATTTCAGCATCACGTGGAAGTTGGGCAGAATTCCTGGTTTCTCCCGAATATCACGCAGAATCCCGACGTGTTCGGGCGGCAAGACGAACTCCGGTGGTGGTCGAGGAGGAGAGGATTCTCCTTTTCCCATTCTTCTTCTTCTCTCTCTTCACTTGAGTCCCTCTTCTGAAGAATGATGGCTCTATTTATAGTTTTTCTGGAGTGGCATGGCTTGTAAATATGTGTGATATCAGGGGCGAACATGGAGTGGTTGAATAGAAGGCTGATATTGAATCCTTTGATCATACACCGTTCATCAGCCATTTGAAGGCCTCAGTGATGTCGGAATCCGGCGATCTTGGGCTCGTTGGATTCGTCTCGTTGAGCCATTCGATTCGACTATAAGCTCACCAAAATTGGAGACGTTTGGTAACTCAAATTGTGGTTCGAATCTTTCAACAACGCTTTAGGTCCTTGATTTGGACTCATTTGGGCTCGGATTGAGTCAAATTTGGTGTCGTGGTGCTCCCAGATTTAATTTTTGAAGTTTCCAACTTGACTTTTGCCTCGAGATTCATGCCCGATCAAGATAATTTTTGCATGAAGTATCAAATTTCATTTTAAATTTAAATGTCTAAATATATATAAGAAAAATACATTTTTAATTGTAAATAAAGTAATATTAGTGATATTTTAAAAACAATTTAAAATTTAAATATTCTATACATAAATACACTAAATATTTTTAATATATATAAATTTCCCGAAAATTTATCTTATCAAGGGAAACGCAGTCGCAAATAATGAGATTTTTTTTGCAGCTCTCTCTCCTATCGTTCTCTCTCTCTCCCTCGCTGTCTAATCCTTTAAATGTAAACTAGTTCATGTACGAGGGCAGGGAATCGATGATCGGAAACAGCCGGCGTTTGCTGGTGTGGCATCATCAAGATTCTCACACAGCAGCAGGATCCAGACCTTCACTCCCTCTTCCAGTGAGAATCTTGATGATGCTGCATCGGCAATGGGCGGCTATATCTGATATCTGTTCTTCTCTTTGAAGCTAGAAGAACAGTTTGATTCTATTCAGGTATGTTCAAATCCTTTTGTTTTTTTCTTCATTTCTTGTGAGTAGATGGTATATATATTGTGATCCAGTGATTTTGCATAGATTATTCTCTTTGCCATATAATTTATGGATTTTTTGGCCGTCTTTGGGCTTCAGAAAGAATTTGAAAAGAGAAGTTTCCTACTTTGTTTTGGCTTCTTTGCATGATTCCTAGACTTCCTTTTCTCTTGCTGGAAGAACTTGTTTTTGTTCAAGTTGCAGAATCTTATGAATGTATCTCGATCATCAGGATTACGCAGCTCACTTGATCTATTGATTTGGAGCTTTAAGCCTTCAACTATCAATCATAGAACAGTTTGCACTTTTTCTGTTTGTTTGAAGTTCTCCCTTAAGCTCTTTAAGAAAATCCCTTGATGTTTCATATTTCATAATAAAAAATTGTGATAAAAGTGGTACTTGACTCTTCATTCTTCAACATAACATAAACCTATTAGTAACTGACAAAAGATACTATATTAGTTAACAGATCTACTTATATAGCTATTCTAGATCTTAGAAGGTGATTTTGCAGTAAGAGCTCAAGGGTTCTTATTTATAGGTTTTTTACTTCAAGAGGTAGAAATTTATCTCATATTTTCAATTGGTCATATAAACTATATGACCAATTAATAAGCAAGCAATATTAATTAGATCATCTCCAATTGAGCTGTATGCTGTCTATCATTCGCTCCATTCGAAGCTTAGATCGCACGCAAAAATTCAGTAGGTGAATAGTGTGATGTCAAATTGTCAATGTTGGCGTTGTACTATTCACCAACGCCAATTTTATTTGTTATAGGATTTGTCGAAGAAGCGCTCGAAAGAGGAGAAATATGATTATTCTCGCAACTAGAAGAAGAAGCGCACCAAAGAGGGGAAAGAAATGAAATTTGATTGAAGATGAATTACTGCATTTTAAAGTTTTGCTGTATTTTGGAGTGGAAAATGGGTTTTTCGGGTGGAGATGCCCTTAGTACATATGGGGAGATATAATGAGATCCTCCTATAGATTCATTTTATTTATGATATGTATATTGTTTAAAGGTGATACATAAGAGTATTGGATTTATTCCACATCTAAAAATTTATTGGTATAAAAGTATGAAGTGCTTAGTTCAGCTCATTTGCAGGATTAAGTTTTTGGGATTAAAAATGAAATTAATTATTAGGCCTAACTTTTACACTCCTTTGATTTACGCTCCCTAATAATATAATTGACAACGAAGAAATGAAATATAAATGTAAATGATAAAATAATTGAAGTGAAATTAGTACCCACTTAATTATTTTGTTGAGATGAAATTGAGGAAAATAATTTGCTTTCGTAGAGCCATTTCAGTTACTTTTAATTTTCTTTTCTAATGTGAAATAAAAAATATATTTGTTATTAATCTCATATGTTTATTATTTTTAAAAAATCATAAAGCAGTTCTCTTCCTCTTCCCATCCCTTATGATCAGGTTGAGTTTTGTGGACTGGCAGTTGAGAAAATAGAGGGGAGGCGGTATTTTGAAAATTTTAAAAATACTAAAAAGTTTAGTACTTTTTTCGAATAAATTAATTTATTTTGCAAAAAAAAAGGGAGTAAATTAAAACATATAATTTTCATTTTAATTGTTTTTTTAAATAAGAGAAGAAATGTTCCTAAACATGACCTAAGTTCAATTACCTATTAATTTCATGGGAGCCAAACACTCAACATAAAATTATTAAGTCCAATGCAATAGAATTTCTCCAATTCCTTCTAATTAATCAAACAAAACAGAAGTGTTCATCTTTCATGAAGCATCCTATATGTAGGGCTATCAAAATCAGGTCATGAGTCGGATTCGGGTTTATCTCGGAATTGATTCGACACAAGCTGACCAGACCCGAATTCGCACGGGTCACTTTTTTTTTTTAATCTGAAACCGACCCCCTTCTCACCCGGATCAACCCGACATGATCCGTCAACCCGGATCATCAACGGCAATGGCTATAGCGACTGTGGAGGGCGGCTGGCGGACGGCAAAGGGCGACTGGTAGACGGCAGAGGGCAGCAGACGCGACACAATGCGACGCGACACAATGCGACGAGTTGTCGGGCGACAGCGGACTCGACGCGGAAGGTCCAGCGAACATGGGATGCGGTCTGGCGCGCGGTTTCTGGGTCAATTCCGGGTTGCTGGGTCAAATCAAATCCGACCCATTTTTTCAAACAGATCGAATTAAGAAATCTGAACTCAACCCAGTTTGAAATTGGGTCGGGTCTAACCCTAAAACTTTCAGTCTTGTTTGAGTTGGATTTTCGTGTCGTGTCAAATATTATTGACACCCCTACCTATATGGAACTCTTTCCTTCACTTTATAAGGTACAACACTCTTTACTCCATAAAATTATTTTTCGCCATCCTTAAGAAAATAGAAATAGTTACTGCATATCTTTCAAGATCGTCTGTTGTTATCTTGAGTGTTAGCAGAGGTAAATTTTCCTTGCACCCATGACAAATACGTTTGGGTGGGCTATGATAATCATAGTTAATTTCGAAAGGTTGAATTGGATAAAGGTTTGGCTTTCTTCTCTTATTATTGCATTTATGTCCATCTTTCCAAAGATTATTTTAAACTTCTTCCTCACCTGCGGAATTATATAATAAGAAGCATGTGTCCAATGTGGTGAGTGAGTCCCCATCCTACAGATAATTCTTAGGATATCTTTATAAATTGCATTACTCTTTCTATGACTTTTGTGAATAATATGAATGATGATTTGTTTTCTTTTTGTTTTCTGAGGAATTATAATAAGAAGCATGTGTCCAAGGTACTCTTTATTGTTTTCTTTTTTTGGTTTTTCTTTTTGCTTCTCCATTTTTGCAGGAAGATGATGCTGAACGTCTATTTGATGATCTTCCTTTTTTGGCTGGCGTATGCTTACAGCCCTAGTAGTTTGTTTTGCATCTATTGTATTCTTAGGATGAGGAACCACAGACTCGCAGGTCTTTTTCTTTCCTTTTTGATTGTAGCTCGTTCGAGCAGTAGAGAGCTAGTGGTTCCTTTTAAGGAACATGTAACCGCAATTTTGATATTAACACGTAGACCCCTATGAGGATTTTAATTAAAAAAAAAAATGAATGATGATGTGTTTGACAAACAAGATGATTGGGAACTAAATCATGTACATGCTGGGTGAAATTTATGCTTAGATAAATATGAAGTCGTCAAAGAACTATTTTACTATGATGGATCATTTGGAAAAGTTCAGATCAGAAATTAACGTTTTGTTTGGAATAGCTTTTTTGTTGCTTCTTGAAACAACTTTTTCGTACAAAAATTTTAATTTTTGTACTAAAAAGATGTTTTAAGAAGCAGTAAGAAAGTCGTCCCAAATGAAATCTAAAAGCTGGGAATAACTCTCGTAGTTTGAATTCATATTGTATGAAGTATTTTTGTATTAAAAGTATATTGTTGGTGTTGTAAATTTTTTTTTTTTGGCTTGTGTGAAGTGCTTCATTATGTTTATCACTTTTGCGAAATATTATTCTATTAGGATCATAGTAATATACAACTCATTCAATTTTGTCGGAAAAGAGATCCTGATCTACTATTGGATCATAGAAAGAGACTATGGAGAAGGGTCCAAAGTGGACCAACTTAATTAGGGCACACAATGTAATTTATTTGACATGGTCGAAATGGACAATTTCAGATCAGTTTCTTGCAACAAAAGTGTCTGTATAAGTCCCCCACATCTAACCTCACTTTCTCTCTCACACACACATTTTCTTCACTCTCTCACACTGATGTGGTATCATTTATCAGACAAGGGAGCGGGATACCAGAACACCTCTAACGGCCTGGCAACGTGTCCACTGGCTGAGTCGTTCCAGCAGCTTTTTACCTGAGGCTTTATGCTTGCTTTTAATTATTGCTTGCTAG
Organism: Dendrobium officinale; assembly: GCA_019514585.1. Taxonomy (NCBI): domain Eukaryota; kingdom Viridiplantae; phylum Streptophyta; class Magnoliopsida; order Asparagales; family Orchidaceae; genus Dendrobium; species Dendrobium officinale. Next base: position 31,481,710 of record CM033696.1, read on the forward strand.
TTAATTACAGTACTACCCTTTCTTTAAATTAGGTGATAGTATACTAAGCTGATGTATGGAGAAGATAGCTAGTTTTGCCTATTATCAATATCAGTTACTGTTCCATTGCCATTGCTTGGGTTTTTTTTGTGGTCTTCAGTTGCAGGTTGATCGAAGGCTTCCTCACCGGTTCCACACCAACTGGTATCAGAGCCCATCGCCGACTGTCGCTGAGATGGCCGAGAGTAGCCAAAGAGCCGCTCCTGACGAAGATCGGAGCCAGGAAGATCTGTGAACCGCTGTGAACAACATCTCCAAGGAGTTGACGGACCTTGCTGCTGAGTTCCGGCGATTCGCAGTAGAAACAAATAGGAGTATTCAGGAGCTGAAGCAGAACGGTGGAGTACCCACCGGAGGGCGAAGGTTCACGCGCGAAGACACCTCGCCGATGCGACGGGGACACGCGACGGCGGAGCGAACGCCGCGACGGCGGAGCGAACGCCGCGAGGGCTTCCTACTGTATACTCCGATTATTCAGATTCAGGGGATGACGAGGAAATGCAGACGGGAGGCGACATGTTCGAACAGGGAGAACGAATATATGGCGAGCGTCAAGGAGCTAGACGAATGCGGGATAGAGCGCCGATGCACCACGGTGAGTTTCGTGTGAAAATTGATATTCCTTTTTTTTGAAGGACGGCTTCATATTGAAGAGTACCTGGATTGGGAGCGAGCTGTCGAAACATTCTTCGATTACATGGAGATTCCACCGGAGAAACAGGTTAAGTACGTGGCGTGTCGATTGAAAGGGGGGGCTAGTGCTTGGTGGATGCAGTTGCAACAAAGTAGACACCGCGAGGGACGGGGAGCTGTTAGAAACTGGCACCGAATGAAACAGCTCATGAGGAGTCACTTCCTCCCAACCGATTATGAGCAGATGCTTTTTCACCAGTATCAGCATTGCACTCAAGGTTCGAGAACTGTCAGCGATTATACCAAGGAGTTCTACAGATTAAGTGCTCGGAATAATCTACGGGAATCGGAGAATCAGCTTGTGGCAAGATATACGGGCGGACTGAGAGATTCTGTACAAGATAAACTGCAACTTAATTCCCTATGGACACTATCACAAGCGGTGAATTTTGCACTCAAAGCGGAATTACAACTGTCCAGACATTCTAAGTCTTATTCGAATAGGCGAACAATTCCTGACCAGTCCAATGATTCTCGCAATTATGCTCCTAACAAAGTCACACCTCCCGGAATCTCTGCGGGCACCGACAATTCACCTGTCTCTGACAACAAGGCGCCATTCAAGCCTCGCCAGCCACCACGCGACAATCCATATGTTAAGCCGACTAACTTGAAATGCTTCCGTTGTTTTCGACCCGGGCACAAGTCTAACGAGTGCCTGACGAGGCCACAACTTCAGTTAGTTGATGGAGATAATGAGGATCCTGAAAACAGGATTGCCGCAGAATTCGATGATGGTATCGAAGAACTTGCACCTGACGACGGCGAAGTTGTTGTCTGTATCTTAGAAAGATTGCTATTGGCACCAAGACAACCAACGTCGTCTCAGCGAAATGCCATTTTCCGGACTAGATGTACCGTCGGTGGACGAGTTTGTGACCTCCTGATTGATAACGGATGCACTGAAAATGTAGTTTCTCGCTCTTTGGTACAGGCCCTCCAGCTCAAAACTACAAAAAATCCACAACCTTATAAAATTAGTTGGGTTAAAAAGGGAGTAGAAATTTCAGTTGTGGACATGTGCCGGGTTAATTTTCTATTGGCAAGAATTATACCTGCGAGGTTCTCTGTGATGTTATTGATATGGACGTTTGTCATATTATTTGGGCCGTCCCTGGCAATACGATAACGGTGCTGTATATGACTGTCGGCAGAATACCTATTTGTTCGAATGGAAAGGTAGGAAATTGCGTCTGTTACCACTCGTTCATACTCCCATTGACAGCGCGGGAAAGAACAAGGCTGTTCTTAGCATTGTATCGGGGCCTGTTTTTATGTCGGATCAGCCTGTGTGCATTTATGCATTGGTGACGATTGACAGTCCTCCAGAAGTGCCACCTATGGTGCAGTCACCCGAAATTCTCAAGCTGCTGCAGGAATTTCGTGATCTTATGCCCTCGGAGCTACCTTCCAAACTACCGCCTATCCGCATGATCCAACACCAAATTGACTTGGCACCCGGTGCTAATTTACCAAATCTCCCGCACTATAGGATGAGTCCTAAAGAACACGAAATTCTGCAGGAAATGGTCGACAACTTATTAAAGCAAAAGCTCATTCAGCCCAGTCTCAGCCCCTACGCTGTACCGGCACTTCTCGTTCCAAAGAAGGATAATAAATGGCGAATGTGTATAGATAGCAGGGCTATCAACAAAATCACTACCAAATTTCGCTTCCCTGTACCCCGCATTGAGGAAATGCTGGATAAGTTAGCGGGATCTAAGTTTTTCTCTAAGCTCGACCTCCGCAGTGGATACCATCAAATCAGTATTCGTCCAGGGGATGAATGGAAGACGGCCTTCAAGACGAAACAGGGCTTGTTCGAATGGCGAGTCATGCCATTTGGGTTGTGCAACGCGCCGGCTACATTCATGCGATTAATGAACGAGGTACTTAAGGAACATCTTAACCGCTTTTGTGTTGTTTATTTCGATGATATTTTGATCTACAGCCCCTCGTTCGAAGAGCATCTTCAGCACCTCACAAAGGTGTTACAAACACTAAAATTTCATCAGCTTTATTTGAACCCGTCCAAATGTGAATTTCGATTGGAGAAAGTCTATTTTCTGGGATTTGTTATCTCTGCAGCTGGAGTGGCGACCGATCCCAACAAGATTGCGGCTATCCGAGATTGGCCAGTTCCCGCAGCCTATTCGATGTCCGAAGTTTCCACGGTCTTGCTAACTTCTATAGACGCTTCATCCGCGGTTTTAGTATCATCATGGCGCCTATCACCGACTGTTTAAAGGCCAAGCAATTCTCTTGGAATGAAGAACGCCAAAGAAGTTGGGATACAATGAAGCAATCACTATGTGCCGCCCCTGTTCTTACGTTACCCAATTTTGAGCTGCCCTTTCAAGTTGACACGGATGCCTCTACCGTCGGCATAGGAGCAGTTCTATCTCAATCCGAGCGGCCCGTTGAATTCTTTAGCGAAAAACTGAGCACCGCCAGGCAGAAGTGGACTGTCTATGAGCAAGAGCTCTACGCAGTGGTGCGAGCTCTCAAGCATTGGGAGCACTACCTCTTACACCAAGACTTTATATTGAGTAGTGATCACAAGGCACTACAATATCTTAACAGCCAGAAAACAATCAACAGAATGCACGCACGGTGGATTCTTTTCCTTCAGAAGTTCACGTTCGTCCTGAAGCACAAGTCTGGCAATCAAAATAGAGTAGATGATGCACTTAGTAGACGAACTGCTTTGGTGACACAGCTCCAGACGGAACTCACCGGTCTTGAATGTCTCAAAGAACTCTATGCTGAAGATCCTGATTTCTCCTTCATATGGAAGCAGTGCCTTGCAATGCAGCCGGTCTCTGAATACTCTCTCAGGCACGGGTATTTATTTAAAGGTAATGTTCTATGTATACCCGATTCCTCTTATAGACAACAGCTGGTGAAAGAAGCCCACGCTGGGGGATTAGCAGCTCATCTAGGCAGAGAAAAAACGGTGCAACAGCTCAAGGCCAGGTTCTTTTGGCCAAAACTTCACCGTGATGTCTCCCGGTTCATTGAACGGTGCGCTATCTGCCAGGAATTCAAAGGCACAAAGCAAAATACGGGTCTCTATACGCCTCTACCAGTTCCTGATTCGATTTGGGAGGACATTAGCATCGATTTTGTATTGGGTCTGCCAAGGACACAACGAGGAGCTGACTCTATTATGGTTGTTGTTGATCGTTTTTCAAAAAATGGCTCATTTTGTGGCCTGCAAAAAGACTCTTGACGTTGTCAATGTAGCACGCTTGTTTTTTAACGAGATTGTACGCTTACACGGCCTACCACGAAGTATTACGTCGGATCGCGACGTCAAATTTGTGAGCCATTTCTGGCGTGAATTATGGAAGCGTCTCCACACGTCGCTAAACCTTAGCTCTGCTTATCACCCCCAGTCTGATGGACAGACTGAGGTCATTAATCGTACACTTGGTAACATGCTACGATGTTTAGTACAGAATCAGCCAAAGCAGTGGGAGAACGCCCTTAGCCAAGCTGAGTATGCGTTTAACTCTATGCCAAATCGATCAACTGGACAGAGCCCGTTTGCAATTGTTTATACAAAGGCCCCCAATCACTTGTTTGACATAGCCATTCTACCGAAATGTGCCAACAAATCTGCTGCTGCATTGACCGATCACTGCCAGTCGATCCTCGAAGACGTGCGCTTAAAACTTGTTTCTTCCAATTCTGCGTATAAGAAGGCCGCTGATACTCATCGAAGGCAGGTATCTTTTCAACCGGGAGATCTGGTACTCATCCGACTCAATAAAGAACGATTTCCTGTGGGACCTCATTCCAAATTAAGTCCACGCAAGTTCGGCCCTGTACCCATCCTTCGACGTATCAACGACAATGCTTATGTCGTTGACTTACCATATACCATGCGCACGTCCAAGACCTTCAATGTTGCTGATATTTTCCCCTATCATCCCCCGGATGATTCCGGTGAACCTCACATTCAGGTAGAACCTGAATTTTCTGCAGCCTGTGGCACCTGATGTGGTATCATTTACCAGACAAGGGAGCGGGATACCAGAACACCTCTAACGGCCTGGCAACGTGTCCACTGGCTGAGTCGTTCCAGCAGCTTTTTACCTGAGGCTTTATGCTTGCTTTTAATTATTACTTGCTAGTTAATTACAGTACTACCCTTTCTTTAAATTAGGTGATAGTATACTAAGCTGATGTATGGAGAAGATAGCTAGTTTTGCCTATTATCAATATCAGTTACTGTTCCATTGCCATTGCTTGGGTTTTTTTTGTGGTCTTCAGTTGCAGGTTGATCGAAGGCTTCCTCACCGGTTCCACACCACACACACTCATTTTCTTCAATGGCTTTCTTACTGATAGATAATCATGCTTGATTTTAGAATAATATATTTACAACAGTGAAGAAAGAAGTTTCGTGTATAGTGGGTTTTTCAACTCGGCAAAGTTCCGTAATTTTTTTTCTTTTCTGGATTTTCAAAATAATTTTTTTTTATCTTATTACTTTTATCTATGTGATTTGAATTTCTGTGCAACGTTGAGATGTAGAACATACATTCTACCGACTTAAAACTTTTAGCATTTAATATGATTTATTTCATATTTAAAAATATATTGGTATATAAGCATGAATTGTTTAGTTCGGTTCGCAAGTTGGATTAAGTTTTTGGGTTAAAAATGAACTTAATTATTTGGCCGAATTTTTGCACTTATTTGATTCACACTTCTTAACAATGTAATTGACATCGAAGAAACAAAATAAAATGGTGAATGGTACCCACTTAATTATTTTGGTGAGAGGAAATTGAGGGAAAATAATTTGCTTTCTTATTTGATTGAACATAAATTTTTTTAAAGACAGAAATAAGTGAGTCACTATGATGATTTGATTTATTTTTTCATGTTATTCAATGAGTATGGTTAGCTAGGGAATTATCAATATGACAGACTGCAATTGTTAGCATTTAAATTCATGAAGGTCCATTTCAGTTGCTTTTAATTTTCTTTTGGAATGTGAAATAAAAAATATAATTTTAATTCTCATATATTTATTATTTTAAGAAAATCATAAAGTACTCTCTCTTTTCATGTCCCTTAAGACAAAATTAAATTATATTGATTTCAAAAATTTTATCTTTTCGTTTTTTTCGCCCTAGCCGCTCTGCTAGGGTTCGTGGCTCCTGGCGTCTTCGCCCGTTCGGCGAGAGCTTTCTCTCCGGTTTCCAGGGAAGTCTCTCTTTCTCTGCCTCTTTCTTTTAGCGTGGCTATTTTTTCTTTCTGGTTTTTTCGATTTTTTGGCCGGTTGGCGGTGAAGCTTCGGGACCCCGATTTTTTTGATGGGGTTTCCCATTCGCGTTCTTTTATTGAAGCTCTTGCTGGTTCTAAACCTCCCTTTCCGGATTTGTGTGCTTCTACCTTTCGTGGATTACCGTCTTTATGGGTTTCCGACCAAGAAATCAAAGAGCTCGCTGCCCCTTTTCAGTTTTCCCTTGTTGGTTTCTTCCCTTCTAAAAGACCCTCTCTTGATTCTATCCTCAAAATTTTTTTCAATTTGAAGTTGAAAAGTGAGTTCTCTGTAACGGTTTTGGATTCTTCTCATATCCTGATAAAGCTTGCCAACGATCTTGACTATTGTAGGGTGTTCTGTCACCGCTCTTATCTAGTGTTTAATTGCTTTATGAAATTGACGAAGTGGTCGCCAACTCTGGATATTGCTGTTGAATCGCCTGTTATTCCAATCTGGGTTTCTTTTCCTCGGTTGCGCCCTCATTTTTTTTTTTCACCTCGTATTTTGTTTGGACTTGGCGGTCTGTTTGGTAAGCCTCTGAAGATTGACGAAGCTACTGCTGTAGGTTCCCGCCCTTCCATTGCCCGTGTGTTAGTTGAACTTGATATAACTAAATCCTATCCTAAACAAGTTTGGTTAGGTTCTGAATCATTAGGCTATACTCAAGAGGTTGTTTTTGATGAGTTTCCTCAATTCTGTGCCGGCTGTAAGTGTATCGGACATGTTAATGGTAATTGCAAACTTGTTCCTCCTGTTATTCAAAATTTTCCCAACCCTCCTTTAGCGCCTGTTAGTATAGTTGCTGAGGGTGTCTCTAAGACTTCTCTAGAGGGTGAGATGTTGAATAATGTTGTCATTCCTGAGAATGTTCATGCTGTTGAGCCGTCTGTTACCCCTGTTTGTGGGGTGGTATCTGTCGCGGTGGAGGTTTTTAATGATATTGTGTGTCCTGCTGTGGGTGAGTGCTCTCCTAATACGAATGCTATGGAGTCTCCTGTTGTTCCTTTATCGGCAGAACCCATTTCTGTTCCTATTAATGTTGCACAAAATGATTTGAATGAGCATGTGTCTGATCTGGTGGAGTCAAATTTAACTACTGTGGATTCTTGTGGAATGGAGGCTGGCGGGACTACTGCTGGTTTATCCCCAAATGCTATTCCTTTCTTTCCTCCTATTATATCGATTCTGAGTATGAATCATTTGCCGTTTCACTCGTCGGATACCGTTAATGTTGCACCTTTGGTCACTGCTCAGGTTGATACTGTGGCTGTATGTAACCCGGTTATCAATGATTTAATTGAAGTTCCTGTGAATTTAGTGGATTCAAATTTTATGGCAAATCAGGTTGGGGACTCGTCTGGTTTGGACATTATGAACCACTTTAATTGGTTGAATGAATCGTCGGATGGTGAATCTGTATCTGATTTTTCAGAAGGTGGTTTGGCTCTCCGGAATTTTGTGGGGGTTCGGACCCTGGTAACGATTTCATCCTAGTTCGTGCGAGACCTAGTTTAACTGTTGCTTCTCGGGGGAGACTTCGCGGCAGAGGCCGCCGTAGACGCTAATGTTTTTCTTGTGCTGTTGATTTCTCTATTTTTATCTATTGTGTTTCATGTGATTTCATTCTGTTCTATTGGCTGATGCGACAGTTTATGGGCAATGATGTGGTTGGGGCTTGCGTCCCTGGTGTTTAGCTGTGGCAACCTTTGGTGTGGCTCTCGGGTTGGTGTTCGCTCTAGGGTCGATTTTCGTTTCCCACCTTACTGGATGGTCCGTGCGTGGCTCTAGGGATGCTGGAAGTCTTGGCCGTTTGCTGAGCCCGATTTTTTATTGTATTCATTCGTTTTATCTTTGATTTCTTAGTTGTCTTTGTCTACATATGCTGTAACCGGTATTTTTATCAATATATTTCCTTTTTATCAAAAAAAAAAAGTTGATTGAGAACTTAGGCTTTATTTGTAACTACTTTCTTACTGCTTTTTAAGCAACTTTTTAGTATAAAAGATAAAATATTTGTATTAAAAAATTGTTTTAAGCAGCAATAAAAAAGTTGTCCCAAATGAAATCTTAATCATATAGATGCTGATGAGTATATTTTTGTCATCAAAGAACTATCTTACTATGATGGATCCTTTGGGAAAGCTGAGAATAGCGTGAGTCTTATTCTAGCTTTAATGTGGATCAGATTTGTCTTCACTCTCCCAAGGCCTTACCATGAATCACCTTTTTGTATACTAACATTTCGTTGGGGATGATTTTTTTATTGCTTGTTAAAGCAGCTTTTTATTAAGAAAGCTGTTCCAAACGAAACCTAAGATGAATATTTTGTGGAACAAGTTAAAAAATTAATTAGAATTACAATGAACTACTTAATTATTTCCTCTGCATGATGCATGTTCCTACAACATATCACGGTTGGTAGTGCAAAAATGTCTTGCTCTTAAAGGGAATGAATTAGGGGTGTCAACTTTTGACACGACCCGAAAATCCGACCCGGACCCGACCCGAAAAATTCGGGTTGGACCCGACCCGATTTCAAAACGGGTCGGGTTCGGGTTCTAGAAATCGACCCGTTTGAAAAACGGGTCGGGTTCGGGTTGACCCGGCGGGTTGCCGGGTCAACCCGTTTGACCCGAAACAAGCAGTCCGCGTTCGGGTTGACCCGCGTCCGCGTTCGGGGTCTCCCGCGCTCCCGCGCTCGCGCGCGCCGCGCTGCCGCGCTACTCGCTCCCGCTCTGCCGTGCTCCGCGCTCCGCGCTCCCGCTCTGCGCGCTGCCGGCGGTCTGCCGCGGTCGCGCTTCGCCCTGCGCTACTGCGCTCGAGCTCCGCCAGCGCTTCGGGTCGCGGTTCCGGGTCGGGTCAACCCGACAACCCGCCGGGTCGGGTTCGGGTTCGAATTTTCGACCCGTTTGCCTAACCGGGTCGGGTTAGGGTCGACCCGTTTGAACCCGGGTCAATTCCGGGTCCGACCCGAACCCGACCCGTGACCCGAAATTGACACTCATTCAATGAATTGTGAGGAAACCAATTTAAAAGACGATAAAGAAAATTGGGCCACTTATATAGTTGGATAAAGTTCAGATGAGAAATTAAAAACTAGGAATAACTCTCATATATAGTTTGAATTTATATTATATGAAGCTTTTGATCCACATTTTGGATAAGTATTTTTTTTTTTTTTTTATTTGAAGGAAAACTCACAAAAGAGTTTACACTTTAATTGAACAGGAAAATTACAAATTTTTAAAGAATCAAAAGATCTCTAGAAAAATAATTTTTGAAATAAAATCTACGAGTCAATGATTTTACCGATTACAATAAATATATTTTGGATAAATAAGTTTTCTTTTTTCGTTGGATAAATAAGTATATTGTTGTTGCTGTAAAAATTTTAGGGTTATGTGATGTGCTCCATTATGTTTATCCTTTTTGTGAAAGAATATTCTATTAAGATTAATTATATGAGAGAGTACTATACAACTCATTTTTTATTTTGTCGGAAGACAGATCGTGAGCTACTATTGGATTGTAGAAAGAGACTATGGAGATGGGTCCAAAGTGGACCAACTTAATTAGGGTACACTATATGCAATTTATTGACATGGAAGTGGAAAGCTATCACATGAGTTTCTTACAACAAAATCATGTAAGGCTTCGTTTGGGGCATCTTTCTGTTTCTTAAAGTAATTTTTTAGTACAAAATTTTTTTATTTTTATACTAAATTGCTGCTTTAAGAAAGAGGCCTAAGTCCCCCACATCTAACCCCACTCTTTTTCTCTCTCTCATTTCCCTTATTTACTTTCTTATTAGTAAATAAATTGATTTGATTTAAGAAATAATATATTGAAAAAAAAATCTATGAGAAATCATACGGTACGTAATGAGCTGAATATGAACATAAAATCGTTTATGCTCTTTTTTTAAATGATTTAAACACAAACAAAGCTTCATTATTTGTGTGTTCCTGCACCATTTTAATAAATATTATTAAATATTTTTTAAATATAAAAAATAGCAACATCAAGCCTTTATCTTATTATCAGGGTCGGAAAAAAAAAAAAAAAAAAACTATGTGGGCGACTACATGAATCTTTTTTGAATGTTCTCCCTTATTCTGCCATATTATGAGATAAACAAAATACAAACAATGAAAATAAATCCATTTCGTTTATTTGTGTAAGCCTCATTTGCATGGGCAGATTCTCATTGTATTGAAAAATTAAATTTTAAAGGGGATATTTTGGAACATTTTGGGTATTTTGGATATTTTGCTCCCTCTAAAAAAGCAAATTTTGTCATAATTTTATCAATCATAAGCGTCTTTGCTCATCTCCCACCCAAAAAAAATTTTTTGCCCGCCCTGAAAAAAGAAGCTGGATCCGGCCCTACTCATTTGCACACCTTCCAGTTGTTTTTTTTAATCTTCTAGGCTTCCGTGAAAATAAAAGTAATGCACGCATTGTTTGTATACCTAATTTTAGTTCAATGCTAAGTAAATTAGTCCTCTTTCGATCTCTTTCATCACAAACGTGGTAGCACATAAGAAAAAGTTCTTAACATATTTGTAATGGCTTATATTAGCTCATCAACATAAAAAGCATTTGTTGATCGATCTCAACTTAGATTTCGTTTGGAACGGTTTTTTTATTACTTTTTAAAGTTGTTTTTCTAGAATCTTTTGAACAAAAAAATTTGATTTAAAAATCAGTAGGAAAGTTATTTCAAGCGAAGCCGTAGAGTCTTTTAGAAATAGACGGATAGTTTTTTTGTCGTTTTATTTTATACTGCAAACAAAATTTTAGAAGGACATTATTATTTTTTTTATTATTTTTTAGAAATTATGCAAAAATGTGTGATAATTTAAGAAAATAGTTGCTAAAAAGTATTAAATTTGATAAAATTCTATTGTATGATAAAATATTTTATGATAGGTAAGCTTTTATATCTAAATTTTTACATACTTTATTTGAATTAGTTATTTTTCAATGATAAATAACTATAAAAATGTTATATTTAAGAAAAAAATTGTGAAAGAGATATAAAATTATGTGCTTGCTCTTTTTACAGGATACCATTGGTTATTGATAATTGATATGCCTTTTTTCAGGGGAAAAAAATATCTTACACTACATTGACTCAATTTCAGTATAATTAATTTTTAAACAAAATTATTTTGAGATTATTTTTAATGAATAAATAAGAAATTAATATTTATATTACATTCTTTTTTTAATTAATTAAAAATATCCAAACCAAATTTAAATTAAAATAGTCTTGGCGGGTGAAATCTGGCCCTTCATTTTCAGAAAAGCCAAAATAGGAGAAGTTTAAAAATCATCTTATTACATAGATTCTATATATTAAAAAAAAAAAATCAAGTTCATAGGTCTTAAATCAGAATAGATCAAATCACTGTTACCTTAATATAATTTATTTGCAAACGAAAAATTGAGACGTTCTGTTCTAATACGGCGCCACTTCAGAACTTATCTGTCAAGTCACGGTGAGTTCGAACTTCCAATCGGGCTTTTTTTGGGCTGCTCTATTAAGGGGGCCTTTTGTTTATTGCCCACATGTAAGAGCCCAATAAAATACGAATTCAGCCCATCTTAGCTCATGCATATGACAGCCCATATATATCTGTTAACAAAATATCTTTTACTTAGGCTTCGTTTGGGACAGCTTTCTTACTGCTTCTTAAAGCAGCTTTTCAGTAAAAAATTTAAATTTTTCTACAGAAAAGCGGCTTTAAGAAACAGTAAGAAAACCGTCCCAAACGAAGCCTTAATTTAAGCGGAAAAAGCTATCACCATAAGATAGTTTTCTTCCGGCCTTACGGGTTTCAAAGCGGTTCTTCGAATAATTTTTTAATTTTCTTTAGTGGTCTAAAGCTGTTCTTGGAATAAATTTTTGCCATTATTTTTCTCCTTGTTTTAAAAAGAATATATACAAAAAAGTTGTAGAAAGCAATAAAAAAATTATTTCAAATAAGACCTAAAGGGTTTATTTGGGTTATTTTTTTATTGCTTTATAAAACAGTTTTTTAACATAAAAATTTTTAGTTTAAAAATTTTTTTATGATAAAAAATTATTTTAAAAAATAAAAATAAAACTTTTTTCAGTTGAAGCCTAAATCGTCAATATTTTGACCAGAGGCAGTTTTTTGGACCAAAATCAGCCGATCACATAATTAATGAATTGACATTAACTAAGAAAAAATTTATGTAAATAACGTCAGTATATATCTAGATGCCGTTAGATCAGATGCGTTAAGGGCCTAAGGCCTTCTCGGGTTACAAAAAACTATATCCTTTGTATATATAATTTACACTAATGGAATAAATCAAATTAAGTTAGATCTTCTTATTTTTTTCTATTCACAAAATTGTCACGAAAAATATAATATCTCCTATAATATGCTTTTATTATATATACATGATACGGCATCACAAAATCATCTTAATCGGGCACGAATCTCGAGGCAAAACCTAATTGGAAACATCAAAAATTAATTTCGGGAGCATATGAACTCCGATTTCAGCGAGCTTACAGTCAAACTGAGCGTCTCGGAAATACAAACCCAACGACCCCAAGATCAACCCAATCCGAGCCCAAATGAGTCCGAATCAAAGGTTCGAAGCGCTGTTGGGAGGTTCAAACCGCAATTTGAGTTACCAAACGGTCTCCGATTTTGACGAGCTTATACTCGAATCGAACGGCTCGACGAGACGAATCCAACGAGCCCAAGATCATCAAATTCCGATATCATTAAGGCCTTCAAATGTCCAACGAACGGTGCATGATCGAAGGATTCGATATCGGCCGTCCATTCGGATCACTCCCAATTCGCCCTTGATCTCACGCCTATTTACGGGCTGTGCCACTCCAGAAAAACTATAAATAGAGCCCTCATTCTACACCAAGGGGCTCAAGTGAAGAGAGAGAAGAAGAAGAGAAGGAGAAGGAGAAAGGGGAATAGGAGATTCCTCACCTGGCCTCCTCGACCACCGCCGCCGGATTTTTTCCTGCCGCCTAGAGACGCCGGAACTTTGCCGGATTTTCTGGAAACGCAGCAGGATTTTGTGAATTTCGTGGAAGAGACGAGTTGTATTTGGATTATCCCGACTTGTGGGAAGAAATCCGCCATTTGTAATCTACAAAAACACTAGTGGAAATTTGCAACTGGGCAAGGCCCCGTGGTTTTTCCCATTTTTGGGTTTTCCACGTAAAAACTCTTGGTGTTCACTCTTTCTTTCTGTTTGTGTGTTAAACTTACGTGCAACGCTCGGACGCGAATTTACAAACTCTACCGTCGCGTATTTTCTAACACGCAACAATACATATGTTCAAAATTACATGATTACACATGTTCTATTTTTTACTTAAAGAAATTTTAATTTTTTTTTAATAACCTACATTTTTTCTTATAATTTGAATAAGGGTTGCATGGCTTGATATTTGTACATACAATTAATACATGAATGTCAATGTACCATGGGCAATGATTTTCCTTCCCATTCTTAGAGTTTGCCCAAAAAGCGAATTCTTAGTTCACGACCGATCAACTGTAGCAAAAAAAAAAAAAAAAAAAAAAAAAAGACATCTTACTCAGGTTTAGGTTATAATTTTATAAAATCTTACCCTCATTGTTGGCTCAAATTCTTTTTTTTTTTAATCTAGGTCTATGGACTTTCTTATTGGAGAGAAATTATTCTATACAGCGTTCGGACAGGAAGAACTATCCGGATATATGAGTGTATATATAGTGCGTATAAAAATTTTTATATACAATGTATACAAATGTGTATACAGTGTGTACACTCACATGTCAGGACGATTCTTCCCGTCCGGACTCCGCACATAATAATTGATCTTCTTATTGACAATGCCTCTCTTCCGTAAGAAAATTTAAGAAACTACATTATTTGGTGATGGATTTTGGTTGGATTTCCTCGAAGGAGCTCATTTCTTTATGGTTTCAAAGTGATCTCTCGCCTAAAATCGCTAAGAATTAGTGTCAAGCATTCATATCTAGCTCCTTTCCTTTTCCACTAAGCGACTCGCTTCATTTATCGTTTCTTTCTTTATATATAACTCCACTGTTTTTCTTCTTGTTAATTAGATGTTATTTGATTCTACATGTTGAGTGTGCTAGGAAACATTGCCTTATCTAGCTCACGGATTGTTCGAAATTTGATTTAGGTTTTGTTTGAGATAGCTTTTTATCACAATTTTTTTATGTTAAGATTTCATTTGGAATAATATTTATTGCTTTCTAAAATAATTCTTTAATATAAAAATTATTAATTTTAAAAAAATTAAACTAGAAAGCTACTTTAGAAAACAATAACAAAATTATTCTAAACAAAACCTTAAAATCATGAAATATACGAGCTTTCACTATTATAGGAGGTTTGAGGAGCCAAGCCCCTAAACCCTAAAATACAAGAGTTTCCGTATACTACTAAAATTTATTCTAGTAGTATATTCTTGAAATATTTTTAAGTCAAATCAATTATTATTTTTTCATAATAGACACATGACTTCTACTTAATACGCTCTCATCTCCAATAATCTCCTAATCACATAGAAGCTTTTTTTTATTCTCTTTTTTTTTTTTTTTTTTTCTTTTTGCTTTCGTTGATTTCAATGCCTAACACCATAAGCCTTGAGCTTTCCTTTGAATGGGCAGCGCTCAACAGTGCTTCCACCAGACCAAAACTTCTGTTTGGGATGGTGTTTTCCTGTTTTTTCAAAAGCAAATTGCCCATAGTGTCGAAGAAGCTCAATAGGATAAAGCCTGACTTTATGTACGAACATCTTTTTTTATTAAATTTTTTAACGACATTGAATGCCAAATATATTAATTTAACTTAAAAAACCCATCACCAATTTTAAAATTTTTTATCAACCAAATAAAATTCCACCCACTCCCAAACAAATTCTTATAAAACTAAAATTTATTTTCTATTTAATATATTTATTATGCAATAGATATAACATAAAAAAATTAAAAAAAAATATATTAATAATCAGCACAAATAAAATCAGCTAAATGCTACCAGCTGCAAGTAAGCAGTCATGATCAAAGGGCCAACCCCTCACCCCCTTAATATTAACTCAACGCTTTCTTCTGTTATCCAAAGCTAATAATACTCTTTCCACCATTAGTAAACTATATGCATTCCACAACCTAATGATAACGAATCAATCATGATATCATATATGCACGTTGTTTGTGCTGAAGGTCAACACCTGCACCCTTAATCATAGCTAAATAATACTTAATTAACACAATTTAATCCACAAATTAGACGATAATTAGTAGTTTGACCAGCCATGTATTGTTAACTTGACCGAACAATTATATTAGTTCTCCATGCAGCAAAAGCTGATTAATATTTAGTTTGTTTTGCTGTCCTTACTGAAAGACGTACACAAGCTTCCATAATTTTGTCATTAGGTTTATTTATTTGTTATTGCATTGATGTCATTTTTGTAATTTTTTAATGAAGATTCCACGACAAAAGTAATAAGATGTCAGCCAGGAGGAAGAGTGTTTCCCACTCTTACAACTCATGCATGAGAACTGAGATTTCGGTCTTTGCCTGATCAGTGCCTCTCAACTGCCCAATTGTATATTTACTTGCAGCTTTGTCTGTTTAAATTTTGCCTGACAAAGTGGTATAGATAATTGTTGATAAAACAATCTTGCACGTATTTTCTGGGGAGATTTTACATATTAAACTGAGTAACAATTAGATTGAATGTACGTTATTCATATGGGTGTCAAAATCAGGTTGCAAGTCAAGTTCGAGTTAAATATGACATTGACCTGCTTTTGTTCGACAAATCCAAATATTTAGACCTGTTTTTGAAAAGGGCCAGATTTTACAACCCGACCCAATACGCAAAAAAACCGGGGTAGAAATCTCAGGCAAAGTAGGCAGAGACGGGTTCGAATGGGCCAGACGCGCGGCCGTGGGGGTGCGAACGGACCGGAGTATCTGATCGTGCGAGTAGGCGGAGTAGTGAGACGGATTCGACGTTGGGAGTCGTGCGGTTAGGGCTTACGCCTGGCCCCTGCGGGTGGGGTAGCAAGAGTGGGAGTGCCAGAGCGGCCTGTGAGTCATGAGGCGACTCGACCACGATGAGCAGATGCGGTCACAGGATGACATTGACGAGACGAGGTCATTCAAGCGCGATATTCTCAAGTCAACCTGGGTTGGTTTTGAGTTTCTAGGTCAACCTGAATCCGACCCGGTTTTATAAATGGGTCGGAATCCCGAACTCAAACCCGACCCATTTCTCAAATAGGTTGACCCCTAACCCGTACTTTTCGGGTCGAGTTTTCGGGTTATTTCAATTATTGAAACCCATAGTTACTTGGTTTGGAAAGAAAAAGAAAGCGAAAAAAAAAAAAAAAAACCAGAAACTGAAAGCTCTAAAAACAAAATATTTCTATATGAAAGAAAGATTAAAAATATATGAAGTAATTATTGAAATAGTTCAAGGGGACGATTAAGTGACACGAAATGGGAGTAGGGGTGTCAATATTGGACACGACCCGAAAACCCGACCCGAACACTACACGGAAATTTCGGGTTCGGGTTGACCCGAACCCGAATCGGGTCGGGTTCGAGTTAGAGTTTTCGACCCGTTTCAGAAATCGGGTCGGGTTTGGGTTGACCCGAAAATGACCCGGTTTGACCCGCTGACCGAGGTACCTGGTGACCATTACTGTCTGCCCGTTGCCAATCCAGCGTGGTCGCGTGAGGCGTGACCCCTCGGGCGCTTGCCCACTGACCAAGCTATACAGCCGCGTGATCGAGGCCTGCCCTGCTGACACTGCTGTGGCGTTCAGGCGTTGTGTCCCGAGGACCGCCGTCCGCGTGAGGCATGACGCGTGACCGTGTCCGGCGCTGTGTCCCGAGGTCTGCCGTCCGCACCACGTGAGTCGTGCCGTGTCCTGGCCTGCGTGCGGGCTAGCCCAGCTTGCCGCGTCCAGCAAGGCAGCCATCCAGGTCCGCGTCACCGCGTCCCCGCATCGGCTTGCGTCGACCCGCGTCCAACCATTTAGGTCTGCACCCGCGCCCATGTCTGTTACCCGATTTCGGGTCGTGTCGGGTTGACCCGAACCCGAAGCGGGTCGGGTTCGGGTCCTGAAACCAACCTGTTTGTAAAAACGGGTCGGGTTCGGGCTGACCCGAACAGTATCGGGTCAGTTTCGGGTTCGACCAGATCTCGACCCGTGACCCGAAATTGACACCCCTAGGGAGGAGGAGGCTCATATAGCAGAAATCATCAATCAGAAAACCAATGTAACAAGTGAGTGTATTAGACAAATTTAAATTCAAGTCCACAGCTGAATCGAGAGCAAGTTAGGCCTCCTCATTTTATACTACACGAATAGTAAACGGGATATTCAAATTAGGAAGCTTCAGGTTTTTACTTTTGTAATGAATATTACTTTTGACGTTATTAAGAATGCTGGTAGAGTTAAGAGGAGTATTGCTGTATGTGGAATCGTCCAAAGTTTCTCTCCGTCCAGATACATATAATAGATGAGAGTGTAAGTAGTTAAAAACCGACAAACTTCTTTCTAAAAGTATGTTCCATATTAGAAGAAATATGTCAGAAAATTGGTTGAAGAGATTGGCTAAACAAAAAGTGATCTCCAAGTGGAAGGCGCTTTTTGATTCATTCAGACGAGAAAGATAAGGAAAAGCTCATGATTTTTTTTTTTCCCTTTTTCTTCTTTAAACTTTCTCGTAAAGTATCAAGGTGGAATGGCATTTTAAACCTCTATTCGTAAGAGTATTGATATGTCATTAAAAAAATATCTTGAATGGGCACGAATCTCCAGGTAAAAATCAAGTTGGAAACTTCAAAAATTAAATCCGGGGTCATCTGAACTCCGATTTAAGCAAACTTATAGTCAAATTGTGCATCTCTGAAATATGAACCCAAAAACACCAAATTCGACTCAATCAGAGCCCAAATGAGTTCAAATCAAGGACCCGAAGAGATATTGTAAAGTTCGTACCACAAATTGAGTTACCAAATGGTTTCAAAACATGACATGCTTATAGTCGAATCGAGTGGCTCGACGAGACAAATCCAACGAGCCCAAGATTGCTGAATTTCAACATCATTAAGACCTTCAAATGTCTGATGAACGGTACACGATCAAGGGATTCAATATCGGCCGTCCATCAAACCACTACACATTTGCCCCTGATCTCTCACCTATTTACTGGCCATGCCACTCTAGATCTAGAAATCTATAAATAGACCCCTCATTTATCTTGAAAGGAGAACTATGCAAAAAGAAGAAGAGAAGAATGAGACGAGAAGAGAAGGATGATAATAGGGAAGAAACTCCTCCTCGACCACCGCCGCCGGAATTTGGAATTTTGCCCTAGTGATGTTGGAATTCCGTACGACCTCCAAGTGACACTATAATTTTGCCCGACCTCCAGGTGACGCTGAGGTTTCACCCGAACTCCAAGTGACGTCGGAGTTCTGCCCGAATATCATTTAACGCCGGAGTTCTCCTTGGCCGCCAACTGACGTCGGACTTCTACTCGACGTCGACCTCCGCTCGTCTTCAAGTTTCTATCCAACGACGGACTTCTACCTGTTGTCGGACTTTCACCGGACATCTATCCAATGATGAATTTCTATATATTGCTGGATTTCTACATGTCGCCATCCTTCTGACTTCCGTCACTCGCCGATTACGGTCCCTCTGACTTTCGTCGCCCACCGACTACAGTCCTTCTGACCTCCGTCGTCCGTCGACTACGATCCTTATGACTTACATCACACACCAACTACAGTCCTTCCTACCTCATTCGCCCGCCGACTATGGTCCTTCTGACTTACGTCGCACACCGACTACAGTCCTTTCGACCTCCGTCGCACGTCGACTACGATCCTTCCGACTTACATCTCCCACCGACTACAGTCCTTCATATCAAACAAACACATCAGTGGTGATTCTTTGTATTCTCATTATGTAATATATGCTATAAGATGTACATCAAGTTAAGGCCTTCCCCCAAGGAAGGACCTCATTTGTAATTGACTGCAAATAATAGTAGATTCATTCAAATTGGGCTGGGCTCCGTGATTTTTCCCCCTTTTTTAGCAGTTTTTCTCGTAAAAATATTTGTGTCTCATAATTGCTATACCCTCTCTCTTTATTTATATACGTATCGGATTTGCGTACAATGTTAAGACGCTAAATTTTATATTTCTCTACCACCACGAATACTCCTAGACGCAACTAGTATATATCACATGTCTCTTAAATTTGTTTAGAGATGTTTTATATCACATACATATATATAATATAAGTTTATCATCTTAGCTTTATACAAATATCCAGCACACAAATAGATAAAATAGAGGGGTGCATCATTCACAAGAGACACTAGAAATTTTACTTGGAAACCCCAAAAAAGGGGCAAAAACCACAGGGCCTTGCCCAATTTGAATGAATTCACTAATGCTTGTGGTCGATTACAATTGATGCCCTTCCTTAGGGGAAGGCATAGACTCAATATTACAAATATATATCATATAGAGCACATTATATAGTTGAAGAATGACATAATAGTTGTTCCCAAAAGAAAGTTGTTCTCTTCATTTGGTTGGCATATCCATAATCGAATGATGATGGTTAAAAGGACTGTAGTTGATAGGTAACGAAGGTTGGAAGTACCATAATCGAGAGACGGTGGTCAAAAGGTCAATATATAGTTGGCAGGCAACGATGGTTAGAAGGATTGTAGTCTAACGACGTTGGTAGGAAGAATCGTAGTTAGGCAACAATAGTAGGAAGAACTGTCAATGACTGCTAAATGGAGGTCCGACGGCGATTGACGAGAGGAGATTCAACAATGACAACCTGATGGATCATATTTATCAGTGGTAGTGTCGGGGTGGAGCTTTAGAATTCTCTAACCTTAAGAGCCTTTTCTCTTCTTCCTCCTCCTCCATATAATAAAGAATTAGGATTTAGTTATAGTTTTGTGGGATCGAGTTGCATGTCTTGTAAATAGTTTTTTGGGAGTTGCATGTTTTGTAAATATGGAGAAAATCAAGGGCACGTTGGGAGTATTCCATTGAATGGTCGATATTGATTAATTTGATCATATAATGTTTATCAAGCATTTATGTAAAAAAAAATGATGTCATAATTGAACAATCTTGGCCTCATTAGATTCATCTCGTCAAGCCGCTCAACTTGAACATATTTAAGCATGCCATATTTGATGATCATCCAGTCATCCAATTAATACATTGAACCTTCCTAGTATGCTTTGGACTCTTGATTTGGACTCATTTTGGGTCGGATTGAACCGATTTTGGTGTCGTAGGGATCATCTCTTTGAGATGTTCAATTCAACTATAAGTTTGTTGAATCAGATCTTGGATGATTCCAACTTTAATTTTGGAAGTAATTTATAACCTGGTTATGCCTCGAGATTCATGCACGATCAAGACAATTTTTTTTATAAATCAATAATAACAAGAATAATAAAAAAATAAATTGGGAGCTGTAGTCCCAAGAGAAAATAAACAAAAAAGGATGAAAAAATATAATAAAATGGATGTAAGCCACAAAAAGAAACGCATGAAGAAACTAATAGTAATTTTTTTTAGAATCACAAGTTCTCTAAAAATATATCATTTGAAGGAAAACCTATAAGCTGGTGATTCAATCTAACACATAAAAAAAAAAATCAAAAAAAAAAAACAAAATAGGAAGGCAAGCCAAACATAAACCAGCAAGAGGGCAACTCAAAAGAGGGAACTTAGGAAGATCAGAAGAGCATCATCAACCAGTCATCGCCAGCGGAGAAGGTGCAACCCAAAAGTTTTCAAGCATGAGAACCTGCAGAAAGTCTAGAAAGAGCATAAGAAACCAAACATATAAAGAAATTCTACTAAAGGAAGACCCTGATAAAACACACCATAAACCAAACCAATTCAAAACAACCAAAAGAGAACCCAAAGCCCAAAACAATAGGATCCAACCGAGACTAAACAGAAGAACCAAAACCCCTAAAGCCCGACCAACCACCAGAAAATAAAAAATTCACAGCCATAACCCCACAAAACAACAAAAAAGAAAAAAAAAATAGATCGGAACAATAACAAATAACACAAAGACCTGCTACAAAGTTTTTTTTAACTTTATTTTTCTTATTTTTCTTTTCACGCTATGGGAAAACACGCAATTACCGTTGAACGTTCTGGCAAATTTTTTGTCGTCAGAAAGTACGGCGTTCGTACCGACGCATTTTGCGACTGAAAACAACAGCGTTATTTCCGGCAGAACGATCATCGGTAGTTTTCCGACGCCCAATACGCCGGGGTTAATGTCGAAAAATACAAGCATTTCATTTTGAGCGGCCAGAACATATAGAAACTAGCTTTATCAATTTTCAACACACCCAAATTAAAGTCCTTTAAAGGAACTTTAGAATAGGAAACATAATTATCCGCATCACAACAGATATTATCTGAGAATTCCTCCTTCCAATCCGAATGATCAACATGATCAAAATAGTGCTCACCAACAAAGTATAAGGGGAATTTTCTTTCACACATTGCAGTTAGGATATCCCCCTAAGTATGAGGGAAATTTTTTCATTTTTAGGATTTTTCCCAATATCTTCCTCTACTTTAACCATCCAATTCTAATTCTACTTATAATATACACATCGAATCCATCTCTAGAATCATCAACAAGAAGAATATAATCAACAAAATGCATACACCGTAGTACAATCTCTTGCAAATGTCTATATATATCGAGAAAATCCATGATAAAAGGAAAAACTTACGGTGGATTTCCTGCAAATGAGGCGGCGACTATATATCGGCGGAAAATTAATGTCGGGCGACGAACCGGTCTCGGCAATGGCAGCGTTCGGCTGAGGCGACTGATGCGAGTAGAGCAAACCGAAATGAGGGGGAAAAAATGAGAAAGAAAACGACGTCGGGAGGGAAATAGGGATTTCTTCATCGGCTTTTACGATGGATTTTCCACTGGCATAGTTACTGGTACAAAATCCGTGAGAATGCGTTTGTCGGGTTTAAGTAGGCCGGCGCAATATCCACGGGATATTCTGACAATATTTTTTGGAGGATAATACGCCAGAATAAAATATTGGTCTTATAAATAACGACAAAGATGCCGACGGACAATCCACCGGAAACACCATCGTTAAGGTTCCAGTGAAATATACGTCGATTGATTAACCGCTTTTACTGGCATATTTACCTCCATTGGAAAGTCAGATGGTAATACAAGATTTTCTTGTAGTGTTCTTTCACTTAGGTGCCCTCTCGATTGATGCATATTATATTGAAATTGTCTTCATCACTATCGGTGGGTCTAGAAACCTCTATTTATGTTCCTCTTAAATTATTGCAACTTTATGCCTCTTCCCATCCACTTAATGATTCCTCTTTGTAGCTCATTATAATGACTATATCTAAACTCTAGAGGATAAACTTTTAATCTCCATTAGTTGGGACCATATGGATCCCCTTAGGTCAATTTTAACTCTACTTTTTTGCTAAAAATATACAGAGTTATTATAGTTTTTGAATTTTACTATTCTCTTCTCTTGTTGGTAGTAAGCTCCATACCAAAAAAAAATTCGGGATAATATTCAATTACCTTCTTTATCATCAAATGAGGTTATACTTACTTTGTTATTTTTAAGTAATGATATGACCAAAATATTTTTCACTTTCATTTTCCTTCGATTTAAAAATTATATGATGAGAACCAACCATTGTATTATATTAAGAATTATATGATGACCCATTACTCACCAGAAAATATTTATATTTCATTGGCTCTAAATTAGGATGAAAGACTACAGTAGTACATTTTTTAATTCAGCCATGTAAGTAAAGTGATTCTTCATGTGTATTAGTAAATGAACTCTAGAATTCTATCTACTTAATGAATGTCTGATTGCACTAGTTTGCATTTTATTTTCGCACCTAAGGCTTAATCTTTTTATTGCAAGTTTTTTTTCTCAGGTCTTTTTATTTGAAAAACCTACCCATACTAATTACTTCACTATTTCTCTAAATAGGCCATCCATTATTGAAGTACTTGTTAAAGTTGGTGTTAGTACACACTTTTCTTATTCTAAATGGAATAGTTCAAAAAAAAAAAAAAAAATCATATCATTAAGGATATGTATACAATAGTTGTTACTTGTGTTCAAATATAAATTAGTTTGACAAAGTATTTTTTTCCTATTTCAATTGGATTACATCAAGGATCAGCTTTAACCACATATCCTTTTCCTTTAGTAATGAATATTCTTATTAGATATTAGCAAGAGGAAGTACGATGGTGTATACTTTTTAATGATGATATTCTTCTTGTAGATAAGATTAAAGATGAAGTTAAAGAAAAAAATTAAATTATATAGATCAACCTTAGAGCCTAAAAGTTTTTATTTGAGTAGATCTAAAATTGAATACATCGAGTGTAATTTTAGTCTTAATAGATCTAGTTGTTATGACATTGGGTGATCAAATAATTAAAAAGAGTGTGTTTTAGATATTTCGGGTGTATTAATTGTTCATAGATGGTGAAAAAGATTGGCATATTATTAGTAGAATTTAAGTTGGATGGTTAAAGTAGATGAATGCATCGAGCCTATATACTATGTGATAGAGAAGTACCCCTAAAAACTTAGAAAATCAATATTAGATGGTAGTAAGATTTGCAAATTAAAACTTTATGGCGCAAAATGCTAGCCATTAAAAGAGAAGTATAAAACTAAGTGGTGTTGCAGAAATGATGATGCTCAAATTGATGAGTGATTTTACATTCAGAGACAAAGGGAAATGAGTTCATATATACATGCAAAGATTATAGTATCTCCAGTGGCAAATAATGTTAGAAGAGTCACTTTAGATGGTTTGGTCACATAAAACATCAGCCTTCCAATGACCCAATTAGGAGAGTAGATGTATTAGATCTTACCTATGTAAATAAATGTGCATGTATACCTAAATGACTTTGTTATAAAATATTAGAAATGATTTTTTCAATAGAATTAAATGAAATTTTGACTTTTAATAGAACACAATAAAGAAATAGGATTCATGTACGTAGCCGACTACACATAGTAGGATAAAGACTCGATATTATTGTGTTACTGTTTTTTATAGTCAATTATGCAAAGAGTTGTGACTATTATTCAAAAGACCCAAATTTAGTTATTATTTTTATGCAAGTCACACATGTAATCTCTATCTAATGTAAGAGAAAGAGTATGCACATCAAGCCTTCTCTAAACCTAAAGCCTATGATGACAGTGTTTTCCTGGGCTTCCACTTCATCTTTTTTTTAGAAGTGTAACTGAGCACTTATCTTTTGTTAAAAAAAAAATTGCATTCTACCAATTTACAAACAAGTCTTTATCAAAAATCGATTAAGTATCTACATAAGATAGATGTCCAAACCGGTTATAATCAATTATCATGTGGTTTGGAATTTCTACAAAATAAAGTCACCATGAGCCATAGACATTGCTTTCCACTTCTCCTTGTCCTGCGAAGTGGAGGATTAAAAAGAGCAGAAAGCAATGGGAGAAAGGCAAAAGGCAGACGTAAATCATAGATGTAGGGTCTTCAAAAGTATAGTGAAGGCTTTATTCATGAATGATGTAACTCTTGTAGCTAGAAAATATCAAATTTGATGAATATATAAATAAAACGACAGTGCCAACCAGGAGCCTACAACTGATTGATACCAGACAGGCTATGCTTTGACTTCCGCCCCCTCCTCCCTTACTTTTTCAAATATACTCATCTCCGATCTGTCTCTCTTTGCAGAATTGAAAGCCTCTTCTTGTAAGACACTTAGTAAGCTTGTTGGCTGAAGCCAGAAGGACCCCTTACTCCCTTCGTTTTCTTAGTTTT
The DNA here is from genome assembly GCA_019514585.1 of Dendrobium officinale. Lineage (NCBI taxonomy): Eukaryota > Viridiplantae > Streptophyta > Magnoliopsida > Asparagales > Orchidaceae > Dendrobium > Dendrobium officinale. The sequence goes on from CM033696.1 coordinate 31,506,699, forward strand.
TCATTTATACTCATCTCTGATCTGTCTCTCTTTCTAAAAGAATCCCTCTTCTTGTAAGGAACTAAGTAAGCTTGCAGGCTGAAGCCAAAAAGAAGCTGTCAGATATGGGTAGGGCTCCTTGTTGTGACAAGGCAAATGTGAAGAAAGGACCTTGGGCACCTGAGGAAGATAATAAGCTTAAGGATTATATAGAGAAGTATGGGATTGGTGGAAATTGGATCGCCCTCCCACAAAAGGCTGGTTAGTGATCATGATTCATCTCTCTCTCTCTCTCTCTCTCTCTCTCTCTCTCTCTCTCTCTCTCTCTCTCTCTCTCTCTCTCTCTCTCTCTCTCTCTGTCAAATTAGGGAGATTTTTTGGTGAGCATAGTTCAAATTTTCTATTTCATTTTATTAGTAACTGTACTCTATGTAATTTAGCTTTACTCTGGAGTCGGTATCAATATAGAATAATTTTGAGCGAAATAAAGAATTTTTTTCACTTAAATTTCTATGGAAATTAATGTTTTGAGGGTTGAAATTGGCTTGCTTGCAGGGCTAAGGAGATGTGGGAAGAGTTGCAGGCTGAGATGGCTAAATTATCTGAGACCAAACATAAAGCATGGTAACTTTTCTGATGATGAAGATAGGATCATATGCAGCCTCTTTGCTTCCATTGGAAGCAGGTTAGTTAACACTCTTTTGCCTTCTTTTTCTCAATTATTCTACTTTCAGGCGATATCCCTTTTTCACTCCATCATTAATTTACTTTAGACACCTGCAAATGACATAAAAGAGAAAGAAGGAATATATGAAAACCATCATTCCTTGCTTGTTTTACCAAAGAGCACTCATGGATTAAGAAGCTTCTTCCATACCTGACCACCTTCCATGCATTCTCAGCCCCATGCATGCGAGATTTAGAAGCCTAGCTTCCTTCTTAAATTTAACATAGATGAAAAAAAAATTAAAATTAATTTAAATTTAGATCAGAATATAAGACTTCAATTCTTGAACTTCAAGGCGTTTTTTTTTATCGAGTTATGAAGCTCTCTATGAGAAAATTTGGATAAGTTTTTTGATTAGGATTATCAATAAATTTATTTTGAAATAATGTTATATCTGATTAATCAATCAAAATTTATATCACAGTAATCATCTCAAATTAAATATAGTAATTATAAATTGAATCCTAACTAAATTTGAATCTAAATATTCTTAATTTTTTTCTCTTATCTATTTTACAAAACAATAATTATTTAGACTGTTGTAAATAGTTATTTTGTACAAGACAAAATTGATTATCTTGCAAAATAAAATACAAAAAAATAAATAAAAAATAAATATGCTCTTTACATCACTCAATTCAGCACATTGGCACATATATAATCCCTAAGCTATATAATATAAGAAATTATTATGTTAATATGAAATATGTTGAAAATGTATTAGCCTCATAAGTGTGACAAGCGTTGTTGATCTGAAAATTTGTCTCTCAATTGAAAATTATTAAGTGTCATATCTGCTTAGTTAAAATAAACTCTCTTTTATTTACTGACATACACTTTTCAAAACGTAGATGGTCCATAATAGCTTCTCATCTTCCTGGAAGGACAGATAATGACATTAAGAACTACTGGAATACAAAGCTCAAGAAGAAACTATTTGGAATCTCGCCAACTCAAAGGAAATCAAGTCATCAGGTGAAGCAGCAGAATCAACAATTACCAGCTTCTCTTGATCATAATCTCCTTCATCCCTCTACTTCTACTTCATTACTATCCCATCACCAATACTATCCATCCATATTTTCTAACTCCACCACTTCATCCCCATTAGTTCAAATGTGGCCATCACAGCAATATCAGACTGAGTTAAATAGCAGCAAGCTCCTCATTTTTGGAGGAGACCAGTTGAACTGCTGCTCTTCTGAAATAAGCTTCGGGAGACCTATGGAGTTTGAGTCAGAAAACTATTCTCTCTTTAATGAAATAGGAGATCAGAAGCTTCTCTTTGGTAGCATTACAGGAGGAGGAGGAGTAATAGAAGCTCCACTGATAAATTCTGATTATGAGGAGATTAAGCAAGTGATTAATCCCAAAAACATCTACTTTGATGACCCCAGAAGAGCAACCGAGGCCAGTGGGAACAGCTTTAAGCCCCAAGAAAGGGTCATGTACTATTACTGATCTACAGCTATGAGCTAGCTATCAGAGATCATCAAAAGGAGGAGGAAATTATTAGCCGAGTCAAATATAGGTACCACCTATATGTATTTGATTTATGTATTATTATCTACAGTAAATATTCTGTATCTAATAATACATAAAAATTCATAATAGTATATGCGTGACTGTATATGAGCTTTACGCACGTAATAATTTCGAGAGAAGAAGAGAGACTTAATTAAGGAGTTAAAAACGTTTTGTTCTTAGCTTGGTAGATATATTGGATGAGCCATGGAAGGGAGTACATGAGCTCAAAAAGATCAGTGTGGGGTTCCATATGGTTGTGTGCATTTCAATCTTTCTACTATTGACATGATTGATGTTCCTTTTTATTGGTACAGTCACCAAGACTTAAATGTTCAGAGAAGAAATAATTATTTTTGGTCCATGCCTTCCTGAAGACATAATTCCCAATCTCCTAAAAATAAGAAAGGAAAAAATCTCTCTCTTAATTTGTCTCTGGGTTGCCTTGTATTCTGAACCAAGAGAAAAAGGCAGCTTGCTTTCATCTTGTAGTTTGAGCCAAATGAGGAGGCTTTGGAGTTCGTGATGATCTGCGAGTTGTGGAGCTGGTTGGGTAATAACTGATCGATCGTTCACGTCTCTTGGACGTTATACATGCATTTTTTATTGCAAGTTTTTTTTTTTTAATTTGAATGTTGAAATATATAAAAATATAAGAAGTAATTTAAAATATATTTGAGATGCCTATAGTATTTTATAAAATTAATTATAGTGTTAGAGTAGATATAATAACTTAGGTTTTATTTAGAATAATTTTTATCACTTTTTTACACCATTTTTAAAGAAAATTGTACAAAATTTTTTTTGGTAAGTAATAAAAAAATTATCGTAAATAAAGTGTTAATCATTTTAGTTGTAAAAAGAAACTTTTTATTATAAATTTTTTAAAAAATATTGATAAAATAATAATAATAAAATGTAGTCAAATAAAATTTGCGTTTGCTATTTGAAAATCAAAGAAAAAAACTTGCCCCAAACAGATACTTTTAATTTCAAATTTTGATGATTTTTAAATATTTTTTTCAATTAAATTAACTTATAATAATACTAAATGTCAGGTAATTTTTTTTGTCAATTAATTAGGTGCCAATTAACTTAATGGACACAAATTTTGAAATTTATTATTAAAATTTTAGTTAATTCTTTTTATATAAAATTTATATTAAATTTAAGAAATTCATAAGAAAATTTTAAAAATGATGTTTTAAAGTATTTAATATGCTAGATGTTTATTTTATTTTATTTTATGCTGATTTAGTATTATTTATTTTGTGCAAGATATTAGCATTGTCATTATTTCCATGTCAAATATTTAAAATAAAACTAGACTCCCAAAAAAAATGTAAGTCTAAGATAGCTTTAATTATCATATTTTGTTAAAAACATGAATGTTTTTATTTTTATTTTTTGAACTTCATATCTATAATAGTTGAAAAAACTCATCATCTTAGATAATTTTTTTAAGGAGTATAACACTGTATATTTGCATGTTTAAAATCATCAGCAACTCTATCTCTAGTCAATTCAATTTCGCCTCGAGATCAGCTCAGAGTCATTTGATGATCTCATGTCAATTCAAATCAAATATATTTAAATTTGGCTCAATCCAACTTAAATATATTCAAAATTATGTGTATAAGCATTCGTATACTCAGATATATACATATAATTTAAATTTCGATTCATCTTGATACAGCTCAATCTGATCCAAACTTATCTCAAAATTATCTCGAAATCAAACACATCAAAACTTTCAATCATTGCTCTACTCCTTTAACCTACTTCAAACTTAAAAATCAATTCAATCTTCGATCTAAAATTTCGGCCATACACTTATCAGATAAGTCATATCCAATTCACAATTTTTATATATTGTTAGATCTAATTCCAATCATTCAAGCTATATAAACTACCACTAATAACTTATTAACAGCGCATTATGGCTTTCTTCTCAACGGTAAAGGATCTGATCCGAACCTGATCTACAACTTAGTTGTCTTTCTAATATTTTAATTAATATTATAAGTTAGGAGTAATATGATATTATAAGTATTAGATGGAATCCTGACGTCAAACTCTATGATTTAGCTCTTACTTTTTGAAGTGAGATTCTTCTTTGGTGGTACATATTTTTTATGGATTTGTGTTTGGGAACTAAGAAGGATGTCAGTTTACTCTCCATTAATTTTTTAGGATAGCATATCCCTAGATGAAGAGAGAAAATTTGTCGGGTTCTTAGGTTTGGCGATGCTAACAAAGACTAGCTGGTATAATATTTAAAAAATTTTACCGTTGAGTGTATAGGTTTTTTGGTTCTTCTCTAACAGTAATTTATATTGCATGAAATGAAACTTATAAATAGTTACATTGATGATAAGAAAAAGAAAGACTATTTTCAAGTGCATATAGAGTACTTTCCCCGTAAGGAACAAATCGCACATATGTAGTGAACAAAAAAATTATAAGAACTTCTAAAACCTAAAAAGACTAGGGGAAAAAGCAAGTTATAGGGTACTTTTATAAGATACAGCCTGTTCAAGTACCAAAATTAAAGAAGTTTGGCAAATCTAGACATCCATGGGAGTGGAGGATTAAAGGTTGTGTAGCATTATAGGTGAAAGTTTGGTAGTGACGCACCGAATTGTTTTCGAGAAATAAGCTTCAAACGATATGCTCATTTTTATTCCATAATTATAGAATAAAATTTCTCAAAATTTTGAAGAAAAATGTCGTTTCCGATAAGTATGCAGTTAGCAAATAAGTTTGTTTATAAGGCGGGAAGATGTTGCAAAAATGGAGAGAAAAACCTTAAGTACGAAGGAACTTTCCCCACAATAATCTCACATTTTTTGTTCTACAGCTTGGTATATTCTCATGACAATATCGAAGGAATTAACATTTATTGAACTTTGTGGGATTAAAAATGCATTATTACTGAAATGACAATGTTGAATTGATATAGGATTATTGTTTTTTATATCATTGCCAAACAAAGATGTTGTGGAATCCAATAAGAAAGTACTTATAGGAAAATCGTTATTGCAACAATAATATCATTAGATTTATCTAGCATCTCAGGATTAGTAATAATGAATATAGTTTGGGTTGGAGGGATGTTACAATCAATCAACCTCTTAGTGATAATGTAATACATATCCAAAAAGGACTTAGAAGTATTATCAATTATAATGTTTTTCTTTGGCTTTTCTTAAGTTAAGGCAATAGAAATATTAATTATTTATTAAAAGCAATGCATTAGTTATGATAATAGACTAGTAGGCCTTAAAAATTTATCCCTTATCAACATTCATGAGAAGTGTAACCACTTCAATTTTTTTCACAAATATATCAATAATGTCTAACTCAATAAAAACCCATTCAACAAATAGGCAAGTAGTTATAACTATAACAACATCAACAATTAAGGATTTATCAATAATAAAAATAGTAGTAAATGAATTCTTCCAATGGGGAAAGTCACCCACAATGACAAGATAGGTGATGCATAAGAAGAATCAAATTTGAGAGTCCTTTTCAACATCCTAACATAAAATACATCAATATAGTATGATCTATGCTAGAAAAATATAGTGTGATATTAATATATACATTGTAAAACAAAATGTGTCATATATATATATATATATATATATATATATATATATATATATATATATATATATATATATATAAAGCCAACAATTGAGTAAATATCAAGTAATCTAAATGATATCTAGCTTAAGTCTACCAATAAAGACCTTGCCTATAAGAGAAAATTTAAAAGGTATTAGCATGTAGTTTTTTACTTCAATAAAAATAAGGGCATCTTTTCAATAATGAGTAGTGAGTGATTTGAATAAAAATATTTGAGTTCTATGACTTTTAAGCATAAGAAGTTTGCAAAAAATATTTAGGGATGCATTGTAGTTGTAATAACTCAAAATTTTGAAATGGTTTTTCTTTAATAAAAAAATTTGAATTTCAACGTTATGCATTGTCGAAGAAGGAAGAGAGAGGGAGGAGAGAGAAGGTTGTTCAGAACTTTTCTTCCATCAATTTTGTTATAAGATTTTCTTTTATTTATTATAAGAAACCTAAATCTCATTTTAGCTTTCAATGATTTCGAGTTTGACAAATTTATTCTCTTCTAAACTCGATAAAAATGCATTATTCTCTTAATTTATTTAGTTTTTACTGTATAACTTTTTGTATATAATAGATATGAATACTTTGGACATTTTGACATTAAAAACACTAAATTTCACCTGGTATATTTAAAGTTATAATTTTTTTTAAGTTATAAATATTATATAAATTTTCTTGTATTGAACATAATTGACTATTTTATACTGTATTTTGATTGTGGCATTTATATAAGCAGGAAAAAATGTCTGTTGACACTATAAAAAGAGTTGGCTACTTGGTTGTTAAAACATAATATTTTATGCAGGAGGGTGTGTGAATGTGCTTTCTTTTAAAGATATTTTATGGTGTTATCCCGGTTGTAGATTGTAACAGTTGATTGAATGACTACAATGAACAGAAGGTGAAGACTCTTAATAATTTTTAAAGTCACCTGTAATAATAATGATAAAAGATGAATTATAATGATATAATGATTAAAGAATGAATAAATGAAATAATGACAATATCACATTAAAGCTGGATATCTTATCTTGCTGAATCATATTCTAATGCATGCATATAATGATAGCATTGATAGATAAAATAGTAACGTGTCTATATAGATAACATCTGAATGGATGCAAATATTGATGACATATAATTAATAGAATATATATAAGAGTATAAGACTAAAGTGATATTGTACCTGTGATTCTTTTTAATTATTGATACTTGAATGATTATAATACTATTATTTTACTAATTTATTAATTCGCATGCATGTTATTAATTTCTATATTCATTGCAATATTTTTTTTACTTTTATTATTGATCATCTTGAACTTTACAAATGATAATTGATCATTGATGAGATTGATTTTATTAACTGAACTGAGTATGGATATTAATTCTCCAAGCCTTGTGTTGAAAGCTTTTGTGTGTCTGAGTTACTATTGATTCTTTAGTTTATTATGTGAATTTGAATGATTTCAATAAGGGTGGGAGTCAAGACTAGGTGGAATGAAATTGATAGAGATTCTCAGGTCTTTCTTTAGATTTCGTTTTGCATTTTTTTTCATTTTATAATTAGGAGTTTATGATAAATTAGTGATTGTAATCATCTCATGATTATGATATATTAATTTTGGAAGAATGAATATAGTGAAATATTTTAATATATATAATTTTAATTGTTTTTGCTAGAAATTTGTTTATATTGATGATTTATAGAAGCTCTAGTATATTATTAAAATGATAAAAAGACAATTCTTCCAAATTTAAATATGAACCGTGATAGTAACAATCCAGTATAATGATGTCACCTAACCTCCAATCCTCATACAAAACAAGAGTAAAATATAAAACTTGAGGTGCAATCCGCATCAATAGTTCAAAAGAAGTCAAAAGGTAATGCTTAAACACTATAAAATTAAGTAATTTTTTAAATAATAATATTTTTAAAAGAAGATATGTAAATGAAAAATTCCGTTGTATTATGTTATGCTTAACCAAAATAAGTATACAAATGTATATATAATAGAGTTTCTAAGAAAGCTACATAGATCTCAGACCCCACGGTTACCAGAGAGGGAGCTGGTTATAAATTAACGGTTGAGATTGACTGTGTACCTACAGTTAGGAGAGAACACTGGATGTGAAGAGAATAAAGAGCAGGCTCTAATGGAGATACTTACTCATTAGAAATAGTGGAAATATTATTTGTTTTAACAAATATAAAAAATTTCTGAACTAAAAATTCTTATACTAAATACTACTTTAAAAAATAATAAAAAATTATCCCAAAAGATTTTTTTTTTTTTTTAACAAAATGAGTTACAACATTCGGCGAACAAAACAGTAAAAAACAGGATACACGAGCTAAAAATCAAAACAATAAAAAAGACTGATAGAGATCAATAGAGGTCTCAGTAAAAGGCCGAGGCTTCCAGCATCCCCGTAGCCTCTCAAGGACCATCCAGTAAGATGAATAAAGCGGACAGCGAACACCCAATTTGAGGACATCACCAAAGGTTGCCACCAGCAAGACGAAGAGGACACGAGAGCCCCAGCCACATCATTGCCCCATCCTCGATCAAAAAACAGCAAATAAGCGAACCAGGTAAGAGATTAGATAAGAAAAGATAAGTAAAACTGTTTATCCCAAACGAAATTAAACACAGTAAATATACTTATTCTTCAGCGTTCCCTACAGCTATACAATTTATACACTCGACTTAAAGCATAGGATTCTCATTAAAGTTTGGCTAACATGGTTTGATTTTTTCTGAGCTACTGAAAGCTAAGTTTGTAGCCATTGGTGCGTGTCAGTGTCTAATTAGTTCCCCTTACCAATTCATTTCTCATCATCATCTTCTCTATGCTGAGATTGAGACTTTATATGAAACCATGCATGTTGTGTCTACAATTATTTAATTATTTTAAAATTATGATTCTGATGTTAGTTGTCTTGTCATCAATTGTTGATCAAAATAAATTCTATCTAACTTCCATTTTTCCAAAAAAAAAAAAAGTCTATCTAACTTTCTCCATAACACAGCTGAGCTTGGCCTGTTGGTTGAGAGTTTAGGCTTCCAATTAAGAGGTATTGTGTTCGAGTCTTTGTGTATGCGTTGTGTGTGTGAGTTAGCCTTAAATGGCCAAAATGTCCCAAAAAAAAAAAACTTTATCCATAAAAATTTATAGATGCAATGAATGGATAAATAGCACCATATGGTTTTATTTTGCTAATTATTATTAATGATGAGCAGTGATATTTAATATTAATTCAAAATGAAATTTTTATGAAGCTACAGCTCAGTTTATAAGCTTTTTCTATTGTGAAGCAGTTCATGATCAATAATTAACTAATCATGTAATGATATGAACATTATAAGAAATGCAAAGCTTGTTCAAAATAGGGATATCTAATCCAAATTATAAATAAGACTGCCAAATTTTCCTTTGAGATAAGTAATATAGTTGAGAATTATTTTGCTTTATATGGTAATTATTTTATAACTATTGCTTAAATTTTATTATTTTAATAAAATTTCTTTTATTTTGTGCATGCTTAAGAACACTTGATATAATTTTTTTTTTCGAGGAGAGGATAGAATTGGTGCCCTAGTAACTTTTCTTAAGAGCTAAATTGATTCCCCTATTTTCTCGCTAGGCGGGAGTATTGGAGTAGAATTGGATGATCCAATGGATGATTTTCAAGCAATGTATAGTTGGAATGTTGCTCACATCGTTGTAAAAGCCTTTTGTCGTAGAGTTGGAAAACGGGGTAGGAGAAAAACTATAAGAAAGTAAGTTGTTATGTTTGTTGTTGCAGTCTTTTGTTGTTGGCCTCCTCTGTCGTTTTGGTTTTGGGTTTGGTGTTGTCTTAGTTGGTGGCTGAGTCTTGTGTTTATGTGGGGGCCTATATATTGTACGTGTGTTGGTCTCCTTTCTCTGGGTTGGTTGTGGCTGGTCGATTTTGCCTACTAAGGTTATTGGCCTGTTTGGTGCAGCTCTTTGGCCTGGGTTGTTGGCTGACGGCTATTATTGTGGTTTTAGCAAATTTCATAGAAAGAGTCAAAGATTAAATTGATATTTTTATATATTGGAGAAGGATTGATTTGATAATAATAATAATTTCTATGGGTTTTTGGCTTTGGCTTCGATCGGTCCTTTCAAATCAACCCTTCTATGAAATTATGTACAATTTCTCCGCAAGTACTCAGAAAGGACCGAAGCCATTGAAATTAACTATTGACAGCACTCAAAGTGGAAATCCCCACATTTTCTCTTCTTCTAGATTAGGGCGAACACTCGTGCCTGTTATATTTTTCTTAACTTCAAGCATATGTGCTCCTCTTTGCTAATTAAAGTAACTATATATACAGCGGGCATGCTGCAAGCTTTAAAGTTGACAGCAGCAAAATGAAATGCATATGGCCTATCAGCTTTATTTTTTTCTTCAGGAAAATGATGATGAAAGTTTGAATATAAGAGATAGGGGGACCATATAAGCATTATGTGTGAAATTGTACCGATGAAATGCATGCATGCTACTGAAAAGGTGCATCCGGCCCTTAATATTACAGGGCAAGCGTGCTTCATTACCTTATATGTGCAGCTTCTGAAGAATGGTACTGGAAAAAAATAAATCTAACTGAGCTCTTGATGTAACAGTATACACCACAAGTGTAGCATATATATACATTAAATAGAAAGAGATTTTGTGAGAATTATAAGTTTAGGGTATACAAATTAAAAGATAATTATTTTGTACAAATACATCAACCAAAATCCACTAGAACAAGCACAAATATCAATCATCAATGCAATCTTTTGATTGGAAGTTTTGGAATTAAATTTGGGCCGGATCATGTCGATTTCAACAAATTTATAGTTGAACTGAATCTCTCAATGAGACAAATACATCGCAACCAAAAGTGGTATTTTTTGACAACAAATGAGCCCCAATGAAGCAATTGAAGTATTGTTAGAAAATTTGAAATATTAATTGAAAGATCAAATGATATTCAAATGTTGCATGCTTTTAGTCAATTAAACTGAACACCACCAATGAGCGAACCACCACTATTTGAACACCACCGTCGTTCGAACACTACTGATCGAATCACCGCCATTCAACCAATCTCATTGGACCACAATCATCGATAATTACCATCATCTGATCAGTATCGTCGAACAACCACCATCCAAGAACATTGTCATCCCACCACCACCATCAATCACAATCTACAGATCACCATCATCCAATTATGGTCCTCCAACCACTATCACTCAATTATGAGCCTTCAACCACCATCACTAGTCTACAATCCCCCAATCATTTTCACTTTCCCCGAACATATCGTTGTCTAACTACACTACCCCAACTTTCATCACCTGACAAAAATTACCAACCACCGTCATACTACGATCCCTTACCAACCATCTTGCAATTTTGATCTTCCAACCGATGTCGCCTAATTATGATCCTCATAACCTTTACCATCAGACTGCACCGATATTCATTGACTATGTTACCATGTGTAGCCAACAACATTAACACATCATTGCACATAAGTTTGACGCATGCACAAAAGGTGATGCTTGTTAATTTTATCATTACCAACAACGACACATACCATCATCTATACGATCGATAAATGTCGTTGACCTGCTAGATTTTCTAGTCATTGGTTTTCCCTTCTCAAAGGAGAATGATCGAATAAATAATAAATGATTTTTTAAATATAGCTCCCATACCATAAGCCTCTTTCAACTTCCACCATAAAATCATAGTTTGTAGTTCATATATCAAAGTCTTCTCCAATTATAAGAAATACATCATTTGTAATCAACTATGTACATACACTAGTAGAATAATTTCAAATAGGCAGAGCTCTGTGATTTTTTTTTTCTTTCCTTTTTGAGTTTAGCCACCTAATAACAATAGTGCATATTATTAACCTCTTTTATCTAAGTGTTGAATCTTCATATTGAGCTAAATCGTTAAATATTTTCTTTATCACTACAAATATTTTAGCATGCAACATGCAATAAAAAATAATAGTCAAATTTTATTATTTGTTTTGAGAAAAAAATTTATTTTTTTAATTTTAATGAATTATTTATCTATTTTGAATATATATCTTGCATTTCCACTTTTTTCCGATCCATAAGCGACTCAGATGCAAATTGATATATGCATGCATTAGAAATCTATAATAAGCGAACATTTTTTCTTAAAATCTTCAAAATAACATTAGAGCTCTATTGCTTGTTGCATCAACACAATTCATGCCACATCTCATTCACACGGCTTAGAAGAAACCTACATTGAGCACACAGTCATTTCGGATTAACATAACATCTTCGATGGTAATCTTCTCAAATGCTTTAACTATTCAAGCGCTCTTAATCACTTCAAGACAATGATCAACCTGCTGGCTTGTGGTCTTAGGGTTTGTTTGGGACGGCTTTATGCCTACTTCTTAAAGCAAATTCTTTTAATAAAAAATTTAATTTTTTACTAAAAATTGCTTTAGGAAGCAGTAAGAAAACTAAGGCTTCGTTTAGGATAGCTTTCTTACTATTTCTTAAAGCTATTTTTTAGTTCAAAATTTTTACTAAAAAGCTGCTTTAAGAAGCAGTAAAAAAGCCGTCCAAAACCAAGCCTAAGAATTCGTTTGTGACAGCTTTCTTACAGCTTCTTAAAGCAGCTTTCTAGTAAAAAATTAAAATTTTTGTACTACAAAGCTATACAAAATTAAATTTGTGTACTACAAAGCTGCTTTAAGTAGTACGAAAGTCGTCCTAAATAAAATCTGAGTGTTAATTACTATGATAAGCATGTTCGTGGTGATGTCATGATGGAAAGTCACTATAACTGATTCTTCTCTTACTATTTCTGTCTGGATCTCGTGATCTTAATTTTCTTTGGCATTGCTCCTCTTTTGGGTTTGATGGTTTGAGTTGCTGGAATCAAGATTCACCATTCCTTCCTTCCTACACAAACATATACATCCACTTATATGTATTTTTTTAATTTCAAATCATCATCTAGACTTTTAATTTCTTCTCCCAAACCTGTTCTGTTGGAGTGCCCCTCTGTTCTTCGTAGCATTCTCTTATTCATTCACTAAAGTGTGTGTATATTAGGGGTATAACCATATAAGTGAGTCAAGCCAACTCGTGAGATGAATTGGACTCGATAAATGGCTTGTTAGTCACGCTCGATGAGCTAACGAGTCAAACTTGAGCCAACTCTGACTTGACTCGTTAGCTTGCGAGCTAACTCATTTAAGTAAAGATTAATATAAAATGTATTTAAAATATATTAGCATTTAGTATTTTAAATACAAAATTCTTAAAAATAATATATCATTTTTCTTAAATTAAGTTAATTTTTATTATTCTTCATTAATTTTTCAATTTTTAAGTATTTTTATTATAATGATTATTTAAATCATAATCATTTTCTCTTTTTATTGTAAAATTGGAACTATTAGAATAAAACTCGAGCTAGAATTCGAACTTAATTAATTAATCAAGCTGTAACTCGGCTCGGCTCGGCCCAGCTCATTTACACCCAGCTTATGTGGCTATGTACATCAATGTAAGGAGCTTTCTTGACATATATGGATCTTTTTATAGCATAATGATAGGGCTAAAAAGAATGATAGTGATATTACATTTGTTTAATCCCTAAAAAAAAGTTCAGTGATTCGGTCTTCAATTCAATGATGAAGCACGGGAATGAGAACTCAAACTTATCGCTTTTCTAAGGCTCCTTTGGTTGTTTGAGGTTAATAAAATATTTTTGAAAACAGTCAATTTAGTTAAGCCTATTATTGAGAGTTATAATATTCAATATTGAATGAATAATTACATACTTCTTAGAAGCTCAAAATATTTAAACCTTTATAAAAGTTAAAAAAATTTAAAATTTTAGGCATTTAGATAATTTTATTATATAAATTTTAAATTCCATAAAATGCTTCAAATTTCCTTAAATGTAAGGATTTAGTTGTCATCTTTGGGCTGTTCCACTTTTTCATATAGTTTCTTATAAACAAGTAACAATTACTACTCATCTAATCATTTTGCCCATTCATCTTACAAGAAAGGATTGTACTTTCTTGGCCATGTGGTTTTCACCCATGGGCGGATCCAGCTTATTTTTTTAGGGTGGACAAAAAAAATTTTTTTTTTTGGATGAGAAAATATGCTTAGAATTGATAAAAGTATGACAAAAAAGATTTTTGAGGGGGGTGGGGGGGGGGCAAAATGCCCAAATACCTAAAATATTTTAAAATATCCCCTCTAAATATTAAAAAAAAAAAAATTGAGGGTGGGCAAATGTCCACCCTAAGCCCTTAGTATATCTGCCCATGCTACCACCTCTCCTCGTCGTTATTTCTATCTCTCTTGTATTCATTTCTATATACAATGAATGTTATAACTTATAATTGTTGCGGGGTAGAATATACGCGGCGATAGAGTTATAATTCTACGTCTTAGCGTTGCACGGATATTCAGCTCACACACAGAAAACACAATATTTTTTACGTGGAAAACCCGGAAAGGGAAAAAACCACGGGGCCTAACCCAGTTGAAAATGATTCCACTAAAAGTTAAGGAAAGTACAATGGTCTGACTCGTCCTTGGAGACGACCATATTACAAATATCAATTGAGAGTTTTGCAAAAGTCCAACATCACTCCACTGTTAGGTGATGATCTGTTAGCACTCCGGTGTCAGGCGATGGATCGGCAGTGGCACTTTAGTGTCAGGGGGTACTTCAGCTTCGGATGGCACTTCGGCGTCCCTTGATGGTCCGTCAGTGATGCGACAGAACTACGACGGTGGTGCGGCAGAACTACGGCTATGGTGCGGCAGAACTACGGCCGTGGTGCGACACTACTCCGGCGTCCCTTAGTGGTCCAGCGGTGGTGCGGCAGAACTCCGGCGGTGGTGCGGAAGCACTCCGGCGGTGGTGAACCATATAAGTGTGTATATTAGGGGTATAACCATATAAGTGAGTCAAGCCAACTCGTGAGATGAATTGGACTCGATAAATGGCTCGTTAGTCACGCTCGATGAGCTAACGAGTCAAACTTGAGCCAACTCTGACTTGACTCGTTAGCTTGCGAGCTAACTCATTTAAGTAAAGATTAATATAAAATGTATTTAAAATATATTAGCATTTAGTATTTTAAATACAAAATTCAATTAAGTTAATTTTTATTATTTTTCTTTAATTTTTCACTTTTTAAGTATTTTTATTATAATGATTATTTAAATCATAATCATTTTCTCTTTTTATTGTAAAATTGGAACTAGTAGAATAAAACTCGAGCTAGAATTCAAACTTAATTAATTAATCAAGCTGCAGCTCGACTCGGCTCGGCTCGGCTCATTTACACCCAGCGTATGTGGCTATGTACATCAATGTAAGCAGCTTTCTTGACATATATGAATCTTTTTATAGCATAATGATAGGGCTAAAAAGAATGATAGTGATATTCCATTTGTTTAATCCCTAAAAAAAGTTCATTGATTCGGTCTTCAATTCAATGATGAAGCACGGGAATGAGAACTCAAACTTATCGCTTTTCTAAGGCTCCTTTGGTTGTTTGAGGTTAATAAAATATTTTAGAAAACAGTGAATTTAGTTAAACCTATTATTGAGAGTTATAATATTCAATATTGAATGAATAATTACATACTTCTTAGAAGCTCAAAATATTTAAACCTTTATAAAAGTTAAAAAAATTCAAAATTTTAGGCATTTAGATAATTTTATTATATAAATTTTAAATTCCATAAACTGCTTCAAATTTCCTTAAATGTAAGGATTTAGTTGTCATCTTTGGACTTTTCCACTTTTTCATATAGTTTCTTATAAACAAGTAACAATTACTACTCATCTAATCATTTTGCCCATTCATCTTACAAGAAAGGATTGTACTTTCTTGGCCATGTGGTTTCCACCCATGGGCGGATCCAGCTTATTTTTTTAGGGTGGACAATTTTTTTTTTTTGTGGGGATAAGAAAATATGCTTAGAATTGATAAAAGTATGACAAAAAAGATTTTTGAGGGGGGGGGGGGGGGGGCAAAATGCCCAAATACCTAAAATATTTTAAAATATCCCCTCTAAATATTAAAAAAAAAAAATTTTGAGGGTGGGCAAATGTCCACCCTAAGCCCTTAGTAGATCTGCCCATGCTACCACCTCTCCTCGTCGTTATTTCTATCTCTTGTATTCATTTCTATATACAATGAATGTTATAACTTATAATTGTTGCGGGCTAGAATATACGCGGCGATAGAGTTATAATTCTACGTCTTAGCGTTGCACGGATATTCAGCTCACACACAAAGAACACAATATTTTTTACGTGGAAAACCCGGAAAGGGAAAAAACCACAGGGCCTAACCCAGTTGAAAATGATTCCACTAAAAGTTAAGGAAAGTACAATGGTCTGACTCGTCCTTGGAGACGACCAGATTACAAATATCAATTGAGAGTTTTGCAAAAGTCCAACATCACTCCACTGTTAGGTGATGATCTGGTAGCACTCCGGTGTCAGGCGATGGATCGGCAGTGGCACTTTAGTGTCAGGGGGTACTTCAACTTCGGATGGCACTTCGGCGTCCCTTGATGGTCCGTCAGTGATGCGACAGAACTACGAAGGTGGTGCGGCAGAACTACGGCTATGGTGCGGCAGAACTACGGCGGTGGTGCGACAGTACTCCGGCGTCCCTTAGTGGTCCAGCGGTGGTGCGGCAGAACTCCGGCAGTGGTGCGGAAGCACTCCGGCGGTGGTGCGGCAGCACTCCGGCGGTGGTCGAGGATGAGCTAGGCGGTGGTGCTGGAACTCTTGAAGAGCTCTCTCTAATCTCTAGCCAAAAGTCCCCCTCATGTAGAGAGTGGGGGTCTATTTATAGGTTTTCATGAGTGGCACACCCCGTAAATATAGAGAAGATCCGGGGTAGGTTTGGAGTGCTCCATCGAATGGCCCGTATTGATTTCTTTGATCATAGAGCATTTATCGGACATTTGAGTGTCTTAATGATATCATAATTTGATGATCTTAGACTCGTTGGATTCGTCTCGTCGAGCCGCTCGATTCGACTATAAGCATGCCACGTTTGGAAGCTGTTTGATAATCCAAATTGTAGTTTGAACCTTCCAAAAGCGCTTCGGGTCCTTGATTTGGACTCATTTGGGCTCGGATTGAGTCGATTTTGGTGTCGTTGAGTTTGTGCTTCCGAGACGCTCAGTTTGACTGTAAGTTTGATGAAATCGGGGTTCGGATGATCCCAATTTTAATTTTGGAAGTTTCCAACTTGATTTTGCCTCGAGATTTGTGCTGGATCAAGACTATTTTTTGGTGACATATCAATAATGAATAGTGATCTTTTCCTACAGTTCATTTGTTTATTTGTTCTTCTTCTTGCCTCTGTTTGTAGTGTTAATATGGTATCAGAGCAATAATCTTCTTTTCTTCTCCTCCTCTCCAATTTTTTTTTTTCCATCTCTCATGGATCCCTCTCCAACAATGTCTTCTTCCAACCAATATGCTATTGAAGCTCCAGCTCCGTCCCTTTCCTCTCTGATGACTCCATCGTCCCTTAAGTTCTTGATGAGTAATGTCAAGAATATCATTGCTCAACCTCTCATAGCCGGAAGCTATCCTCTATGGAGATCTTAGATTCTCAAATTATTTCGTGCAAATGGGTATAAAGGATTTTTGGATGGATCCACTAACTCTCCACTAAGATCCATTACTGATGGATCGGCTAGATTGTTTCAAATCCAAACTACAGCAACCGACTCTTGTTGGATCAAAATCTTGTTGTGGCATTATATTCTGTCATATGTTATTTCGGCTGAGCAATGGACTGAAATATGGACTACACTTGATCGCCCACTTCAGTCAAGTACCCGACCAAGAATTATACAATTTAAGCATGAGCTTCATTATCTGACAATGAAAGACAAAACAATGTCTCAATATCTTCTTCTCTTATTTTCTCATTAAAAATTCCCAAATTTCATGTACTAAATCTAAGCTTAATTCTAGTCTGGTAAAGCCCAAATCTTTTTAGCTCAATCAAATTTAAAATGTGACCTACATTTAAGGTGGAATCATAATCATCAATTTTTTATTTTTCAAAACACACATTAAATTAAGACTTCATTTGGAACAACTTTCTTACTGTTTTCAAGTACAAAATTTTTTAATCCAAAATGCCCAAAATACCCTAAATATTTCAAAATATCCCCTCTAAATATTAAAAAAAAAATTTTGAGCCTTGATGGATCCGCCCATACTTCCACCTCTCCTCGTCGTTATTTCTATCCCTCTTGTATTCATTTCTATATACAATGAATGCTATAACTTCTAATGAATAGTGATCTTTTCCTACAGTTCATTTGTTTATTTGTTCTTCTTCTTGCCACTGTTTGTAGTGTTAATATGGTATCAGAGCAATAATCTTCTTCCATTTTTTTTTTCGATCTCTCATGGATCCCTCTCCAACAATGTCTTCTTCCAACCAATCCGCTATTGAAGCTCCAACTCCGTCCCTTTCCTCTCTGATGACTCCATCGTCCCTTAAGTTCTTGATGAGTAATGTCAAGAATATCATTGCTCGACCTCTCACACCCGGAAACCATCCTCTTTGGAGATCTTAGGTTCTCAAATTATTTCGCCCAAATGGGTATGAAGATTTCTTAGATGGATCCACTACCTCTCAACCAAGATCCATTACTGATGCTACCGATCAGATTGTTTCAAATCCAAACCACGGCAACCGGCTCTTGTTGGATCAAAATCTTGTTGTGGCATTGTATTCTGCCATATGTTCTTTCGGCTGAGCAATGGACTGAAATATGGACTACACTTGATCGCCGACTTCAGTCAAGTACCCGACCAAGAATTATACAATTTAAGCATGAGCTTCATTATCTGACAATGAAAGACAAAACAATGTCTCAATATCTTCTTCTCTTATTTTCTCATTAAAAATTCCCAAATTTCATGTACTATATCTAAGCTTAATTCTAATCAAGTAAAGCCCAAATCTTTTTACCTCAATCAAATTTAACTTGTGACCTACATTTAAGATGGAATCATAATCTACAATTTTTTATTTTCCAAAACACACATTAAATTAAGACTTCATTTGGAACAACTTTCTTACCGTTTTCAAGTACAAATTTTTTAATTCAAAAAATTTTTGTACAAAAAATTACTTTAAGAACCAATAAGAAAACCGTCCAAAAGAAAACATAAGTCACATTACTTAAGTTTTTGTTTTTGACAATTTTCTTATTACTTTCTAAAATATTTTTTTTTAAAAAAAGTGGAAAAATAACGGCCAAAATCTATCCCAAACAAAAACTTTTTAAAAATCACCTCATCAATTGCCAAAATATAATTCCATATTAGAAAATAAGAACAGAAAACAAATTCTTACAAAATATCCAAATAGTGCACAAAATACTTCCAATAATTAAATCATTCGTTCAAATAAGTTATGACAGCTGCATTCATCCATTCAATTATTAAGGAGGCCTCCGAAAACAAACCTTGATTCTTTTCTTTAACTGGTTCTTTCGTCAATAGGATCCCAAAAAGAAGAAACCATTTTTGACAGCATGCCTCATGGGGATTCCGATTCCTTTCTCTACCCTTTTCAGGCAGCGAGTGAATTACCCGTTGCTTCCTCTCAAATGTTACAGACAAGAAAGAATGAAGAAAGCTGATCAGGACCAACTTAATAGATTTGACTGGTATCCAGATGATAATACTTTCTATATAACATTATTTGAATACCCAGTTTATGGTATAGCCGATATGGGACTATGATATGCGAATTGCATAAATCAAGAATAAATCAATGTAGGTTAGGATTTCATTTGAGACAATTTTTTTATTGTATTTTAAAATAATTTTTTAGTACAAAATTTTAATTTTTATACTAGAAGCTGTTTTCAAAAGCAATAGAAAAACTGTTCCAAACGAAGCCTAAAACTGATGAGACAAATATAGCCGAGTACCAACATTATGGTCTTGTCATCGAGCAATTATTATGTCCGGTGAAATCCGAACGTATTCGAATTTATACCGAGCAATACCGAGTTTTAGGTGACATGACGCGTGGTTATTGGTCTATGAACGCATACAGTGACCAGACGTAATAATTGCTTCTTGTCATCAGGTGAAGTAAGGCAATTAAAAGAGGAACTAAGAAAAGCAGTGGTAAAACTGTACTAGGTAAAACACATTTTTCAGCGGAGTTGATGGGAGTAAAATTTTAAAGTTCTAAAGGCAAGTCTTAGGCGCTATTTGGTATAGGATTGCATTTAATTTTAGTAGGATTTAATAAATCTTGTAAATTCAGATAAATCTTGTAAATTGTTTTGTATCACACATGTTAAATTATGATAAATCTTGAAAAATTGTTTGGCAACATATTTTAGGATTTAAAATAATTGGTTCATTTAAAAATTAAATTTATTGTGTTTTGAATTAGTTTTTATGTTCATTATATGTGACTATTTGATAATTAGATAATTAGTAATATAAAAAATAATTTAATAATTAACACCCAAATAATTAATTTAATAATTAATGATAATTAAGGTAACTTTTTAATTATGTTACTAATTATTTACTTATATTCTTAAATCCAAATTAATTCATTAATTATGTTTTGAAATGATAAATTATTTAATTAATACACATATTAATAAGTTAATTAAAAATTTAAATATTATACTAATTTAATGACAAATATATGACTATTAATTATAATAACCAATAAATTATAAATATTAATTAAATTAAATTAGATTATTTAATTATATTATTGATTATATAAGTTATTAATTAATTATTATTTTTTGAATTATATTAATAATGTTAATTAAGATTAATTTATACCCATATAGGGTTTGCTTTTCCTCGTCATCATTTCTTCGTGGCTGCTTCAGCTTCCCATGCT
Source organism: Dendrobium officinale (assembly GCA_019514585.1). Classification (NCBI taxonomy): domain Eukaryota; kingdom Viridiplantae; phylum Streptophyta; class Magnoliopsida; order Asparagales; family Orchidaceae; genus Dendrobium; species Dendrobium officinale. Next base: position 31,527,573 of record CM033696.1, read on the forward strand.
TTGCGTCTTGTGCGTGCTTTCGCATGACGGAATCTTGCTTGCTGCTTTTGCCTCCTTTGAAGGCGTCGGATTGATAAACACCACGGGAGCTCGCTGACTATGTTGGTAACCGCCTCCTTCTTCCTTCAAGACGAGAGTTAGTTCGCTGACAGGCTCGTAAATACTGTAGTTCGTAAATCCTTAAATTCGGCAAATGACGGGATTTAGTAAATCTGAGATTTACGGCGTAAATTTGTAATTTCGAGATTTACACGGGATTGGGATTTACGAGCGCTCAAAAACTTTTTGGCAGGTTTTACCACAAATCCGGCTTAAATCCGAGTACAAATTCGATACCAAACAACCTCTTATACTCTTATCAGTCAACTCAACGATGAATAGAGAGTAGAGACTAACATAAAGCCAAATAAATTGATTTTTTAGGTCTAAAAGCATAAAGTCTAAGATTTTGTTTGGGACGGTTTTCTTGCTTCTTAAAGTAGCATTCTAGTTAAAAATAATAATTAATTTTTGTACTAAAAAAAGTTGCAATACGAAAGCCATCCAAACGAAGCCTAAAACTTGAATAAAATGTTATAAGGGCATTGTTCTTAACTTCAAATGTACACAACTTCATACATATTACTGCATTTACTTCACTATCAAAGCTTAAGATCATGCTTTATAATAATAATCATCAACAAAAGTTTAAAACTAAAAGTATCATTAACATCATTCTTCATCAGCTAGAACATCATGTTGTGTGACCTAGGCCATGTTTGTCAAAATTAAATAAGAAATATAATAGACATAGCAACACACACACACACACACACACACATATATATATATATATATATATATATATATATATATATATATATATATATATCATATTAAACGCATAGGTCCCGGACGTGATATATAACTCACGTCCGGGACCTACACGTTAATATGAAGAAGAAATTATAAGTCCTTAGCCAATCAATAGCCCTCTAAAAATACAACATTGAAAAGAAAACCTTCGAGCATTTGATTCGGTCTATTATAAAACAAAACCCACAAAAAAAAGGCTAAAAAGAAAATCAAAGCTAAAGAGACAAAAAAAGGCCACAAAAGAAATCCAGTCAGCAGGAGTTGTCGAACGGTAGCAACCACCCAAGAAAGCACCAATCCCATGAGGAGCAGCCATAGTAACCTGAAAATAGCCTGCAAAAGGACCTAACAAACCATTGCAAGAGAAAGAAAAAAAAAACTAGAGGTGCCAAAAGGATCAACAAGATCAGCAACCACAAGGAAGTAAAGAGAAGACAACACGACAGAATAGCTACGTGAAACCCAGCACCCCATACAACAAAGAAACAAACAACAGCACCCCATACAAGAAAGAAACAAACAACAAATGGCAGAGACTAAGAAGTCGCCAACAAGACATTCTAACAGGACAACCAACAACCCCACAACCAATAAACAATAAATACCACCACTAAAAAAATGAACATTCGAAAAAGACCCAGTAGTAGAAGAGAAGAAACCAAACTATTTCTTTTTTGGCTTCTTCCTACAATGTTTGCCACTACCCATAGCAAAAGCTTTTTCAACAATGCGGTTAACATTAAAATTATACGTCTCCCGAACATCATCCATAAGCCCATCTAAGTCGTCCCCATCACCCGCGCAGGGTGAGGATACATAATCTTCAAGCCAATCTTTTTGCTCCAAACAATCATTCTCCATATTACCCACTAATTGGGCAATCAAAACCTCGTTAAAAATAAGTGAAACCAGGACATCAATAGCCGGTTCCAACAACGACATGAGAGATTCATCAGAAGCCTCAACAGAAGACACCACATCCCCATACCCAATATGCACAACACCCATGGGTAAAGAATGACGACAACCGCTAGAATGAACATTAACAACATCATATACAAAAGTAGGCGAGATGGGAGTATTTATAAGGTTAATTATACAATTAGCATCCATATATGCTCTCACTAGAGGCACACCAACCTCATCAGCATCACCAAGAACTGAAATCAAATGAGCATTGTCCACACCACCATGGCCCACAACATCCCTAATGCCAACACATCAAAATGATCAACATCCACATCAGAGATAGTTTCATTACACAAGGCATCATTTACCACCACATTAGGAACAGACGAAACATAAATCCTAACAATTATATCTAAATTATCCAAATTGTCCAAACCATCCACAGCATTCCCAACAGAATTAACATTAACAATAACAATAATAGAAGCATTAATAGAAGCACTCGACAGGACAGTATTAGAGAAATAATCATTACATTTAACTTACGAATTACATTTCAATTGCACACCCCTTAAATCACTCGAGAAAAATATCTTCACAATTGATCATATTAATATTCTTAGCATATCTTCACCAATATATTAGTTTTAAGTTAAAATTAACTTTGCATTAATTCTTGGATTCTAATTTGAAAATTATTATTATTATTTTTATTAGGTAGGTCTTGCGATATTTTTATTGCCCAACATTGTGATCTAAATAACATAGCGAATTAGTTGTAATTATATATATATATTTTTGAATTTTAATAATACTCTTTTGTTTTATAATACTTCTGAGAGATTTCTCTATTTTACTAATTAAATTATTCACTATAAAACATATACTCTCATCCATATTCATATTCTTCAATATAATTTATCCAACATACATAAATTTATTGCATCTAGGTATTATTTACATTCTTATGATTAATAATGATCTAAAATTATTAATAACTCATCTATCCAAATTATACATCATATACTCAATATTTATTCAATTAGTAATGTGATTATCTAATTAACAGAAAATCAACTTAATCTAATACAAATTTAGAGGCATATTAAATTTAAAAACTTTCAAAATTAAATTCAAAATCATCTAAACTTTGATTTCAACACACTCATACTAAAATTGAATATCGTCCAACCACATGAACGACATCAAAAGTAGTATGATCTGGATTTGAATAATCCAAGATCAAGCACTTGAAGCATCTTTCATGCTTATAATCAAATCCGACACATCCATTGGAGGAATAAACAATCTCTAAATATTTAATGCTCATAGTCGAATCGAGCATCGCAACGAAACGAATCCAATGAGCCTAAAACCTCTTAATTCCAACATCATTAAGACACTTACCCAACCCATGTATACTTATACCCAACTCACACTATATGCCTGAGTTCTACCCAATTTTGAAAAATATATAATAGAAATACAATCTATGGAGAAATTCATATGATTTATCCAATTCTGATAAAAATTCGAAGTTATAATATAACAAGCATTTTCTGCTAAGACTGAACCAAGTAAAATTTGCTGAGTTAATGCAATTTTTGTATATGGTAAAGTCTTTATTATTTGGCCTAAACTCTTATGATCAAGTATAAAATTTTCTGTCTAAAATCTATCAACATAGAGTAGACCCTCACATAGAATTTCTTGCTGAAATCTGCTTAGCTTAAAAAATTATGAATCAAATATGAAATAAGATAATTAAAAACAATTATGATAATTAATCTTGGTGTTATTTATTACTAAAATAGAAAAAAAAAATATAGTTATAGTAATTGTTTTATTATCTTTATTTATATTAATAAAGTTTAAAAACCTAAGAGTAATAATATTATACTCTCAAGAAAATCTCTAAAGAGTGTTTGAAATTTTACTCTAATTTATCCTAAAATTTGATTAGGGGTCTCAATAAATGGCCAACCTAATTATTAACAAGCCGGGTTTGGGTTGATCCGTCAACCCCATTTTGATTTGAAAGACCCATATAATATTTTTTCCCTTAAATTCTTTTATTTGTTAGTATAGCCTTCACATTTTTTATCAATTAAATTAAAATCTATAGTTAACAATGTTAATAAAAATATTTTTTAATTAAAATGGATTATTGGGTCAAGTTTGAGTTGTTGGAGGCTCGAGTTCGGGTCAACTTTTTTGACTAGTTTATTAAAGATGTCGGGTTTAGATTGATTGGATTCAGGTCGGATAAATTTTAAGTTTGACCTAAATTTGGCTTGTTGACCTATTATGACATTCCTAAATTTATATCTAAATAGAAAACATATATCACGATATATTGATTAAATTTTATATTATGATTAAATTTAAAGTACTTATTTGTTATGGGATCACTGAAATATATAATAATAATAAAAATAATTCATTTTTATGAGAAAAAATTTTCCAACTAAATTGAGATATGCATTTAGTATTAGGGTAATAAAAATCTAAATATTTCAAATATTCTGCTATATTTTTAATGGTAAATATAATTTTAAATATAAATATAGTATCATAATTTTTTGTCTTCTTTTGAAGGGGGAAATTCGCAGAATTCTCCTAATGGTATTTATCCTTCTACCCCAAATAAAAAGTATTATCATGCGTCCAAAACTGTTGGCCGCGCCGTTCGCATAGGAAATCGGCACCAACGAAAATTATCTCAATTATAGCCATGTTGAAGAAAAAAAATAAAAATTATATAAATGCTTATAAAAAGAGATTTTATGAATAAAATTCAAAAATTTTTAAATCCGTTTTAATATTAATTTAATATAAATTATAGATAAATTTTTAAACATATCATAAACTTCTATATATTTATTATTGATACGTCATCCAAATATTATCTTGATCGGGCACAAATCTCGATACAAAATCAAGCCAGAAATTTCAAAAATTAAATTCGGGATCATCTGAACTCCGTTTTCAGCAAACTTACAGTCGAACTGAGCGTCTCGGAATCACGAACCCAAAGACACATAATTCGACCCAATCCGAGCCCAAATGGGTCCAAATCAAGGACCTGAAGAGTTGTTGGAAGGTTTGAACCACAATTTGGATTACCAAATGGTTTCCAAACATAACAAGCTTATACTCGAATCGAGCATCTCGACGATACGAATCCAACAATAACGAAGATCACTGAATTCTGACGCCAATTAGACCTTTAAATGTCCATCAAACGGTCCATGATAAAGGGATTCAACATCGGCCGTCCATTCGAGCACTCCCTGTTTACCCTTGATTTCTCATCTATTTACGGGCCATGCCACTCCAGAAAATCTATAAATAGACCTCTCATTTCTCTTGAGAAGAGGACCCAAGCAAGAAGAGAAGAAGAGAAGAGAAGGAAGAAGCTCCTCCTCGACCACCGCAAGAACCTCGCGCGGACCACCGCAGGAGCCTCGCCGGACCACCGCCGGAGCATCGCCTCGACCACCGTTGGAACCTCGTCAGACCACCACCTGAGGCCCTCATTCTCGCCGGACCACCGCGGAGTCTCGCCGGAGCCTCGCCAGACCACCGCCGGAGCCTCGCCGGACCACCGCTGGAGCCTCGCCGGACCACCGCTGGAGCTTCCCTGGACCACCACATGAGGCCCTCTCCTTCACCAGAGGCCCTCACCTTCGCCAGACCACCCTCACCTTCATCAGAGGCCCTCACCTTCGCTAGACCACCATCTGAGGCCCTCACATTCGTCGAGAGGCTCTCACCTTCGCCAGAGGCCCTCACCTTCGTCAGACCATCACCTGAGGACCGAAGTTCTGCCAGACCATCACCTGAAGCCCGGACTTCTACCAAAGTTTCGCCCTCCAGCTACATTCTTTCAGACCCCTCGCCTCCTGCCGACTACGGTGTGACGCCCCAGGCATCCATAGTGAAAGGATTCGTCTGACATTCTGATCGAACTCCATTCCAGTTGCCTTGCTCGGACCTGAAATTGTTAACCACATATAATGAGCTTACAAAGCCCAGCAGGTCACCAAAGCCTACAACTGAAATCAAAGCACGGCGATGCTATCAATATGCATGTCAATCTATCAATCTGAATCAGTCAATGGTCAATGAGTCTATGCAGTGGAAATCAAATCAGTAGTCGATGCAATCCGAAAATAAATAGTCAATAAAACCAGTCAATGCAGCGGCAGGCAAATCAATCATTTCAATTCAATCAATCAATATCCGTCAATCAAATCAATACGGTCAAATCAATGAAATCAGTCGAGAAAAGTAATACGGAACAATGAATCTATACGACAGTCAATACAGTACAGAAACAGTAACAACAGTGAATCTCAAGATCAATAAATCCATAGGCAGTAGTAACAATAAATCTATAAGCAGAAATCAATGAATCTATAGGCAACAGTGTCAATAATTCTATACTATTCATGTCCATGCTATCAATACAATATATATATCCATCCATTTCTATATCAATGCTCAATGTCGATGCACAGCAATCAATCAGTGAAATCAATGAAATCGTACGATCTAGTAAATCCAATCAAAGTCGATAAAGCAGGAATCTATAAAACAATAGATCCGTAAGTCAATACAGTAAACATGCATTTCAATACTATATACTGAACAAGTAAAATCAACTGGCTATGTTGCTGTTGTAGATATCCATACACATTGGTTCTATCAATAAGAGTCGTCACTCTTTTCGCCCGTCGGCATATCAATAAACTCCTTATGACTCCCATCCATATCAATAATCAATGTTTAAAGGAAAGCCCGTCGGCCCACCATCCTGTACAGGTATCAATCAATCTTCAACCAATGTTCAACCAGGTTCCACTTGTGATCAGTATCAATAGTCAATTCAATCAATAAGCAATTCAATAGTCAATAGTAAAGCAATCATATCAATAATCATATCAATAATCAATAGCATATCAATCTAATCTATCAATTTCGGGAAAATCAGAAATCGTACGAAAATCGGGCAGAGAAACGACAGTCGGTCAAATTTACACAAAAATCCTGCAAAATCATAATTCACCAAATTACAATAGAACGTTCACGAGAACAATATAAGACTATTATCCCTATAGAAACCAAAACCAAATCAAATCAAATCCCGATAATTTTTCTATTCAATTAAAATCGCGTAGAATCAATTCCGACCGGTAAAATCTTCGTAAAATACAGTCAAATCGTGTACAATAATCATATCTATAACATACTAAAAGTTGTGCGGTGAAAGATGTGTCAAATCCAAATCACGTTGAAAAGTCGACTACGAAAACACAAAACAATTCATAACTCGGTCAAAACACAACATCTTTGAAAACAGAAATAGGGTTCGGAGTCCTTACAGCGAGACAAACAAATCTTCTAACAGCGTCGTCGGACGAAAAGCGCTCCACGGGCTCCAAAACCAAGCTTCCTCTTCTCTTTCCTTCTCTTTCTCTCTCCTGCCTTTCCTCTCTCTCCAAAATGAATCCAAAATATCTCAAATCCGATATTTATTAACACTGATCGTCCTGGACGATCCAAATTTCGTCCTGGTACGATGGGTTCTCTGGGCAAATTTCGTACAAACGAAATCCAAATTCGTCCCGGGCGACGTGCTCTCTGGACAGATTTCGTACAGACGGATCGTCCCGACTGCTCCAGGTTCGTACAGACGAAAATGGCAGATTTCTTCACAAATTTCTTCAGTTCGTCCAGTACTAAAGTCAGATCGTACGGGACTAACAGCACAAAAAAAATCAGCTTTTTAAGGATTTTACAATCTACCCACCTAAAAAAAAATGTCGTCCTCGACATTTCCCTTAAGGGATCGAATGCAAAATCGATACAAAGCAGATCCGTCCAATCAAATTTCAAATCCAAATCAAATCAAATCAAAATCAAAATCAAAACTCGTCGGAATCCATACAAATCACACAATCCAGTCAATCACATGTCATTCAATATGTATGCAAAACGATACACTTGAAACAATCTATTCTATCAAACTATCAATCAAATCCTTTCACTACACTTGCTCTGATACCAACTGTGACGCCCCAGGCATCCATAGTGAAAGGATTCGTCTGACATTCTGATCGAACTCCATTCCAGTTGCCTTGCTCGGACCTGAAATTGTTAACCACATATAATGAGCTTACAAAGCCCAGCAGGTCACCAAAGCCTACAACTGAAATCAAAGCACGGCGATGCTATCAATATGCATGTCAATCTATCAATCTGAATCAGTCAATGGTCAATGAGTCTATGCAGTGGAAATCAAATCAGTAGTCGATGCAATCCGAAAATAAATAGTCAATAAAACCAGTCAATGCAGCGGCAGGCAAATCAATCATTTCAATTCAATCAATCAATATCCGTCAATCAAATCAATACGGTCAAATCAATGAAATCAGTCGAGAAAAGTAATACGGAACAATGAATCTATACGACAGTCAATACAGTACAGAAACAGTAACAACAGTGAATCTCAAGATCAATAAATCCATAGGCAGTAGTAACAATAAATCTATAAGCAGAAATCAATGAATCTATAGGCAACAGTGTCAATAATTCTATACTATTCATGTCCATGCTATCAATACAATATATATATCCATCCATTTCTATATCAATGCTCAATGTCGATGCACAGCAATCAATCAGTGAAATCAATGAAATCGTACGATCTAGTAAATCCAATCAAAGTCGATAAAGCAGGAATCTATAAAACAATAGATCCGTAAGTCAATACAGTAAACATGCATTTCAATACTATATACTGAACAAGTAAAATCAACTGGCTATGTTGCTGTTGTAGATATCCATACACATTGGTTCTATCAATAAGAGTCGTCACTCTTTTCGCCCGTCGGCATATCAATAAACTCCTTATGACTCCCATCCATATCAATAATCAATGTTTTAAAGGAAAGCCCGTCGGCCCACCATCCTGTACAGGTATCAATCAATCTTCAACCAATGTTCAACCAGGTTCCACTTGTGATCAGTATCAATAGTCAATTCAATCAATAAGCAATTCAATAGTCAATAGTAAAGCAATCATATCAATAATCATATCAATAATCAATAGCATATCAATCTAATCTATCAATTTCGGGAAAATCAGAAATCGTACGAAAATCGGGCAGAGAAACGACAGTCGGTCAAATTTACACAAAAATCCTGCAAAATCATAATTCACCAAATTACAATAGAACGTTCACGAGAACAATATAAGACTATTATCCTATAGAAACCAAATCAAATCAAATCCCGATAATTTTCTATTCAATTAAAATCGCGTAGAATCAATTCCGACCGGTAAAATCTTCGTAAAATACAGTCAAATCGTGTACAATAATCATATCTATAACATACTAAAAGTTGTGCGGTGAAAGATGTGTCAAATCCAAATCACGTTGAAAAGTCGACTACGAAAACACAAAACAATTCATAACTCGGTCAAAACACAACATCTTTGAAAACAGAAATAGGGTTCGGAGTCCTTACAGCGAGACAAACAAATCTTCTAACAGCGTCGTCGGACGAAAAGCGCTCCACGGGCTCCAAAACCAAGCTTCCTCTTCTCTTTCCTTCTCTTTCTCTCTCCTGCCTTTCCTCTCTCTCCAAAATGAATCCAAAATATCTCAAATCCGATATTTATTAACACTGATCGTCCTGGACGATCCAAATTTCGTCCTGGTACGATGGGTTCTCTGGGCAAATTTCGTACAAACGAAATCCAAATTCGTCCCGGGCGACGTGCTCTCTGGACAGATTTCGTACAGACGGATCGTCCCGACTGCTCCAGGTTCGTACAGACGAAAATGGCAGATTTCTTCACAAATTTCTTCAGTTCGTCCAGTACTAAAGTCAGATCGTACGGGACTAACAGCACAAAAAAAATCAGCTTTTTAAGGATTTTACATACGGTCCTTCTGACCTCCATCGCCTACTATGATCCTTTCGACCTCCATCACCAAACAACGGTCATTCTGACACCGGTCTCCTGCCGACTACGGTCCTTCTGACCTCTGTCGCCTACTATGGTCATTCCGACCTCCATCAACATACAACAGTCTTTCTGACCCCGGTCTCCTTCCAACACGGTCCTTCAGACCTTCGTCGCCTACTATGGTCCTTCCGACCTCCATCAACAGACAACGATCTTTCTGACCTCGGTCTCCTGCCGATTATGATCCTCTGACCTCTATCGCCTACTATGGTCCTTCCAACCTCCATCACATGACAACGGTCTTTCCGATCTCCATCCTATCGATTATGATCATGCTGATCAAACAAACATGTCTACATTGTAACTCCCACCATGTAATGCGCTCTATATGATGTACATTTGTATCATCAAAGCCAAGGCCTTCTCCCAAGGAAGGGCCTCCTTTGTAATCGACTACAAATACTAGTGGATTCATTCAAACTGGGTCAGACCCCGTGATTTTTCCCCCTTTTCAGGGGTTTCCACGTAAAAAACTTTGGTGTCTCTTATGAACGCTACACCCTCTCACTTATCTCATTGTGTGTTGGATCTTCGTATAATGCTAAGGTGTTAAATTATATATTTCTCTACCGTCGCGAATACTCCAGGACGCAACAATTATATAAATTATATACATAAACTAGTTAATATTAATGATATTTTAATATAATTTAAAGAATAAAATAATAGATAAAAATAATTTTAAGTGTTTAAATATAAAAAAATATATACATTTTATGATATATATATATATATTTTCTATCTTATCTTGATAATTCCGCGTTCAAGAAGGTCAAACGCTAGTTTCGCAAGGATTGGACGTTTGTTCACGGCAGTCCATCCAACCGTCCAAAAATTAAAGCAGTTTGTTCACGTAAGTCCATCCAGCCGTCCAACACGAGTCAGGTTTTTGGAGTGAAGAAATCGAACTAAGCAGCTGGCTAGAAGGAAAATCTCTGACAAATTGTGCACCGTTGATTTAACAGCTGTCGCTAATCCATGTCATTGTGCAATTACATTAAACGTGCGTTGCATTAGATCGTCCGCTTAGTGAAATCTCGCCGCTTGCAGTCGTACGGCCATGTATAGATGGAAAGTCTTTCCTTTCCATCTCCAATCGTTTAATTTCCTAGCTCAAATCAAAATCTACAATTTCTTTCGCGGGAGAACAGGGGGATGGAGAAGGCGATTGAGAGACAAAGGATTCTTCTCCAGCATCTCCAGCCATCTTCTTCGAACGGATCTTCCGTGCTTTCGGTGAGCACCGATATCTTTTCCTGGCCTGCAGGATTCTTGATTGTTTTTGGTTATGCCTTTCTATGATTTAGGGTTTTGATCTATTATTTAGTGTTTCTTCACTTTCCCGCATTTGAACATGTGGATTTTTTACCCCTTTCGGAACCTGGTGTTGCTTAAGTTTGTTTTTTTTTTTCTTTAGTTGCCTCTGCATATCTTTCATTTGTAGTCTTTGATTGAAATTATGTTACTTGGTGTGTAATTACATGCTCATACATTTACTTCATTCAGGCATCGGTTTGTGCTGCTGGGGATAGTGCGGGGTACCACAGAAATGCTTCATTCGGTGATGATGTCGTGGTTGTTGCGTAAGTTTTTAATAGCTGTTAATTTAAGTGCAAAAAATTTGGTTAATTGTTTCATGTTTTTGGTTGTTATTTGATTTTGCGGATGATTATTTTTGGGTTGAGAAACAAAATGGTAGATTGGTATTCAAGTTCGTTCTTTACGCCGCGAGCATACTTTATCTTGGAAATAAAACAATTTATTGATTTACGTCTTTTGTTTTTTGTTTGAAATGCAAAAAAGATCTATATATTTAATCATTTTGATTGCTGGATAGTGTGGTATTGTTGGAAATCGGGCCAGTAGAGTGGGGTCTGTGTCAATTTCCTTAGAAAATTTTGATCTCACAGAGACATAGTCGCTTAAAACTATGGGAGCGAGTTATGGAGCATAGGTTGCGGCGTGATACTAAGGTTTCTCAAAATCAATTTGGATTCATGCCGGGTAGGTCGACTATGGAAGCCATACATTTATTAAGAGGTTTGATGGAGAAATATAGAGAAAATAAGGAGGATCTACATATGATATTTATTGATTTAGAAAAAGCATATGATAAAGTTCCAAGAGAAGTGCTATGGAGAGTTCTTGAAAAGAAAGGAGTCAATAATGCTTATATTCAAATCATTAAAGATATGTATGCAGGAGCTTTTACTTGTGTTCAAACACAAGGTGGATTGACCAAGTATTTCCCTATTTCGGTTGGGTTACATCAAGGATCAGCCTTAAGCCCATATCTTTTTGCTTTAGTCTTGGATGTTCTCACTAGACATTTGCAAGAGGATGTACCTTGGTGTATGCTTTTTGCTGATGATATTCTTCTTGTTGATAAGACTAGAGAGGGAGTTGAAGGTAAACTTGAATTATGGAGGTCAACCTTAGAGTCTAAAGGTTTTCGCTTGAGTAGATCTAAAACGGAATATATGGAGTGTAATTTTAGTAGTAATAGACCTACTGAAGGGATTGTGACTTTGGGCGATCAAGTCATTAATAAGAGTACACGTTTTAGATATCTTGGATCAATTGTTCAAAGTGATGGTGAAATAGATGGGGATATTATCAGCAGAATTCAAGTTGGATGGTTGAAGTGGAGGAATGCATCGGGCTTGTTATGTGATAGAAATGTACCCCTCAAACTTAAAGGAAAATTCTATAAGATGGTAGTGAGGCCTGCAATGCTTTATGGTGCCGAATGTTGGCCATTAAAAGAGAAGCATAATACTAAGTTAAGTGTGGCAGAGATGAGAATGCTCAGGTGGATGTGTGGCTTTACCCTTAGAGATAGGATACGAAATGAGCATATACGTGAAAAGGTTGGAGTAGCTCCAGTAGAAGATAAAATTAGAGAGAGTCGCCTTAGATGGTTTGGTCACATAAAACGACGGCCTTTCGATGACCCGGTTAGGAGAGTAGAGGTATTAGATTTGACTTATGTTAAGAAAGGTAGGGGTAGACCTAAAAAGACTTGGTTAGAAAATATTAGGAATGACCTTTCTTTATTAGGTTTAAATGAGAATTTGACTTTTAATAGAACACAATGGAGAAAAAGGATTCATGTAGCCGACACCACGTAGTGGGATAAAGGCTTGATGTTGTTGTTGTTGTTGTTGTTGTAGAGACATAGTCGCTTAAAGTAAATACCTAGGCAATATTTTTTATGTGAAAAACCTTGAGGGAAAAAACAAGGGACTTTTTTCAGTTGAACAATTTTTATTCTTTATAGGAAATTGGTACAATGTTGGTTGACTTTCAAGTAATTTGAGGAACGTCCAATGCATTATGCATTTTGGGCAATCAGAAAAGGTGAATTCGAAGGCACTAATTTTGGTCCTCACACCAATTGGCTGTAGATGTTGTATGGTATGCAGAAAATGGAGCTATGTCATGCTTAAAGCTCGCTTCAATGCAATTATTGTTTTTGATGAATTTGATGCATGATTTTTAAGGAGATGACTACAACGCGAGCCTTGAATGAGATGGTTGCAGCAAAAGCAGGGTTGTGATGTAAGTCTTGCTGGCGATGATTGCCGTGAGCATGGTTGTGATGCAAGCGAGGTTGTGATGGGTAGATATTGAAGATGGATGCAACGAAAGCAAGGACAGGAAAAAGATGGCTATAATAAGCAAGGTTGCGATGTAAGTGAGGATGCAATGTATGTCTCGATAGGAGGAAATTTGTGGCTCATGTGAAGTTTGCATAGTAGGTCTTATCAAATACAATTGCAATTCATGCTAAGTTAGGGCATCCTCTTGACGTGTTAGTGATTACAGTGTAATTGAAGGTTGCAACAAGGTCTTGATGTGATGACTCTTGTAATGCAATCAAAGATTTTAGTGCAAGTCTTGATTCATATAGGATGGTTCATAGGAATTTCAAAGGATTTGAGCTGCTCTTTGAATTTGAAAATTTCTCCTCGTATTGGGCCTATTGGCTGAATGTGGGGCTATTTATAAATAAATTTTAAAAGGACATCATGGTCCTCATTCAAAACATTCATTGTAGCTACTAATAATGAGTGATGCAAATTTTTCTCTCAAATGTGATCAAGAAATGTTGCCCCTGGCTTGATCTGGTTGGCCATCTTAGACCATGTTTCACTTGGTTGGTTGATGTTTGTTCGACGATGGCACCTAACAGTGATCATTGCCGATGATGTGTTTAATCAATGATTTGAACATACCACTTGGTTGATCTTTATGCATCTAGTTCATTGATGATGACAGGTCAAAATTTCAACAATCTAATTGATGAAAATAATTCTAATAAGGTTTGTCATATTTGCTTTTGAATAGTCAGGAAAGAGAAACGACGCATTTTTACATGGAAATGTTTAACTTTTTGACAAGCGACATTTGTCACAAACAATTGTCAAAATGGTGGCCTATAGAGATTGCATTTTCTCTGGAAGTTGAAACATTCATGATTGATTTGCACCATAAAAATCTTGCGTTGACATGATTAGAGGGCACCAATGTATTACTCTTGCTTTAGCATTTTTTATTTCCATGAATTTATTTGAACAAACTAGTTTTTTTGGAGAGGAGTATATCTTTCTAAACTTGTATGGCATTGAATTGTTCCTTTAAGAAAAGGTTCAGCTCTTCTAAATTATTTTACGATTCATTCATTGATTCAAAATTTATGCTATATTTGGTGAAATTTTTGGATTCATTTGCTAAAGAATCCAATTGGAATCAATTGATGTCCCTAAGAAATAAATCAAACCTTTTTGAATTGTTTGATCAAATACATCTTGGTTTGTGCTCAAGTGATGTTCTCATAATAAGATTCAGAGAAGACGTTTGTTATTTTAGCTTCCACATTAATTGATCACATAAAGATTTGTTGACTCTATCAGTCACTCTTGATGAAGCACACCTCGGCGACACCTAAGAAGGAACGCCTGGAGTAAACTTTACTATTTGATTTAGATCATCATTAGCACTTACTTTAGATCCATCAGCAACAATATATCATATGGTTGAAATCTCTATCAACATCGGTTTTGTTTTAGTTATCTTTTTTTTCCATTAATAATCAGTAGGGGCACTAGTAGTGTAACACAGATCTTAAAGATGACATGGCTTGATTTCTATCCTCAGATTTACCAAGGGACCAAGTTTTTCCCCTAATCGATGGGCACTATGTTCTTTCCTGTATCCTTTCATTGAAGCTTATACCCCACCCAAGAAACCTGTTCAAGGAGATCATCTTTAAAATTCTAGCAATTAGTCCCAATCCTTTATTTCCTCAAGCTTATTTATTGTCTTGGGTATGCAGAAAACACGGTGGATATTTCTTGATCTCTGAAGTAGTCCATAATTTTTCTATTAAGGTGCTCAAGTTTTATTTCTACATGTTGCATCAATTCATTACCATGAATGTAAAGACATTTGTTTTAGTTTAGTGCTTTAAAAACGTTTATAGAATATGTTTCATACTATTTGATTGTTTTGTTTTCTTCTCCTGGCCCTGCCAATATAGATCGAATGGTTATCTTATGCTTGGTTCTGTTTTGTCATGGTTTTCATTATTGCTGTTGAAGTTTATTACTTGCTACATAGGAGGACCGTGGAGTTGGGCAATTTCTATTCATTCATTATTTGAAAATATTGTTTATTATACAAGTGGTCATTTTTAAAGTATTGGATTTTATATTTAACGGAGAAAAAGGATTCATGTAGCCGACCCCACGTAGTGGGACAAAGGCTTGATGTTGTTGTTGTTGGCTTTTATATTTACTGGCAAACTTTCATTATATATAGGGCTTATCGAACTCCAATATGCAAATCCAAGCGAGGTGGCTTCAAAGATACACATCCAGAGGACTTGCTTGCCACTGTGCTCAAGGTTTATAGTTGATATTATTTGAACTAGCTTATATGATTACCATACTGGCCAAATTATCAGATGTTTTAGCCTTTTGTTCATCATGAAATAATTAGTTCCTGTGTTGATTTTTTTTAATTTGTTATGGATTTTTCTTTCCCTTTATACCGTCATTGCAGGCTTTGGTAGAGAAGACAAACTTGAATCCAAATGAGGTTGGCGATATCGTGGTTGGAACGGTCCTAGCTCCTGGCTCTCAGAGAGCCATTGAGTGCAGGATGGCAGCATTCTATGCTGGATTTCCTGGTAACTTGATCATGCCCACTCTTTCTTGTGACCACATGCTAGAACTACTAAGTACCAATTATATCCTAATCATGCATCTCATATCTTAGTGTCTTCTTCAACATGCAGAGACTGTTCCCCTTCGAACAGTTAACCGGCAGTGTTCATCTGGTCTACAAGCAGTTGCTGATGTTGTTGCTGCTATTAAGGCTGGTTTCTATGACATTGGTAAGATTATTTGGTCACCATGTGCCTGTTGGGTTCTTTTGTTTTGTTCATTGAACTCATAATGTGGTAATCTGATTTGAACACAAAGGAATTGGTGCTGGACTGGAGTCTATGACTGTTAATGGGCCTGGCTGGGATGGTTCTATAAACCCCAAAGTATGTATTTTACTCAGTATCTGTGTATAATGAGCATTTTCATCTTCGTTAAATGCATTAAACCTACTCTAATAATAACAAACAAGGTTAGAAGCTGAGGATGACTTCACTATCATCATTGAAATGTCTTTCACTTATTTATTCTATTTTATTTCTCAGGCGAATGCATTCCAGCAAGCTCAGGATTGCCTTCTTCCCATGGGAATTACATCTGAAAATGTTGCACATCGGTTTGGTGTGACTCGACAGGAACAAGATCAAGCTGCTGTAAGTTTTAGCTCTACAGATAGTTCGTGCTCTTGATTTTCTGCTTATATATATATATGCTGAAGTTTATCAGCTTTGTACAGGTTGAATCTCATAAGAAGGCGGCTGCAGCAACAGCTAATGGTAAATTTAAAGACGAAATCATTCCTGTGACAACAAAGGTAAAACTAATTCAATCGTTATTAATGTTGCTGCTGTCAATATTTTTGAGCAAGCAATGATTGCGTAAAATCTCATAAGCATTTTATTATTACTTGTTAAATATCTATATGTTTATGTTTAGTACATGCAAAAATTATACTGGCGTTAAGTGGTGTAATACCATCCATCTAAGCTTTTGAATCTCATGTTTTTTCACCTAGAAACTCTTGGTGGACAGCACTATTTTTGCAATCTCTGCATACAACAAATAAAACAGCTTCAAACAATAAATATCCTTCATTTTTCAATAGTGTGTGAGGCCATGGGGATGTACTGTGAATTTAAATCGTTTTGGAGTGCTTTTGTTGTCAAGCAACTCTTGGAGGACAGTTCTATTTTAGAAATCTCTACATATTAAAATCAGTTTCAAACAAGAAATATCATTCTTTGTTGAATAGAGTTGGAGGCAAAGGAGGGGTTGTGAACTGAAGCAGTTTTGGAGCACTTTTAGCTGTATTTTTTTTTTAATTCTTTGTAATTTCAATGTTGATATCATGTAGATCATTGACCCGAAAAGTGGAGCTGAAAAACAACTTACGATTTCCATAGATGATGGCATACGCCCAGAGACATCTCTTTCAGGATTGGCAAAACTTAAACCAGCCTTTAAGAAGGATGGAAGCACGACCGCTGGTATTGAATAAGTTCTTTCTGTCAATGTGACAACCTTTTATGTTCTTTTTCCTTTTATTTGAACTTTCAATTGTATGCGTGCATTTAGGCAATTCAAGTCAAGTCAGTGATGGTGCTGGAGCTGTACTTTTGATGAGAAGGGATGTAGCTGTCCGAAAAGGGTTCCCAATTCTTGGAGTATTTAGGTATGTTTAATCCCGTAGAAATTGTTTTTATGCATTTTTGTTTGTTCATGTCTTGCTAATTCCTTCTTTTTGTCCTATTCAGTAACTTGAACTATTCTTAAAACTTAAACCAGTCTCTCTTTTCATTGCATTGCATGACTATTCTGGCTTCATTCTTGTTATTGCATTTAAACAATGTAGGAGTTTTGCTGCTGTTGGAGTGGACCCGGCTATAATGGGTATTGGTCCTGCTGTTGCAATCCCCGCTGCTGTAAAATCTGCTGGCCTTGAGATTGATGATATAGATCTTTTTGAAATAAATGAGGTAATTTTTTGTTGCTTTCATTTTTCTGGTTAACTGAAACTTTTTCTTTGTTTGTCAAGTTTGCATACCTAAATAAGCTTCATTATGTATAGGCTTTTGCTTCTCAATTTGTATATTCATGTAAGAAGCTTGAGCTGGATCATGCTAAAGTTAACGTCAATGGAGGTGCCATTGCTCTTGGGCATCCTTTGGGTGCTACAGGTATGCTAAATTATATTAACCAAAATTTTATCTATAAATCTTGTGACACCTATTTGCACTGATAAGTTCTGCACGTTCAAGCTCATTAAATGGTTTAGATTTTATGTTATAAGGTAGAACGAATCTGTGTTGATATGCCTAAAGGAATAACCATGTTGATATAGAAAATTACCTTTTTTTTTAAAAATTTTGCTCAAGCGGTAGTATTTTACATAAAAACATCATTAGAAGGCATATAAATTTATCGTAAACTTACCATGTGTAACATTAGTGCCCTGGTCTTCTCACTAAAGTTTCGCTTGTTTAGCCAATGTTTGGGTTAGAATGTCACTGGCATTACCTTAATGGAGACAATATTACGATGAAATTGGCATTTTAGTTTTATTGTCCAGTTCGTTTAGCTTCATTACCTGATTTGCAAATGCATATATATTATCTCCTTGAGGTATGCCTATGTTTGATGAATGTCTTCAGTACAATGTAGAAGACACGCTGATTCCATTGCTTATGATAAGAGCATTTTTTGTCTATAATTTTGAAACGTTTTTTTGTCTAATGCTGACAAAATTTTCATTTATAAATTATAATTTCATCAAGTGGTATTTTCAGCCATTTCTTATCGTTGTACTCGTGTAGATATATCTTTTGTTTGTCTTGTCTATCCTGTTTCTGTGTAATGGCTGTTAATATAACTGACGCTGGACTGTTTTTAACCTTTCTGGGATTTTGTAACAATCGGGTAACTGGTTCCTGTGGGATTCTTACGGGCTTCATGAGTGAAACTTATCTCTGCTGATTAGGCTGGTGATGTTGTATGAATCGAGTGTTGACCAGTAAAATGGTAAATTTTTCATGGAGAATCCATTATCTTAAACCAATTAAATATGATCATTACATTGCTTTCGGCAGCTAACACCACATGCAAACTTGACATCATATAAGATCGTGTTGACTAAACTATATTCAACACCACATTCAACTTTTGGCAGGGGAAAAAGCAGGATCATTGAGATAAGTCTGATCCCAAATACTTAGGATTCGGCTGCATGCAGCTGTTGCTGGTACTAACAACAATAAAATTGTGCTTCTTAAGCTACTTTTGATTAATTCAAATTTCATTTTTGAAAGTATGCAGAAATTGTTGATATGTTTTTGAGGCAAAATGCTTTTGTTCTTCTTTCAATGTGGACTAGATAGCATCCATCCAACGAGGATACAATTTTATTGGCCTTATCAATACCTGGATTGTTTCTGGTAAAGAAGCTGTTGGAAGGTTTATGGAGTTTGATTTTTACTGTCCACTTTTCTTATTGGTGGTTCCTTCCATACTTAATCAAGATCCAACCCCAAATTGAGTTACCTAGGGGTTGCATGGACATCGCCACTTCCAACAACAACAACAACATCAACAACATCAAGCTTTTATCCCAACACTACATGTGGTCGGCTATATGAAATTTTTTCTCCGCTGTGTTTTATTAAGAGTCAACCTCTTATTTAGATTTAATAAAAAGGGTCATTTCTAATATTTTTTGGTCAAATCCTTTTAGGTCTACCTCTACCTTTCTTTATATAGGCCAAATCCAACATATCTACTCTCCTAATGTGGTCATCAAAAGGCCGACATTTTAAGTGTCCAAAATATTTAAGGCGACTCTCTAATCTTATCTGCTATTGGAATAACTCCAACCTTTTCATGACATACTCTTTGCACATTCTATTTCTAAAAGTGGAACCACTTGTTCGCTTGATCATCATCGTCTCTGGAACACTTAATTTTATACATCTTTTTGAATTGCCAATATTCTTCGCCATAAAGCACATCGTAGGTCTCACCGCCTTGAAGTTTGGTGTTGGCTCCGGGCTGACAAATTTTAGGAAATGTTGAGTATAAAATTATAAACTTTTACTATTATGACCGTTCTAACCTTCTGTACGAAGTGTATCATCTCCTGTAATTACAACTCTATAAAAAAAAGTGGAATGTATATGGTCGTGAATGCAGTAGGAATACCGAACCCCATAATACTCATTCTGTAATCATCTTATTCGTGTTTTTTTCCCCATTCTTTACTTTCTGTTCTCAATAGCAGGAACCAGTGAAATGCTAATTTCCCTTTATTGTCTTGCTTATCGCATTTAGGCGCCCGTTGTGTGGGCACTTTATTACATGAAATGAAGCGGAGAGGCAAAGATTGCCGGTTTGGAATAGTTTCTATGTGCATAGGTAAATGGACCTGTCTATATCAAAGTTGATAGATTTTCTTTTCTTTTTAAGCTGAACTGTATCTTTTTTTCCATTTAAATTGAGTATACCATTTGAATTGTGCGTCAGGATCTGGAATGGGTGCTGCTGCTGTATTTGAAAGAGGCGATGCTGTCGATCAACTCAGCAATGTAAGGCAGATTGACACCCCCAAGTTCTTGTCTAAGGACGCCTTATAGAACTGGTTTCCTTTCGGGAGTCAATAATTAAATAAATGAAGCGTCTCCATAGATATTCGTATTATCTAAGAGGCTCTTTCAATTCGTGTTGTTTATGAATGGAACGAGTAAAGATATTTGTTTATTAGTACCTACCCTTATATTCCTCCATCTTATGGTCAAATATTTCATTCATATTATATAATCGGTTTTAAACGTGTTGTATTGTTTCTTCTTACAAGCGAAAGAAGCAAATTGCAGGGTCTGATTGTTTGCCTTCAAGTGGATTAATTATTATGTGCGGACGCCGAATGCCGTCTGGAGACCAATCAGAATGCGCCATGTCACCATTTGCATGGTGCTGCGGCTCGGTACTGTTGATGTGACGTATTATCGTTGGTCTATAGACGTACCACTTTTTTTTTTTTTCAGAATGTTTTAATCACTTAAATTTTTATAATTTTCATATTATTTTTTAAATAGTATGAATAATATCACTAACATATAAAGTGAAATATATATTTTATTATGAATATATTTTGATGTGATTTATATCTTTATGATATTTTATAATTATAAATGTATAAGGTATGCAAATATTTTTGTTTGTGATGTATGAAAATTTATCTAAAATATAATATTTTATTTAGATGCAAGTGGTGTTTCCTTTTCTTTGCCCTAGCTGGGAGCGAATAATACTAAGTGTTTAACTTTCTAAGCAGTTTCTTTGCTCTGGAAAGATCAATTAAATAATTACCTGTGCTTTTCTTTTTTGGATATTTGGGACATTAAGGTAAATTTATACACTATATACGTAAGTTTCGAGCTAAAGATTTTTTTATTAGTAAAAGTTTTCAACTAATAGATTAAAATAAGCCGTGTAATTATTTATGTTTTAATAATAATTGTTAATATAAATATAATTTAAAGGTGGGCGGTGATAATTGTATAATTCTTAAGGTGGAAATTATTATTCTTATTCGTGATATTTATGTTTCTTTGAAAATGTTTAAAGTATATTGGAAATATCAGTCTCTTATATTTTATTGAAATATAATATGGAATAGATTAAACTATGAGCATCTCTTTTATAATATTTTTGTTTGAAGGAATTTATGGTGAAGCTTTCTTAATCATATCACATGCTTAGTATTAGTGCAATAAATTAATAATAGTAATAGTATTAGTAACAATGAATCAACAATGACATTAGTAATAGAGTTATACTATAATAATGAATCAATTACATGCATTTTAGTAATCATACTAAAGAAGTAAGAAGTTCTAGCTATCACGGTATTTTTTAGTAATCAATAATGAGTAATCGTTAGCTCAGTAACAAAGGCATCACTTTTTGTCCGTCAGCATTGTAATACCTCCTTAAAACTCCTAAACATTATATCGGTAGAGGATAACACTCAATATTTAACGAAAAACCTGTCGGCCTACTATTCTTTTTTAGGTCAATCAATCCTAAACCAACGGGTCAACTAGTCTTTACTTTTCTTCCTCACTCCCCACATACACATTATTACCATAATACTATAACATTAATAGCGACCAACTATTGCTTAATTTTAATTCACACAATTATTTTTAATGAATTGTAGCAAATAAAGCATAATTGAGCCTAATTCAAAAAGTGTCAATGTCTTAATGATAGGCAATAAAAAATCTTACTTAGTAGAAATTCATATTTTCAAAAAATAATCAATTTAGCAAAGATCATATATAACAACAATCTGAAGTTTTAATTGAACTATAAAATTATTTTTAGATGTCAAAATAAATTTCTGAATTAACAAAAATCTTTGCTTTTTAAAAATCACATAGCTAAAAATATCAAATAAATACTCAAAATATTCATAATCTAAATCTCTATAACACATTAAAAATTATGCAATATATGTTCAGTAATAAAAAATTATCATCATTTTTTATAACAAAAATACAAATTTAATCAGAAAAATCTCAAAAATATCAAATTATTAAAATCATAAATAGGATAATGATTTCTTATATGAAGACAAGAAAATCTCTCAATAGGACCGAGTGATTAAAATCACTCTAAGGCCTCTAAATCTTTATTTCTCTTTTCTCTCTCCTCTCTTTTCCTCTCATTTTTTCCCCTAAAGGTTCTCTATTAAAAGAATTTGAGAAAAAAAAAGGGATTAATAAAAGTTATATTGCTTTAAGATATTTATAATAAAATATTAATGTAATTATTTAATTTAATTATCTTTTAGTATAAATTTTATATAAACTCTTTATTTTAAAAAAAATTAAAAAATACTCATAAAATAACATATTTTATTTTGAAAACTTTGATGAAATTGATTTGCAAAACGATCATTTGACGGTCCCCAAAGCTTCCACTTGTATGGATAGGTGCGGATTTCCTTCGAAGCTTTTCCAGCCAACTAGAGGTTCTTACTAAATAAATCTTGTTGAATTTTATTTTGGGCTCTTTAGATTCTAAGAACAATTAATATTATTGGTGCGATTGTGTGTGTATATTTATATATATACACTATAACTCGAAAACTATACAAGATATTCCACATGAGGCACGTTATAATGAAAAAAATCATCACTTTAAATGCCAGATAACCAAAGAAGCCCCTACAGAAATTTCATAAAACTTAAATGAATAATCAAAACGGAAAGATTGTATGCAATAAAACCCCCCCTAAAGTCCAAATACACATATAAAATTTTCTTAGATTTATTTCCCAAGTTACAGCGTCAAAGATGGAGAGTCAGATCAACTTCATCACTCTTCTTCTCTTCATCTGTTGCACTAATTTCCTTACCATCAATATGATCTCCATGACTATCACTTCCCTTAAACAATGCCAACTCCAAGTTTACAGATGTAGAATTCGAAGAAGGTTTTCTTCCCACGTTTAAAGTTGGTTCATGACGCATTTCATTAAACCTAGAAACCCTAACTTCACCCCTTCTCTCTCCATAATACTCATATGGGAGAGAATAAGGTTGGTAGTAGAGAGGATTATGGTTCATTAGAGGCAATGGGAGTGTAAGAAGTTGATGAGAAGCACTTTCTAAACCATAAAGAAAAGAAGATCTTCTGTCGATATAAGGAGAATTAGTAAGCCGAAGTGAATGATGATGCATTGGGTTTGCAAGAAGCTGAGCATGGCGTTGAGCTCTCTTCACAAGCTCTCTTTCTCTTCTATGGCCGTTCTGGTGACCGCCAAGTGCTTGTGAGGTTGTGAAGACCCTATGGCAGTAGTTGCAGTTGAAAACCTTAGATTGCATGCCTTGTATGACTTCTTCTTCTACGTTTGACATAGATATTCTCCCTGCATGAATGCGTGGAAAAGATCACTAAAGGAAAACAGCTATCTAAGGACGACGTGAAAACAGCAAAATCGGCGGCCTACCCGGGGTTTATTTTATCGCCGGTATTTTTGACGGTTTATTATTAAACACCGCCGAGTAAACTGCCGGTTATTACCGGTGTCCAACAGCCGATTTAACCCCGGATATTCGGCGGTTATTTGACCGCCGGAATTATTGCAGGTAAACGCTGATTTTTCTATAGTGGACCCCAAATATGAGGCAATAGTACATACCTATACTCGATGGATGGAGAAATTGTTGTCGTTGGGATGTCGATCGCTGCAAATTAAGTTGAAAATGACAGATGAAATAACAAAATGAGAAATTAAGATAAGAGACGTACGTTGGGTTGTTAACAGTTTGTGATTGGACCCAACAGTCAAATTTTTTCATAGAAATGCAGAGCATATATATATATATGTATATATTAACCTCTTGTGGGAAAGTGAGAAGGGTTTCATGTCTTACCCTTGAGAAATGCTTCAGTGGATCATTTTAGCTTTTCTTGTGGAAAGTGAAGATAGATAAGATATTGAATTCCTTGTAACTTCGGCTTTTATAGCATGGAAAAGAGTAAGGACTGGTACATGTGTACTTGTAAGTATGAAAAGAGTACATGCTTTGAACCGATTTGCAAGGCTAAGAGGGGAGACAAGGAAGTGACAAAGAAGGAAGGACAGGTGGAAGTCGGATAGAAATCAAAAGTAATTCGTAATGCTAAAACGAGCTTTGAGAATTCTTCAACATAATTATTGTTTCTTAAAATATTTTTTAGTACAAAAGTTAAAGTTTTTGAACTAAAATATTGTTTTAATAAACAATAAAAAAATCTTCCCAAACGAAGTCTAAGAATGCATGCTTTTACATATATGAAGCCAAATCTTAATGCAGAAATGAATGATAATGAATAATTTTTTATAGAATTCATATAAGAAATTCCTTGTAGGATTTTATCCGTTGAACTCAGAGGATGAACCGAATTCCAATATGGAATTTTGTACAACATTTCTATAAGTAACTTTATATCATCATTAGCTTTCATATATAACTTCATACTTAAATGACATATCATTGATAGATATATGCATAAACAAACGTAAAACCCAGTGGCAAAGAAAATTTATAGCGTATTAACTCCTCGTAGGATTTATGTGTGTGTAGAGAGAGAGAGAGAGAGAGAGAGAGAGAGAGAGAGAGAGAGAGAGAGAGAGAGAGAGAGAGAGAGATTTACTGGGCTGGTAATAATAGGTTGTGGATTTATGACATAGGCTTCCAGGATGACTATTTACTATAGAGGTTCAAGTCATCTCCCCTTGACTGATATGCATATATATGTGAATTTATATAGTCAGATTCATATCAAATGTTTCCAAATCAATGGCGACTGATGAATTGTAGATCAGAGCATCGGCGGCCAGTGATTAATTTCCAGGCTAAGAAATTTCTTAAGATTCTCCTTATCTATGAAGCCACAAGTAATGGTCGATCTCTTCAGACATGCATGTATCACTTGTTTGAATTATTTTCATTATGACGACGAGATGAATAAGAAATCAAAGCAGCAACTTTGGTTATTTTAGAATTACAGATTTTATTAACATAATGTTTATAGTTAAGAGCTTAATCATCCACTCGTATAAATACAGTCGACTTTGTAGTTAAGTCAAACTCGAAATCATTTGAGGCGTATTTTGAACTTAATTATATCATCTCTCTTTCTCTCAATGATCAAGATCTACAGAGAGAGAGAGAGAGAGAGAGAGAGAGAGAGAGATGCTCCGATACTATCGAAAGAGTATTTTCTGGTGATTAGATTTTTATGATAGAGCTCCCCAAATTACAATCAATATTTTTTATTAGAATTTTTAGCAAATGGTCCATAATTTTTAAAAATAATTTAAAGGGGATTTATATACATACCATTTTATATCATATTATTTACATATCTAATATTCAAAATTTTAATATTTCTTGCCTATCATCAAAAGATTTAAAAGGTCAATAAACATTAACCCTTTTATTCTTATAACATTTAAAGCAGTTTTATCCGTGTAACTATAATTCTAGCAATTTATTGAAAAAAAAAAAAAAACACTATGAATGAAGAAAAAAATAATATGCGAATAACCTAAAATTTTTGCATTCTCTGTATGACATTTTGTGTGAATTTTTTTCCCTATACAGTTCTTATCAAAATTTGATTTTTAAGGCATAATTAAGACAATGGCTTTTCACCAAAAAATTTGATGGTATTGATCTTATTTTTCTTTGAGGATGTAAAAGTCTAAGATTATGATTTCATTTGTAATAATTTTTTCATTGTTTTTAAAAACAATTTTTTAGTATAAAATTTTCTAATTCATTTTTTTAAACAAAACACTTTAAAAAAGTATTAAGAAAAATGTTCCAAACAAAAGCTATTAGTTTCGAATAAAGTTGCATTAAACTCTTTTGGAAGAATAAGATTCAAAATGTTAAATGAAGATCGAGAGATCCTGCAAATTATTAGTATGAGGATTGCAAGGAATGCCAAAACCTGTTGCATTCAAGAAATCATCGTATTAAATAATATAAAGATATATTTTAATACATTTTGTATCAGGAAGATCTTCAAAATTCATAAATTTATGCTGATCAAGATAATACTTTTGATTAAATGCGAAAGATGGCCAATGAAAATTGTATTATTACTAGGCAAACTTATCCTGATTATCACTCATCAATGGATAGATTTAGTTTAATCAAAATCAAACTCAATGAAAAAAGAACTTCTTCCCATGAATTTGTTGTCCTTTGAGCCTTATAGTTTTAGGATATTTAAAACATTTTTTGTGTTGTTTTTTTTATTTGATTATTATTTTCTTGATGCTTTTCTAATGCTTTTTAAATATTTATGTTATGAGAAATTGTCATAATCAGAGTTTCTAATGCGAGATCACTTTAAACAAGCAATTTATTTTTTTAAAATAGAACATTTTTGTGGTATTCATAACAGTTTTTTTTTTAAATTAATATTATTTTTTGCATAATAACTTCACAGCCGTCTTTATAAAACCCTAAGTGACATATATATATATATATATATATATATATATATATATATATATATATATATATATATATATATATATATATATATATATATATATATATATATATTTATTTCAAGCAAGTTAAGGTTTGATGAAGAAGTCAGATATATATTTAATCCTGAGGAATTTTTTAGAAAAAAAAATCTAATGAAACAAGTGATCTGTTTTTGGCTAGAAAGATAGTAGAAAAATAACTTTTTTTTTTTTGAAAAAAGATTATAGATTAATAAAACAAAAAGCTGTTACAACAACAAAAAAAAAAAAAAAAAAAAAAAAAAGCAAGCAAAAGAACAGACCAAACAACATAGGGAAATGAAGCAAAAATCGAGCTCAGTAATTAGTCAAAGCTTCCAGCGTCCAAGACGTCCTGCACGGACCCTCCAGTAAAATGTAGCAAACGTTCCAACGAACCAACCCGAAAATCCACATCTACGGTTGCCACCAGCAAAAACGACCAGGACACGAGCCCCGACCACATCATTGCTCTTAACCTCACGAAGCCTCCAATCGAACATAAAAGCCAAAAATTCCCGAGAAATATCAGCAATAAGAACCGAAAAAACATTCATCTTCTACGTCGACCTCTCCCCCAAAATTTCCCGCAAATATCAATCTTTGAATTACGCCCCAGATCAAACTCATGGTCAGTGTGAAAAGACTCAGAATCCGATTCAACATCCGACGAATCAATCAATCAATTATTTTGATTCCTAATCTCCAAACCAGAGGAATTATCCACACAGTTAGCCATCACTTGTGAATCAACCTCACACACAGGCACCTCAACAAAACTGTTGGCAATCGGAACACATTCCTCACCACCTAGCGACGACAACTCCGTCTCAATCCCAATCAGAACCACAGCACCAAACACAAAATCTTCAACACCACCATCCGAATCCTTTGAATTCACAACACCCAGAACAGGCGAGCCATCCGAAACATTCACCTCAACAGAAAGCACCCCCGTCACCAGAGGAATCGCTAGAGAATCCTCAAGGTCACAAACCGAGGGCATAAAAGGAATGGCATTAGGTAATAATAAAAAATCCTTCGCAGCATCCGACCGATTAACAGACTCAATAACATCATTTTGAGCAACATTAATAGAAACAGAAATGGGTGCCGTAATCGAAGAACAGTCATCCACAACTGGACAAAAAACTTCATTAAAAACCTCCAGCAAAACAGAATCCCCCCCACAACCAGGGTTCGCAGACGGCTCAACAGCAACAAGAGGAACAATCTCAGGCACGGAAACATTATTTATCATCTCACCCTCCAAAAAACCCTCAGCAACTTTAAAAGCATCCAAAGAAGCACAAGGGGGGTTGGGAGAATTCAGAATCACAGGAGCAGCAGGTTTGCAATTTCCAAGTACATGACCGATACATTTACAGCCGGCACAAAATTGAGGAAACTCATCAAAAACGACCTCTTGAGTATAACCTAAGGATTCCGAACCTAACCACACTTGTTTCGGATAGGTTTTAGTTATATCAAGTTCAGCTAACACTCTAGCAATGGAAGGACGGGATCCAACAACAGTGGCTTCGTCAATTTTCAGAGGCTTTCCAAACAAACCGCCAAGCCCAAACAAAATGCGAGGTGAAAAGAAATGAGGGCGTAATCGAGGAAACGAAATCCATATTGGAATTACAGGCGATTGCACAGCAATATCCAGAGTTGGCGACCACTTTGTCAATTTCATATAGCAGTTAAACACAAGATAAGAGCGGTGACAAAACACCCTACAGTAGTCAAGGTCGTTGGCAAGCTTGATCAGGATATCAGAAGAATCCAAAACCGTGATAGAGACCTCACTTTTCAGCTTCAAATTGAAAAAAAAAATTTGCGAATAGAATCAAGAGGCGGTCTTTTAGAAGGAAAGAAACCCACAAGAGAAAACTAAAAGGGGGCAGCGAGATCTTGGATTTCCTGATCGGAAATCCATAACGACGGTAATCCACGAAAGGTCGTAGCATACAAATCCGGAAACAAAAGTTTAGAACCAGCTAGAGCTTCAATAAAAGAACGCGAATGGGAAATCCCACCGAAAAAAACCGGGATCCCGAAGTTTCGCAGCCGCCATGCCGGCGCAGCCGGCAAAACTTATTAATGAAGACCAACGTAGTTTTAAGTCCATGAAAATAAGATCCGGTGGTATGACTAACCGAAAGAATGGCAATAAAAGAAAATTGGTTATGGCCAAATAAAAAGAAAATAAATAAAAATTAGGGTAAAAGCGTCTAATGCTACAACATATGAGATTTAAATAAGCATAATTCTACAAATTCAAACTTTGGTTATCTAAAAATAGAAATAAGGAAAAAAAATATAATCAATGCGCATGTCAAAGCATGTTACTTAACAACATTTAACTTCTAAACGTCATATACATATTATTCAAGCAGCTTATCTTACAACTCATATTAAGTTTAGTTCGGAAAAGCTTTCTAAAACGTTAAATTTTTTAGTACAAAAATTTTTAATTTAAAAAATAATTTACTAAAAAATTATTTTAAAAAATAGTCAGTGGACCCAAATGAAGCCTTAGTGTATTGATTATGAGCTTGAGCTTTTAACCTAAAGATCCAAAATTCGAAATTTTGTATATTTCATAAATTTATGATTAAATTGTTCAAATTCATATAC
This sequence comes from Dendrobium officinale, assembly GCA_019514585.1. Taxonomy (NCBI): domain Eukaryota; kingdom Viridiplantae; phylum Streptophyta; class Magnoliopsida; order Asparagales; family Orchidaceae; genus Dendrobium; species Dendrobium officinale. The sequence continues at coordinate 31,557,262 of CM033696.1, forward strand.
ATTGGGCCAACATATAGAGAAATTATTCTGTGTGGACATCGGACCGTCCGAAGACGAATCAAAACACAGAACGTCACCCAATACATAGCCGCGGTACACAACAAAAAAGTGACATGACACGTTATAATTCGACTTTGGACGGCATCTGTATCTGCACAGAATAATTTTGCCAACAGAGTACGATCGAGATGTGTTAATTCAAACTGGTGGAAAGCTGCTAATCAAACTCCATGTACAACTAGTCTTATTCTAACTCTTTTATGAGACCAACCCATTTTTATTTGATTGTAGACTAATCACACCCAATATACTAAAAAACAAGATGATTATGATCATGATCTGAAAATGACCAGTTCATAGCTCTAACCCTAAAAAAACAGTCTACAGAGGGTTGTGTAAACCATTTATTCTCCAGGTGGGCTTGGGATCCCCAACCTAACCTGTTCGACCCAATGACTCAAATTGGAATCCATTTTAGCAGCATCGAAATTACATCCTTCTAAATAATATAAAAACATTCAGCTCAATCTTTCTTAAATAGTAACATACTGACTTCATGAACTGAATTCATCCATACAAAGAAAATACAGCAATAAAATATCAGAATCATCCCATGCAAGTCATAAGACAAAATTCAGAAAAAAAAAAAAAAAAAAAAAAAAAACATAGAAGAACACTTTAAGAGAAGCAGGATAGTCGGCAGGCTTTGATGTTCTCAACTCTTCATAATACTTGTCGACTCAATTACCTGTATGACTCAGGACGTTTAGGTTTGCTCTGGACAATAGCCTCAATCTTCTCAAGCACATCGGGCGTCAGCTTAGGAAGGACTTCGAGGGCCTTCATGTTTTCTATTATCTGGTTTTGGAACAATTAAGAACAAATTAGGTTATTTTTTTTTTCTATACAGGAGAGGCTACTCTGCCAAAAAGAGTATACTGAAGATATAGACTGATTTTTTTTTTCCCGAATCAAAAACAGCAAACACAGATACACAATCATCTGTACGAGTATAAATGATTGTGAATCTAAGGTTTAGTTTGTGACAGTTTTTTTGTTGCTTTCTAAAACAGCTTTCTAATAGAAAGCTGTTTTAGAAAGCAATAGAAAAGCTGTCCCAAAAGAAGCCTAAGTGGGATGTTAAGATGCCTTGTAGTTAAACTTGATTAATTATTCTCAACAAAAGCCCAACGTCGGTATCCAAAACTCTAACTGAACATTTCAAGCTGTTCAAATTCTCAAAAGAAAAAAAGAAAAAAAAATAGATACAAGAAAGGGGAAATTAATTTATTTATTATCTCATATCTCATCCTCTCTAAATAGAGATACTTATAAACGAGAAGACTTGCGCAAGCTAATTACTCTAACTAATTAATCAAATTTAAACTACTAAATGTCCTCTTAATATCCCACTCAGATTCACAATAATGCATGTAAGAGTTAGTTTGACCACTAATATTGAAGTTGTATTAAAATCAACTAAAATTGCACACTAGTTACAAAAAGTATACCAGAATGTTGAACAATTTCCAAAATAAATTCCAAGACTTCTCCATTTTAAGAAAATAGTTGATGTGAAACCATGCAAAGGAACGTGAACTGGCTTGGATATTAATACTAGATTATCCAACGTTGATAGTTATAAATGTGGGCTCCGAAAAATTCCATTTTTGGGATGTATGATCCCGGGGGAATTTTCAGAAGGCAGATTGGGTTTGTAGATAAGACACTACCCAGAGATTTCGCCCTCATTTGGTGAGGACTTTTTGATCTGAGTTCTGGTTTCCTATAGGCGCAAGCCCCTATAGTTAATTACCCCTCCCAATAATAGGAGAGAACTTTCGATTAAGGCTAGTCATTTAAAGGGGTCGAATAGGTTATTAACCTATCATATAATAGCAATAATTTTAGGGTTTAAATTTTAGATTTGAATTTTAAAGTTTGGAATTTAGAGTTTATCACCATAAACTTAAAACTGGTGGTGGGGGGAATGAAGACGAGCCTGATCAAATTCCCATGGTTCCGTCGTGGTCTACTTAGTCAGAGGAGGTAGTCGACCCAACCTGACAAAAGGCACCTTGTCGGCAGCCATGGGTTGCTTCGTCCAAGAATACCTTGTAGACTTGGGTTGGTGTTTGTCTAAGGGGATATATCTGAATCCACCTTAGCTAACATAAGGCTTTATGCCTATTGGATATACCCTATGATCCATCGCTCAAGGGTTTGACGCCTTTAGGGAACATACGGGTTTTGGCCGTGATCGTAATATAATGGTGCCATTTCGCGGCAAAACCACCCGATCAGAGGGCACGTGCCACGTCCCTGTTGGCAAGAGACTGTTTGAGGATGAATCGTAGTGATACACCCGACATGCATTCGCTCTTTGTGAGCTAAGGTTAATTTCAAATTTATCACCCCGACAAATGGTTGCGGAAGGTGGATGATTTTTAGTTTTAAGTTTTTAGATGATTGATTTTATTTCAAGAAATTTAGACTTTTATTGGATTTGAGATTTGACATTTGAGATTTGAGATTTGACCCTTCCGGATGAGATTTTCTATCAACGCGGCCATCATCGGGGTGGAGTTTGAAAAAATATTTGAATCTTTGGAAGTCATTTGAAAATGTTTGTGAACCCCTCCGGTTGAGATAGACAATCAACACGGCCATCATCGGGGTGACATTAAAGTACTTGTATTTTCGTAGGATTTTTGGAGACATTTTATTATTCAAGTCATGTCGACTCCAGTCCTTTCAAGGAGGAGGATGAAACTTGAATATTTGTCCCGCGCAGCATTCTCGAATCGTCAAATTTGGGATTTAGATGTGACAATTGGAGCACATGCGGGTTGTAGTATTTGACCCTGCGCAGCATTCTCGACGATTTGAGTTTGTAACTTTAATAGTTCTGTCGGAGCACATGCAGGGAGATATATTTAATTTAGAGGATCATATAAAGGGCATTTTAAAATATTTAAATATAATCCATCTATGCAAATGATTTTATTTGAAAATGACCCGGGATTTTATTTAAGGGCCTACGAACGCCTTCTGTCCGCTTGCATACATGTTGCGGATCCGGTGGCGTTAAAACTTTCTGGATTTCAGTTATTGCATTTAGTTTGTTTTGACTTCCATAACTGTCACTTGGCATAGCTCGTAGAGGGTATTTGCTCAATCGCCACTACTTAATCATGCTCGTAGAAGAATTATCTTTCTTGCTACAAATCCCTTATTCTTTCATGTAGGAGATTATGCTAGTGTTCATAGGAAAATTGTATTGGTTGCTATGAATCTTCTGTTATCTTCTTTCTTTTCTCCTTTTAATGCATTTCCACCATACTCGTATCTTAAGATGTATTGATGGGTACACAAATCATTGTAATTAGCTCCATGCCATAGACTAACTTGATGATTGAAATTTCATGTATCTTATAAGGATTCATAAATCATCTTGGAGGTGGTTATCACAATATCTTAAAAATGCTTTGTGAGAACTGAGATACTCACTTATTTTCAACAGAATTTGTTTTAAAAAAAGAGAATGATGGCATGGAGTATCATGTTCATAACACATTGATTTTTTAATCATATGAGACTATTGAACAGATGTTGAGGGTGTCTTGTGATCCATAACAGATTACTTATGTGATTATGGATGATATTGCTATATATCATTATAGCTATAGAATCATCATTTTCTTTTAATTATTACAACATAAGTTGCTTGCATTAAATGATTCTATAATTATAGTTTGACAAATTGATTCAATAGCAATTTTCATATTTCTCTTATCTTACGCAGACTTGCTTATCAATGTTAAATCAACTTCTCTTCGACATCGAATTTTCTAAAATAACATTGAAGGTTTTAGAGAAGTATGGAATGAAATAATTATACTAGCATTTAAATATTCACTATTTAAAATGCTAGATGTGTACCCATTTAACTTTTAAATCAATATAAGCATCTTTATGTTGATTAACATACACAACTTTTGAACCAAGATGCTCATTATCACTTTTCAATTTGAAGTTAAAATATTATCAAGTTTTCTCAAATTGTTTATGAAATTAACACCCTTTATGATTTAATAATGGATCAAATAATTTTGTTATTCTTGGAATGTGAGGTATTGATGAAAACCTCTTTTTGAACCACATATCAAGTCAATTTCAAATTAAATTAGATCTGAGTTCATTTTGAGTGTAGGTCAAACATTATTCATTCAAAATTTATTTAAAATTGATTTTAAATTCGAATTTCGTTCAAATCAATTTTTTTAATTTTATTGCAAGTCCTTTATTGTTCACTGAAAATTTCGGCAGCCTCCCGGCGTCGCCTCCCCACCGAGGGAGAAATCGGGACGGCATTACCGTAGTTTCTTCCTACCCGGACCTAAGGTCGACGGCGTAGGGGCTTCGAATTTAAATCATCCCACCAGGATCTAAGATCGACTGCGTGAGGTCTTCAATTTGGATCCATCCCGGCTGGATCTAAGATGCGACGGCCCGGGGTCTTCAAATTTTAAAACCATCCCGGTCGGACCTAAGGTACGACGGCCGAGGTCTTCGACACCTGTTTTAAAAATTTTCTCATTTCTCACCACATTTATCTCTCTTTCTTTTTATTTATTATTATGTTTTAAAATAACATATATATATTATAATATAAAATATATATTATATAACATAACATATAACATCATAATATATATTATATACATATAATATAATATATAATACATAATATATATTATATATTATATATTATAATATATAATAGAGAGAGGGAGAAGAATCGGGCTAGGGCAGAGCCCGATCGGAGACAGGGAGGTGGAGCCACGCACGCACAGCAAAGGCTTGGGAGCGGAGACTGCGGCGGGCTCGGTCGGAGACGGGTTTATCGGCGGCGGCGGCGGCGTTTGCTGGAGTCGGCTAGGGCACGACGAGCAGAAGCCGGCGGGAGCAGGAGGTTGGTCGTCAGGTTTTGGCGTCGACAGGTAGCGGTCGATTTGGCGTCGTCGGCTCAGACGGAAGGACGGCGGGATGACGGGCTGGAGTCGACGTCGGCAGTCGGCCGGCGGCTGCAGGCGATCGATTTGCTTGACGGAGATAGAGAGCACAGGTATGCTTCCTAAATCCTTCTTCTTCTCTGTTTTTCTGAGAGCGTGAGTATGCGTTAGAGTGAATGAGCGAATGAGAGAGGATTTTATGTCGTGAGTATGTCGGTGAGCGAATCGTCGTGAGGTGGGACCGACAGAGGCGATTATGTCGTTTGGGTATGTCGGTCGGAGGAGCGGTTTGTCCGATCTGGTGTGCAGCAGTTACAGTCAACAAATGCCCCCCAACAAATATGATATGCGCTCTATAGCAGATCATGTTTGTTGTAAACTGGTTGACCTTACAGATCTCTAAAACTAAATTTTAGATTTCACACAGAGGGTCTTTTTTGATATCCCTAATTTATCCTTTTGATTTGTCAGGAATTAACATTTCTTCTGCCCTAGCTTTGTGCTTTTATGGGCTTGATGAAGAATCTATATTAGTGACCTAAATTCTTTATAATGATATTAGGTCGGCGGCAAATAGTCATCTGTCCAAAGCTTTTTGCATGACTGACTTTGATGATGGCAATATTCCTTTAGTTCAGCCTATAGCTTTATAAGAACTGCGGGATAACTTCTTCGGTCCTAAGCTTTGTGCTTTGACGGACATGTTGAAGAAGTGAAGCTCCTTCGATCTTAGCTTTGTGCTTGATAGATTTATTGAAGGATAATGCTTCCAAATTTGATAGGAGTTTTTTTTTTTTTTTTTTTGTGGTTTGGTGCCTTTGAGTTGATTGAGTTTTTTTCTGAATTTTGCCTCAATCCATATGTTAGTTGAGTTTTTGAATCTGAACTGCTTTGATTTGCTAAATTGGACAAATATCAAACTTGATAGTATTTGTCATCGGGCTAACAAAACATGCGCTTTCCTACTACGGCCTCTTAGAACGGCTTGTTGAGTAGGTAAAGCTATCAGTGGCTCGGCCGCATATAGGCTTGTTGAGACTGATATCATATATGTTTGAGCACTGGACTTGTACTATGATAGTTCATACTTGTCGAATTTGATTTGTTGAAGTTGTTAGATCAAAATTTCTTCTCAATATGAACTTCGAGATTTTGGCAAAAATTTTGCGATGATCGTATATTGGCTTGTTTGAAGGCACCAGCTTCTGCCCCATATTTATGCTGTGATAGCTTCACGAATAATTTTAAATATTTATTTGGGGTTCGATGATATCCCAAATAAATATTTAAAATGCCCCCTGTCTTGAAGGAAAATTTCATTCGTCATCAGATTTTTTTTTTTTTTTTGCATTTTTAAATTTTAAAAAAAAAAGCCCCCTGTCTTGTGGGAGAATTTCTAAGGCATTTTAGAATTATTTTCTCCTTTTACAAGGGAATGAACTTCAGCTTGCTTTTTTAAGAATAATACTTCTTTAAGTATCTCCCATTGATCGGGGGCATAGGTCGTCGACCTTCTAGATCAATGAGTTGATAGGCTCCTCCCTGGTACACCTTCTCGATGATAAAAGGACCTTCCCAATTTGGTTCAAATTTTCCACCAATCCTTCGGTGTGGGATAATTGGTCTTCTCAGCACCAGGACCAATTCTCCTTCTTGAAATGCTCGATGGCGTACCATACGGTCAAAAGATTTCACCATCCTTGCTCGATAAATCTCTAAATTTTGTTGAGCCTGGAGTCGGACTTCATCCAACGCATCAAGCTCTTCCATTCGTAGGCGAGCATTTTGTTCTTCTGTGAGATCATACTGAATAGCTACCCGAAGTGACGGCAACTCAACTTCGAGTGGCAACACAGCTTCAGCTCCAAACACCAATGCATAAGGAGTTGATTTCGTTGGTGTTTTGTATGTAGTACGATATGCCCATAATGCTTCTGCCAACTTAGTATGCCATTCTCTTTTATTTTTTGTAAGAATTTTCTTGAGCAGCTTTACGAGCGTTTTGTTGAAGGCTTCCGCTAATCCATTTGCCCTTGGATTATAGATTGATGAATATCGCCAATCAATTTTATGTTGCTCAATGAATTTGTAAATCTTGGTATTTTTGAAAGCTGGGCCGTTGTCTGAAATTATACGGCGCGGTACACCAAATCTATAGACAATGTTATGAGTAAAGAAGTTAATCACATGATGAGCAGTGACTTCTTTGAATGGAACTGCTTCAGCCCATTTAGAAAAATAGTCTGTTGCCGCTAATATGAAGCGATGCCCAGCAGATGATGGTGGATCAATGGGCCCTATTACATCTGTCCCCCAACATTCGAATGGCCAGGATGCTATAGTGGGATGTAAAGGATTTGGAGGTTGATGTATGATATTGCCATGAATTTGACATTCATGACATATATCTGCATGATTGGTACAGTCATTTACCATTGAAGGCCAGTAATAACCCATCCTTTTAACCTTAATGGCCATTTTAGGACCTGATTGATGTGCACCACATAGTCCTTCATGAACTTCAGAAATAACTTTATCAGCTTCATTCCTCCCTAAACATCGCAGCCACATTTGCTCAAATGACCTTCGATATAACGTATTATTGACAAACGCATATCGCAATGCTCTCTTCTTGATCTGTGTAGCTAATGATTTATCTGTGGGAAGTTTGTTTTCTCTGAAGTAGTCGATGAAAGGCTGCCTCCAGTCACTCTGCTCTTCAACTTCTAGGCATTCAAGCCAAGATTCAGAGGCTCTACCAAATTTTCTTCCTGTAAACATCTGAGGTTTATCTTGTTGATTTTCAGGAATAATCTGTTGGGGAGAGTGAGGAATAACCGAAGTTGTGTCCTGCTGACTTGGATTTGTTGACCCCTCTTCCTGCGGGGAATACAGAATTGCTGGCTCTAGTACTCGACGTGTGTTAACACTGATTAGTACTGGCTCGTCATTCATGCTCGCCATTTCTTTAGCAAGTTTTGCTAAAGAATCTGCTTTACTGTTATGAGCTCGAGATACTTGGATTAATGTAACATTTGTAATTTGCTTCATGAGCTCGAGAACTCGCCTATGATAGTGAATCAATCCGATTCTGCCAATTTTATAAATACCCATTACTTGATTTATAATGAGTTGAGAATCACCAAAAACTTTGAGATTTTGAATTTTCATTGAAATAGCGATCTCAAGACCCGCTATTAAAGCTTCATATTCTGCTTTAGACCTGTCAAAAACGGGTCACGGGTCGGGTTCAGGTCCAACCCGAAATTGACCCGACACTGTTCAACCCGACCCGACCCGACCCGTTTTTGCAAACGGGTCGGTTTTCCGAACCCGAACCCGACCCGCTTCGGGTCCGGGTCAACCCGACCCGACCCGCTTCGGGTATATTTAATTAAAATTTGTTTATTTAATTCATTTTATTTAAATTTAAATCAAATTAAGGGTAGATTTACTTCAATTAATTTAAAATAAATCAAGATTAATTTAATTTGGGCAATAATATTTATAATTTTTTGAAATATTATTTACTTATTTCATAAAAATTCATTAAAATCCTCCAAAATTAATTAAAAACGGGTCAAATCGGGTCGATTTCGGGTTTCCGGGTCAACCCGAACCCGACCCGATTTTACAAACGGGTCGAAATCTCTAACCCGAACCCGACCCGGTTCGGGTTGACCCGAACCCGAAATTTTCGGGTCGGGTTCGGGTCGGGTTTTCGGGTCGGGTCCAATATTGACAGGTCTATTCTGCTTCATTGTTTCGGTTAAACCAAATGAGAATCTCATTATCCCTCCATTTGGTGCTATGAAAATAAGACCGATACCCGCTCGAGCTTTGGGGAGGTTTGGAGGTTGGGCAGGTTTAATTGATGATGCACCATCAAAATACATTTTCCATATTTGTGATTTCTCTTTTTCTAGAACAACTAGAATTTGTTCATCAGGCAGATCATCATTTAGCGGCGAGTGCATGAACAGGATGTGCGGCAAGAAAATCTGCTAGAACTTGCCCTTTCACTGCTTTTTGGGGGACATACGTGATATCAAATTGTAGAAGTATCACTGCCCACCTGGCTAGGCGACCTGTCAACGCTGGTCTTGTCATCAAGAACTTCAGCGGATCGATCTTTGATATCAGTGTAATTTTATGAGACAACATATAGTGGCGTAGCTTTTGGACTGCAAAAATCAACGCCATGCAGTGTTTCTCGATTGGAGAGTAGCGGATTTCTGCTCCAATCAATCTTCGACTGATATAGTAGAGTGCATTTTCTTTGCCTTCTTCATTGTGCTAAGCTAGCAATGCTCCAAGGGACTCTTCTAATGCTGCGGTGTATAGAATAAGAGGCTTCCCTGGAATTGGTGCTGCAAGGATGGGTGGGCTCAGAAGATATCTCTTGATACTGTCAAAAGCTTCTTGGCATTCATCATCCCATTTAAAACGAACGTCTTTCTTCATCAGCTTTGCAAATGGTTGACATCTTCCTGATAAATTCGAGATGAACCGTCGTATAAATGCAAGTTGTCCTTGTAAAGAACGAAGTTGACGGAGACTTTTCGGAGGCGGCATTTCTATGATTGCCTTGACTTTGTTAGGATCCACCTCAATTCCTCGGTGCCGTACAACGTACCCAAGAAATTTTCCTGAAGAAACTCCGAAAGCACATTTGAGTGGATTCATTTTGAGATTGAATTTTCTGATTCTTTCAAATACAATTCTCAAATCTTGGAGGTGATCTTTTCGATCTATACTTTTCACAACAAGATCATCCACATAGCATTCAACTTTCTGGTGGATAAGTTCATCAAATATATGCGTCATAGTTCTTTGGTATGTAGCTCCAGCATTCTTCAAGCCAAAGGGCATGACTGTGTAGCAGAATATGCCAATAGGAGTCCTGAAAGATGTATGCTTTTCATCTTCAGGCGCCATTTTGATTTGGTTATATCCCGACGACTCATCCATAAATGAGAATATATCATAATTGGATGTATTGTCAACCAACAGTTCTGATATTGGAAGTGGGAAGTCGTCTTTTGGGCATGCTTTGTTAAGATCACGAAAATCAATGCATATACGAATTTGTCCATTCTTCTTTTTCACCGACACAATGTTGGCTATCCAATCAGCATATTTTTCTTCTCGAATGAAACCTGCTTCGATGAGCTTCTTGGTTTCTGCAACCACTTGTTCTTCGATCTCCAATCTCATTCGTCTTGGAGCTTGCTTAACAGGTACTGCACCTGGTTTGATTGCTAATTTGTGAACAGCTATATCAGGGGATAAGCCTGGCATTTCATCGTATGTCCAAGCAAAGCAGTCCCTGAATTCATTGAGTAATGCTTTCATCTTTTCAACTTTATTCTTGGAGAGAATAGCACTAATGAAGGTTGGGCGAGGATCCTCATCAGTTCCCAAATTTATTTCTGTCAGTTCATCCATGGTAGCGGCCTGTCTTCCATCTTCAAGTTCTTCTGGTGCAAGTTTAGCTTCCACATCTTTCTCTTCATTTATATCCATGTTTTCAGTAACAGAATATTTATCATTTATCGCATAACATATATTTTGGTCAGTATGTTCTGCTGCCACAAATCCCAAGCCTTTTGTATCACGATTACCCATTTTTGATAATTCGTTACACCACATTCTTTGAAAGAAACATGCTCGTCTCCAAGTAACCATATTATGAACTCCAGCTTTTTGTATCATTTGCTGAATTCTTTTGGGATAATATCTAGGCATCTCTGTAGGAATTATCTCTTCATTTTCATCAAAATTTCCAAGCTCATTGATATTATCTTCTTGATACTCTCCAAATTTATAGAATAAACTTCCCGGTCCACTACTTCCATGTAGGGGAGGTACATAAAATGTTTTAAGCTCTTCAACATTATGAACTTCACGGGATACGATTTCTCTAAAATGTTGTGGAGGGATCAGAGTAACCACAAAAGTATTCTCCCTTGGCTTTTCTTTGATCAAAGGCTTGTGGATTTCAGAGATATCATCATCTTCCTCCGTGTCACTTCCCAGGTGGAATATAACTTTATTTGACCTAGGTAATGTGTTAGCCCCTTTAGGAAAATTTTGTGACTTTCTTCTCGTATCCTTTTCTTCAACTCCTTTGAGTTGTTTTGTACTTCTTGAGCTTAATGCTTTACTTGCAGAAGATTTCATCGGTTTTACTTTATTTGGAATAAAGTATTTTGCATCATCATAAATTTTCACTTCGTGGACTGCGAAGGGTTATATATCTCCAGAAATTCGGAACTCTTCCCCATCCTTCAGATATTTCATACATTGGTGCATAGTTGATGGAACAAGACCATTCTCATGAAGCCAAGGTCTACCCAAGAGTGCTTTGAATGAAGTGTCCGCATCAATAATATGAAATTTGGCTTCTGTGTACAGTTCTCCAAATTTCAGGGGAAGAACAAATGATCCTACAATTTTTTGTCCTTTCTCGTTAAAGCCATGCACCATAAGTTTATCTGAACCTAGATGTTGAATATCTAGGGATAAGGACCTTAGTGTGCGCAAGCTCATGAGGATTATTGAAGACCCAGGATCAATTAGGATTCGCCTTATTATGATGCCATCACTTTCTGCCGTGACATATAAAGGGCGATTATGTTTCGTAGTCCCCAACATGAGATCTTCTTCAGAAAATGTAATAACAGGTTCATTTCTGGCATGAAGAACTTCGCTCAAACATCTTTCTGCGAAATATGTTTCATATCTCTCTGGATTTTTGAGAGCCTGTATCAAAATTTCTCGAAGATCTTTTGACATCAAAAGAGCTTCATAGATGCTGAGCTGTGCTGGGATTTTCCTCAAATGGGAAATGATATTATATTCTATCCCTTTATTTGTATCATATTTTTTCTTATGATCTTTAGGGATTATTTCTTCGTTGACGACTATATCTTTTCCCTTGTCTTTGCTTGATAACCCCTTTTTTAGCGGCGGCGGTGGCAGTACTTTACCACTTCTTAACTGTACTTGAGCCACTTCGTTCGATTCAACATCATCTGATGTAGTTTTTGTTGAATGTTCAGAGTCTTCATTTAGCTTCACACGCTCCATTCGTGAAGCTATTTGCTGATCTGACTCATCGTCACTTGGAAAACACAACTCTTCTTCTGAGTTATAGCCTGTCTGCAGTACCATCAGACATGACGCAGACGTCATTTTATCAGTCACTTTTGTATGAGACATTGCTATATGACCCCTATCATGATCTTTTACAAAATCTCTTTGGGCTGCATTCAATGTCGTTGAGATGACTCGACATGTTTCAACATGGAGTGAATCTTCATCTTCTTGTTCATCATCTTCCACTTCTGATTGGTCTATTTGAAGCTTAGACGTAAAGTCTGCAAGTGTTATCGGCCGCCTTGATGGTTGGTGATAATCCTCCAAATTGTTAATGATATTTTGAAGTTTTGTTGTTTTCTTCTTCTGCTTGATGCGCCTATTTGAATTATTGGACTTCTTGGAGGATGTCTTATAGAACCGCTTCGTATTAGGACGTCTCCAAGTTAATGACCTGGAAGTGGATGCACCTGAATTTGGATTTCCTTTTAATTCAAGCACTGATTCTGTAGGGGATTTCCATTTGATGCTAGGAACTCCTTCCAGCTGTTTGATCATCTTCATTGTCTTCTTGGATATTGCGGTCTGCCATTCATCTTTTTCTGGCATCATTTTTCCTTTCATTTTATCTCCTTCCTTAATCAGAGGTATAGGAGAAGACATAATCACCTTCACAGACTCCTTTTTTGGGTGAACTAAAACGCTATTTGATAGCGTGAATTCACCATTTTTGTACTTTCTTTCCAACCAATCTTTGAAGACATAACAATCTTCAATAGGGTGGCTGATAACTCGGTGATATGGGCAAAAACTTGGATCATCTTTTTGATCAGCTTCTTCGGGTCTTTTACACTCCAGTAATTCAAGACCAGCTTTAAGCGCTTGTTTAAACAGCTTTGCCACACTTTCCCTTTTAAAAGAATATTCTCTATTCATTTTCTCTTTAAGGGATGTGATTCGATCACCAGATCTTGGCTTCGAATGTTCTCCTCCATTACGAAAAATCTGAAACTTATCGTTTCCTCCCAATATTAGTTTTGGCTGGGGTTTGATGTACTGCTTCACATTATCATCTTTAGGAGTAGATTGCTTTTCTTTCTCAATTCTTAAAGATGATGTGGAATAGATCTCATCTTTTCTATTATCCATAGCTTTATTCTTTCGGGGTCTATCTGAATGATATTCAGACTTAGACAAGTTTAATTTTTCAAATTTAGCTACCCTGTCTAATAGCTCTTGATAAGTGCTGATGGAGGCCATACATAAAAATGGTAACATCTCATCGATGTTTCCCATTAGCAGTTGAACGGCGTGCTCCTCTTCTAATTGTTATTCGCATTTCATACTCATGTTGCGCCAGCGGGTGATGTACTTTGTCACCGATTCGCCCCTTTTTCGTTTCTCTAAGGCAAGGTCAGCGATAGTAGTCTTCTCGGTAGCACTAGCGAACCTTTTGACGAACATATTTTCTAATTCTGCAAATGTTTTGACAGAATCATTATGAAGCTCGGTATACCATTCAAAAGCAGTCGCAGTCAAACTACTAATGAATTGGCGGAAGAGTAGAGCATCAACGCCCACAGTATTTCCACAGGTTGCTTTAAATTGGGCCAGGTGTTGTTTTGGATTGCCGGTGCCGTTAAAAGTGTTGAATTTAGGCACTGAGTAACCCTTAGGGTAGGGCACCTGATCGTACTCGGCTGGATATGGGCGACCCTTGCTCACAAATTTCTCAACATGTTCTGAGGCAATGACAGCTTTAATCTTTTCATTGATGATTGATTCTAGCTGCTGGGTCATCATCGGCTCAGATGTACTTGTAATATTTTGATGAGTTTGTGGATGAACAGGTTGATCAGCCTCATTTCCTTCTTCATTTCTTGCTCGTATTCTGGATACCTGGGGTATTGGGTCCATTGGCAGATTAGTAGGAATACTACTTGATATCTGCTGATTTGTTATTTGATGATCAATTGGCTGAGCAAGTGTAGGAGTAGTAGTGATGTTCTTTTGCATTAACTGCATCATCGCAGTCATCTGTGCCATCATTTCTGTCATTTTGTTATTCAGCTCTGATATCTCCTTATCCTTCTCTTTCATTTGAAATTTCAAACGCCTTTGTGCTTGTGCTAGTGTCTCAGCGAGCACTTCTTCTTCTTGATCATCATTCGGTTCATCACCTGAAGGGACTTCTTCTTCTTCTAACTGCTCATACTGAGCTTGATCTTCTTGAGAGGTTGTTTTAGAAGAAGTGGGCACTGCTTCGTTGCGTCGTCTATAGCCACGTGTTGATGTGGCTCATCACCATGTCCCACCATGTAGACTACCTCAACCTCCATGGTGTCTCCATCATTATTATTTTCTTGTACTCGAATTTCAGAGCGACGTTTCCAATATATTTCTGGCTCTTCATGTGGTACATGAACTTCTTCGATTGGAAGGGTGCGGTCAAAATTGACCTTTCTTTGAGAGGTCGAAGTTGGTTGGCAATAGGATTCCTTAGAAGATTTTCTAAAGTGTCGACTATTGTCAATGTCAATAATAGGCACCTTTTCCTTAAGTACCCATTGTTGACGATTTTTATGAGAGGCGGATCTCTGGGAGGCTGTACCAGATGTCACGTCGAGGTCAGCTCTTCTTTCTCTCCTATCTTCTCTGCGAGGCTTTGGCCTCCAGATTTCTTTTCCTTTTCGCTGGGACCTTTCGGCGACGGATCCCTGAACCCAAAGTTCAGGTGTCACGCCCCGATGCTCACCGTGCGGAGTATATTTTATTTTTCTTCTCTCCGCTGCAATAGACAGACGTTCTCTCGGCGGAGTTCTTGTAGCTTCAATTATTAAGGGCTGCTAATATCTCTTCTTCTTCAGTCCTTTCTCTTTCACAGTCTTTAGAACTCGATATACTCGAGCTGAGAGAGTCTCGGGCTCTTTCTTCCTTGGAGGGATTGGGGCTTCAGGCCGTTGATCCCAAAAAGATTGTTTTAGCTCCCCAGTAGAGCTGTTTCTTTTAACACATTTCAAATTTGCAAACCCATTCCGGGTTGGAATGGTAGCTTCAGGCTCTTGGGCTGGTAGGTTGGAGGGATGAGTTGGCACCAGTTGCTGCTGAGCTCGGAGTTTAGCATTCTTCTTCCTTATCTGCCTCCTTGTGAGCCTTCCTCCAGATGAGGAGGTTTCAGCATCGTAATTTCCAGGTGCAGATAACCCGGTCGGCAGAGTAGTACCCCTGGAAGGTATCACAGATATTCTTCCTCCAACTATGACTCTCTCAGTGGCTGAGGCCTTAGGCTGTGATAGCCTTTCAAATACTGAGGTCCTACTTTGTTGAACTGCCTTTGCAGTAGCAGTTCTACCAGCTCCTGGTTGTTGCACGGAATAAGCACGTCGTGCATTAGTATCAGCAGAATTAGGTCTCGCAGGATGGCCTTGAACAGTCAAGCCGTGAATAGGTACGGCAACAACCTTTGCAGTAGCTGCAGAAAACTCTAAGCTACCAAATCGGATGGTGGCTTCAGAGTCTCCAGTGTTGATGACGGCGTTAGCTAGTTGAATGCTAGCACCTCGTCCCAGTTGGACGGTAAAGGGTGTATTCTGTAGTTCCATTCTGCACAATGAAAGGAAAGGGTTAGTATGCAGAGTTGATACATTACCCTACACTTTCAAAGTGCAGAGACTAGACAGAATAAAAATATATACAGAAAATTTTATTTGATTGCATATTTTTAAACCCCAAATTTAATAAAATTATTTAGAATTTTAATAAATTTATTGCTATTATATTTTGTATATAACTAGCCAAAGATGGAAAGAGAAACCATCCCCAGTGGAGTCGCCAGAAATCTGTGGGCTCCGAAAAATTCCATTTTTGGGATGTATGATCCCGGGGGAATTTTCAGAAGGCAGATTGGGTTTGTAGATAAGACACTACCCAGAGATTTCGCCCTCATTTGGTGAGGACTTTTTGATCTGAGTTCTGGTTTCCTATAGGCGCAAGCCCCTATAGTTAATTACCCCTCCCAATAATAGGAGAGAACTTTCGATTAAGGCTAGTCATTTAAAGGGGTCGAATAGGTTATTAACCTATCATATAATAGCAATAATTTTAGGGTTTAAATTTTATATTTGAATTTTAAAGTTTGGAATTTAGAGTTTATCACCATAAACTTAAAACTGGTGGTGGGGGGAATGAAGACGAGCCTGATCAAATTCCCATGGTTCCGTCGTGGTCTACTTAGTCAGAGGAGGTAGTCGACCCAACCTGACAAAAGGCACCTTGTCGGCAGCCATGGGTTGCTTCGTCCAAGAATACCTTGTAGACTTGGGTTGGTGTTTGTCTAAGGGGATATATCTGAATCCACCTTAGCTAACATAAGGCTTTATGCCTATTGGATATACCCTATGATCCATCGCTCAAGGGTTTTTGACGCCTTTAGGGAACATACGGGCTTTGGCCGTGATCGTAATATAATGGTGCCATTTCGCGGCAAAACCACCCGATCCAGAGGGCACGTGCCACGTCCCTGTTGGCAAGAGACTGTTTGAGGATGAATCGTAGTGATACACCCGACATGCATTCGCTCTTTGTGAGCTAAGGTTAATTTCAAATTTATCACCCCGACAAATGGTTGCGGAAGGTGGATGATTTTTAGTTTTAAGTTTTTAGATGATTGATTTTATTTCAAGAAATTTAGACTTTTATTGGATTTGAGATTTGACATTTGAGATTTGAGATTTGACCCTTCCGGATGAGATTTTCTATCAACGCGGCCATCATCGGGGTGGAGTTTGAAAAAATATTTGAATCTTTGGAAGTCATTTGAAAATGTTTGTGAACCCCTCCGGTTGAGATAGACAATCAACACGGCCATCATCGGGGTGACATTAAAGTACTTGTATTTTCATAGGATTTTTGGAGACATTTTATTATTCAAGTCATGTCGACTCCAGTCCTTTCAAGGAGGAGGATGAAACTTGAATATTTGTCCCGCGCAGCATTCTCGAATCGTCAAATTTGGGATTTAGATGTGACAATTGGAGCACATGCGGGTTGTAGTATTTGACCCTGCGCAGCATTCTCGACGATTTGAGTTTGTAACTTTAATAGTTCTGTCGGAGCACATGCAGGGAGATATATTTAATTTAGAGGATCATATATAATACATAAGGGGCATTTTTAAAATATTTAAATATGATCCATCTATGCAAATGATTTTATTTGAAAATGGACCCGGGATTTATTTAAGGGCCTACGAACGCCTTCTGTCCGCTTGCATACATGTTGCGGATCCGGTGGCGTTAAAACTTTCTGGATTTCAGTTATTGCATTTAGTTTGTTTTGACTTCCATAACTGTCACTTAGCATAGCTCGTAGAGGGTATTTGCTCAATCGCCACTACTTAATCATGCTCTTAGAAGAATTATCTTTCTTGCTACAAATCCCTTATTCTTTCATGTAGGAGATTATGCTAGTGTTCATAGGAAAATTGTATTGGTTGCTATGAATCTTCTGTTATCTTCTTTCTTTTCTCCTTTTAATGCATTTCCACCATACTCGTATCTTAAGATGTATTGATGGGTACACAAATCATTGTAATTAGCTCCATGCCATAGACTAACTTAATGATTGAAATTTCATGTATCTTATAAGGATTCATAAATCATCTTGGAGGTGTTATCACAATATCTTAAAAATGCTTTGTGAGAACTGAGATACTCACTTATTTTCAACAGAATTTGTTTAAAAAAAAGAGAATGATGGCATGGAGTATCATGTTCATAACACATTGATTTTTTAATCATATGAGACTATTGAACAGATGTTGAGGGAGTCTTGTGATCCATAACAGATTACTTATATGATTATGGATGATATTGTTATATATCATTATAGCTATAAAATCATCATTTTTTTTTAATTATTACAACATAAGTTGCTTGCATTAAATGATTCTATAATTATAGTTTGACAAATTGATTCAATAGCAATTTTCATATTTCTCTTATCTTGCGCAGACTTGCTTATCAATGTTAAATCAACTTCTCTTCGACATCGAATTTTCTAAAATAACATTGAAGGTTTTAGAGAAGTATGGAATGAAATAATTATACTAGCATTTAAATATTCACTATTTAAAATGCTAGATGTGTACCCATTTAACTTTTAAATCAATATAAGCATCTTTATGTTGATTAACATACACAACTTTTGAACCAAGATGCTCATTATCACTTTTCAATTTGAAGTTAAAATATTATCAAGTTTTCTCAAATTGTTTATGAAATTAACACCCTTTATGATTTAATAATGGATCAAATAATTTTGTTATTCTTGGAATGTGAGGTATTGATGAAAACCTCTTTTTGAACCACATATCAAGTCAATTTCAAATTAAATTAGATCTGAGTTCATTTTGAGTGTAGGTCAAACATTATTCATTCAAAATTTATTTAAAATTGATTTTAAATTCGAATTTCGTTCAAATCAATTTTTTTTTTTAATTTTATTGCAAGTCCTTTATTGTTCACTGAAAATTTCGGCAGCCTCCCGGCGTCGCCTCCCCACCGAGGGAGAAATCGGGACGGCATTACCGTAGTTTCTTCCTACCCGGACCTAAGGTCGACGGCGTAGGGGCTTCGAATTTAAATCATCCCCCCAGGATCTAAGATCGACTGCGTGAGGTCTTCAATTTGGATCCATCCCGGCCGGATCTAAGATGCGACGGCCCGGGGTCTTCAAATTTTTAAAACCATCCCGGTCGGACCTAAGGTACGACGGCCGAGGTCTTCGACACCTGTTTTAAAAATTTTCTCATTTCTCACCACATTTATCTCTCTTTCTTTTTATTTATTATTATGTTTTAAAATAACATATATATATTATAATATAAAATATATATTATATAACATAACATATAACATCATAATATATATTATATACATATAATATAATATATAATACATAATATATATTATATATTATATATTATAATATATAATAGAGAGAGGGAGAAGAATCGGGCTAGGGCAGAGCCCGATCGGAGACAGGGAGGCGGAGCCACGCACGCACAGCAAAGGCTTGGGAGCGGAGACTGCGGCGGGCTCGGTCGGAGAAGGGCTTATCGGCGGCGGCGGCGGCGGCGTCGGCTGGAGTCGGCTAGGGCACGACGAGCAGAAGCCGGCGGGAGCAGGAGGTTGGTCGTCGGGTTTTGGCGTCGACAGGTAGCGGTCGATTTGGCGTCGTCGGCTCAGACGGAAGGACGGCGGGATGACGGGCTGGAGTCGACGTCGGCAGTCGGCCGGCGGCTGCAGGCGATCGATTTGCTTGACGGAGATAGAGAGCACAGGTATGCTTCCTAAATCCTTCTTCTTCTCTGTCTTTCTGAGAGCGTGAGTATGCGTTAGAGTGAATGAGCGAATGAGAGAGGATTTTATGTCGTGAGTATGTCGGTGAGCGAATCGTCGTGAGGTGGGACCGACAGAGGCGATTATGTCGTTTGTCGGTCGGAGGAGCGGTTTGTCCGATCTGGCGTGCAACAGTTACAGTCAACAATAAATTTAGCGCTTACCCAAATTAGGTTTTGGAATAATCAATTATCGACTTTGTAAAGCATGAGGTTACAACTAGATTAACTGGATGCTATCAATTGAACAACATAAAATAAATAAGATAATGTTAAGGTTAAGAAACAATAATCCACGGTTTAACAAATAGAACTCTTCACCTTGGGTCTCTCACTCACGCTCTTGTTGGTGGTGCTTTAATGGAGGAAGATTGAGAACAAACCAAGCGATGCCACTAAGAGACATATGGCACCCAAGGTGTAGTCCGTTGGAAAGGTAGCCGACGGCGAGTAGTCCACGGGATAACTAGTGAGCATCCAACGTCCGAGAAGAATATGATCCTCGATGGAAGGTACTAGCGTGAACAAGAATACGATTTAAGTAATCCTCCACGGAAGAATCGACGTCAAGGTTCACGTCGAAGAAAGGAGATTCAATAATGTTGGTTCGTCCTTGATCATCAAGTAAGAAACCATGGTCGACTTTCGGATCGGCCATGCATGATGGTGGTGGTGGTTGGGAGAATCTCTCTTGAGTTTGGTGAGGAGGAGGTGAGGAGATAATGGAAGAAGTCTTAGGAGGGTGAAGGGGTCGGCTATGGGTGGAGTTATTTGGGTAGAAACAAGTGATTTGGGGACAAGGAGAAGAGAGGGAAAAATCTGAAATTTAATTTCAGATTTTCATTAATGGGAGAGGCTAATTTGAAATTCAAATTAACCTCAATTAGTTAGTGGATTATGGGGGGGGGGGGGGGGGGGACGGTTATGGGAGAGATTTAAGGGAAATTAAATGTCACTTAGGTGGCAAAGTGAGGAGAGAGAGAGAGAGGGGGGGGGGAGCGGCCATAGGGGTTGAGGAAATATGGCTAGGTTCAATGTATGTGGGAGCCAATTGATTGCATACTCATTTAAATCAAATCCTGAATTTAAATTCAAATTTGATTGGCATTGAGTAGTTTCCTAATTGGGTGGAATCGTTTTAGAAAGGGATTTGAAATTCAAAATTTGCATTGAATTCCATTTTGAAACCTCCCAAAATAATAAAGAGACCAATAAGGAAATTAATAACAGCTCTCTTGATTTTGAAATTCAAATTCCTAGGATGATCTTGGTTGGCCGGCGGCGGCTGCAGGTAAGGGCTCAAGCGGACGGTGGTGGGGTGGTGCGGCCGGATGGGAGTTGGAAAGGATGGGATCTAGGACTTAACGGCAAGGGGAGGGGGTCGGGTGGCTGGCCGGCCAAGTGATGGGGTGGTGGGGAAAATCCGGCGGCTAGGGGAGAGGAAAGAATAAGAAAATTTGATAGAAACCAAGAGCTCCACCAAGGGGCTATTGGGTATTGCTTTGAGCCTCTCCTAGGCTAATCCTCACCAAGCTCTCACCATCAAGAACTAAAAAATCTAAAAATTTCATTGATTCAACATTAACCTCATACAAAGATAAAGACCCCTATATATAGGTCTCAACAAAAGACAAGCACAAAGACTCATATGCCCCAAGGGCTACAATAATGACTCAACACCCACCGGGGTAAATTAGTAAACTGAAAATAACAAATAGAAAATACATGAAAATAAATCAAAGATATAAACTTTGAATCGTAGCCGTCGATCTACGATTTCTACGATGGTACACGTGTCGAAATCTGATGTCCCCATCAATAGTATTACCTCCCTTTAAAGGGGAAAACCAAATAGCACTGATCAATTGAATTGTAGTATTGTTTATTTTAAAGGGTAAGGTGCAAATTTGATGAAAAAAATTGTATGCGTTCTGGTTATAACAACTCTTCTGGCCATAATTAAAACTAGACTGAATGCATTGCTCAATGACTTCTACTTAAATGCATGAAAGAAATTACACGAAGAAGATTTAACCATTTTCTTGAAGGGATTGGAACTCTCATCTTCTCTTTTGAAAGACAACGGATAAAAATCATAGGAACAATCAATTGTCAAAATAAACATGCAACAACAATAACAACAAGCCTTTATCCCACTACATGAGGTCATCTACATAATTTTTTTTCTCCATTGCATCCTATAAATAGTCAAATTCTCATTTAAATCTAACAAAAAAGTTATTTTTAATACTTTTAAATCAATTATTTTTAGGTCTACCTCGATCTTTCTTAACATAGGTTGGATCTAACATATCTACTCTCCTATTAGGGTCATCAAAAGACCGATGTTTTATTTGACCAAACCATCTAAGGTGACTATCTAATTTTACCTGCCACTAGATCTACTCCAACATTTTCACGTCTAATCTTATTTCGCATTTTATCTCTAAGTGTAAAGCCACTCATCCACCTAAGCATCCTCTATCTCTGCAACACTTAATTTAATGCTTCTCTTTTAATGGTCAATATTTTGCATCATAAAGCATTGCATGTCTCATCACAATCTTATAAAATTTTCTCTTAAGTTTACTTTTCTATCACACAACTATTACAAAGGATGAATGTGTATTTTCACTCTAAGCGTTGATGATTTATTTCATTTTAAATATTTTGAATTTTGGAATTTTGAGCTTTCTTGGGTATTTGGGAAGCATTTTAAGTGTTTGTGAATTAATCTCTCCGATTGAGATTTGCATTCAACATGGTCATCATCTAGGTATTCATGGGAGAAAACATAAGAGAAATCAGCAAGAAAGAATGAGATATCGACACAAAAAATCAAGATACAAGTTGATTTACTATTTGAGAGGTAGATCGACTCTCTACAAACCCTAAGCATCACTAGGAACAACTCCAAAGAAAACTACAACAAAATACAATTTACATAATGAAAATAAAAAAACTAATTAACCCTAAATAAACCTTCATAATTCCCTCACAAATTTGAATTCAAATAAGCTCTCTTTCCTTAAATAAACCTTCATAATTTTCATCCAAATTTGAATTCAAATTAGCCCTCTCTCCATAAATAAACCTCCTTAATTCCCTCCCAAATTGGAATTCAAATCAACTCTCTTTCCCTAAATAAACCTTCCTAATTCTCTCTTAATTTTGATTTTCTATGAAAAATAATTAAAGGTAGAATTAAACCCCTTTGAGCCTCCCTCTCTCCTTGCCCCCACCCACACTAATGGGACCCAAAGGCTCAATCGGTCCATCAATACTCCCCTCTCAAAGAGCTACCTTGAGCACAAGGTGGAACAAAGGAAACTATTATTGAATCATTCGGTATAGTTCCCATGTTGCTTCATAGTCGGGCAGATGCTTCCACTTGATCAGTGCTTCTCTAGCTTCTCCTGCGGTCAAGCGAACTCCTTTCATTTTCCTTGGCTCAAGAAGTAACTTTAAGATTCTTTAATCAATCCTAACAATGAAGTATCGCCCCAACAAGTAAGGTGCCATCCACCACTTTTGGATTGCCAGCACAATCATTATCAGTTCCCTCTCGTAGACTTAAGCCTCGCCCTGACAATCAACACCAAACTAAAATAAGCCAATGATTTCTGGTCCTGCATAAGTGCAACTCCTATCCCATGCCCCGAATCACCCATCTCCACCATAAAAGGCTGGTTGAAGTCGAGTATGGTTAACACTGGCACGCTGGTCATCGCATTCTTCAACTCCTCAAAGGCCTTAGTAGCGAGTTCACCCCAATTGAAATTATCCTTCTTAGCTATTCGGTCAAAGGCCATGCTGTTGAACTGGATCCCTTCATGAACTTTTTGTAGTAGCAAATAAGCCCCAAGAACCCTCTCAACTCCCTCAAGCTCTTAGGTATTGGCCATCTCAGCATGGCCTTTTTTTTGCTCCAATCAGTTGTTACTCCTTCCTGTGATACCATGTGCCCCAAATACTCCACTCTAGGCTAGGAGAATGAGCATTTCCTCAAATTGGCAAACAACTGGTGGTCTCGTAGAGTGGATAACATGAATCTCAAGTGTTCTAAGTGCTCCTCCTCACTCTAATTGTAAATCAAAATATCATCAAAGAAGACTAACACGAACTTTCGTAGATATGGCTGGAATACCCTGATCATAAGGGATCGGAAAGTAGCTAGAGGATTAGTGAGGCAAAAAGGCATCATTAAAAACTTGTAGTGTCCCTCATGAGTTGTAAATGTTGTCTTGGAAAAATTCTTGGGCCTCATCCAGATCTAATAGTACCCTAGCTTATCAATTTTTGAGAGAAACACCGCTTCATAAAGCTCTTCCAACAACTCATCAATCACTGGAGAATAGGAAACTTGTTTGGCACAATCTCCTTGTTCAGTGCTTGATAGTCCACGCCATCTTTCTATTTCACTAATAATACTAGACTGAAAAATGAACTGACACTTGATCAAATGATCCCTGCTTCTAGCATCTCCCTTATCAAGCCCTCAATCTCATCCTTCTAGATTTTAGAATAATGGTATGGACGAACACTGCTATATGAGACTCCTTCCTTCAAAAGAATAGCATGCACGTTTTCCTGCGGAGGATGCAACCCCTGAACTGGTTGGAACACCTCTCGATACTCTTGTAGGAGTAGCTGAACCATGTTTGGTGCTTCTGTCTTCTCCCCATCCTCTTCTCCTTCCAAACTCTGCAGCTCCACCAAAAATCCCAACTCTTCATCCTAAATTGCCCTCACCATAGTTTTGAGTGAAACCATAACTTGGACAGGCTAAGATCCCCTCTAATAACCACTTTCCTCCCCTTAATCTTGAACTCCATCATTAGAGCCTTTCAATCAATATCGTTCTTCCCTAACTTTTGCATCTACTTCATCCCCAGTATCACATTTGTGCTCTCCAAATGTAATAGCAGAAAGTCTTCCAATACCTGAACCTCTAGAAGGATTATGATCACCCATTTGCAAAATCTTCTACTCCTCTCTACTTTTCATGTTCCTAGCATAACCCCAAAGCCACCTTGTCCACTAATTTCAGTCCAAATTGATCCACCATCCTGTTGGAAATGAAATTGTGAGTAGCTCCACTATCCATCGGTACTACCACTTCTTGATGCCTGATCGTCCCCTTAATATTCATGGTGTGGTTCGATATGAACCCAACCACTAAGTTAAGGGATACCTCTGCAACATCTCAGTACATATGATCATCTTCCTCCTTTACTTCCTCTTCTTCAACATCTTCCTCCTCATCGCGGACTATCAGGACCTGTAAGGAATGGTCCTTATAACGGTGGCTTGAAGCGAAGTTCTCATCACACCTAAAGCATAAATCCTTGGCCCTCTTCTCCTGAATTTCTGACTCAATCAACCTCTTGAAGTTCCCCCTTGGTTATACTCCCTAACCTCTATCCCATGGGGCTTCCGTCTGAATAGGCACCATCTGCACCTTTGGTGCCATAAATGTAGATGTCGTGCGGAGGGAGACTTCCGAACTGCTGCTACGACTACTACTCTCCAAGGAGTTCTTATCCTCCACCAGTTGGGCTAACTCCATAGCCTCTCCTAAGCCATGTGGTCTTAGTACTCGAACTTCTTGTATTAAAAAACAGATAAATTAATTAAAAATATGGCTCAAACGATTTCAAGCTAGACTTAACTACAAAATCAACTGTGTTAATATAAAACACTATTCATGAGTGGGTGACTAATTTCTTAACTATACACAATATGTTTATCAAATCTGTAATTCTAAAATAACCAAAGTTACCGATTTGATTCCTTGTTCATCTCATCGTCGTACATGTCTGAAGAGATACACCAACACTTGTGGCTTCATACATGCATATATAGCTGAAAAGATAAGTAGAATCTAAAGAAATTTATTATCCTGGAAATTAATCACTGCTCGATACTTTGATCTCCAATTCATCAGCCGCTATTGATTTGGAAACATTTAATATGAATCTAAATTGTTAAATTCAGAGTTGGAGAAGGAATGGCTTTAATTTTTATATACAAAGCTATCTCTATTTATAGATCTATACATAATATTTTAATAAAGAAACAATAATTATATAATCATGCATAATTGGCCTAATATAATACTTCCTAAATCAGCCACCCAAATATGGAAGGAGATCGGCATGATCCAGGTGAGCCAAGCACAGATTACCATCCTGGCCGTAGGATCAAGTGTCAAGGGACGGCTGGGATTTAACAGAGATCGGCGTGATCTAGGTGAGCTACCCACGGATTCTCATCTTTGCCATGGGATAAAATGTAAAGGACAGCTGAGATTTTAACACTTCTACTCAAGCTAGGGAATACAGATATGTCATTCCTAGCTTGGTATCTAGTCCCATAAAAGTACAGTTATCAAGTCCCTTGGTGCACCATAGAGTCCTCTATTTTATCAAAATTTTGGGAGAAATTAGCTTCAGATATTACGGTGGCAAAAGATAGCAATGAAGGCTATATTAAACAGGGAAACAATGAAGGTTGCATTAGTAATAGATAGGATAACAACCACAAGGGAAGGCTGGCAATGAAGGCACAACATTAGGAAAAAAAATTAGATTTTAGGGTTGCGGCAAGTTTCAAGGACAACAACAAAAAAACATGTCTCAAGTGGCTCAACACTTGGCAAATAAATCTCCTCCCATCTGATTGAGTCAGCCTTCAGTCCAATGCAAATCAGTCATCTGACTCCACCTGAACACTCCTCTTGTTCGATCGACCCCATACAAGCGCACGCAAGGCCTCTAATCCCTTTGGTCTAATCACTGGAAGGAGTAAAGGTCTTGCACTCTTGCTTGTCCCGGCCCTAGACCCTCACAAGAGGGAACTCTTAGCTCTTTTCATACGCACGCACAAGGAGGTCTTGTGCTCAACTTCTCTCGCTTATGCTTGGTCGACTCTGGTCATTACACACGAGAGGAGCCCTCCCGCTTGATCTCTCCTCGGTTTTGAACACATGAAGGAAGCAGAATGACCAATATTCCTTAGAATTCCAGCAATGAAGGCCGGTAGTGAGAATCTGTATTCCGCATAATTCTAGCATTGAAGGTCAGTGGTAAGAACCTGTATTCCTCAGAATTCCAGCAATGAAGGTCGGTGGTGGGAATCTGGCTCTAATACCATGTTAAATTCAGAGAATTGGAGAGGGTATGACTCTAATTTTATTATACAAAATTATCCCTATTTATAGATTTATATATAATAACTTAATAAAGAAACAAATAATTATATAATCATGCATAATTGCTCTAATATTATACTTCTTAATCAGCCACCCAAATATGGAAGGAGATTGGCATGATCTAGGTGAGCCTCCCACGGATTCCCACCTTGGCCATGAGATCAAGGGCCAAAGGACGGTTGGGATTTTAACATAATATATAAATTCATATATTTATATATGTATATCAATCAAGGGGAGATGACTTGAACCTCTATAGTAAATAGTCATACTGGAACCCCATGCCATAAATCCACAACCTATTATTACCAGCCCAGTAAATCTCTATACACACGCATAAATAGTATGAGGAATTAATACGTTATAAATTTTCATTTCCACTGGGATTTACGTTTGTTTAAGCATATCTCTATCAAATGTCTTATAAGTATAAATTTATATAAGAAAGCTAATGATGATAAAAATTGGAATAAAAAAGAGGGGGAAATGTAGATAGTGCATACTACACGACATATAAACCTTTATCAGTAGCATCCTAGATTTAACCATGGTTGCTAAAAGTTTGTGATTAAACAATTGATTAAAATTTCATATTGGATGAAGCATTTTGGTTAAGTAAAATAAAAAAGTGATGACGTAAATATTCTATGAAAATTGCATGTTATTTTTTTGTTGTAAATTACAAAACATTTACCTGGCTCTCCTTTGTTGCACCAGTAATTACTGATGAAACATTTGGATTTGAAGCACACCAAGCAATAGCAAGTTGAGCTAAGCTAGCACCAAGCTCATCTGCAATAGGCTTCAATCCATCAACTTTGCGCAACACATCATCAACAAGTGATCTGCTAGCAAGATTCTGCATTGAACATTACCATGCTTAGACAACAAGAATAGCTGTTTTCTCAAACTTTCTTATAGGTATTAAATTAATAAAAAACTTGGATCAACCTAAGAACTTTCTCTGAGAAACTACGCGTACCACAAATACAGTGAAAACAATCAGAAATGGAAGCATATAAAAGATAAACACAAGGCTGACAAGTTGGTTGGGCAAGTCCATACGCCCAGCCCTTTAATAGCACCAGCATCATATTTAACTACCTCTAAATAGTGTAAACAAAATTTAAAAGTGAATATATGAACACATACTATAAATGATTGATCAGAATTAAACAAAAAGGAATGGAAATTTTAAATGCAATAGAAACAGATTTGTGAAAGTGTCATTACCTTGTAATTATCCAAGGAAAAACGACTTTCTGGAGGTATGGTTCCCTTGTTATATTTCCCAGTAAGAACACCTGATGCCAGTGGACTCCATGTGGTCAGTCCCAAGCCATAGCTGCTGTAAAGCGGAAGGTATTCAGCCTCAACCTGCATCAAAAATACAGAAATGCTGAAAGCAGTTCAGCTGCAAAAGACAGCTCGCTATTGGGATGTTGAATAAATTTTTTAGTAAAATTTCGCTCGCATTTCAAAATATAACTCTTATACAATAGCGGAGCTATAGTGGGGGGCCCTGGGGGCATAGGCCCCCACTATCCAATTAACAAAAACGTGGATAGCAGTAATAGCCCAACAATAACCTGCAGCGAGCAAGAAATGCAAATATCCCTAGATTCAAACCAAACCTTTGGATTCCACAGATGAAAATTTATCCGTTTGGCCACTAAGCAATTGTATATTCTATTTTTATTATTTTTAACTTATATTATAATTAAATAGAACATTTTATATATATATATATATATATATATATATATATATATATATATATATATATATATATATATATATATATATATATATAATGTGTTTTGTAAATTAATACTTAAATATTTAAGATCAAAATTAAAATAAGGTACTTATTGATTTGTTGTGGGCTCCGAAAATTCAACCCCGGCCTCCCCGCTCGCGCTTTTTTCTTCTTTATTTTTCGGCGAGGGAGTTTTAACTGATAAGTTCCGAGGTAAATTTTGGAAGACAGATGGGTTTGTAGAAAAGACACTACCCAGAGATTTCGTCCTCATTTTGCGAGGACTTTATGATCTGAGTTCTGGTTTCCTATAGGCGCAAGCCCCTATAGTTAATTACCCCTCCCGATCACGAGGGAGAACTTTCGATTAAGTCTAGTCATCGATCAGATACGTAGAGATACGTGTTATCTGGCATATAGCAGCAGCAATGGGTTTGGATTTGAAAACTGGATTTGGATTTGAGAATTTTGAGAGTTTGATATTTAAAATAGAAATTGCACCATCTAGCACTTAAAGCGGATGGTGGGGGAATGGATGATGGGCTCGATCAAGATCCCATGGTTCCGTCGTCCCGGGCCATCGTGGTCCCTGGTCTAGTTAGTCAGAGGAGGTAGTCGACCCAACCTGACAGAAGGATCCTTGTCGGCAGCCATGGGTTGCTTCGTCCAAGGGGACCTTGTAGACCTGGGTTGGATGTTTGTCTAAGGGGACAAATTTGAATCCACCTTAGCTAACAGAGGGCTTTTTGCCCTATCGATCATATCCTATTGATTCATATCTCAATGATTTAACGAAATGATTTAACGCCACTAAGGAGCGTATTGGCGCTAGCCATAACCGCTATCTGTGGTGCCATTTGGCGGCAAAACCGCTCGGTTCAGAGGGCCCCGGGTCATAACCGTTTACCTGCAGTGCCATTTGGCGGCGAAACTGCCGGTTAGAGGACACGTACCACGTCCTTACTGGCAAGAGATGGTTCGAGAATGGATCCTAGTAATATTTTCGACTAGGCCTTTGGCTCTTTGTGAGCTAGAGTTTATTTGAATTTGTCCACCCCGGCAGACTGTTGCGGAGGGTGGATGGAATTTGCTTTAAGTGTGGATGGTTGAATTTCATATTTTAAATATATGGAATTTGAAATAATTTTTGGATTTTTGGAGTATTTGGGTGGCATTTAAAGATATGTGTGAACCCCTTCGGTTGAGATTAGCATTCAACGCGGCCATCATCGGGGTGTTTGGGGTCATTTTCATTTGTTGATTGAACCTTGTCAACTCAGACAAGTTATTGACTGAGGATCGGGTTTCTCGTAGGCTTTGTGCCTTTGTTCATGAATTTTCTTTGTTAAAAGCCTTGAAGGCCGAATATGAATATATAAGATAAATATTCTGGTCGACTTCGTGACCGCATATTTATCTGATGGTTCAAACCCTGTCTACTCCTATTTATCTACTTAGGAGGGTCGGGTTTCATAGGCTTTATGCCTTTTGTTTAGTGAATTCTTTTGACTGTAGGCCTTGAAGGCTAATATGAATGTATTGAAACAAATATACTGGTCGCTACAACCGTGTATTAGTTTAAAGGTTCGAACTCTGTCGACTTCTATTGGTCTGTATAGAAGGATCAGGTTCGAACTAGAATTCACTTATCGACCCGCGCAGCATCTCTAGGCGTCACGTGTGTACCAATAACACACTCGCCGGGGCCCATGCGGGTGATTTTTATATACCCTTTAGTGTACCTATGTGTATACAATTTATAGTGTACGTGCAGGGGTATTTAAAAATATTTGTAGACGCCTTCTGTCTGCTTGTACAGAGGTTGCAGATCCGGTGGCGGTGAGTTATAGATTGTAGACGCTTTCTGTCTGCTTGTATATGTGTTGCAGATCCGGTGGCGGTGGATTTTGATGTTGACCCCCCCCCCCCCCTTTCTCAATCACCGGGGAAGTTATTTTTTGGATTTTGAAGTCCGTCGCTTTGATTTGGAAAGAATTCTTTTAGGCTCTTCGGTGTAGTGGACTTGTTATTTTCAGGTATTTGTGGGTACCAGAGCTGTTTTCTTCTTAAATATAGAACTAAGAAGAGACTTTGGAACACCAGGAAGTTTGGTTCTAATTTGTTCAAACATTTTCTCCCTTCTGCCAAGGGGTGTCCTTTTTCGTACATCGGGCTGCCTTTGTACCCGGTGTAATGACAGCACTTTGATTACCACTGTCGTAGGTGATATTCATACTTGTGTCCACAGTGATTCATTGTTCTTTCAATCATCGATTAAAAAGGCGTTCGAGGCGGAAGCCTCGAGGCGCGCCTCGAATCGAGGCGGAGGTCAGGCAAACTGAGGCTTAAGCCTCGAACGTTCAGGCGAGGCTTACGCCTTTTTCCATGGAGGCGTACGCCTCACCGCGTGGAGGCGTCGAGGCGCATCGAGGCAGCACCTCGAAAGCAAGAAAGTTACCTTCACAGTCAGCGAGCTCCCGTTGTTTCTTCCGATCAAAATGTTGTAGCTTACGATCCGACAGGAAAGGGAAAGTCGTCGAAGGAGCAAAGTCGAACAGCCACGAAGGAGCCAAAGAAGCGACGCGTGCAATCTCTACACCTCCTGTGAAGCAACGAAGCCGAACAGCAAGGACGAAAAGAGAAGATGAAAGGCAAACCGTAGATGCAGCTAAGTTATTATTGATTAACTTAGTTAATATAATTTAAAATATTAATAATTAAACAAATTAATTAAATAATTAATAATATAATTAGTGCATGAATTAATTATCTATTTTAACTTAATTTAATAATTAATATTATTAATTAAATTTTAATATAATCAGCCTAATTAATATAAATTACATGTAAATTACGCGGTATGCATGGTACTGAGCGGTACATGCTCGGTACTAGCTCGGTAATGAGCGGTACTAGCTCGGTAATGAGCGGTACTAGCTCGGTACTGAGTGGTACATGCTCGGTACGCTCGGTATTGAGCATATATAACAAACAGAATTTTAAAATTACTCTTATAATATAATTTTGTTCCGGGGGTGCTGCCCCCGGAAACCCCCGCAGGAGCGCTGCCCCTTGACCCTGCGACCTGACCGGGCAGGTCGAACCCCGCCAGGGGGCAGCGCCCCCTTGGACCCCCGGCAGACTGGTTTATTTTTGTATTCATGTTATTTTATTATTGATAGTATAAATAATTGTTATTTTTTGTCATTATTTAAAATTTTAAATTAATTTATTTTAATCGTTTTGAGGCTTACGCCTCGATCCTCCTCGAGGCTTACGCCTCGCCTCGCTTAGAAAAAACGCCTCGATTCCCTATTTCGCCTTTTAAAACCTTGCTTTCAATACACTTTTGTTATCCACAAGTATACATTTGCAGGGGACCGCTGTATCCACTACGACCTCCTGAAAATGTTTGTAGAAGACCCATTGCTTCTGCATCATATCCACCCTTTCACCAATCTCGGGTGGTTGGACGATTGCATCTGCTGTAGGGGCAGATCTTTGGTTGTTATACATGAGTAGGAGTCGTACAACTTACAACCATTTGTTTCTATAGCGCATTGACTTGGTGGGGATTGTCGCAGGAGATACTTGTACTTGTACCCACAGTGGTTCGATGGTGCTTACGATATGCCCACTGTTGTTATCCACAAGCGGCTCGTATTTATTTGTAGGGATCCGTTGTATTTGCTACGAGTTCCTAGGAATGTCTGTAGGAGACCCTTGTTTCTTGCACCACATCCACCTTTCACCAATCTCAGGTGGTTGTTGTTGGGTTGCATTTATTTGTAGGAAGGTGGATCCTCCATCATTGGTCTCCCATATCGTCATCTCAATCAACAGGCATTTGAAGGGATTGTCGTAGGAGTTCACGCATCGAGGTCTTGTAGTTTGAGTTTCCTCTTGTGTGATCCAAGTTTCAACCTTTGCATGTGTTGAGTCCAAGTTTAATTTCATTCAAACTTGAATCCATCAAGTTTACAAGTCATCGCTTAACGTCATATGGTCCGAGTTCGAGTACGAGCTCAGGGTCTTAGTCGCTAGACCAGATGCAAGATTTAGTCCCTTCGTGTTCTTGAAGGTTCAAGCTTTTGTTCAAATCCCCTACAATCCAACTCAATTACTCGCTTGAGTTCAAATTGCTCGAGCCATTAATGTTCAATTTGAGTTCAGAATGCAAGTTCAAGTACTTGTTCAGGGTCTTCTGAAGTTCTTTGCAAGTTCATTTGAATGTTCACTTTCTTTTTGTTCAAAGTCCTCTGGAGTCTTTATATGTTCATTTTCATGTTCAAGTTGACTTGAGTTTGGTTTAAATATGATTTTATTTTATTTGGATTTGATCTTTAAAAATCATTTATGTTTCGTTCAGGTCCTCTGCACATGTTCAATCAAGTTCAAAAGTCCACTGCTCTTTCTCATTTGGTCCAAATCTTTTGTTCTTTTGAGTTCAAAACAGATCCAAGTGTAGTAATATTTCACCCGAAATTTCGGCAGCCTCCCGACGTCTCCCCCGTTTAGGGGAAAACAACGAGAAAACTGGGCCTTCCCACCACTCGTAATAAAGGCGTGCATGGTAGGTGCCCTCTTTCGAGGACACCGCGACCGTGATTTTTCTTCCCACCACGCGCAATAAAGGCGTGCATGGGGTCTTTGACGGTACCTGTTACAGGAAAATAGCAGTTTTTCTTTCCCCCCGCCCGGGGGTACTTATGAATTATTCCGGCCACGCAAAGAAAAGGGTACACCAGGCTTGCCTGGCCTCGCCGTGTGCGTCGAACCGGTTTCCTTCCTACCACGCTCACTAAAGGCGTGCTTAGGTGATTTGCCGGCCCGTCGTACACGCCGAGGACAGAAGCCTGAGTTTAGAAATTTTACCTTCGGAGCCGGCGGTTGTCGGTGAAGGCTCGGGGACCGAGGCGGAGAAACATGTTTCTTTTTTTTATAATTATAATAAAAATTAATTATAATAATAATTAATTAATCATAATCTATAATTAATTATTAATTATAATGAACTATAATTAGTAGATTAATTGTAGTTATAATTAATTAGTGTCTAATTATAATTAATCGAAATTAATTATAATGAACTAAATAATTATAATTGATAATTAATTACTAATTATTAATTAATTATAATTATAATTAAATAATAATTAAAGATAATTAATAATTATTACAATTAATTTAAAAAAAGAAAAAAAAATTTATTTGGTCGAAGAAGGCCGTGCAAGGGAGAAAGTTACCTTCTCCACAAGCGAGCTCCCGTCCTGGCTTGCGATCGGACAGGGAGGGAAAGTTGGCCGAAGGAGCGAAGTCAACCGGCCACGACGGGACCGAAGCGGCGATCGGAGGTAGGTTTTTGGTTTCTTCCTCTCTCCCTCTCTCTCTCTCTATTTCTCTCGGGACTAGGAGGATCGGAAGGAGGAAGGGAAGCGGGAGTTCGGCCAAAGAAGCTCATGAAAGGGAGAAAATTTATTCACAGCCAGCGAGCTCCCTTGCTTCCGATCGGAAAGATCGTAGCTTCCGATCCGACTAGAAGAAACAGTCGTCAAAGGAGCGAAGTTGTAGGGAGAGCGAGAGAGTTTCGGAGAGCTTGGGATTGGAGAGGAGAACGCGAATGAGAGCCCTTCGCTCTCGTTTTAACGACGCGAAGAGGTCGTGGGCGATCGTAGGAGCGACGTGCGTGAGGCGACGTCGACATGGTCTCGACGTGCGAGATCGTGCGGGATAGGGCAGGTTTGATTTTGATTTGATTTTTTTTTTATTATACAGGTCAACATTTGTGTCTAAAAAAATAATGGAATATAGAATTTAACAAATTATTAAAAATATATATTACTATTTTCTTAAAGATGAAAATATTAATTCACTATGAACTATTAAATAGAAAAGCAAAAGAAAAACACCAAAAGACGATTGAGAGTAATTTAAAAATCATCAATTTGTGTCCCCTCTAATAAAAATTTTTGGCTCCACCCCTACTCTTATGTTCCAATCATTGAAATCTTACAGGCTACCCAAAAGGTAAAAATTTTACAAGATAAGCAAACAAGTTAAACTGCCCACAGTGATAAATATACAATACTAACATTAAAGACATGCCAGAAGCAAAAGAAACCGACATTTGATAACTACCCCAAAATCAAATGTCTCGGAAAGTGGTGTAGGA
This sequence comes from Dendrobium officinale, assembly GCA_019514585.1. Classification (NCBI taxonomy): domain Eukaryota; kingdom Viridiplantae; phylum Streptophyta; class Magnoliopsida; order Asparagales; family Orchidaceae; genus Dendrobium; species Dendrobium officinale. Next base: position 31,591,921 of record CM033696.1, read on the forward strand.
GCCAAGAATTCAAAAAAGGAATTTTCTCGCGAGATTGTCGACGCCTACTAATCTCATTATACAATCTCATGCATCCATAAACTCTCAATAGGGCTCATTCAAAAACAATAAAATGTACTAGCTCCATCATTTGATTCTATGCAGGTATAAATCAATGTGATTTTAAGATCCATAGAATCTTGCAAATTTCTCTCAAATGTATCGATTTTATTTTCAAACAGAAAATAAGTCAAAATACAAACATTATTTTCCTAAACATATTTTCTATCTACAAGCAACTTAAAACACTTACTAAAGAATGCCATCAATGAAAAACAAAAATATTGAAATGATATATTTGGATCCATAATATTCACTAGACTTGTGAATGATCTGGTTTCAAGCTAAGTTGATCAGATCACGACTCAAGAGCCACTCAATAGTAATTCAATCCAATCTCGCTTCAAGCCAAACATTGATCGTTAAGTCAAGAACTTAGAAGGAAATTTCATGCAAGATTATTGGCTACTACATGTTTCATTGTACAATCTAATGCATTTAATTGTTAGCGCATATGACACAAGCGAACCAACTGTTAGAGGAACACCTGCTCAAGCAAATAGTCCCATGGTGGGATTATTTTGATTCCTTTTAAAAAAATTTAAGGACCAAAATAGTTCTTCAATATATTTGGGGATTATTATAGTCTTTCATAAAGAGCCAAATCCATAGCTCAAGATTGGCTCAAACGTCATGAAATCTTATCTCAATTAAAGTGAAGCATGACTCATTAAATTGCATTTGAGCTTGAACTTTGTCATGATTAGATTCAATTCAATCAATTATCGATCTTCTAAGAACATATTATATATATATAGTGCTATGTTTCCCAAGACAACTCGAAAATTCTTTATGTAATGACAGTTGACATATCAATACCCGTTTATAAGTCAACAATTGTATTAATATGGTTTTGATGATTATTAACATGATGACAACCTTTATTAGCATTGATACATCCTCAAAACATTATCTTGATCGGGCACAAATCTTGAGAAAAATCAAGTTGGAAACTTCCGAAATTAAAATTGGGACCATCCGACTTTGATTATAGCGAACATACAGTCGAACTGAACGTCTAGAAAATACGAACCTAACGACACCAAATTCAACTCAATCCGAGCCTAAATGGGTCCAAATCAAGGGCCCGAAGCGCTGTTGAAAGGTTTGAAGCACAATTTGGATTACCAAACGGTTTCCAAACGTGACATGCTTATAGTCGAATCGAGCGGCTCAACTAGACGAATCCAACGAGCACAAGATCACGGAATTCCGACATCATTAAGACCTTCAAATGTTTAGTGAACGGTCCACGATCAAGAGATTCAATATCGGCCGTCCATCCAAACCACTCCCCGTTTACCCTTGATCTTCCTCTTATTTATGGGTCATGCCACACTAAAAATCTATAAATAGACCCCTCCTTCCTCTTGAAAAGGGACCCCTAAGACAAAGGAGAAAATAGAGAGATTGGAGATCGCTCTTGCCTCCTTACCTCCTCGACCACCGCCGGAGCTCCACCGGACTACCACCTGACGCCCTGAGCCCCACCGGACCATCACCTGACGCCCGGAGTTCCGCAGGACCACTACCTAATGCCATAAGCTCCACCGAACCACCACCTGACGCCCAGAGTTCCGCAAGACCACCACCTGACGCCCTGAGCTCCACCGGACCACCACCTGACTCATGGAGTTTCGCAGGACCACCACCTGATGCCCTGAGCTCCACAGGACCACCACCTAACGCTCGGAGTTCTGTCAGAGCATCTCTTGAAGCCCGAAGTTCCGCCAGACCATCTCCTGACGCCCGGAGTTCTGCTGGACCATCACCTGACGCCCGGTGCTTTGCCAAGCCACCACCCGACGCCTGAAGTTCTGCCAAACCGCTACCCAACGCAGGAGTTCTATCGGACTACTACCCAACACAAGAATTCTGTCGGACCACCGCCCGACGTCGAAGTTCTGCCAAACCACCATCGGACTACCAACTGACTCCGGACTTCCGACATACCACCAAGTGACGCCAGATTTTCATCCCCATTTGTCACTAGATTTCAACCATACGGTTGGTATTTGTAATCTGATCTCCCTTAAGGATGAGTCAGTCCACTATAATCTACTCAAATTCTAGTTGAATCATTTTTAATTGGGCTAGACCTCGTGAATTTTCCCCTTTCCAGGATTTTCCACGTAAAAAATCTTGTGTTCTCTGTGTGTGAGCTGGATATCCATACAATGCTAAGACGTAGGATTATAACTCTATCGCCGCATATATTCTAGCCCACAACAGTTGGCGTCGTTTGTGGGAAACTTCAATCCCACTATCATAAGCTTCACGTCAATGGATAACACGCTTAGTCATCACATCTTGGGAGTCTCCCGCTTCAACTCACATCAATCCAAGAATCTTTCCATGAACCAGAGACGTCAGGTATCTGCCTCTTTTCACCCCGATGGGTTAAACCCTACTAGGGAAGGGACATCAGGACCCTCCCTGGAGGATCATATCAGAAAGATGGATGAGTCTTAGAATGAGATCCTTCAACTCCTGTGAGAGACCTGGGGACTAGCACTAGCACCACAAGAAGAGATTCTTCTCCCTTGAGATTCACCAGGGCTCGAAGATGTTCAACCCAAATATCTTCATGTCGAGATTCCTCTTCCACCACCAAGGATGTGCCCTCCAACACATCAAGACAACGAGCTTACTGACACAACAAGCTCTACCCATCCTTCGTGTACAGGCCATCAACCTCGCAGTCCTCCGGACGTCCCCTAGGATTTAGCCCAACAACACATTGTTGAACTCCACCGTAATGCCCTACGGCATGAACTGCAAAGACTAGTCCGAGAGGAGTTCCCTATAGGAAGTATAAGACAATCTCTTTGTTAGCGAGACTTCCAAGAGTCATCACCCATGACTGAAGTCATCTTTCAACATCACATTCTGGCAAGATTCAAACTACCGAGCATCGATTCCTACAACGGGGCATCTGACACGTACGAATATATCGATTAGTATAGAACCATCATGCACATCCAACGAGCCTCTGACGCGCTCTTATGCCAGGTCTTTCCAGCTACCCTCAAAGGGAAAGTTTAAACATGGTTCTATTCGCTCCTCACCAGAACTATTCTAACGTTCATCAAATTGGCCAAAGTGTTTATTGAACAATTTATTGTCAATCGAAGAATGATCAAAGACTCTTCCCACCTCTCAAGAATTCACCAGAATGAAAATGTCCCTCCATGAGTACTTTCAAAGATATATTTTCTATTGAGCCCCGACAAATCTCAGGAGTGGATCCCGAGTTACTTAAAGGACTTTTTCTCGGAAGGCTTCACCCTGGCCCCTTTTACTCAGCACTCATGCAAGACACAGTGCATTCATATGCGGATCTGATCGAACGCATGAAGGCACAAATCTCTGCCGACGAAGCCATTAATGTTCATAGGAAGAAATTTGAGCAAACAACTAGGAAGCGTAAAAGTACCTCAGGATGGAGAATCCATCCTCGCAGTGGAAGAAGCAAGGAAACTACAATCTGCCCCCTGACCCTCACAGTCGTGACGAGAGTCTTGCAAAGAAAAGGAGTACACGCCACTTAATGTATCTCAAGCAAACGTGTTGATGATAATCCAAGACCAGGAGAATGTGAAGTGATCGTATCCTTTGAAGCCCAACGTCGAAAATCAAGAGTAATACTGTCACTTTCACCTTAGCTAGGGACACACTACTGAAGCATGCAGGCAACTCAAGAATGAAATTGAGAGACTAATCCAATAAGGATATCTTCGACAATTTATCCAAAACCCACTTGCTCGAGATGAAGCTGGTTCCGTTGGGGGCTAGAATCAACAGCAAATGCAATCTTCGAACAAACGTCAAGTGGTTGGTGAAATTGAAATCATTGTTGAAGGTCCTTCAATGCCTAGTCAAGTCCTAATTGCAGCCAGCAAGGACCCAACACCGAAGAAGTCTAGCACCGATCACTCCATTGCTTTCGATGATTCTGACTTAGAGAATAAAGACCCTTCATCAAAACCCACTCGTAATTAGTGCAGAAATTGGCGACCTGTGCTATAATATCAAGAGGATCTTGGTCAACAATGGGAGCTCTGTAGACGTCCTATTCTGCTTCACTTTTCTTAACATGGGCCTTCCTAAAGAGAAATTGCATCCGACCGCAGGTCCATTATACGGATTTGACAACCGACCTATGCAAGTGGAAGGAACAATTAGTCTTCCAGTTGTACTTAGAGAATTCCCTCATCAGGTTACACACTCCATCCAGTTTATTGTGATAAAATTGAAATCAGCCTACAACGCTATCTTTGAAAGGCTGCTCCAGTCAATCTTTGGGATTGTTACTTTGATCCCTTTGAAAGGCTACTCCAGTCCTGCTATCTTAGGCAGGCTCAACCTCACCCATCAGTTACCTTAAGCATCGAAGATTTCAATCTTCAAAATGATGATATTCCTTATAGGTCTTCTCCTGTAGAAGACTTTGCTTGTGTCTTTCCATCAGATGAGGACCCTTCAAGAACGGTGCAGATTGGATCGCTTCTCTCAGATGAAGAGAAGAAAATATATGTAGATTTTCTACACACAAACCAAGATATTTTTGCATGAAGTCCAGCTGATATGCCCGGAATCAACCCTAAAGTAATCATGCACTCCCTCAAGGTCAACCCAACGTATAAGTCGATAATCTCAAAGAAGCGGAACTTTGCACCAGATCGTTAGCACACAATTGAGTAAGAGATTGATAAGCTTTTAGAAGTTGTATTTATAAGGGAAGTGCAATACCACTTGGTTGGCAAACGTCGTCATAGTTTAAAAGGCAAGTGGAGTTTGGAGAATGTGCGTAGACTATACAGGTCTTAATAAAGCATGCCTCAATAATAGTTTTCTACTTCCTCATATTGACCAGTTGGTCGATGCCACCTCCGAACATCAGGTGCTGAGCTTCATTGGTGCCTACTCTGGATACAATCAAATAAAGATGAATTCTGCTGATGAGAATGCAACATTTTTTCAAACAGATAAGGTGCTATACTACTATTTGTTGATACAATTCGGGCTCAAGAATGCCAGAACAACATATCAACGCCTTATGAATAAGGTTCTCAAAAATCTTATTGGGCGTACTATGGAAGTTTATGTTAAAGATATGTTGGTAAAAAGTCTTGAGAAATCTCAATATATACCCGACTTGGAACAATGCTTTCACATATTACGATGCTATAATATGCAACTCAATCCTATCATGTGTATTTTTGGAGTCGCCTCTGGAAAGTTCTTAGGATTTATGGTAACCCACCGAGGGATTGAGGTCAATACTGAGAAAATCAAGGCACTAAGAGACATGGTACCCCCAAGAAATATCAAGAAAGTCCATAGACTAAATGGAAGGATTACAGCGCTCTCTCGTTTCCTGGCTCGCTTAGGAGACAAATATCTTCCCTTCTTCAAGATCCTCAGAGGTGCTCGTAGCTCAGGATTTCAATGGACTGATGAATGCTAAGAAACCTTCGAACAACTACGAAAATATTTGGCATTCGCACCGTTACTTTCTAAGGCAATGCCTAGAGAATAGTTATATTTATATATGGTTGTTTCTACTTAGGCTATCAGTTCCATCTTGGTTTGAGAAGAGAATGTTGTACAACGTCCTATTTATTACATCAGTAAAATTTTTTCTGAGATAGAAGGACGATATCCATTAACAGATAAGACAGCTTCGGCGTTAATCTTCTCGGCCAGAAAGCTACGCCCTTAATTTCAAGCTCATACGATTGAAATTTATACGAATATACCATTGAGCAACATTCTCCAAAAGCCTGAGGCATCTGGAAGATTAATTAAGTGGTCGGTGGAGCTAAGAGAATTCAATATTCATTATCATCTGCCTAGACCCGATATCAAATCTCAGACACTTGTAGATTTTGTAGTTGAATGCACCGTCCCCGTATCTAACAAGCCACCTAGTGCTTCTACTTCTCCCCCATGCGGAGCTTCTGGGAGTTCTGGCGTCGATGCTTGAATCTTGTTAATCTCCCCACAACAAGCTTTATTCGAATACAAACTTCGATTAAAGTTCTCACCAACAAATAATGTCACCAAATATGAAGCCCTGATTGCTGGATTGAGGCTGGCAATCGACTATGAGGTGTAGAACTTGATGGTCTACAATGATTCACAATTAGTAGCATAGTAAAGTTGCTCTTAGCAATCATAAAAGAGCATCAGATCATCCATATTCTCCGAGAGCAAAATGCACGAGCGAATATCCTTTCTAAAAGTGCAACATCAACAACGGGAGATGTCTACAAGAGGAAGTGTATCGAAGAGATCCATTTTCCGAGCATTTAAGGTCCGTGGGTCACACAATCAATTGATGAGTCAAGAGAGGCTTCTTGGATTGATCCCATTTTATCCTTCTTACAAGATGATGTTCTTCCCGAAGATCCAATGATAACAATACGACTTCGAAGGCAGGCAGCAAACTTCGCTATTATTAGTGGAGAATTATACAAACAAACCTCCAGGGGACCATATCTCAAGTGTCTTCTTCCTTCGGAGGCCAATTATGCACTTCGAGGCATCTGCATAGAGCGTCTGGGTAGAAGGGCATCAGCCCATAAGATCATGAGACAGAGGTTTTACTGGCCAATGATGAAGCAGGATGCACTAGAGTTTGTACAAAAGTGCAATAGTTGCCAGTTACATGCCAACCTCACTCATTTATCTACCTTAAAGATCTCTGTATTATAGAGTCCCTGATCTTTTGCCCAATGAGGGATGGACATAATGGGTCGCTTCCCTATAGCACTTGGACAACAAAAATTCATCACCCTGGCTGTGGACTATTTCACCAAATGGGCGGAGACAAAACCTCTGGCAAAATTCACTGAAGTCAATGCTAAACAATTCTTATGGAAGAATATAATATGTTATTTTGGCATTCCAACAAAAATTATTACTGATAATATGACTCAATTCATTGAAAAGATCTTTACAACATTTTGTAAATATCTTCATATTCAACTGGTACATACGATTGTAGCCCATCCTCAAACAAACGAGCAAACGGAGGTCGTCGATCAGACTATATTGAAATGATTAAAGACGCGGCTGGAGAAGGCTGGGGGACAACGGGCTGATGAATTCCCAAATATCCTTTGGGCCTATCATACCACAGTCAGAACTCCAACAGGAGAAATCTCGTACAACCTCTACTTTGGCACAGAAGTTGTTATTCCTGTTGACATTGGAGTCCCAAGTCACAGAATTCAAACTTTTGACTTTAACGACAACGAAAAAGCTCAGATATAACCTAGACCTCCTTTCAAAAGCAAGAGATGAGGCGATGCTCAAGGTTGCTGCATATCACCAAAGAATTGTCGTCACTATAATCGAAGGATGAAACCACGGCATATATCGATTGGAGATCTAATTATGCGCAGCGTCGAGGCGGAAGGAAAATGCCCCAACGTAATAAACTCTCCCCCCTCTGATATGGTCCATACTTGGTGGCAGCCGTGGTGAAACCCAGAACTTTCAAGTTGAAGAATGTTGAGGGATAGATGCTACCTTGGACCTGGAATATAGAGAATCTCACAAGTATTATTAGTAGAGAATAGTAGTACTACTTGTTTTAAGTGTTATATGTCTTCAATGTCGAATGTCGTTTATCTCCTGTGTTATCTATAACGTTTGTAACTTTTTTATCCCTGAATTATATCAGGGAAGTGTGGCATTATTTAATATAATAAAAATTTGTTCTTTTGTTTAGTTACATTATCGTCTTCTTCAAGTAAGATCGCAATGATAATTCCATACATGCTGTAAACTTCGATCTTGTAATCCTCGATTCGAGTAATACGCAATCATTATTGCAACTCAATCATTGGACAATTAATCTCAGGGGTATTCGATTCGACTTCTTACACATATGTTAACAAGCATCAAAAAATGTTTTAATTAACAACATTGGATAGTTCAAACATCCTAAGTGGGTGTCACTTAATTCTAATATCCTTGAATCGAGATATACGCACTCTTTTTTGCACCTCAATCACTGGAAGATCAATCCTATGAGGATTCGATCCAACCACTTCCACACATATTAAACAACATTATATAATATTATAATCAACAACCTCGGAAAGGTCAAATATCCTTGATGGGTGTCATTTAGATCTTGAAATCCTTGATTCGAGAAGCCTGAATCTCAATCATTTGATGTTCGATTCCAAAGGGGATCCAATCTGACTTTCTCCACACGAGTTATAATGCATCGTATAATGTTGTAACTAACAACCTCGGATAAGTCGAGTGCCTTAAAAGAGCATGAATTAAATTCACTCGAGCTGAATAAGAGTACTAAAATATATTTCACTAGTCAAGTAAAAGTATCAACAACTCTTAACTTAATTATAGAATATAACACATATAAATACAAACACCTAAAATATAACAATCACTAAAAAAGGTAAAGTGATACAACTAGTGTAAAATAAAAGCACTATTCAATATCTACAATCTCCTCATCACCTCAAGAGCAAAGGTCTTCTGCAGCTCACTCTCTATCTCGTCACCATCAAAATCTAAAGGAGAGTCATTTGAAGCCTGATTGGGAGTCACCCCTTCAACATCAACTCCGGTCTTCTGCTATACCAGTCAAATTCCCTTCAAGAAACACCGGATGAATCCCTCGTCAACAGACTGCTGCTCTAAAGCTTTCACTTATACATCATAAATGTGATCTTGAGCCTCCTGAATGTGATCCTGGATGATGGTTTTGAAAGCTATGGACTTCTTGAAATCTTCAACGACTCTCGAAGATTCTAAGCCAAACAAATCAGCCTCCTTCTCAGCTATAAGAGTATGTGACCTCTTATTCTCAACTTCGAGCGTCGATATCTTCTCTACAGAGGCCTTTTGATCTTTCAGAAGTTGGGTGATCGTTGGTTGTGCCTCTACTAGATCGATCTGAAGTCGATCTATATGTTGGTTTTGGAGAGAAACATAGTGCACTATATTGGTCAGTTCAGTCTTGCACTCGTACAACTCCTCCACCACCTTCACCTCTTTGACTTTATGATCGTACTTTCGTTTGTACTCTCCCTGGAGATATTTGACATTCATAAATTCTTTGTTCTATTTATTTAAGGACTCAGTAAGTTCGGCCTCAAGATCCATCCGTCGTAATAACTGAAACAATAAGATGATGCTAGAAAAAGGCAGTTCGAATAGAACCATAAAATTAAGAAAATGAAAGAGAAATTTCTACTCACCAAGTCATCGGATCAGCGACGTCCAATACATTGGTGATTTAACACATCCTCTAGAATATGAAACTTAACGAGGAGCTGGGGGGGGGACCTTTCCAGTGCTCGTTGTGACCCTCTCCAACTTCTTCTTCAGCAAAGCCTAGGAATCAGCACCTCTCGCATGTCGCTTAGGAGCAACTTTTGGAGCTGGAGCAGGGGGCTCGGGAACCTTGAAGGACATCTTCAGCATCCTTGCATCGAACCTCTCAGCGTGAAATGACAGCCTAACTTTAAACATAAACTCTTCTTTTACATATTTATTTAAATAACGAGCCTCGTATAGAAGATGTTAGATGTCGAGAACCTTGAGGATCCTCAATATATCTTCTTCTTCGACGTGCAGAGAGGCTGACAAATCATACATCTTCCCCCGCTTCTCTATCATTCCCCAATCATTTCTCACAAAGAAAAATGTGTTCGCCCAACTCTTCTAAGGATCTTGGGTACGCATATCCAACCACTTGGATCTGAATGTTACGCGCCCCTGAGTAGCACTAGTGAGTCGACCCATTCATGAAAGATGTTCAGGCGTCAAAATGGCTCCTCGATCTCTGGAGAGTGCAATCAGCCTCATCGTCATCGATATGGCTCTATACGAAAATTGCAATAGACTTATCCCATACCATACGAAAATCCTGATCAGCTCAGCAGGAGGTGGAAAGTGTAACACTGTCGTAGACTGGTCTCGCAAAAGGTCAGGTATCCAGGAGTAAGGTCGGCCCGGTCAGATCTCCTAGGAACCATCATCACCACATCTTTTGGAAAGTGAAACTTTTTGTGGAGAACGATCAGGGAATCACCTGTAATGGAGGACGCGGCATGATCCACCCTGGCGCCCTTGTTTGGCCTCCGCTCACCGTTAGTCGGGCCAATAGGATCTCCCCTGACCGCAGGATCTCTCGGAGGAAGATGGTCACCCGATATGGCATCTATATAGGAAGGGACCCTACAGTTGGATAAAGGATGTCACCTATCCAAAAGTAGGGGAAAGCCTCTTGTATAGGAAGAGGGTTGAAGGGGAGAAATGGCAGAGGGGGAGGAACCTCCTTGCAAAGAGGGGTCCTGGCCTGGACAGGGGATGCTGCCTGTATAGGGCCAGGGGAAGTCCTCAAATGAAAGAAGAGAAGAGAGGGAGAATGTGTGATTTGAATGCCTAGGGGCATAGGGGGATATTTATAGTTGGAGTAGGAGCAATTTGGGAAATCCAAAAAAAAAGAGATTATATATATATATATATATATATATATATATATATATATATATATATATATATATATATATATTGTATAGTAAAAAAAAACAGTCAACTGTAGCCAACCAGCTACGGTTGGCGCCGAACTCGAAGTCACGACCGCAGGAGGGTGGCCTTGCCAGGCATGCCTGGGCAGCGCGAGTAGGCGCACCCGAGCACGTAGGCAGATCCGGCTAAATTTTGCATGCAAATATCTTCCTTTTTTTTTGGAATTATGAGTGACAAATTTAGGCCTCATTTGGTACGGCTTAATTTTGCATTTTACGTCTCGAAACGGAGAAGTTATTTTTCAATTGTTGTTTGAATGTAACATTTTGTACAAATGCTTTTGACAAAACATTGTTTTTTATTGCTTTAAAAGATTTTTGGTATGTGCATCTCCGTTACAAACCTCCATTCTCTCAATCAATGTTTTTAAAATTAACTTTTACAAAAGTTCCCGGGTAACCAAACAAAGCCTTAAAAGTGTGGTTTAAATTCGTGACCTAAGTAAAACAATCTTCCCTAACCATGCAAAAAGATCAGATCCTTTCGCTAGGGCCTATTTACTTCACAATTTCAACTAATCATAACTCCATTCTAAAGCATTTCACAAGCAACATTTTTCCGATTCTGTAGCAAAACCAATTTAATTTGAACAAAAAAACTTGTGTTAGGATATCTGGACATGAATTGTATTATGATGAGCTAGAAAACTATTGGATCTGCTTTACTATTAGTGCTGCATATGGAAATTTTATATTACGCTAAATTCAAAGCAAACTCAACAATGTTCAAGCACATCCTTATTCAATTTGTACCATTATACCCAATGCAATATTAATATATTTCAAAATACGAAAAAAAGCTGCATTACAGACAATACATAATTCATTCATCAAACGTTAACACTGTAGATGACAATCTATAAGCAATCATCCATTTTCATCAATCAAACAAGAAAATCCTTCCTGCGTCTTCCGAAAAAGAACAATACCAACCGATGCGCACAAAAATTAAAATGAAAGGGGAAAACGAAGAGACCTTGTGGCGAGAGAGGAGATTGTACTCAGGCTGCTCGACAATGGGACCGACGAGATCCAACCGGCTGGCAACCGCCCAGGCCTCTGTAACCTGTTGCGCCGACCACTCGCTTGTACCCCAATAAAACGCCCAGCCACTATCAATCACATGGTTCATGGCGCGCACCGTCTCCTCGATGGGCGTGGCGGCGTCGGGGCGATGGCAATATATCACATCGACGTAATCCATGTCGAGGCGCTTCAGGGACGCCTTGGTGCCCTCAACGATGTGCTTCCTGGAAAGCCCCTTGTCATTAGACCCTTGGCCACCCCAAAAGATCTTGGTGGAAACCACAAGATCTGAGCGCTTCCAGCCGAGTTCGCGAAAAGCCTGGCCCATGATCTCCTCTGCCCGCCCGTTGGCGTACACCTCCGCGTTGTCGAAGAAGTTCACGCCATGGTCGCGACAGCATTGGATGAGGGTTTTGGCTTCTTTGACGTCGAGCTGGTTGCCGAAGCTCACCCATGCACCGTAGGAAAGCTGGCTCACCTTGAGACCTGATCGGCCTAGGTTATTGTAATGCATGGTGGGATCTCGGTGGATTTCTCACCCTTGCTGTGCTTTAGATCCGCTGAGTTTGATGCAAGGGAAAAGAATGCAGCGACTGGTAAAGCTCGCTCGGTACTAGGCTAATGGGAGAACAGCAAAAGGAAAGGCGGTTCACCTATTTATCAGCAGTTCGACATTTTTGCGCTGATCTGTGTTACATTCACTGTGGCACGAGTAACCGCCGAGCTGGAAATGAAGGGCTACAAGAGCGACAGCTGCAAACCGGTATTAATACCGTAAGGAGACCTTTCTCGCTAAGTTTACCATTTGTACTCAATATTGTGAAAGATATATATATATATATATATTTATATGCACACACCATTTTTTTTTTAAATAAAAACACATTGAATTTACAACCTTTAACCATAATTTTTTAATTATTTCTTCTCTTCCATTGACTTATCTCTTCCCATTATTATTAAGATGATCCATATGAGGGGCGGATTTACAGTGGGGGCCCTGGGGGCACGGGCCCCCACTGGCCCAAAAATAAAAATTAGCCTATTTAAAATTACATTAATATAATTATTAAATAGATATAATATTTAATTTAATTTGTAAAACTAATTCTCTGCTCCTGTTCCGCCTCCACCTCCGCCTACGCCTAATTTTTTTTTTTTCTGAAGTTGGCACTAGGCAGGGTGCTCTCATCTCTCCCCTCTCTCTCTCTCTCTCTCTCATCTCTCCCAAGTCCCAACCCCGCCTCTCTCCTGCCAATGTTTGTTTAATTATTTGGAGAGGGAATTGATAAATTTTTTAAATAAATATAATTAATTAGTTTAATTATATTAACTTTATAATTTTGTATTATTTATAATTTTTTATTAATTGTGAATCATTTTATATAATTAATTTAATAAAGATAATTTAGAATTAATAAACAATTAATTTAAATTTCGGTAGATTATGACCTTATACTAATTTAATTTTAATCAATCTAGATATAACTTAAAATTAAGACTTAATTTTATTAATTCAAATAAAATATTTTAAGTATAAAAGTAATTTATTTGAACTCAATTAATTAATAACTATTGGAGAAATATTAAATTTTTAATAAATAATAAGATATAAAATGAAATATCTTTTTTTTTTAATGGGAACGCATATAATTTTAAATGTATTTTTATAATTTTTCATTAAAAATATGGCTCGTGATCTGTGTTTACAATGAATACAAATTATATTTTAAGAATAATTCAATGACTAATATTAATTTGTGCCCCCATACAAAAAAATTTTTGGATCCGCCCCACCCTATCACCTTCTTCACCAAGAGAAATTATTCTGTGCGGAGTCTGGAGATAGCTCTACCTCAGAATGCCAATAAAATCTTTATGCGATTTTCGAAGTGGAAATTCATATTTATTTTGTTTTATTATTTTTGACTTTTTCTGTCTTGCAGCCCAACCCGGCCCAAAAAGACCATTATCATACAATTCAATTTAAGGTTGTCACTTCTTTTTTCTGGATTTTAGCTACGAACCTCCGCAATATATAAAGCTTTTAGCAGCTACCGATGAAGATGAAAACGGATATGAAGAAAGAGGTTTCTTTTTACAAACAGATTATACTCACATAAGACGCAGAGGCCGAAAATTGATATGTAGATGTCCAAGAAGCAAAATAGTTAAAGCTACAGCAATCGGAAAAAATTCAATTGAAATCGACGGTCATTTTGCCAGTAACGATGTCGAACTTATCAAATACAAGCGGAATTTCCGGTGGTCTCAGAGCCGCCGAAAATTTCGCCAGTTTTTTATGAATTTCCTGTAGTGCAACTTCACCTTCAGTTCGAGGAGGAGAAGATTGAGCCTTATGATAACTTCATGCTCCTAAACTGAAATCAACCAAATAAATTTACCTCTCATCACTATTATCAACGCAAGCGCACGGGTGAGAGCTGAGGCTTGGGAGGAGAAGTTTGTTGAACTCAACGACACACCGCACAGCTGATGCCGCCGGTTGCCGTCTGGGCCTCGTGAGGAACATGAGCGAGGAAGAACCAAAGAAGGTTGCGGGTTGCGGTAAGATAGGCAAAGTCGCAAATAGGAAAAATAATGCTAACTGGAATTTCCGATGGTGTCAGAGCCGCCGAAAATTTTGCCAATTTCCGATGAATTTCTTGTAGTGCAACTTCACCTTCAATTTTTAAATAAATGACAAATTTCTCGAAAAAATCTTATTGATGTGAATATTTAAATTATAAAAAAGGACCCCTTGCTATCCTCCTAATCCCGATTAACGGAGTCAGAAAATTTATTGAGGGAGGACCTAAATTATTTTATTTAAATTTTTCCTAAACTTTTTCCATATGAGCTTGGGACTGACATAGTCAGTTTTAAAATGTTTTATTCCATTAATATTCAAAAATGTATAATATTAAATATAATATAGTAAACAACTTACAATTTATAATGTTTATTCTTCAAATTCTAAAAGAGTTGAATTCGTAGTGATGGATCAGATGGAAGATTTTCCACACTTAACTCCATATTTTTGGGTAAATCAACATCCACTCAAATGCGTTTTTTATTTTGCTCCTCAACCTTATTGCTATTGTCATTCATATTATTTGTTCTTTTTGAATTCGAAGATCGCTTGAAATATCTTTCCATGATATTCAAACTTGTACTCAAAGATGCATTAAGAGTAGATATCTACTAAGAATTCGAACGAGACATCACATTCAAACAACTCAAGAAGTACAAGGCTACTAGAGAAAACTATATTTCATGCTGATATACTGAAATCAACCAAAAAAGATAACAGGTTCGAGGGAGGAGAAGATTGATCCTTGTGATAACTTCATGCTCCTAAACTAAAGTCAACCAAATAAATTTACCTCTCATCACTATTATCAGTGCAAGCGCACGGATGAGGGCTGAGGCTAGGGAGGAGAAGGTTGTGGAACTCACCGGCACACCGCATGGCTGCCGTCTGGGCCTTGTGAGGAACGTGAGGCAAGGAAGAACCAAAGAAGGTTGCGGCTTGCGGTAAGATAGGCAAAGTCGCAAACATAAAAAATAACGCATAACCGATAACCTTCTCCCCCCAGGTGCAATCCGCTCATGCTTATCCCAATTAATTTTTTTTGCACAAAATACTACCCACAAGCACAACTCTATCTACTAAATCTTCGTGATGCAATATGTTAGCACTTAGCAAAGGAAACTTATTAAGTTGAGGTGATAACTTGGGCTACCTGTGCACAAGAGTAACTGTATTGTTACCTACGATCCCCATTGCTATGATTATGAAGGACAATCGTCAGCCCAAAAATTCTTTCAAATAATACACGAGATTTTTGGGGTTACACAATCGAATGTTTATTCTTTTTTAGTATATTTATACATATATGCATATTTAATTAGAAGATGCCCTGAGGTGTCTTATAAAGTTTATTTTCAAATGATTTTTTTCTCCAAAGCATTATGCAATATATTATTTGAAAACATTGAAACAATTCCCTTGACTTATAATAAGAATATATTTCATCTACAAAATTTTGGGACTTTGTTTAAGTTCAATTTATATGCCATCTTTGCTACATTTTTTTTATATGCCATCTTTACTATATAATAAAGCATTCAATACTCTATTTTATATGTATATTTACCTTTTTTTATGAAAAATTTAGGTGTGAAAATTGGAGGTTGCTTATTCAATTTGAATTCTTTAAAAAAAATTACATGCTTTATAGAACTTCCCCAACCCCATTTGGTGTTCATTTTGCAAAACATTTCATCTGTTTCTTTGAAACATGATGTACTATTTTATAGCTATTTTTTCATAATTTTTGGAGTTAAGGATTTCAATATATAAAAGGATTTATATGAACCTTACCATTAATTCCCTCCTTTTTTTCTAATCACAACTATAACTTTTTTTTTTTATTATTATTATATAAATATTCATACTTGTTGAAACCATCATTTCCAAGCCATTTCTCCTTTTTTTTTTTTTTTTATCATGAGAGCTTAGTGAGAAAAAGGGAGACTAAAAGAGAAAGAGCATAGAATAAAAGCTTTGGAATGGAGGTCTTAGGCTTCGTTTGAGACAACTTTCTTATTGCTTCTTGAATCAATAAGAAAGTCGTCCCAAACAAAGCCTTGGAGTTATTTTTGTGAGGTGGTCTAATTGGGAAATTTTTTGGCTTAAGATAGACTACTATCATCCTACTTTTATTTCTAGTGATTTTATTTTTATGTATTTTTTGCATTTAATTTCTATATATTTTAGCTAAATAAAGATATCTCATAGTGATAAAGGTTGCAAGTTCTTGGTTAGTGATACTTTGCAGTCATGATGATATTATAGTTTGGAGAGATTATGCCATGATTATTGTATATGAAGTTATTATTATTATTATTATTATTATTATTATTATTATTATTATTATTATTATTATTGTATAGTTTTGTGATACAAATTGAACTAATATTAATGAATTTACGTTATCATTACATCTATTTATGTATTATTGGCTCTGAGTTCTAATAAATAAAAGGTTAAAAAAAAATCTTCAAAATAGATAATAGGTATTTATTTGTTATTCATCATACATGATATGATCCACTCTAGTGTAATAAGGGTCATGCAGTTCGGGACATGACACATAATCCCTATATATATATATATGGAGCATCAAATTTTTGCAATAACCCTAGTTGACTATTCTCAATGTGGAAACCACACTAGCCTACAAAATATGTGGTGGTCATTTTCTTCTTCACGACTTTGATGGGTTAAAAATCATTATTGTAACACATAATAAGAAAATTGAATAACTATTTAGCATAACTTGTGCAAGTCATTCTCATTAGCATTGTTTAGCAGTGTTGGGTTAAAAATCACCTACAAAAAATAATTTAATTGTAGGTTTGAAAGTTAATTACTTAATTCACAGTAATAATCATCTTAAATGAATATTTAATATATAATAATTTACATAAAACTTACATATTTAATTGTTCATAATGTCAAAAAAATCACTGCCCTTTATCATTTTATTAGTCTTCCAACTCCTTATCCTTAGTTCAAATCATATATGAATCATATTCAAACCATATTCGATATGATTCAGATATAGTTCAAACAAGATTTGATCATTATTGTAACATATAATATGAAGATTAATTCTGGTTAGAGTATACTTTGAGAACAAAAACTTAATTTTACATCTAATAGTCAAATCCTATTTTTAAAATGAGTACTCTTTTTTTTTTTTTTTGTTTAAAACCCTCATAGGGGCCTACACATTAATTGGGTAAAAATTACAGGTCCTTAACAAAACAAAAGCTCCCTAAAAATACAATATCTAAAATAAAACCTAAGATCCATTGCTCCAACCTATTACAATAAATAAACAAAATAAAAAGAGAAAACCAAATCTAACCAAAAAGAACAACTAAAGGAAACAAAGACCAATAATGCAAAAGCTCCGATAGAAGCTCCAGGCCACAACAATAAAAAAGAAGTCAAGGCCAACACAGCTAAAGCTCCTCCATAAGCTCCATGCTACAATGATCTGCATGGAAGGAAGATGAAGCTAACCAACAAAAACAAGGACCAATAGACCAGCCACAGAGCGAACACCCCAACTGATTCCAAACCCAAACCCACCAGTCGAAAGCCAACCAACCAACACCACATAGCCTTGCAATAAAAAAGAACACCCCAACTGAGCAACCAACCCAAAAGCCAATATAACAAAACAAAGCCCCACAATGAAGAAACCACACCAACTAAGAGAAAGAAAAAAACACTAAGAGGTAAGCAAACAACACAAGACAAGAATTACTTTCTCTTAGTTTTTCTCCTACCACATTTGCAACCACCATGGGAAAAGACTTTTTTAACAATGTGACCCACATTCAAGCTATATGTCTCCTGAAACTCATCCAAATCTTCCCCAACACCCCCGCAAGCTGATGAGGACTCATCTGGCTAATTGGATTGATCCACACAAGTGTTTATCATTTTCAAAGCCAATTGAGCTTTCAAAACATTATTAGAAATAAGAGAAATATGAGCATCAATTAATGGCACGTTCCCATTCGTAAGCACAATATTAGGCACCAAAGTCTGTTCAAAATCAACCAAGGGTGAGTCATGAGAAGCAATAATCATATCGCTAGATGGATCATTCAACACCACCGTATTAACATCATAACCACCGTATTAACATCATACACTCCTATGTTCATCACAACTAAATTATCATGACAAGAAGCAAGAACAAATTCCATAGGATCCTCCTCAATAACAATAGTAATAGGTGAAGCAACAAGTATAATCTCACTATATGGCGCTAGAGCCAAATTGTCATTAACCTCCTTATTAATATCCCCACAAGCCTCTTGAAAGAAACATGACAAATCCACAATATTCTTCGAAATATGAACAAATAGCAGGAAGAACCATATGGGCATCTGAAACCACCAATTCGGGCTCAACTGAAATCCCACATCACCACCAATCAAAGGATGACACAAAAGCTCATCAACCAAATGACCCGCAACATCAAGATCAACATTTACATGCAAAAGTAAATCAACAGAAACATTGCCAAGCACATTTCGATGCACTTCATTAGAAACCTTGCTTCCCACATTAACAACAATAGGAGTATTATCAACATGAGGATGTGAAATGCTACATTCCATTTTTGAATGCCCCAACAATTTACATGAGAGCAGTAAGACGAAAAATCTTCCATAACTACAGACTGAATGTAACCTAAGTTTTCGGGACCAACCCAAACCCTAACCGGAAAGTTTTTGTGACATCTAGCTCAACAAAAACACGCACGACGGAAGGCTAATAGCTGGTAGAAGTGGTATTATCAGTTTTTAGAGATCGACCAAATAGAGAACCAAGACCATGAAGGATTCATGGATAAAAGGTGAGGCCTCAAGTTGAGAAACAAAACCCAAATCAGAATTATGGGGGGCCCAACTTCAATATCAAAAGTTGGAGTCAATTTGAACAATTTCATAAAAAAATTGTTCACAAAGTAAGAACGATGAGCAAATACTCTACATTAATTTATATCATTAATAAGCTTAATCAACACACGCTTCAGGTTGAGAATAATAATAGAGAAATTACCATTAAGTTTGAGGTTAAAGAAAAATTTCCTGATTGCATCAAAAGAGGGTCTCCGACCCATAAATTTTCCAACCAAAGCAAACTCAAATGGGGCATACTCAAATTTTATTATTATTTTTCTTTTTTTAATACTCAAATTTTATTTGAACATGGGTCAAACATTAAATTTGGGTTCAAATTTTAATCATTATTTTATAGGTTTCTTCTTCGTCTCATTGTTATTATAGTGTAACATTTATGGCATAAATGAATTCAACATACATAATTAATTATATAAAATCATTAATCTTGAATATATAATTATTGTAAAGTAGAGGCTATCATTGTGAAGCTTATCCCATATCAATCGAGCTCAATGATTTGTGGAGATAAAGAAGGTGATATGAAAATAGAAGTTTGAGCAACCCCTTGTTCAAAGATTCGTATGAGTAATGACCATGAGAGTTAAGACTTCTAATTTTTATATTGTTGCGTCCTGGAATATTCGCGGCGGTAGAGAAATATATAGTTTAACGTCTTAGCATTGTACGAAGATCCAGCACACAAGCAGATAAGAAGAGAGGGTCTAGCATTTATGAGACACCAAGATTTTTACGTGGAAAACCCCTGCAAAAGGGGGAAAAACCACGGGGCCTAGCCCAGTTTGAATGAATCCACTAGTATTTGTAGTCGGTTACAAATGAGGCCCTTTCTTAGGAGAAGGCCTTGGATTGATGTAGCAAATGTACATCATATAGATTGCATTACATGGTAAAAGTTACATATACATGTTTGTTTGGCCTGAAGGACCGTGGTCGGCAGGAGACCGGAGTTAGAAAGACCGTTGTCTGTTGATGGAGGTCGGAAGGACCATAGTAGGCGACAAAGGCCTGAAGAACTGTAGTCGGCCGGAGACCGTAGTCGGCCGGAGACCGTAGTCGGCCGGAGACCGTAGTCAGAAATACCGTTGTCTGGTGATGGAGGTCGGACGGACCGTAGTAGGCGACAGTGGTCAGAAGGACCGTAGGCGGTAGGAGATAAGGAGTCAGGTGTTAGTCCCAGTGTCACTTGGAAGATCGGATGCTGATGGTCTGGCCTTGAGTAGGACGTCGAGTCTTAAGCAGGACGTCAGGTCTTCAGCAGGACGTCGGGTCTTCAGCAGGACGTCGGGACTTAACGTCGGGCCTTGAACAAGACGTCGGGTCTTTGGCAGGAAGTAGGGACTGAGTGTCAGGCCTTGAACAAGACGTCGGGTCTTTGGCAGGACGTAGGGACTGAGTGTCGGGCCTTGAACAAGACGTCGGGTCTTTGGCAGGACGCCGGGGATGAACGTCGGGCCTTAAGGTGGTGGTCCGACGAGGTTTTGTGGTGGTCCGGCGAGGTTCCTGCGGTGGTCCGGCGGTGGTCCGACGAGATTCCTGCGGTGGTCCGGCGGTGGTCCGGCGAGGTTCTGCGGTGGTCCGGCGGTGGTCCGGCGGCTGTCGAGGAGGAACTCCTTCCTTCTCTTCTCTTCTTCTCTCTGCTTGCTTAGATGCTCTCTTGTGAAGAATGAGGGCTCTATTTATAGATTTTCTGGAGTGGCATGGTCCGTAAATAGGTGTGAGATCAAGGGCGAATAGGGAGTGGTCCAATGGATGGCCGATATTGAATCCTACGATCATACACCGTTCATTGGACATTTGAAGGCCTTAGTGATGTCGGAATTCTGTGATCTTGGGCTCGTTGGATTCGTCTCATCGAGCCCTTCGATTCGAGTATAAGCTCGTCAAAATCGGAGTCCGTTTGGTAACTCAAATTACGGTTTGAACCTTCCAACAGCACTTTGGATCCATTATTTGGACCCATTTGGGCTCGGATTGGGTTGATCTTGGTGTCGTTGAGTTCGTATTTCCGAGACGCTCAGTTCGACTATAAGCTTGCTGAAATCGGAGTTGGGGTGCTCTCGGAATTAATTTTTGAAGTTTCCAACTAGCTTTCGCCTCGAGATTCGTGCCCGATCAAGCTAATTTTGTGATGCCGTATCAGTTGCCCCCCTATTTTCGGACGTCGAAGCTCAAGGAGTCCGAAAATACTTGTTCCGAAATTTTATACTGACCGAATCGCAAAAAATTGCGTTCCAAAAATTAATGGCTTGCTCAAACTTAATCCTAGAGGCCTCGTTGAGCTTCAAAAGTGTCGAAATCGAGTCCGGAACGTCGAAAAACGTATCCGGGGACCCCAAAAACGTCCGAATCGGACTGTCCGGGCCGAAAATCGGGCCCGGACACGCGTTGGCGGCCGAACCGGCCGGCCGGCCGGCCGGCCGCCTGCCGCCGCACGCCGGCGGCGGCCCGCGTGCCGCGCGCGAAACGGCGCGACCCGCGCGGTCTGGCGCGGTTAGCCGCGCGGTTACAGTAATTTTTTTTTTTTTTTTTTTTTTTTTTTTTTCAAGTGGGGCCCACATGGATTTAAAAAATCCGAAAAAAATTCCAGAAAATTCCAAAAAATTCCGAAAAAATTCGAAAAAAATTCAGAAAAATGTGAAAAATTCGAAAATGCTGGAAAAATCTAGAAACTTCCCCTCTTCTCTCCAAAAACCTATAAATAGGCCCCTAAGGCCTTTAGAAAAATTGTCTCTTCTCTCCCTTCTTCTCCTCTTTTCTACTTTTCTTCTTCCCCTTTCTTCTTTTCTTCTTCTTTTTTTTTTTTTCTTCTTCTGCTCTCCCTCTGTCCTTTCTATTGAGGCCTTCCCTCGATTTTTCGAGGCCCCTCTCTTGGCAAGGAAGTTCGGAGATTTTCCCCTCCTTCTCTTCTCCCTCTGTCCTTTCTATTGAGGCCTTCCCTCGATTTTTCGAGGCCCCTCTCTTGGCAAGGAAGTTCGGAGATTTCCCCTCCTTCTCTTCTCCCTCTGTCCTTTCTATTGAGGCCTTCCCTCGATTTTTCGAGGCCCCTCTCTTGGCAAGGAAGTTCGGAGATTTCCCCTCCTTCTCTTCTCCCTCTGTCCTTTCTATTGAGGCCTTCCCTCGATTTTTCGAGGCCCCTCTCTTGGCAAGGAAGTTCGGAGATTTCCCCTCCTTCTCTTCTCCCTCTGTCCTTTCCATTGAGGCCTTCCCTCGATTTTTCGAGGCCCCTCTCTTGGCAAGGAAGTTCGGAGATTTCCCATCCTTCTCTTCTCCCTCTGTCCTTTCTATTGAGGCCTTCCCTCGATTTTTCGAGGCCCCTCTCTTGGCAAGGAAGTTCGGAGATTTCCCCTCATTCTCTTCTCCCTCTGTCCTTTCTATTGAGGTCTTCCCTCGATTTTTCGAGGCCCCTCTCTTGGCAAGGAAGTCCGGAGATTTCCCCTCCTTCTCTCTTTTCTTCGAGAGATCTTGTGGAGTTCCGATGTTTGGTGGTTGGCAATGGAGGTCGGATAGACCGTTGTAAGGAGAGAGGTTGGAATGACGGGCAAACTTCCAGCATCGGGGAGAAGTATGATGACAGACATGAATTCAACATCGGGTAGTCATACAACGTCGGGTAGAAGACCGATAAAGACTCGTCGACGGGTAGAAGTCCGCTGACGAGTAGAAGTCCGACGATAGGGAGAAGTCCGACGTCGTGTAGAAGTATGGCCTGGGGCAGAACACCGATGAAAGTTCATCGACGGGCAGAAGTCTGACGACGAGTAGAAGTCCGCTAACGAGCAGAAGTCTGACGACATGGAGAAGTCCGATGTCGGGTTGAAGTCCGACGACAGGCAGAATTTCGGCGTTGTGTATTAGTCCGTCGAAAGTCCTGCAAGGCAAAAGTTTAGCGCAGGAGAAAATTCAAAATCGGGAAGAATTTTAACATTATGGAGAAGTCAGATAGAAGTCTATTGACGACATTCTAGCGACGTTAACCAAGGACGTGAGACTTTTCCGAGGTTGTAAGTCGGAGCCCTGCTCGACGACGTTAACCTGTGTGGAAGAGGTCGGGAGAATCCACTAAGGATGTGAGACCTTTCCGAGGTTGTATGCCGGAGCCCTGCTCGACGACGTTAACCTGTGTGGAAGAGGTCGGGAGAATCCACTAAGGATGTGAGACCTTTCCGAGGTTGTATGCCGGAGCCCTGCTCGACGACGTTAACCTGTGTGGAAGAGGCCGGGAGAATCCACCAAGGATGTAAGACCTTTCCGAGGTTGTATGTCGGAGCCTTTGCTCGACGACGTTAACCTGTGTGGAAGAGGTCGAGAGAATCCACCAAGGATGTAAGACCTTTCCGAGGTTGTATGTCGGAGTCTTTGCTCGACGACGTTAACCTGTGTGGAAGAGGTCGGGAGAATCCACCAAGGATGTAGGACCTTTCCAAGGTTGTATGTCGGAGCCTTTGCTCGACGACGTTAACCTGTGTGGAAGAGGTCGAGAGAATCCACCAAGGATGTGAGACCTTTCCGAGGTTGTATGTCGGAGCCTTTGCTCGACGACGTTAACCTGTGTGGAAGAGGTCGGGAGAATCCACCAAGGATGTAGGACCTTTCCGAGGTTGTATGTCGGAGCATTTGCTCGACGACGTTAACCTGTGTGGAAGAGGTCGGGAGAATCCACCAAGGATTTAGGACCTTTCCGAGGTTGTATGTCAGAGCCTTTGCTCGACGACGTTAACCTGTGTAGAAGAGGTCGGGAGAATCCACCAAGGATCGATTTTACCTTGATTGGGAGAGGGCGAATGCCGCGTGTATCCCGAATTAAAGGTGAAGAATGGTCTATTTTTAGACCGTTACTGTCTTTTTGAGGTCGAGGTTAAGACCTTGCCCAAGGAGTAGAAGCCCAACATGGGACTGTTTAAAGCTTGCAATTGATTTGAAGTATCCTCGCATTTGCTCGAATATTCCTAAAATATCATCCTGATATATAAAGCATTAGAGGATCTTTTTGACCAGAATTGTGGTCAAAGTTGCCCCCCAGTCCGCATTTGATGCAACAATGACTGATGTCAGGAAGTTGATAAGAGCGATCTTTTGAGATTGGAGCAAAAGTTGCCCCCCAGTCGGGAATCACTTTCCCACAGACGGCGCCAAACTGTTGCGTCCTGGAATATTCGCGGCGGTAGAGAAATATATAGTTTTAACGTCTTAGCATTGTACGAAGATCCAGCACACAAGCAGATAAGAAGAGAGGGTCTAGCATTTATGAGACACCAAGATTTTTTTACGTGGAAAACCCCTGCAAAAGGGGGAAAAACCACGGGGCCTAGCCCAGTTTGAATGAATCCACTAGTATTTGTAGTCGGTTACAAATGAGGCCTTTTCTTAGGAGAAGGCCTTGGATTGATGTAGCAAATGTACATCATATAGATTGCATTACATGGTAAAAGTTACATATACAGGTTTGTTTGGCCTGAAGGACCGTGGTCGGCAGGAGACCGGAGTCAGAAAGACCGTTGTCTGTTGATGGAGGTCGGAAGGACCATAGTAGGCGACAAAGGCCTGAAGAACTGTAGTCGGCCGGAGACCGTAGTCGGCCGGAGACCGTAGTCGGCCAGAGACCGTAGTCAGAAATACCGTTGTCTGGTGATGGAGGTCGGACGGACCGTAGTAGGCGACAGTGGTCAGAAGGACCGTAGGCGGTAGGAGATAAGGAGTCAGGTGTTAGTCCCAGTGTCACTTGGAAGATCGGATGCTGATGGTCTGGCCTTGAGTAGGACGTCGAGTCTTAAGCAGGACGTCAGGTCTTCAGCAGGACGTCGGGTCTTCAGCAGGACGTCGGGACTTAACGTCGGGCCTTGAACAAGACGTCGGGTCTTTGGCAGGAAGTAGGGACTGAGTGTCAGGCCTTGAACAAGACGTCGGGTCTTTGGCAGGACGTAGGGACTGAGTGTCGGGCCTTGAACAAGACGTCGGGTCTTTGGCAGGACGCCGGGGATGAACGTCGGGCCTTAAGGTGGTGGTCCGACGAGGTTTTGTGGTGGTCCGGCGAGGTTCCTGCGGTGGTCCGGCGGTGGTCCGACGAGATTCCTGCGGTGGTCCGGCGAGGTTCTGCGGTGGTCCGGCGGTGGTCCGGCGGCTGTCGAGGAGGAACTCCTTCCTTCTCTTCTCTTCTTCTCTCTCTTGCTTAGATGCTCTCTTGTGAAGAATGAGGGCTCTATTTATAGATTTTCTGGAGTGGCATGGTCCGTAAATAGGTGTGAGATCAAGGGCGAATAGGGAGTGGTCCAATGGATGGCCGATATTGAATCCTACGATCATACACCGTTCATTGGACATTTGAAGGCCTTAGTGATGTCGGAATTCTGTGATCTTGGGCTCGTTGGATTCGTCTCATCGAGCCCTTCGATTCGAGTATAAGCTCGTCAAAATCGGAGTCCGTTTGGTAACTCAAATTACGGTTTGAACCTTCCAACAGCACTTTGGATCCATTATTTGGACCCATTTGGGCTCGGATTGGGTTGATCTTGGTGTCGTTGAGTTCGTATTTCCGAGACGCTCAGTTCGACTATAAGCTTGCTGAAATCGGAGTTGGGGTGCTCTCGGAATTAATTTTTGAAGTTTCCAACTAGCTTTCGCCTCGAGATTCGTGCCCGATCAAGCTAATTTTGTGATGCCGTATCATATATAATAGTGATATTTTGATCCAAAATAAAATTCTAAATATATATTTTAAAAATAAATAAATAACAGAGATCTTTAATTAATTAATTATAAGTAAAAATTCTTTAAAAAAACAACTAAATGTTTCGTAATTTTCCAAGCTAGACCTTCCTAGCCAGGAGCCAAGAAAGTGAGGGACAGGAAGTGGAAGAAGCCGAAGAAGGTGAAGAACAGAAAGTAGAAAATTTCCAGGCTTATCTGTCGAATTTCGTCTCAGGCGTCGTCGGCCTTATTAATTTCTGTAACATTCTTTATTCCCTAAAACTTTCCACTTAATTTAGAGTTTTAGACTATAGGAGAAAATAGTTGTCCCCTCCTGTTGAAGTTCAAATCCCGTAAATTTCTTTGTGGAGTTTTTCGCGTTTTCTGTGTAGATCCGTAGGTTTGCCTCCGATCGTGGGAAGCCAAATGGTTCCTGGAGGGAGGATGAAAGTTGAGGTTTGGAACTAGTGAAGAGGTGCAGTTGTGGCGTGGCTGTTCGAAATTTTGAAATTTTCTTGATGGTTCTTACTCCTTTATCAATGCAAGATGAATATATGATAGAATTGGTCGTTAAACAACGTCTGATTTGTGGTTTTGCTCTTGGAATGATTTCCATTTATGGTAAATTGTTTTTATATGTACGGTTTGGGTTTGCTTGATTTGCTGGTTTAGGCTTTGTTTTGGAAAACAGATGTTCTGCTGCTGGATGATAATATGCTGGAATCAGTGGTTACCGTCAAGAGATGTGCTTGACACTTAATCCTTGGGTCATCGGAGGCATTTTTGTGGTTAAGAACTTATTTATTTCCTTAGGGGCTGTTTGGCTACAAGTAGACTTTAATTCATGTTGAATTCAGTAATTCCTGTGAGTGATGCCTTTGACTTCTTATGTGTGATTAGAATAATGCATTAATCAATTACCGATTAAGAATAACATAATTTTTTACTTACTGAACTTAAATTGCTACATGTGATTTCGACAAATCAGTGCTGATTTCGTGTCTCGCTGCATCTCCTTGAATTCTCTTTCCATATGTTGCATGTATATTATGATGAAGCATCAAGACATAAGCCAATGATAATGTCAAAGATCAAGGCTTTACATCAAGTTTTGGGTTGTTCGTCATGTACAAGTCTCCATACAAGCCCGTTATAATTACTTTAAAGTTATGGAAGAATAATCAAGAATCTTAAATGGAGGCCCCTTAATGGGTAGGCGGGTTGTATTAATCATGGAGGCAAAGTTTTTCATAAATTATTTAATTTCATGAACACTCTACTTGTATTATTTGGCCAATTCAAATTTTGTAATATTTAAAAATTTTAAATTTTATTTTATTTCTCAAAATCATTAATAAGAGTACGCGTTTTAGATATCTTGGATCTATTTTTCAGAGTGATGGTGAAATAGATGTGGATATTATCAGCATAATTCAAATTGGATGGTTGAAGTGGAGGAATGCATCGGGCTTGTTGTGTGATAGAAAAGTACCCTTCAAACTTAAGGGAAAATTCTATAAGATGGTGGTGAGGCTTGCAATGCTTTATGGTGCCGAATGTTGGGCATTAAAAAAGAAGCATAATACTAAGTTAAGTGTGACAGAGATGAGGATGCTCAAGTGGATGAGTGGCTTTACCCTTAGAGATAGAATACGAAATGAGCACATACGTGAAAAGGTTGGAGTAGCTCCAGTAGAAGATAAGATTAGAGAGAGTCGCCTTAGATGATTTGGTCACATAAAACGGTGGCCTCCCGATGACCCGGTTAGGAGAGTAGATGTATTAGATTTGACTTATGTTAAGAAAGGTAGAGGCAGACCTAAAAAGACTTGGTTAGAAAATATTAGGAATGACCTTTCTTTATTAGATTTAAACGAGAATTCGACTTTTAATAGGACACAATGATGAAAAATGATTCGTGTAGCCGACCCCACTTAATGGGATAAAGGCTTGATGTTGTTGTTGTTGTTTTTTCTTTATATTATGACAAGTCATCAATCCATATAATAGTATTTTATTAGTTTGTAAGGCTTTCTAAAGTTGTCTAGGCTTAAAAATGCCTATGAATATGATACTGCTTTGAACTTTTTGATTTATTAAATAAAAATCATTTTTTATTTGTGAATTTTGTGTTGAAAAGCTTGGTTGTTGCTCTACTATTCGGTGAAGTTTGGTGGTTAATTCCCTGGTGTTTTGGTGAGTCCTTAGTTATGTTTTCTCACTTTTATTCTTCCTCTTTTTCAACACAATTTTCATCTCCTCAATTTAGTCTCAAGCCTAGCCTCCCTAAACCCCAAAAAATATTCAACATCTTCAAACTCTCTTAAATAATCCCCTCATCTCTTTTAACTCTCTAAAGCCTCAACTCTCCAATACCCTAAACTCTTCAATAATCCTAAGGTAACATAGTTAAAATCCCAATATAGAGAGATTATTCACTGTTGTAAGTAATCAGATTAAAAGTATCATAACTCCTTAACCACTGATCCAAAATTCATAAAAACATCACAATTAGTTCTCTAATATCCCAAAATTTGATATGAAGTTCCTCCCTAATTTCCTCTAAGAAAAACTTAACTTTTGTTAGCCTAGAAGTTTTAACACCAAATTTATTCAAAATTAAATACCCATTTTACCACTCAAATAACCCTTTCACTCCATTTTAAGGGATACTAATCAAGTTATTGATTTTACCATAAAGATCCTTTATACCATATATCATGTTAGAGTCTTTATCATTGATTCAATCTCACCAAACTCACCATGGTGTTGCATTTTGGTTTAAGACATTGAAATATGGATTGTGTATGTGGTAGTTGCCAATAAAATTATTCAATACCACTTAAGTAAGCATAATATTGCATGTATAGTTAGAGATAATTATTGAATGCGAGTTTGCACTTGAAACCTCTCTTTTCAAATACAAAAAATTTTCTCCACTATGTTGTGTAGTTGAGCATTACGATGATTATACAATTCTTTCTTGACTGAGTATCTATGTGATGTGCCTCTCTTTTCAATATCCCCTAAAGAGTGTCATATGCTTATTGTTGTAACGTTGCTGGAGTCAACTTAGTAGTATTTTCCCTGTGGTACTTTGAACTCTTTCTCATTCGCTAGCCATTATAATACCCTCATATCAGTTTTAGTCCCCTCCTCAAACATTTAAATATTGTCTATGGGGTGTTTCAATGAAATAATTGCTTAAAAATCTTAGCATTTTCATTTTGTTTGGCCAATAGTTTATTTAAGGTCTCCTTATCAACCTTCCTTTTGTTGCGACATGACATGTGCATCATAGCTAGATGGTTTGGATCCACTTATGGGCCTTGAAGAAGATTGAGCTTTTGTTTCTTCATTCAAGTTTGGATCAATTTGTACCTTCTGCCCATCCAACCCATTTGAGAAGCTTACTCCATATGTAGACATGAAGTCATCCACAATAGGTTCACTTCCTCTCATACTTCTTGGCCTTTAGGTGTGGTTTTCTTGGTACATCAAGCCATTGTGCGTATTGCAATATTATCAGCATAAATCTTATTGAAAATGTTATACTGATGGAAAGAGTTCATATCAAAGCGTGCTATTTTTAGGTTCTCTTTAAAAAAATTACATGTGCTTAGTTAGATATTGGTAATAGCAGTCTCTTTTTTTTATCCTTATACCAAAAAAAAAGTAAATACCAATGTACTTGAATGATCCATGCTCATATCCGATCATTTACGATTGGGATATGCAATTCTCCATTGCAACCTTTTTTTTTTTTCTTTTTCCATTGCAACCTTAGTTTTTTTTATTGAAAATTAATATAACATTCTAAAGTCTGACTTCGTATTTTTAAAATTAGTTATAACAACTGCTTCTTTATAATTGGTTCCTAAGCATAGATTCAATGCATTTATAACATCTCACCATAATTTTTTCTTGAATAACTATTAGACATGTTCTCGAAGAGGAATTGTTCTAGAAGTATTTCACCAAAAATAATCTTGTATCGATCAGACCACTTAGGAATTCTAGTTGAGCTCTTGGGCCATCCATTGTGGATGGACACATCTTCATTAGATAGTTGGTGCAAACTAAAACTACTAGTCAGGCTTTTT
Source organism: Dendrobium officinale (assembly GCA_019514585.1). Lineage (NCBI taxonomy): Eukaryota > Viridiplantae > Streptophyta > Magnoliopsida > Asparagales > Orchidaceae > Dendrobium > Dendrobium officinale. The sequence goes on from CM033696.1 coordinate 31,621,931, forward strand.
CTCTTGGAAAAAATGAAAATTTTGCTTTAATACATTATTAAGTGGGAGTTTTAAAAGAGAAGTTATTTTAGAGAATATTTATCCAAAAAAATTGAAGTGAATTTTGCATTAAAAGGATGCATAAATAGAATGATCTTGGTAAGTATGAAATATTTATTTAAATTTGGAAAGCTATGTGTGATATTTTAGTGTTCTTATTAACATTTTTTTTCATTAGTATTGCGATGACTAAGCAGATACCAGATGTCTTACCAAATGAGATTTAATATTACTTTAACTATAGTGGAATTAAACTTTTGAGTCTTAAAATGAAGTTATGATAAAGAGTAATGTCACATTGACTTAAGAAAATTACATTTCTTCAATTTGGTTTCATTTGAGGAAGATCCTTCGGGGAAGCTTTTTTTTTGTATCAATACAATGAATGGAAAAAGTATAGAGTAGAGAAAATGATTATCTTTTATTTATTTATTTTTAGAAGGTATGATCGAATATCATGAGAATTAATTTGGTGTGCATAAAGTAAAAATGACAAAGGTATGGAGATTGTTGAAGATATATATGATGGAGCATTATCTAATATTATAATTTTTTATGGAGTGACAAAAGACTTCTTAATTATAGTAATATTACATTAATGATCAATTATGAGGTGCCATGCTTTTCACATATGATTAGTTTAGTTGGTGACAGGTTCATCAAATAAGTAAAGTTAGAATCATGTTGAAAAGTTTTAGAAGATAAAATGCTAAGCATTAGTGAAACAAAGATTGAGTATATAAAATGCAATTTTAGCTGGTGTGATATTTACGATTACAATCAATAGTACTAGAAGATAAAGTGAGATATAAATGTGACATGTTTAAGTATTTTGGATCTATTTGATAGAACAACAATGATTTAAATGAAGATAAAGCTTTCAGCATTGAGACTAATGGTTAATGGAGAAATGTGTTAGGAGTTTTATGTAATAAGAGAATATTATTGATATTTAAAAAAGGAATCTTATAAAGTTGTAATTAGATCATATGTATTATATGGATTTAAATTTTGAATGGTAAATGTTTTGGTGACATCCAAGTGGAGTATGGTGAAAATAAGAATGTTAACGTAAATACATGTCAAAAATAACAACAACAACAACAACAACAACATCAAGCCTTTATCCCACTACGTGGGGTCGGCTACATGAATCCTTTTTCTCCATTGTGTCCTATTAAAAGCCAAATTCTCGTTTAAATCTAATAAAGAAAGGTCATTCCTAATATTTTCTAACCAAGTCTTTTTAGGTCTACCCCTACCTTTCTTAACACAAGTCAAATCTAATACCTCTACTCTCTTAACTGGGTCGTCGGAAGGCCGCCTTTTTATGTGACCAAACCATCTAAGGCGACTCTCTCTAATCTTATCTTCTACTGGAGCTACTCCAACCTTTTCACGTATATGCTCATTTCGTATCCTATCTCTAAGGGTAAAGCCACTCATCCATCTAAGCATCCTCATCTCTGCCACACTTAACTTAGTATTATGCTTCTCTTTTAATGGCCAACATTCGGCACCATAAAGCATTGCAGGCCTCACTACCATCTTATAGAATTTTCCCTTAAGTTTGAGGGGTACATTTCTATCACATAACAAGCCCGATGCATTCCGCCACTTCAACCATCCAACTTGAATTCTGCTGATAATATCCCCATCTATTTCACCATCACTCTGAACAATAGATCCAAGATACCTAAAACGTGTACTATTAACACTGCCGTTGCCAGGTCCCAAGTCCTGGATGAGAAAAGTGGAGGGTTGCGTTAGGTAGTCGACAGCCAGCGTAAAACTTGTCGAACAAAAATGACATGAATCCTTTAAGAAATACATGTCAAAAATAGGAAGGATAAATTGAAGAAATTGTTAAATCACACAAATGTTGTTGAGATAGTTGCTACTTAGTTCTTGCCTTAAGTTGCCTGTTTGATATTCTTGCAACTTGTATGTTTTTTATGATTCTAAGTATTATTGCTTTGATTATTATTTCTCCTAACAGATTTTGGAAGAATTGTTTTGCTCTTGTGTGTACTAATATTTTAGGAAAATCATACTCTGGGTTGTTGAAGACTTCAAATCAAGATCAATTTAGAGTTTACTGTAATTGAAGTATGATTTTCCATTTTATTGAGTATGAGAGAGTGTGATTGTAATTGAGTAACTGAGCACACACATACCGGGGGAGAGTTTAAAATTCACATTTTTTAAACTGATCGTACTGTACAATATTAGTTTGTACGGGATGATATGGTCAGTTATTTTTTTCGAAGAGCAGTCGAACGAACATAAATGAAAATTTTTCTAAGTATGGATCGTACTGTACGAACCTAGTTCATACATGCCTTCTAGAGTACAAAATGGACAAGTCCTTGTTCGCTCAAAATTAAAATTTTCTTAAATATGAATCGTACTGTATGAACCTAGTTCGTACATGCCTTCAAGAGTACAAAATGGACGGGTCTTTTCTCACTTAAAATTATTTTTTCTAAGTTTAGATCGTACGGGATGATCACAGTTCGTACATGCTTTCACGAGTACGATATGGACGGTTCCGTTCTCGCTTAAAAATATTTTTTCTAAGTATGGATCGTATGGGACGATCCCAGTTCATACATGTCTTACAGAGTACAAAATTGTGAGGTCTCTTTTCGTCCCGACGTTTCGTTCAAATGAATTTGAAAATTTTTATAGCTGATCGTACCGGATGATGACGTCATCGTACATACGCAATATAGAGTATGAAATATTGGGGCTACTTTTTGTACCGATGAACTTGAAAAAATTTTCTTACTGTTTGTCTTGGACGAACATGGTTCGCATCGGACGATGATCGGGTATGAAATGATTTCGTACCGATTCACAACAGGTTCGTACGCAACAGTGTTTGAACTGTTCGTACGTACGAAATACGATCGTACGTACGATCGTGTACGCTCAAAATTGAAAACTTCAATTTTCTGGACGGTTTTTCGTGTCTTTTGTATAAAAGGTCCACTAAAAAGTAACATAAAAAGTCTTGTCTTCGTGATTTTTTAAGGGCAATTGAAGAAGAAAGTGTTTGAGAGAGATTTCTTACAAGTGGAGTGTGAAGGGTTCCTAAGGTTACTCAAAAGTAAGGGTATCTTTGTAATTGTGGTTATCACTCTTCCTCTTGTCTTTCTAGATTGCTCGTGAGAAGATCTTTGGAGAAGATCCAGTACTCCGCCGACACTTGGAGAGTGTGAAAGGACGAAGGTACTCTACCAACACTTGGAAGGTGTGAAAGGACGAATGTTCTCTGCCTACACTTGGAGGGTATGAAAGGACGAATGTTCTCTGCCTACAAATATAGCTTATAGCCGCCTTTTAGTCAAGAACTTCATGCGAGTCTTGAAGTTCCTGATTGAGAGTGAGTACCCTTGGTGAGTTCTTATGGCGAAGTCTTGGGGGTTATCAAGCACACTAGACAGGTGACAAAGTTTCTTGGGTGAGTAGCTTTGACTAATTCAGTAGTTTAGTATTAGGGATTGAGTGATATCTAATTCTCAAGTGGGTTGAGATGACTCAGTTTTTTAGCAAATCACGGCTTTAGGCGACTTTAAAGCTTGTTGAGTTCCGAGCTTTAGGTGATTCAACAAGCTGATTCTGACTTGTTTAACTTGATATAAGCACTCACTTTGATTTGATTAACCTAACTTTAATCGAATGCAAGTGTATATATAGATAAATTAGAGTTGAAGGCTTGTGAAGGGAAAGAGTAACCCCAGGTAACATTAATAGAAATTGCTCAAAAAGATTTAGGTAAAATAGGGTTTAACACCTCATGGAATAATAAAAAAATTTGAATGCATGTAACATAACCTAAATGTTTGGGATATGGCTAATTATGATGCTGAGTAATTTGTATTAGTTTTTTTTTTTTTTTAATTTCATAGAATAATTTATGTAAATACAGGTGTAATCTGAACTAAAATCTCTAACTGAACACCGAAACTATCAAAATTGACACTTATATCTTAGGAACAAAATCGAAACCTAAACAAAGTTTGAACTCCTTGAGCAAAATATTGCTCACATTTGCTGCCGTAATTCCATTCATGGTACAAATCATTTTGGTGAATGTGGTTGATTAGGCAAGTTTAACATGAGAATTGGCTTGCTGTAATGCTCTAAACTTTTTATGCAATTAATAGAGATGGAAGGGATGAAGGAAGGCACATCCAACAAAGTTGACATTATTCCTCTTCAAAAAGAATGGGATGAGGTTTCCTGCCCAATCTGCATGGACCATCCTCATAATGCTGTCCTCCTATTCTGCAGCTCACATGAGAATGGCTGCAGATCGTACATTTGTGATACCAGTTATAGGCACTCAAACTGCCTTGACCAGTTTAAAAAATCAAGAGTAAATCATGAGGATAGCTCTTCTCTTTCAAGTTCCCTAGTTCAAGAGAACTCAACTGTTGAACAAAATGATAATAGGATTCATGAAACCCTGACATCTTTGTCCTTTTTGACAAGCCCAAGGATGACAAGGAACTCTAATGAAAACCTGAACCATGCAGAAAATAGTAACAGAATAATGGCACAAATATCTCAAACAAGTGAAGAAAATGGCAGCAGCCAGCAAGATAGAATTGCAGCAACTCAGGTAGATGGAACAATCAACCATGATGGACACAATGTAGGGAACATATCAAAGTCTGGCAGCTTGAAGTGCCCCCTTTGTCGAGGAACTGTTTTGGGCTGGATGATCGTTAATGAAGCAAGACAGTACTTGAATCTTAAACCAAGGAGTTGCTCTCGCGAATCATGCTTGTTTACTGGTAACTATATGGAGTTGCGACGGCATGCTAGGAAGGTTCACCCATCTTCAAGACCTGTTGATGTAGATCCATCAAGACAGAAAGCCTGGCGCCGCTTGGAAAACCAGAGGGAGCATGGCGACATCCTCAGTGCCATAGGATCTGCCATGCCAGGTGCAATTGTGCTTGGGGATTATGCTATCGACAATGTTGATCCTCTATCCCGCGAACGCGATTTTGGTGGGGTTGGTGGACCATTGTGGTCCACTTTGTTTTTATTTCATATGATTAGCAGCAGCCAATATGGTACTCTTGATGGGACAAGAAGATCTTCAAGACCTTATGGACACCGTAACCTGTGGGGTGTGAATCTCCTTGGTCTGCAAGATGATTATGATGATGATGACGTTAGTGACTTAAATCTAGATGATGATGTCATGGTTCCAAGGAGGCGCAGGAGGTTCACAAGACCTAGGCGTAATGAGGAGCAACCATGATGAATGATGGTGATTTCTGGTAATTAGTCTCCAACCAGAGTATGTCCTCATTCGTTTTCCAAACAAAAAAAAATTGGCATTGTAAAATCATGCTTTGATTTTCTGTTTTGAGGTATAACTTGATTAAATTTTTTGCCTTCAGCTCTGTGAAGAGCCATGTTGATAGTGTTGATATGTCCGGAAGCTGTTGCAGAGCTCAAGACATTTGGAAATTTGGGACAGAGTAGGCTATGCTCAATACAAAAAATTAAATTTGGTCTGTAGGGTTTTGATTTATTATGCAAGGTACTTTTCATGAGCCATCATACTTGTTATTGTCAAACTGAGATATTTTCATTGTGTTGAACTTCTTTATGTATCTGTAGTCGGTTAAGATTGATCCACAGGATGGGCCATGCCTGTGCTGCCTTCATAACCAAGATGTACATACCTACTATTTAAATTGCATCACTAGTAGATATTCGTCTGTTGCATTGGTTGCAATAACATTTCAGAAATTTTCAGGTGTCTTTGAACCTGGAATAATCTCTGGTGATGGAGAAGTCCTCTTTCATGAGTCAGTTCAAACCGTTTTCCTTCCCTTAATTACAATTCTATCATACATGAATCCTCTTTCAACTTGAGATAATTGTGGTAGTCTAGTAGGTTTCCCCTTTTTCCATGTCCATTTGCTAACGTGATCTACTATTTTAGAATGCAGTCTGGCACAGTTGGCACCTCAACGGTCTTCTTAGGTTTAATCGATCTTCTAAGCATTGCTACTCTTCTGCTGTTGGTCAGAGTGAATCCGGCAAGTAATTCCTTCTCAACTACTTCTAACTGAGTGTTCCAGTCAAATTCTGCCAGTCCCTTTTACCAGTCTTGCTTGTTTGGCAAGTCCCAAGTCTAGTCAATTGAATTCACCTATACCCGGCCAGTCCAAATCTGCTTGGTCTGCTAGAGAAGGCCACCCAGTCCATGCTTGGCCTGTCCTGCCTGATCGACTAGTCAGCTCGAGGGAAAACTAAGCTCTCGAAGGTCCTTGTCTTATTACTCATTGTGTATCACTTCCCTAATATTTTTTCCACCTATGTGGGAGAAATTATTCTGTGCGGGGACTGGATGCAGAACTTCGTCCGGAGACCAACCAGAATGCACCACATCAGCCGTACCGAGCCGCGTTACCAATCACAGGAATGACGTGATGCATTCTGATTGGTCTACGGACGACAGAATAATTAATCCATGAACACTGTCATCATTGCTAGCTTCACTTTTCCTCATAACCTACTAGACTACCACAATTATCTCATATACTTCCTCTTTATCTTTGACACTAGTTCTTCGAACTGCTATCACCATTTCCATCTACACTCCCAGTCCCCTTCCTATCAGTATCCTCTGCTCTACCTCCATGGTGACCTGCTGTCTTGGTCATTTGGCATGCCAAATATCCAGTGCATTTGACGATCGAAATAAATGGTGCAATTTTTCCTAACTGTCATGCTCATCTATCCTTCATTGTTAGACAACTAAGGGCTGCCAAATGTGTTTTATGTTTATTCTGATTAAACCTTAGGATAGCAGCAAATTGAGGCTTTGTTTGAGACGGTTTTCTTACTGCTTTGTTTGTTTGAGATAGTTTTATTGTTTTTTTTTTTCAGATAACAATCATAATTTTATTTTGTTATTATTATTTTTTTGATTTTTTTTCATTATTTTTAAAAATTTTTGTAATAAAAAGTTATTATTACAAACTAAAATAGCTAAGTTATTTTTGATACATTAACTTCATGAACAGTTTTATAAAATATTATAGGCGTCCCAAATAAACTATAAATACCACAAGTGCTGGACAAATTGGAAGTTGTTTGATTAGATATTTATATAATAATACTAATTATAATGTAATTATTTAGCATTAGAAAGTAAATTTTAATTATTCATTTATCATATGACAAAATTACATTCTATTGTGTTATTTTATCAATGGTCGTCGATTTTGGTCATTTGTCGTGCATTTCTTAACGTGTCAGCGGAATTTTTTTTTATTCAAACAGTCTAAAATGTGATCTAAGAGAGTAATATATAATGATTAAAAATAATATCAGATAGGCTTAAAAATTGGTAAAGTTACTTTAAGATTACTGATATATATATTTTTTAAGTTGTATTAATCTATCATAAAAAAAATCAACTTTGTAGGCGCTAATATAGATGCATATTTGAATAGAACTTTCATAATTAAATTTAGTCTAATTGTTTGTCTAGATGGACAAATTATTGCATCCGGTCACCAGACGTGGAGATAGGTCCGGATATTAATAAAATATTATTTTAAATTAAGCGTGTCAAAAGCGCAGGTAAAGCGCAGTCAAAAGTACATGTAAAGCGCAAGTCAAAAGCGCAGGTGATGTGGCAAATTTTTATTGGATGTCCGAACCTATTCTCCACGTCTGGTGACCGGATGCAATAATTTGCCATCTTGATGAGGTGAAACTCGTGACACTGAAAGCAATCCAAGCTAAGCCTAAATGAGCCTAGATTAAGAACTTTAAATATTTGATATTAATTGGTTGATTAACGGTCTTTAAATATTGCATGCTTTTAATCATACAAAGTGTTTTGATGAAACGAATCCAATAATGAGTCTAGATCACTTAAGTTTGACATTATTAAACCACTTAAATGGTGAAGGATTATTATATAATCAAGGAATCAATGCAGCATGTCAAATAGAATATTAGAATATTTCATATTTTAACTATGTTTAGAGGGTATTTCACTCTAAAAATATAAATGTAGTCTCACACTCTTTACATGAAAGGGTGCATGGGGTTTGAATCCTGGCTTGAGATTAAAGAGAATTAAGAGGCTTGAAGAATCTTGGATTACCACTCGAGTACGACCAACTAATCGCCATCATTAGACCATAAGCCTGATTAGCGCCCAACCACTAACATCGAATAGCCGCATGACTGCTATCTTTGGACCACTGTCCAATCGACATCGTCGAACCACCACCAAATTGTTGTCACTGGATCATGTTCAGATTATCGTCATTTGATTACAATCTTCTAACTATTATCTTTTGATTACAACCCTCCAACCATTGTTGCTTGACATTCGTCACCCGACTATGATCTTTTGACATTTCTCACCCAGCTATGATCCTTCATGTAAAACCCCCTCCAAAGCTGATTTTTTTTAGTGCAGTTAGTCCGTACGAATTGGGTTTAGTACGGGACGAACTGAAGAAAATTGTGAAGAATCTGTCAATTTCGTCTGTACGAACCTGGAAGGGTCGGGACGATCCTTCTGGACGAAATTTGTCCAGAGAGCAAGTCGTCCGAACGCTATTTAATTTCGTCTGGATGAAATTCTGCCCGAGGGCAAATCATCCCGGGACAAATTTTGGATCGTCCGGGATGATTAGTGTTAATAAATATCTGATAGAGATATTTTGGATTCATTTGAAGAGAGAGAAAGAGAATTCAGGAGAGACAGAAAGAGAAGGAAAGAAAGGAAAAGCTTAGTTTCGGAGGCCGCGGAGCAATTTTCGTCCGTCGTCGTTGTTAGAAGATTTGTTCGTCTTGCGGTAAGGACTCCGAATCCTATTTCTGTTTTCGAAAATTTCGAGTTTTGGTATTTCTGTGCTCAGATTTGTGTTTCCGTTACCGAAAAACGCGCATAATTTTGTATTGACGAAAGTTTTACCGCACAACTTTTGATATGTTCCTGAGATGCTTATTCTGCACGATTTGAGTATTTTCTGTAAAGTTTCTACCATTTATTTTGAGTTCTGTGCGATTTTTATCGAATAGAAAATTATCTGGTTGTTGAAAAATAGTGCTTCAGTACAAGTAAAGCTTTGTAATGTTGTTTTCTTCGATTTCTGGTAATTTGGTAAATTTCTGAATCTGTGATTTCTGTGTACATTCCGTGTACTGCCGTTATGCCGCCGATTTCTCGTACGACTTCTGATTTTCTGAATTGATGATTTGAATGATTGAATATGCATACGAATGTGGATATATGATTGAATTATTATTATTGTTACTGAAAGACAAGTAAAGCCTGGTTGAACCGTTAGTTGGAGATGATACCTGTACGGGATGGTGGGCCGACGGGCTTTCCTTTAAAAAGGGTTTGGCGATATCCTCTACTGATAACGTGATTACCGAAGGGAGTTATAAGGAGATTACTGCACCGACGGGCAAGAGTGACGACTCTTTTCACTGAGCCAACAGATTACTAACATTGATACTAACATTGAAAAACGCCTTAATAGCCAGTGATTGTACTTGTTAAGTAAGACTATTGTATTGTATTGTATGCGTACAGAACAGTTCTTATGATTTCTTGATGGATTTACTGTTTTATTGATATCGATTGATTCATTGATATAGAATTGATTTATCGATATTGAATGGATTTAACGGATTTACGGGGTTTACTGTTACTATACGATTTTATTGATATTGCATACGGTATATGTCACTGAACATTGATACTGATACTGATATGGATATGGATATTGTATTGATTCATGGATACAGATACCGATACCGATACTGATACCACTGATACATTGATTCATTGTACTGATCTTATAGCACGTGATACACTGAACAAGATACATGTGATATACCGAACAAGATACATGTGATACACCGAGCAAGTGATTATTGATTTGTTGATTTTTATATGATTTTATTTCATTGATTGATTTCAATTGTATTTGATGATTTTATTGATTTGATTTCATCTGTTATTACGATGTATTTATTTGATCGTTTTATGTGATTCTATACCGATTGATATTATTGACTGGAATTACTTGATTTACTGATATGATTGATTCGATTTCACTGTTATAGCATAATCGTTCATGTCGTCACTATGGATATTGATACATACGCTGCTGTTACTGATTGAGATACTAAACAAGTGATATGTGATTTACTGAATACGTTATATCGATTATTGGATTGCATATGATTTGTTGAGTGAGTGATATTGAAGACTTTACTATACTGATAGACTGATGTGATAGATAAGACGACTACTGTAGAGATTTAATGCACGTACTGATTTATTGAGCTTTATGAGGTTTCCTACTGTTCACGGATTCTCTTACTGATGATTTTGGATTCTATTTCTATTTATGTACTGATTTCTGTATCTGCATTGATTCACTGATCATGTGCAACTGACTGCTATGATTAGATTGATTGACATGCATATTACTTTCGTGCCGTGCTTTGATTTCAGTTGTAGGCTTTAGTGACCTGCTGGGCTATTTAAGCTCATTATATGTGGTTAACAATTTCAGGTCCGAGCAAGGGAGCAGGAATGGAGATTGATCAAGACTGTCGACGAATCCTTTCACTATGGATGCCTGGGGTGTCACACTTCAACTATCACTTTACTAGGGTCATTCGACCACCTTCGCCTAATTATTTTCCTTTGATAATTGTCATCTACTATGATCCTCTTATCACAATCGCTTAACTATGTTCTTATAATCATTGTTGCTCGTCCATAATCCTTCCAACCACTATTGCTCAATTACAGTCCTCTGACATTCATTTCCTAACTACAGTCCCTCGAACTCATTCATCTGACTATGATCCTACAACCAACTCATTGATTATGGCCCTTCCAACTATTGTTTCCTAACTATGGTTCTCCAACAAATATCAGCCAACTATAAGCCTTCTACCACTGTCAGGCAACTATGATTCTCCATTTCTCCTACTACAGTCACCAACTATAATCCTTGGACCACCGTACCCGAGTACAATCTTCGAACCATTATTGCCTAATTTAAGGTTCTTCCGACTACAACCGCTTGCAACATTTTCTTCAACTTCATCACTTGACTATGGTCCTTTGACCATCATCGTCTGATTACAGTCCTTTAATCATCATCTCTCGACTACAGTCTTTTGATCATTGCGCTTGACTACAGTCCTCTGACCCTTATCGTCTGACTACAGTCCTTCGACCACATCAACTGAATTGATTATAATCTTTCGATCATCACCCCTAAGAAAGGATAGTATTTGTAGCCGATGACAAATATTAATGAAATCATTTACGTATTAACGTATTTTCAATATCTAATACCATGTTGAAGTCAACGAGTTAATTAATAAAACCCACTTACATCCCAACTTGGACTAATTAACTCAGCCTCACCAGGTGCCTTAAAAATACCTCCCCTGGTCAAGGACATATCTGCTGCATGTGCTTAACCCCTCTACTTGTTTACACGTAACCCCCAGCCATTAATTCCCTGTCCTGTTATTGTAAAAGAAAATATTAGATAAGCCCTTTTATATTCATTACGATCACTATCTTATTATCTCTTTGGAAGTCTCAAAGACAATAGCTGCTATTCATTCGTATTTTATTACATGTTAGTCTATTTTGAAAATAAATATAAAAATATATATATCATTTCTATGTAATATTTTTCCTACCGCATAAATAGTTATTCCTCTGTTCAATTAATTCTTTTAAAACTAAAAAAAGATTAATTGCAACTCTATTTTTTAGTACAAAATTTTTGGAAGTCTCAGAGACAATAGCTGTTTTGTAAAATAATTTTTTAATATAAAATTAAAATTTTTATATTAAAAATTTGCTTTAAAAATAATAAAAAAATTTGTCACAAATATTTGAATATCTTTATTACTGTGTTTTTTTTTTCCATCATAATCATAATTTTTATTTAGCCATCATTTTTTCATTGGTTCTAAAAGATTTTGTACTAAAAAATTATTATTTGAACAGTTTTAAAAAGTTATTTTAAAACCATTTCAAAGAAGCCTAAAAAAATTAGATATCATCAAAATCCATCCCCTCACAATCAGAAAACCAAAAATTTCTTCATAAACAAGTATTGTATATAAGAAACAAGATCGATCATATTTTATAATCCCACTAAAAAGAAATCATTATCAAATGAATCTGGGAAAATATTTAAAAATAGGGATAAAACTCAATTATTTATGAAGCAATGATCATGAATCTCACAACTAATTTTCATTCTATTTTGTTCTTTTGATTCAATTCCTTTCAAACAAAATAATATAAATCAAGCTTCATTGATAAAGAAGAAAGGCCTTCCTTATCCTACTATGATAATTTCAACTTATACTAAATTCCAAAACCCTAATGAAGCATCAGGTAGACAGAATTATCACATTGAGTTAAACAAAAAGACCTATCAATATTTATCCCCTAATAATGGAAGTTTTATTATATCCAGTGAACGTATGCAGAGGAATGTTCGTTTTAGGCAAAAAAGTGTCTGTACCGAATTTTTCGCGCCTGTACCGAGTTTTTTCAAAAAAAACTCGATACAAGCACTTTTTTGCCTAAAACCGAACCTTCCTCTGCGTACGTTCACTGGATAAAATAAAAGTTCCTAATAATGAGGTTGTAAGCAATTTAAAGACTGTTAAGGCATACAAGTAGCATTAAATGCCTTATTATATATATATATATACAAAAATCATTAGAATATATTTAAAATTTTTATTCGTAAATTTAAAAAAAATTTATGACCCTCTTATTATATTTTGGATACATAAATTTTCGCAATTATTAAAAAAAAAACAATAAAAATCCTCTGAGAAATTCTTAGGATAGGATACCGGATGGAGAAAATTGTCTGATTTTTATTTTGTCTATAATAAAAGTGTAGTCACTTTAGCAGTTGCGTTTTGACTATGCTTTTACAGAGAAAACGAGACTTTTCTCTCCGTCCAATATCCGCACTTAATAATTTGCCCATTTGAAAATCTGTAGATCCAAAAATATATAACAAATCTATTCCAACTACAACTATGGAGAGCAGCGTTCAACTGTTCATATTACAAGTAGTATATAAAGCACACTAATGGAAGAAACATATTAAAAAAAAATTAAGATTCATTTGGGACAATTTTTCATTACTTTTAAAATTATTTTAAAAACAGTAAAAAAAAAATTTCCCAAACAAAGCTGCAGACTTCAAAGTTCATCAACCTCTCTTCCACCGCCAACTCCGTCGTCCCCAAATCCCCCACAACGTCCTGCGACATCATGAAACGCATCCAATCCAAAATCCTCCGCTTTCGGCAGCCGCATCACATATTCTTCAAGATCATCCAACCCCGCACCGCCATCAAATAGCGCCGTCTCCTCCTCCTTCCCCGACTCTTCTCCGATGCTCACCGTTGCGAGGCCGACGTGGGGGAGATTGAGGCAGGCGCAGTCACCGTAGAGGGATCGAGCGGCGTGGTCGTAGGCGCGGGCGGCGTCGAGGGAGGAGTTGAAAGTGCCGAGCCAGAGGCGAGCTCCGTGGTTAGGCATGCGGATCTCGGCCACCCACTTACCCCACGTACGCTGCCGCACACCGCGGTAGGAGCAGAAGGGATTCTCAGGTCCACCTTTGCCTTTCATACAGCCCTTGCGTGATCGCCGAAGGGGGCAGCATTTCTTTTTCTTTTCTTTGTTTGTTACTGTGGGCATGATTGTGGGGAGTAGATTGGTATGAGCGGTAGGCGTTTGTGTTTATGTGTGAGAGGAGAAAAGGGCTGTTTGGAAGACGGGGGGAGTACACATGGGAAGAGGATGGGGGTCCACGTGTCACGGAGAGGTGGGAGAGTGACACGTTGACGGTGTGGGGGCGAGGTTCTGAATTTTTTACTGCTATGTGGCGGCGCAGGAACGAGCGCCTCATTAGAATTTTTTTTTTTCCTTTTGGGGAAGATTGAGGGCTTAGACCGATTTACATTGACCATAAAAAATAACCACGTGAGATTAATAAGTCAAAATATAACTAAAAAAAGATACAAAGAAGAAGCAGATCTCAGTTGCAGTTAAAAAATTATGCCATGGTGATAATAACTCGACAGAAATTTTAAAAGCTATTCAGAATATCAAAAAGATCACCCATCCACGATGAAATGCAATTAGTGATGCACCATTGGTGATTTGGTGGCCGTTAGGCCCGTTACGGGTGCAACAGTTGGCCTCGACTTAGTAATAGACTCAACGAGACGAGTTTTTTGAGCTCTCGAATTGAGCTTGAACATGATTTCGAGCTCGACGGCTTATCGAGCTCGAGTCCGAACAACCCTCAGCTTGACTCGCGAATACGTCGAGCAGCTTGCGGAACTGTGTGCGGGAAAATGAAATTGGAGCTCTAACGGGCAGAAAAAAAACTCGGAGTCCGAGCAGATCTTGGGACAGAGCGTACTGCGGAACACGTGATGCGACCTCGAGACGGAGCGAGATGCGACCTCGGGAACTCGAGCGGACCTCAGGACGGAACTAACGAACACGATCAAACCTCGGAGAGGCAAGATGCGACATCGGGACTGAACTGCCGAACGCGGCATAAAGACCTTGAGCAGACCTCGGGATGGAACTGGCAAACACGACCGGACCTAGGGACAAAGACTCGCGAGCTGCTTGACTTGAGACCAGTCGAGCTCAACTTTAACGCGAGCTGCTTTTGAGCTTGACTCGAGTTCAAGCTCGATATTTGACAATTGAGCTAGACTTAAACGCCCCATAGCTCGCGCTAGATTCAGCTCATTTGCACCCCTAGTGGTTGTGGTGTAAAGCACATAATCAAACCAAAAAAGAGGTGGGAGCAATCATTCATCATTGTCCATAAATTCAGTCGGTGCCCAAAATTTCACTGAACAAGATGGTTAATTTCTTAAAATTTTCTTCCATTTCCAATTTTTTTATTCCACTTGTATATTTCTTTATTCCACATTTCACAGTGTAGTTGTCAACTACATAAATATTTTTTTCTTGTCCAAATAAGGGTGGTCAAATTCTAAGTTAAATCTAATAAAAAGTTATTTTCTATACTTCTTAACTAAGTCTTTTTTAGATTTACCTCTACCTTTCTTAACATAGACCAGATCTAATAAATCTAGTGATTGGAAGGCTGATGTTTTATGTCACTAAAGTCACTAAATTATCTAAAGTGACTCTCTATACTCTTTTACCACTGGAGCTACTCCATCCTTTTTATGTATATTCACGTTTCACATTCTATTCTTAAGTGTAAAGCTACTCATCCACCTGAGCATTCTCATCCATGTAACACTTTATTTTATTCTTCTCTTTAATGGTCAATATTTAGCGCCTAAAGCATTGCAAGTATCACAAAAATCTTATAAGATTTTTTCCTTAAGTTTGAGAGATACTACACAATAGCCCAAACATTCCTCCACTTTAACCATCTACCTTGAATTTTATCAAAAGTATCTCCATTCATTTCACCATTGCTGTGAACAACTCGAGATGTCTAAATCACCCAATGTCATAATCTCACAAACAGATCTATTATTAATTTACTATTAAAGTTACAATCAAATTATTCAGTTTTAGATATACTCAAACGGAAACCTTTAGACTCTATGGTTGACCTCCATAATTCAAATTTTTCATCGAACTCCATCTCTAGTATTATCAACAACAATAATATCATCAGCAACACGCTTTTGCTCTAATAAATTTGCAAAATTTTGAGGCCATTTGACCTTGAGAGTTGAGATATTATTAATTATTTCTAAGAGTGCTTTATCTAGGCACATTTGGACTTAAATATGTGTAGGTAATACCATTGGGGTTGTCTTGTCAAACTACCATCTTAATCATAATTTTGTTAAACATAACATTCAAATTATATATCAATCCTAGAAATTTTTTTTGCTCTCTCCTTAATTTATTGGTTGGGACATTTGACTATCAACTAATAGATTTTTAATTTGAGTCTTATACATATAACGTCTGAGTGAATTTATTTTAATTGGTCTAAATATCTCAAAAAGCTTTAGAATTTTTTGTTTCAAATACTTAGTGCTTCGAGATATGAATGGTTGTCAATCTCCCATTGGCTCTCAAATTGCAACTGCAATTAAACTGGCGTAAATGCAAAAGCCCGCATAGGCTGCCCTTCAGGAATTTTTATTAGGTCCGAACACCTGACGTAGCTCTACATCCGGATGCCAATAAAATGTCCCAACGTGCTCTTACTCTTTACCGCGCGGCCCGACGACCCGAGCCGGGACGGAAACCCGGTATTGCTATGTTCGTGTATTGCTAGGTATTGCTCGGTATTGTTAGGTATTGCTTGACAATAATGAGAAATACCGCTCTGTCAAAACCAATACCAAGCAATACGGAGTAATACCTAGCAATACCGAGCAATACCTAGCAAAACCGGTGTATTGCTCGGTATTGCTAGGTATTGGTCTTAACATAATAGTATTTCTCGTTACCAAGCAATACCGAGCAAAACCTAGCAATACCCTGGTCTGTACAAATCAGCTAATACATAACAATATTGGGTTCCAATCCGGATCGGATCATCGGGCATCGCAGAAAAAAGTAAGAGCACGTAACCATATTTTATTCCCGATGTAGACCCACGATTAGGTGTGTCCGGACCTAATAAAAATTCGCCCTTCAGCCGTTCCTTAGTTCCGACTATTGTGCCTGATCAATAGGAAAAATAAATAAATAAATATTGTGAACCTTTTCCCTCGCTCCTTCCGCCTTCCATGGCCGTTTAACCAATCTTTCAACCGCGATTTTAATTCGTTTGATGCCCCAGATCCCAAAATGTTGATAGAAACCCGGTAAAACTCTGCAAATCCCATGGATTCTGATTCGCTTCTCCTTATATTGCCTTCACTCGTAGCTGTACGCATGAACGTGTCCTCAGAGAGGAACAGGGAACGAACTCGTTGAGAAAATTCTCGAATGTCAAGAATCGGATGAATCAAAATTTTCCAAAAATTTCGTAATGCGTTCGTTCAATTCCCCTATCACTGCAATCGACGCTGCAAAGTATTTTCACAGCCCCGTGCACAAAGCCGTGCTCACTCGCGATCATGCTGCCCTAAAGCAAATCCTTGCCGCTATTCCCCGCATCTCCCCGCCTTCTCAAAGCCTAACCGAGGCCGAATCCATCGCCGAGGAAGACAAGGCCAACGCCATTTCAGCTGTCATTGATCGCCGCGATGTCTACGAGCGTGAAACCCCTCTCCACCTCGCCATCAAACTCGGCGATGCCACCGCCGTTGAGATGCTCATGGCCGCCGGAGCGGATTCAAGCCTCCAAAACATGCAGGGATGGAGCCCTCTTCAAGAAGCCATCTGTGCTCGAGAGGAACAAATCGCAAAAATCATTGTTCAGCATTACCAGGCCTTAGCCTGGGTCAAGTGGTGTCACCGAATGCCACGCATTGTGGCTGCCATGAATCGGATGAGAGATTTCTATATGGAGATCAATTTCCATTTCGAAAGCTCCGTGATCCCTTTCATATCAAGAATTGCCCCATCTGATACCTACAAGATATGGAAGCGGGGATCGAATCTGAGAGCAGATATGACGCTTTCCGGCTTCGATGGTTTGAAGATTAAGCGAGCCGAGCAGAGCGTTTTGTTTTTGGGAGCAGGTTCGGTTGATGGGAAGGTAAAGCCTGCTAGGTTGTACGTAATATCGCATAAGGATAAGGAGGTTCTTGATGCTTTGGATGGAGCAGGGGACTTGGTTTCTGATGCTGACTTACAACAGGAGGTTGCAGCTCTGTTTAGAACCAATGTTCTTCGACCAGGGCTTGATGTTACCCGTACGGTGCTAGTTCCACAGATGAATTGGAGAAAGCAGCAAAGGTTGGAGATGGTTGGGCCATGGAAAGCTAAGGTCTACAACATGCATCATGTAGTTGTTAGTATAAGGTCACGGCGGGTTCCTGGTGCCATGACTGATGACGAGCTATTCGGTGTTAAGAATGATGGAGAGGATGTTGGGTTTGGTGATGAGCTTACTGAGGGAGAGAGGAACAAATTGGAGGCAGCTTTAAAGATGGAAACTTCAGATTCTGGCTATTTCACTCAGCAAAATGATCAGGGCCCGGTTGTTGATATGACTCCTACTCGTAATGGGGGATGTAGTGATGTAAATAAAGAGCGGAATGGATGGTTTGGAAATTGGAATAATGGTAAAGCTCCCAAGCATGGCTTGGAGAAGAAGGATTTAGTTTCAAGGCAATCTCTTTGTGGTGAAGAGAAGGTAAATGATCTCCCGGAGGGTTCATCAAAGATGCCATATAAGCAAGAAAAAAATTCTATTGATAGGAGTAGAGATGAGTCCAAAAAAATTGCTGCAAGTTTGGAGAATGGTCATCAACTCAAGGAGAGTGTAAGAGAGAATGAATATAGCAAGGGTTTAAAACCAGTTCTATGGCTTTCTCCTAATTTTCCATTGCAAACAGAGGAGCTTCTCCCTTTGCTGGATGTTCTTGCAAACAAGGTTAAGGCTGTACGTCGTTTGAGGGAACTGCTTACCACTAAGCTTCCAAGTGGCACGTTTCCTGTGAAGGTATGCAGAAGAATTATTTGTTGTCATGTTTAAGTTTTCATAGTTAACGATTTTGCAATACGTTAATTTGCTCTTTTTTTTTTTTTGCATTTATATTTATTAATAATTGTATTTGTTATGCTGTTATGGATCCTTTATTAATACTCCATTTCCCTGGAATTTGATATTATGCTTTCTTTGGTTCCATTAATTTGATGTTTCGTCATTGAGCTTCCCATTTTCATGTCTTTCTACTTACCCCAAACCCACAAGTATTACTGGAATGAGTTTCTGAGCTTATTGACGTAGAATCCCGAGGATGTAGTTGAAGACGAAAGAGCTAGCAAGGGAAAAAAGAGAAATTGTGTATAAGTAAAGGTGAAGCAAAAGCCAATACAAGTTCTGCCATATAGTTATGCCTAATATGCCTGTACCATGAAAGTTTACTGCAGGAGAATTAACGAAAGTAATCCTAGATTAAAGCAATATTAACTAGATGTAATAATAAAGTGAAATAGAAACAAAAAATATTTAAATGTATTGTCTCTAGTAGACTGCATTAATTCCCTCCTTGGGAAGAACTTGCCCCGAGTTCAATCAGCTGTAGGTTACCATCGTCTGGCGATGTTAAGTGAAAATATCTGCTACGTTAAAACAGGTGAGATTTTTAATCAGGAGGTAAAGAAACTGCATAAGTATAGTCATTGAGTGATATAGGCAAAGCTAGTTTTATTTTCTTTATGATAAAGTTGTTTACTTGCTCTTTGATGGCTAAATAGATATTTAATTTTTGTTGCTGATTTTTCTTTATTGGGCTAGCCCATTTCTATCTTGTTCGATGGTTGCTTGGTGTTCTCCAAACAGGTTTCGGATTCCCTGCAGCCATTGGTTTTCCAATTGGTTTCTGTTTTCCTACAGCCTTTGGTTTTCCCATGCAATAAATGGAATTTCCGCTTTATGATTCCCATGCAGATTTCAGTTTTCCATACAGAATTTTTATTTTTTTGGGGTAATTTTGGGGCAATGCCGGTATATTAAAAAGCAACGGTTACAAAAGGAGGTAAGAAAAGGAAAGTATACCTATACCCAAACCCAAAACAAGAGAAGGAGAAACTGAACAAAAAGATACCAAAAAACCCAATAGGCCACAACAAGGGGACAATCCAGCCACAATCCGGACTCAAAATAATCAGGAACCAACACACATGGGCATGAGTACAAGATTACACGAGGTGGTTAGAAAATGAAGCCCATATAAAAACTACCCAAATAATCACTCCTGGTTGCCAAAGAAGCAAAACCGAAAATTCCAGCGGTTGCAACAAAAGATTTGGGCAATGGCGAATTCGGTTTCACGAGTAAACGTCGTTTGGGCCATGTCATGTGCCAATTTCCTCAATTTGCACGCATTGGCTTGGGGGATCCCTGCCGATCTCGTCGCGCAACTTTAATTGAACAAATTTATTTCACTTTTGGGTATTGATAACGTTTCGATCGCAACGACGAAGTCTGTTTTGTAATCAGACATCGTTTGAGTTACGTCGCGCATCAATTTCGGGTGTTGGTCTTTCTTTTTGACCGATCTCGTCCGATTTGACTGCGAGGAGTTTCCCTCTTAGGCGAATTTTTACGTCATGATTGCAACGACATAGTCCATTTGACAATTGGAGGTTGTTCTCTTCAAGTGACGCATTGCACCGATGCTTGCGTGACTTAAATCTCGGTTTTTACACCTTCTCACGTATTTTGATGTGTAGGGGTCAGCAATAGTTCCTTGCTGATGAAAAATTGCATTAAACATTATTTCACTACTTTGATTTCATTTCCTTTCTACATACTAGAGAGCTTTTATGGTCTTGGATGATCTTGCATTGAGTTCAATTTTTCCACCATTTTAGTTGAAACAACATTTTCACAACCATTTTCACACTTTCCTTAAAACATGCACTCTACATAGAATATATTGTGGCATAGCCACTCTGAGTCATTTTTATGGCAACATTAGCAAACTCGTGAGGTGAGATTTGAGCTTGGAGAGTCGAAACAGAAAATGAAGTATTGACACTTTTATTTATAGCAGTCGTAACTCACAAGGCCCACAAAATTGTAACTCGCTAGCCTCTAGAGTGAATAATGAATGCAATACAATTCTAATAATGTAAAAATAAGCATTAGGATTAGGGCACCCAACTCTAATAATATATAAATAAGGATATTTAAGCAATATTACATTTAAGTAAGCCGACTCAAATGTTGAGTTCGGCCTAAATTGAACTCGAGCTTATAAATCTTAAATGCTGAACTCAAGCTCTATCTTGGCAAGAACTTCTCATTGTCTAATAAAAAAGCTGTACAATCATCTCACTTGTGTACACGACTCATCAACCTACCTAGAAGAAGCTTCATTACTGTAGCGAGTAATTCTACATCTTGGGCTCA
This sequence comes from Dendrobium officinale, assembly GCA_019514585.1. Taxonomy (NCBI): domain Eukaryota; kingdom Viridiplantae; phylum Streptophyta; class Magnoliopsida; order Asparagales; family Orchidaceae; genus Dendrobium; species Dendrobium officinale. The sequence continues at coordinate 31,643,056 of CM033696.1, forward strand.
AATCTTTCAATCGAGATTGCTGTCACCTTAATTTCAAGCTCGGTGAATCTTGTGGGAGCCAAGTTTGAGCTTAAGGTTTTGTTTGGGACGGTTTTTTTACTGCTTCTTGAAGCAGCTTTTAAGTACAAAAAATTTTAGTACAAAATTTAAATTTGTATTAAAAAGCTGCTTCAAGAAGCAGTAAAAAAGCAGTCCCAAATGAAGCCTAAGTTCGAGATGAAATAGTTTACTCCAGCTCAATTTAATTGTGACTTGGGCTAGACTAAACTCGATTGCACTCCAATAAGCAATTTATTGTAGTTGATGACTGATGAGCCGCTTATTTTTTTGCCAACATTTGTTTACGCAGAACTAGTTGTCTTTGTTATTATTCTAATTATAGTCTTTGCTTACCATTTGTTTCTCGTATGAGCAACTGGACAAGATAAGCGTCATAGGGATTATAAAGATGTTTTACCAACTTAGATTGATAAAGTGTGGATTGCTTCTATTTAGAATGTTGTAGAAGCAATCATCTACTCATGTTAGGGAAGCAGAGCGAGCATGTTGAGATGTACGAGAAGTGTTGTGGAGTTGATGAAGTACCAATTAAGTACAAAGGTAGGATTAAAGCTTCGTTTGGGACGGCTTTCCTATTGCTTCTTAAAGCAACTTTTCAGTATTACAAAAATTTTAATTTTTATACTGAAAAGTTGCTTTAAGAAATAATAACAATGCCGTCCCAAACAAAGCCTAACATGGCTCTGAAAGAAATAACGTAGGTCAAATCTGAGAATCAGCATTTTATCATACGTGACACCAACTGCAGTTCCAAGCATGAATGAATGGTGAAAAGTACTAAAAACCGTTACCATGAACAAGACTTCTATTGCTACTGTTAATGGCTAATATGTACCGTTTCATTTCTTTCTTGATTCTGTGTCAGCTTAGGCTGAACTCCCAAATGATTTTGTTTGCAGGTTGCTATTCCAGTGATCCCAACAGTTAGGGTGGTGATCAGTTTCACAAAGTTTGAAGAAGAACTACAATCGACAACTTCTGAAGTATTCCGCACACCACTTTCAACCCCTAAGAGGGAATCCCCTGTAATAAATTCTGCTAATTGGGCTCAATGGTTAATTTCTTCCTACTCTACTGATAACTTCCAACCTAAAGCATCACCAGAACATAGCAACTCTTCCATGGATTTGCAGGATCCCTTCATTATTCCTCCTAATTATGAGTGGACAACCTCTGAAGCAAAGAAGAAGAAGAAGAAGAACCAAGAGGCTAATGGGAAACCAAAGAAGCGGCAGGGTTAGTACATATGTTGACTTCTCAACAATTGTTACTTTCATGATTTGTTAATACAACTGAGATTACAGAATTATTAAGTGAAATACATAAGTATTTGGAAGGTGAATGAAGTCTGCATAGTAAAAATCTTGCTTGCGAGTTATGTAATTTGTGATTTTTTTTATAATATGAAAATTGCAATAGCACTTGCAAGCTTTAACTTGCTCTCTATGTTGAACCGATACACCTATTTATGAAGGCGTGCTGTGTCCGATACACGGATACACCTCCGATATGTGTCGGATACGACTTTACCGTATTCAATTAAAATACTATTTAATTTCAAAAAGACATGTGCATCCAATACATGTGTACATTGAAAAATAAAAATAAAAATCTGAAAAAAGACCAGTCGTATTTATTGTCGCGGCTGCGAGCGAGGTTCTCTCATTTCCGAGATGGATTTGAGTCTCTTGATGACATGGGAATATTAAAAATTGCTAATCTTTCTCTTGATGAGCCTGAATTAAAAGCTATGATATTTATTGAAGATGATATAGAAGTTCAAAGACAAACCACTCATGAAGCTAATCATATCATTCATCTATTGAATAGTTGAAACCTCATGTGCTAGGCAATTTATGTTTATGTTTTTGTTGTTGTACTAGATATTTAATGCTTATTTTTATTTTGATATTATAAGCTACAAGGCTACAAATGATGTAACTTTCATTTTTTTTTTTGTAATTTCAAATATTATGCTTTGATTGTTTTCTTAATTTTTTATGTATGATTTATAAATTATAATGTCATGTCCGCACTGTACCGTATCTTATATTTTTAAGAATTGATGTGTCCCGTATTCGTATCGTGTCGTATCCGTGTCGGTGCAACATAGCTTGCTCTTTTGATCATAACTGGTTGAACCTTTCAGGGGATTTGATTCATGATCTGGTTGATATAATCAACATGTGTAATCCAATTTTTAAGGCACTTACTATATCCGAATGGAGCAAGATCAGCATAATAGAAATCCATGTGCATTTATAGTTAGGACTCTATTGATACATTTTTTACCCAATATGTCAATTCAGAATGGCTACTGGCCTTTTTTCCTTAAAATAAGGAAATACAAATGCCAAAGCCATTCACTTTAGCGAAAGCAAAATTAATTAATTAATTAATTAATTAAGAGCTCATTTGGTTGTTTCATGTAGATATAAGCCCCTTCAGTTTTAACTTTTACAGCCAACATAAGGCCATATTATCTGAGGTCGACCAAAAGCTAAGCCATCGACAAGTCCTCACTAATCTCACCATTGTCTCTCTACTTAAATCCTTCCTTCAATCAAACATTTTTTTTAGTTCTCTCAACTTAGAGCATTTACTCTTTAGCTTAAAAGATGTATAATTTAGTTTTAACTAAAACTTAAACCTCGATGAAGCAGATATTGAAAAACCTCTTAAAACTATGAGTTTCAATTTGATTTTTAAAATGATTAAAAATAAATATATATTTTTTAAAATATAATTTTCACGTAATAACAATTAAGGTTTTGTTTGTAATAGCTTTCTTATTGATTTTTTTTTAAAAAAATTTAATATAAAAAATTTTTAGTTTAAGAAATTTGTTTACTAAAAATTTATTTTAGAACGTAATAAAAAAGTTGTCCCAAATAAAATCTAAATAAAATCCCAAAGAAACATTGTCATCTTTCTCTCACTTTCTGCACAACCAATTAATTGGTTATAAGCTCGCATGCATGCAGTACAAAAACATCAGCAACATTCTTATCAATCGAACACATAATAATAATAATAATAATAATAATAATAATTGAATTAACATAAAGTGTCTGACAATGCATAATCAGATAAATGTTATTAAATTTTCTCTCTCATCTTCATCTCTCTTTCTCTAGTCAATAAATATATATATATATATATATATATATATATATATATATATATATATATATATATATATATATATATATATATATATATATATATATATATATATATATATGATACGGCATCGCAAAATTATCTTGATCAGGCACGAATCTCGAGGCAAAACCTAGTTGGAAACTTCAAAAGATAATTTCGGGAGCATATGAACTCCGATTTCAGCGAGCTTACAGTTAAACTGAGCGTCTTGGAAATACAAACCCAACGACACCAAGATCAACCCAATCCGAGCCCAAATGAGTCCAAATCAAAGGTTCGAAGCGCTGTTGGGAGGTTCAAACCGCAATTTGAGTTACCAAACGGTCTCCGATTTTGACGAGCTTATACTCGAATCGAACGGCTTGACGAGACGAATCCAACGAGCCCAAGATCATCAAATTCCGAAATCATTAAGGTCTTCAAATGTCCAACGAACGGTGCATGATCAAAAGATTCGATATCGGCCGTCCATTCAAACCACTCCCTGTTTGCCTTTGATCTCGCGCCTATTTACGGGTTATGCCACTCCAGAAAAACTATAAATAGAGCCCTCATTCTACACCAAGGGGACTCAAGTGAAGAGAGAGAGGAAGAAGAGAAGGAGAAGGAGAAAGGGGAATAGGAGATTCCTCACCTCCTCGACCACCGCCGCCGGAGTTCTTCCTGCCGCTTGAAGACGCCGGAACTCTGCCGGATTTTCAGGAAACTCAGGGAATTCGCAGGGTTTTGTGAATTTCGTGGAAAAGACAAGTTGTATTTGGATTATCCCGACTTGTGGGAAGAAATCCGCCATTTGTAATCTACGAAGACACTAGTGGAAATTTACAACTGGGCGAGGCCCCGTGGTTTTTCCCATTTTTGGGTTTTCCACGTAAAAACTCTTGGTGTTCATTCCTTTTCCCTGTTTGTGTGTTAAACTTACGTACAACGCTCAGACGCGAATTTACAAACTCTACCGCCGCGTATTTTCTAACACGCAACAGTTTGGCGCCGTCTGTGGGAACGTGCTTCCCGACTGGGGGGCAACTTTTGCTCCAATCTCAAAAGATCGTTCTTATCAACTTTCTGACATCAGTCATTGTTGCATCAGATGCAGACTGGGGGGCAACTTTGACCCCAATTTTAGTCAAAAAGATCCTCCGATGTTTTCTATATCAAAATGATATTTCAGGAATATCCGAGCAAATGCAAGGATACTTCAAATCAATTGCAAGCTTTATACAGTCCCTTGTTGGACTTTTACTTCTTGGTCAAAGTCTTAATCTTGACCTTAAAAATGCAGTAACGGTCTAAAGATAGACCTTCTTCACTTTTGATTCAGGATATACGCGGCGTTCGCCCCCTCCTAATCAAAGCAAAATCAATCCCAGGGGGATTCGATTCGACCTCTTCCACACAGGTTAACGTCGTCGAGCAAAGGCTCCGACATACAACCTCGGAAAGGTCTCATATCCTTGGTGGATTCTCCCGACCTCTTCCAAACAGGTTAACGTCGTCGAACAAATATTCCGACATACAACCTCGGAAAGGTCTCACATCCTTGGTGGATTCTCCCGACCTCTTCCACACAGGTTAACGTCGTCGAACAAATGTTCCGACATACAACCTCGGAAAGGTCTCACATCCTTGGTGGATTCTCCCGACCTCTTCCACACAGGTTAACGTCGTCGAACAAATGTTCCGACATACAACCTCGGAAAGGTCTCACATCCTTGGTGGATTCTCCCGGCCTCTTCCACACAGGTTAACGTCGTCGAGCAGGGCTCCGGCATACAACCTCGGAAAGGTCATAAATCCTTGGTGGATTCTCCCGACCTCTTCCACACAGGTTAACGTCGTCGAACAAATGTTCCGACATACAACCTCGGAAAGGTCTCACATCCTTGGTGGATTCTCCCGACCTCTTCCACACAGGTTAACGTCGTCGAACAAATGTTCCGACATACAACCTCGGAAAGGTCTTACATCCTTGGTGGATTCTCCCGGCCTCTTCCACACAGGTTAACGTCGTCGAGCAGGGCTCCGGCATACAACCTCGAAAAGGTCATAAATCCTTGGTGGATTCTCCCGACCTCTTCCACACAGGTTAACGTCGTCGAACAAATGTTCCGACATACAACCTCGGAAAGGTCTCACATCCTTGGTGGATTCTCCCGACCTCTTCCACACAGGTTAACGTCGTCGAACAAATGTTCCGACATACAACCTCGGAAAGGTCTTACATCCTTGGTGGATTCTCCCGACCTCTTCCACACAGGTTAACGTCGTCGAGCAGGGCTCCGGCATACAACCTCGGAAAGGTCATAAATCCTTGGTGGATTCTCCCGACCTCTTCCACACAGGTTAACGTCGTCGAACAAATGTTCCGACATACAACCTCAGAAAGGTCTCACATCCTTGGTGGATTCTCCCGACCTCTTCCACACAGGTTAACGTCGTCGAACAAATGTTCCGACATACAACCTCGGAAAGGTCTTACATCCTTGGTGGATTCTCCCGGACTCTTCCACACAGGTTAACGTCGTCGAGCAGGACTCCGGCATACAACCTCGGAAAGGTCCTACATCCTTGGTGGATTCTTCCGACCTCTTCCACACAGGTTAACGTCGTCGAGCAAAGCCTCCGACATACAACCTCGGAAAGGTCCTATATCCTTGGTGGATTCAGCCGACCTCTTCCACACAGGTTAACGTCGTCGAGCAGGGCTCCGGCATACAACCTCGGAAAGGTCTCACATCCTTAGTGGATTCTCCCGGCCTCTTCCACACAGGTTAACGTCGTCGAGCAAAGCCTCCGACATACAACCTCGGAAAGGTCCTACATCCTTGGTGGATTCTCCCAGCCTCTTCCACACAGGTTAACGTCGTCGAGCAGGGCTCCGACTTACAACCTCGGAAAAGTCTCACGTCCTTGGTTAACGTAGCTAGAATGTCGTCAATAGACTTCTATCTGACTTCTCCATAATGTTAAAATTCTTCCTGATTTTAAATTTCCTCCTGCGCTAAACTTTTACCTTGCAGGACTTTCGACGGACTAATACACAACGCCGAAATTCTTCCTTTCATCGGACTAATACCCGTCGTCAGACTTCTGCTCGTCAACGGACCTTCATCGGTTTTCTACTTGACGCTGCATCTCTACCCGACTACGGACTTCTGCCTGTCGTCGTCGGACTTCTACCCGACATCGGACTTCTCCATGTCGTCGAACTTCTGCTCGTCAACGGACTCCTACTCGTCGTCGGACTTCTGCTCGTTAGCGGACTCCTACCCGACGTCGTACTTCTCCCTGTCGTCGGATTTCTGCTCGTCAGCGGACTCCTACTCGTCGTCGGACTTCTGCTCGTCAGCGGACTTCTACTTGTCGTCGGACTTCAGCCCGTCGACGAACTTTCATCAGTCTTCTGCCCGAGGCCGTACTTCTACACGACGTCGGACCTCTCCTTGTCGTCGAACTTCTGCTCGTCAGCGGACTTCTACTCGTCATCGGACTTCTGCCCGTCGACGAACTTTCATCGGTCTTCTGCCCTAGGCCGTACTTCTACACGACGTCGGACTTCTCCCCAGCGTCGGACTTTTGCTCGTTAGCGGACTCCTACTCGTCGTCGGACTTCTGCTCGCCAGCAAACTTCTACTCGTCGTCAGACTCCTCCTCGTCGACGAATTCTCGTCGGTCTTCTACCCGACGTTGAACTTCTACTAGACGTCGGACTTCTGTTCGTCAGCGGACTTCTGCTCGTCTTCAGACTCCTACTCGTCGACGAATTCTCGACGTTGAACTTCTACCAGACGTCGGACTTCTATTCGTCGGCGAACTTCTACTCGTCGTCAGACTCCTCCTCGTCGACGAATTCTCGTCGGTCTTCTACCCGACGTTGAACTTCTACTAGACGTCGGACTTCTGTTCGTCAGCGGACTTCTGCTCGTCTTCAGACTCCTACTCGTCGACGAATTCTCGACGTTGAACTTCTACAGACGTCGGACTTCTATTCGTCGCGAACCTCTACTCGTCGTCAGACTCCTCCTCGTCGACGAATTCTCGTCGGTCTTCTACCCGACGTTGAACTTCTACTAGACGTCGGACTTCTATTCGTTAGCGGACTTCTGCTCGTCTTCAGACTCCTACTCGTCGACGAATTCTCGACGTTGAACTTCTACCCGACGTCGGACTTCTGCTCGTCAGCGGACTCCTACTCGTCGTCAGACTCCTCCTCGTCGATGAATTCTCGTCGGTCTTCTAACCCGACGTTGAACTTCTACCAGACGTCGGACTTCTGTTCGTCAGCAGACTTCTACTCGTCGTCAGATTCCTCCTCGTCGACGAATTCTCGTCGGTCTTCTACCCGACGTTGAACTTCTACCAGACGTCGGACTTCTGTTCGTCAGCAGACTTCTGCTCGTCTTCAGACTCCTGCTCGTCGACGAATTCTCGACGTTGAACTTCTACCCGACGTCAGACTTCTGCTCGTTAGCAGACTCCTACTCGTCGTCGGTCTTCTACCCAACGAAGGACTTCTCCTTGTCGTCGGGCTTTTGCTCGTCAATGGACTGATACTAGTCATCGGCTTCTCGCTCGACTGTTACTTGCAACGCACACTCGAACTCTCTCCTTTGGCTCCACACACGATCGTTGACTGCTTACGGGCTTCAACTCGATCGTCCATCGCCAGCAAACCTCCGCTTAGATGGAAAAGAAATCCCATAGGTTTCTGCACGCAAGGAGGGGCGCTATTCGAGTAGGAAAAGATTCCAACTCGCAAATAACGGAAGCCTCAAACGTCAGTAAACCGAGGAGGGGGAGGAAGAAATCCCGTAGGTTTTCTATCGCCAGTAAACCGGAGGGAGAAGATGAAATCCCGTTGGGTTTCTATCGCCAGAAAACCGGAGGGAGAAGATGAAATCCCGTTGGTTTCTATCGCCAGAAAACCGGAGGGAGAAGATGAAATCCCGTAGGTTTCTATCGCCAGTAAACCGGAGGGAGAAGATGAAATCCCGTTGGTTTCTATCGCCAGAAAACCGGAGGGAGAAGATGAAATCCCGTAGGTTTCTATCGCCAGTAAACCGGAGGGTGAAGATGAAATCCCGTAGGTTTCTATCGCCAGTAAACCGGAGGGAGAAGATGAAATCCCGTAGGTTTCTATCGCCAGTAAACCGGAAGGAGAAGATGAAATCCCGTAGGTTTCTATCGCCAGAAAACCGGAGGGAGAAGATGAAATCCCGTAGGTCTCTATCGCCAGAAAACCGGAGGGAGAAGATGAAATCCCGTAGGTTTCTATCGCCAGTAAACCGGAGGGAGAAGATGAAATCCCGTTGGTTTCTATCGCCAGAAAACCGGAGGGAGAAGATGAAATCCCGTAGGTTCCTATCGCCAGAGAACCGGAGGGAGAAAGAAGGAGGAGTTGCAAATTTCCTAAGGGCTTAAGAGGCCTATTTATAGGTTTTGGAAAGAAAGGGGAGAAGTTATTGCAAAATTCGGAATTATCTATTTTTAGAAATTTTTAGAAATTTTTTGCAATTTTTTTGAATTTTTTGGGAATTTTTTGACCCAAAAATAGCAAAAAAACTCTTATTCTCGACTGGTGGGACCCACCTAAGTCGGTGCATTGAACCGACTACGCGAAAAGGCGCGACCAGCGCGGCAATCCGCGGCCACAGCGCGCGGATTGCGGCTGGCCGCACGCTGCCAGCGGCCGGCAACTGCCGGCGGCATCCACGCGGGCAGGCGCGGGCACGGGCGCAGCCCAGCACGGGCGCGGTGCGCCCAGGCGCGGGCGCGCGGTTCGCCCGCGCAGCGCGCGCGGGCGCGGGCGGTTCGCCCGCAAGCGCGCGCGCGGCGCGCGCGCGCGCGGTTCGGCCGCTGGTACGCGCGCGGCCGCGCGTTCCTCGCCGGCGCGGGCGCGGCGGCTGCCGGCCGGCAGTCCGGCCAGTTCGGGCCGCCCCGATCCTTTTTGGGCCCAAATTCCGCCCCGGGAAGACCAAATCGGACGTTTTTGGGGTCCCCGGACATGTTTTTCGACGTTCCGGACTCAATTTTGGCATTTTCGGAGCCGTTCGGGGCTTCTACAATCCATATCAGTCCGGGGTCACTCAGAAAAATTTTCCGAAATTTGTAACACATAATTTTCGGACCTCTGAAGCTACGACGCCCGAAAATAGGGGGGCAACTGATACGGCATCGCAAAATTATCTTGATCAGGCACGAATCTCGAGGCAAAACCTAGTTGGAAACTTCAAAAGATAATTTCGGGAGCATATGAACTCCGATTTCAGCGAGCTTACAGTCAAACTGAGCGTCTCGGAAATACAAACCCAACGACACCAAGATCAACCCAATCCGAGCCCAAATGAGTCCAAATCAAAGGTTCGAAGCGCTGTTGGGAGGTTCAAACCGCAATTTGAGTTACCAAACGGTCTCCGATTTTGACGAGCTTATACTCGAATCGAACGGCTTGACGAGACGAATCCAACGAGCCCAAGATCATCAAATTCCGAAATCATTAAGGTCTTCAAATGTCCAACGAACGGTGCATGATCAAAAGATTCGATATCGGCCGTCCATTCAAACCACTCCCTGTTTGCCTTTGATCTCGCGCCTATTTACGGGTTATGCCACTGCAAGAGAAAAACTATAAATAGAGCCCTCATTCTACACCAAGGGGACTCAAGTGAAGAGAGAGAGGAAGAAGAGAAGGAGAAGGAGAAAGGGGAATAGGAGATTCCTCACCTCCTCGACCACCGCCGCCGGAGTTCTTCCTGCCGCTTGAAGACGCCGGAACTCTGCCGGATTTTCAGGAAACTCAGGGAATTCGCAGGGTTTTGTGAATTTCGTGGAAAAGACAAGTTGTATTTGGATTATCCCGACTTGTGGGAAGAAATCCGCCATTTGTAATCTACGAAGACACTAGTGGAAATTTACAACTGGGCGAGGCCCCGTGGTTTTTCCCATTTTTGGGTTTTCCACGTAAAAACTCTTGGTGTTCATTCCTTTTCCCTGTTTGTGTGTTAAACTTACGTACAACGCTCAGACGCGAATTTACAAACTCTACCGCCGCGTATTTTCTAACACGCAACAATATATATATATATTACTCAAAATTTTCTCATTTATATATTGTACATAATCTACATTTTTTTTTTAACTTTGTTAGTCTTGGCCTAGTGAAGTTCGTTGCCCCTTTCTTTTTCGGTCTATTTGATTTGTTGCTCTAGCAAACTTTATCATGATTTTGTTGGTCTTGTCGATCCATTGTCCTTAGTGAGCTTCATCGTGACTTCCATTCTCTTGCGTTGATCCTATCCGTGCATTGCCCTAGTGAGTTCCATCATGGCTTTCTTACGCTTTTTCAAGCACCATGTGAAGGTGACGATGTGATCGACAACATACAAAAGTATGCGAGATTAGGTGTATGAGATGTAACATGTACAACGACCAGAGTTAAGTGATGATTTTGTTAAAGATTTAAAGCATAAATTTATGAAAGTTGTTGCGGGCTAGAATATACGCGATGATAGAGTTAGAATACTACGTCTTAGCGTTGCACGGATATTCAGCTCATACATAGAAAACACAAGATTTTTACGTGGAAAGCCCTGAAAAAAGGGAAAAATCACAGGGCATGGCCCAGTTGAAAATGACTCTACTAGAACTTGGGTTTGTTATAATGGGCTGACTCGCCTCCAAGGGCTATCATATTACAAGTAAAAATTGTATGATAGAAGTTCGGGTGTCAGGTGATGGATTGGTAGAACTTCGGGCTTCAGGTAATGGTCTGGCAGAACTCCAGGCCTAAGGTGGTGGTCCGGCGAAGGCGAGTGCCTCAGGATGTGGTCCAACGAAGGCGAGGGCCTCTGGTGGTTGTCCGGCGAAGGCGAGGGCCTCAGGTGGGGGTCCAACAAAGGCGAGGGCCCAGGTGATGTTTCGACGAAGGCAAGGGCCTCAGGTGATGGTCCAGTGAAGGCGAGGGCCTCATGTGGTGGTCTGGCGAAGCTCCGGCAGTGGTCCGACAAAATTCCGCATGGTGGTCTGACGAAACTCCTGTAGTGGTCGAGGAGGAGCTTCTTCCTTCTCTTCTCTTCTTCTCTTCTTGGACCCTCTTTCAAGAGAAATGAGGGGTCTATTTATAGATTTTCTGGAGTGGCATGGCCCGTAAATAGGTGAGAGATCAGGGGTAAATGTGGAGTGGTTGGATGGACGACCAATATTGAATCCCTTGATCATGGACCATTCGTCGGACATTTTGAGGTCTTAATGATTTCGAAATTTGGTGATCTTGGGCTCGTTGGATTTGTCTCGTCGAGCTACTCGATTCGACTATAAGCTTGTCATGTTTGGAAATCGTTTGGTAACTCAAATTGTGATTTGAACCTTCCAAATGTGCTTTTAACCCTTGACTTGGACCCATTTGGGCTCGGATTGGGTTGAATTTGGTGTCGTTAAGTTTGTGTTCTTAAGACGCTTAGTTCGACTGTAAGTTTGCTGAAATCAGAGTTTGGATGGTCCCAATTTTAATTTTGGAAGTTTCCAACTTGATTTTGCATCCAGATTCGTGTTTGTTCAAGATAATTTTTTGATGACTTATCAAAAGTAAATAATAAATTTTATGTGTTAAATATATAAATGAGAAGTTTTGAATATCCAACCAAATTTAGTACGACTGTGAATTATCGCACCAAAAATAAACATGAATTTATCTTGATTAGGCACGAATCTTGTGGCAAATTTGAGTTGAAAGCTTTCAAAATTAAATATGGAACCATCCGAACTTCGTTTTCAACAAACTTATAGTCGGACTGAGCTTCTCAAAAAGACGAACCGAGCAACCCCAAATTCGACCCAATCCAAGCCCAAATGAGTCCAAACCAAAGACCCGAAGCACATTTGGAAGGTTCAAACCATAAATTGGATGACCAAATAGTTTACAAACGTGACATGCTTATCATCAAATCAAGTGGCTCGACAAGACAGATCCAACAAGCCCAAGATGGTCAAATTATGATATCATTAAGACATTCAAATGCCAAGTAAATAGTTTATAATAAAGGGGATCAATATAGTCCGTCTATTCAAAACAATCCTAATGTATTTTTGAACTCCCTCATATTTACTGGCAATGTTACTCTAAAAAAACTATAAATAGACTCATCATTCCTCATGGAAAAGGGGATTCAATCAAGGAAGAGAGAAAACCAGAGTTCTCTTGCCACTTGACCTCTCCTCGACCATTGTTTGACCATCGATCGTCGCAGGACTATCGTTGAACTTTTGCTCGAATGCAAACTAACGTTGGACTTCTGTCCGACCACTAACTATCATCAGACTCCCCCCCCTCCCTCGGCAACAATCTCCATACAACAGTCTTTCTAATAATTGTTGTCTGTCGACTACAATTCTTTCGACCTCCATTACCATACAATAATCTTTCTTACCACTGTCACCCGCTGACTATGGATTTTCCAACCTCCGTCGTCAGACTACGGTCTTTCTAACCTTTGTAACTAGACAACAATCTTTCTCACCACTATTGCTCGCCGACTATGGTCCTTCTAATCTCTGTTGCCAGACAACGGTCTTTTTAACCACTATAACCCGCCAACTATGGTCCGTCTGACCTGTATCCCCAAAAAAAAGTTTTTCTAACCACTATCACCCACCAACTACAATCATTCTGACCTTCGTCGCTAGACAATAGTCTTACTGACCACTGTTACCTGTCGACTATAGTCCATCTGACCTCCGTCACAAGAAAATAGAGGTGTCGAGTCATTCTGGTACTATTCAGATTAACCCAAAAACCGACATATTTTTGTAAACGGGTAATTTTTTTGACCTGAACCTGACTCGTAAGTCTGTCATCGTCCTCAATTCGTACACTTCTTTACCCAAATCCTATCGATGTCTGACCCATAAGGCATCGACACTAACAGGTGGCGACTAGCGACAGGTGAAGCAGGCACCGATAGCGAGTTACCGACTCGATGGCTCGGCTGCTTAACTCGATGTTATACAGACTGACCGACTCTGATTAACACTGAAACGCTGTAACAGACGCGACTCGATGGGATGCGGACGTGGGTAGGCAATGATGGCATGCATGGGAGATTAACGCGGGCCAGTGAAATTAAGCGTGGGAAATCATTTTTTTTAATGTCATTATAGGTCAATCCCGGGTTTTCGAGTCAGCTCAAACCCTACCCAATTTTAGAAACTGGTCGAAAACCCTAACCCTAACCGGAAATTTTGAGTCGGGTTCAGGTCGAGTTTTCAGGTCTAGTCCAATATTGACACCCCTGCTAGATAATGGTTCTTTTAACCTTTGTCGGCCACCCACTGCTGTCCTTATGACCTCTGTCACCATATAACAATTTTTCTGACCACCATCACCCACTGACTAAGGTCCTTTCGACCTCTGTTGTAAGACCAAGGGCGGATTTGGGGGGGGGGGGGGGGGGGGGGGGCAAGGGGGGGCACGTCCCCCCCCCCCCCCCCGAAAAAAAAAAGAAATCGGGATTAGGAAGTAATTAAACCATGATTAAAAAAAATAGGGATTAAATAAATAAAAAATAAGTTTAGGTTTAAGTAAATCCTATTCGTTCTGTAAAAACAAGTCCCGGCTCTTTCGCGTTTCTTCACGCCGCCTCTAGCCTTTCTTTCGCAGTTTCGTCGTTCCTTCGCGTTTGTCCGGCGACGCAGCCGACCGGCGGCGGCAGACCACGGTTGGAGCCTTGGAGCCCGCGACGTGTCTTACTCCGAGTCTCCGAGAGCAGTGGCGGCGACTGGGAAGTTTTATTGAGGTTTTTTTTTTAACAAAAACCTGTTTCACGGTTGACGGTTTCACCGAGACACTGAATCAATTTTTACTTTCAACATTTAGAAGTTTTAAATATAAAGTTTGGTCATAAAAATCTGAAATTTTTTTTTTTTGGGATTTTTCATGTTTGCCCGGTAATTTTCAAAGGACCAGATATATTTAATTTTGTTTAAAATTTTATTCAAGTGTTTTTGTTTGTTTCTTTATTTGAATAGATATGTTTGCCCGGAATAATCAGATTAATCTCAAGGCATTTTTGAGTTGGAATATTATGGAGAGATATTTTATTAACGATCAAATCATCAATTTCAAAAACATCAAATGACAATAGCAATCAAATTGAAGATCATAAAGAAAAGCGTATTCGAGTGGAAAATTATTTACCTAACAATATAGAAGTAAGTGTTGAAAATCTTCCATCTGATCCAGGACTATGAATTCTCATTGTTGATTTTAATCCTAATATTCGGGATGAAGTTCGAAGAATATATTTACAACGAGGACTATTTCAACCTCGTAGTCATGATTTTCCAAAAATTAAATTCGTGATGAAAGAGAGAAGATTTAATCCTACTTTGTTTGACAAGTATTCAGATTGGCTAGAGTATAGCATACGCAAAGACAAATCATACTGTCTTTATTGTTATTTGTTTAGAAAACCAGGTAGAGGAAACGAAGATGAAGAAGCATTTAATAAAAATGGATTTTCAAATTGGAAGAAAACGAACAAATTTGATATTCATGTAGGAGGTCATAACAGTGCACATAATAATGCTAGACGTAGTTCTGAAGATCTACTAAAACAGAGTCAACATATTGAGTTTGTGTTCCAAAAGCAAACAGATCAAGCTACATCTGCATACCGTATCCGCCTCAATACTTCTGTTGATTGCATAAGATTTCTTTTGAAGCAAGGGCTAGCTTTTCGAGGCCATGATGAGTCTTCTATATCCAAAAATCAAGGTAATTTTCTAGAACTGTTGCAATTTTTAGCTGAACATAACAAAGACATAGACGATGTGGTTTTAAAGAATGCTCCTGAGAATTTAAAGTTAATTGCACCTGATATTCAAAAAGATATTACTAGATCATTTGCTATTGCTATTACAAAGTTTATATCAGAGGAGATTGGTGATAAATTCTATTCAGTTTTATTTGATGAATCACGTGACACATCCAGTAAGGAGCAGATGGAAATCATAGTTCGTTTTGTTAATAAGAAAGGCAACATAGTGGAACATTTTCTGGGGATTTCTCATGTATCAAATACTACTGCAATCAGTCTTAAATTGGCAACTGAACAAGTAATATCAACATATGTTTTGAGTATATCTAAAATACGTGGTCAAGGCTATGATGGTGCTAGTAATATGAGAGGGGAGTTTAATGGTTTGAAAGCTCTCTTTCTGAATGAAAATCAATCTGCTCATTACATTCATTGTTTCTCACATCAACTTCAATTAGCATTGGTGGCGGTGGCGAAAAGTCATGTTCATATTGCTTTGTTGTTCACTAACATTTCTAGTGTAATGAATCTTGTTGGCGTTTCTTGTAAGCGTCGCGACCAAGTTCGAGAAATACAACGTGAGAAGACAGTAAATGAACTACAAAGTGGAAATCTATTATCTGGGCAAGGCTTAAATCAAGAAATAACCCTTAGGCGTGCTGGTGATATGCGGTGGGGTTCACACTATGAATCAATTTTAAGATTAATTACAATGTTCTCTACAGTAATTGATGTTTTGGAAATCATTTTGGAAGATGACTTAAGCTCAGAACAAAAAGGTGAGGCATATGATTTATTAGAATCTTTATAGACTTTTGAGTTTACTTTTTGCCTACATCTTATGAAAGATATTCTTGGTATCACTAATGAACTATCACAAGCTTTACAGAGAGGAGAACAAGATATTGTTAATGCTATGTCTTTGGTTCGTATATGTAAAAAAAGACTGCAGGATATGAGAGATAACAAGTGGACTGACTTCATCAGTAACGTAACCTCATTTTGTCAGCAATAGAAAATCAATGTTCCACATATGGATGACAAGTGGGTTGCTCGTGGTCGTTCACGCCGTAGAGCTCAAGATATAACAAATTTATATCATTTCCGTGTTGAAATTTTTTACACAGTACTTGATATGCAGCTTCAGGAGTTGAACAATCGATTTATAGAAGCAAATACCATACTGCTATTGTGCATTGCATGTTTGAATCCTAGTGATGGATTTCATGCATTCAACAAAGATAAGTTGATTCAAATGACACAGCTTTATCCAACTGATTTTAGTCTTGTTGATCGGGCGGTTCTTGAAAATCAATTGGATACTTATATCATGGATATGCGATCTGATGATCAGTTCACCTCATTAAAAGATATTGGAAGTCTTGCTGAAAAAATGATCTAAAGTAAGAAGGATGTAATATATCATGTTGTTTTTAAACTATTAGAATTGGCATTGGTATTACCTGTTGCTACAGCCGGCGTTGAAAGAGCATTTTCTGCCATGAATATTATAAAAAATCGACTGCGAAATAGGATTGGCGATCAATGGATGAATGATTTATTACTTGCTTATGTTGAAAAAGAAATTTTGGATTCTATTGATAATGAAGTTATCATTCAACTCTTTCAGAATATGAAGAATAGACGTTATAAATTGTAAGTTGTTTACTATATTACATTTAATATTATATGTTTTGAGATAATTATTAATAAAAAATTTTTAAAACTGCCTATGCCGGTCCCAAGCCCGGATGAAAAAAGTTGAGGGAAATTTTTACTAAGTTAATTTAGGCCCCCCCTTGATAAATTTCCTGGCTCCGCCACTGCGTAAGACTACGGTCCTTCTGATCTCCGTCGCCAGATTATGATCATTCTAATCTCTGTCGCCCGCCCACTACGGTCCTTCTAACCTTTATCGCTAAATAATAATCTTTCTAACCACTCGTCTGTCGACTACAGTCCTTCTGACCTCTGTCACCAGACCATGGTCTTTCTAGCTACTGTCATCCACTAACTATGGTCCTTCTAACATCCTTTGTCTGCCAACTATGATCATTCAGACCTCCTTCCCTTGATTATAGTCTTTCTGATCTCCATTTTCTATCGAATATGGTCATTCCGAACTCCATCGCCAGACATGGTATTTTAATTAAAATAATAATTTAATATTATATAAATATTTAATCAATTTCTTTTAGTATATAATTCATAAAAAAATTTGGGGATTCAAAAATTATAAAAAAAGTTTCATAAAATAATAAATTTAGTTTAGAAAATTCTGGTGGAATCAATTTGAAAAATGGACACTTGACGATCCTGAAATCCTCACTTTTACCGACATATGTCAATTGCTTAAGGATTTTCATTAGTGTAAAAAAATTATGAAAAAAATTAGTGCAAGTAAAAATACTACAATATCATCACTATAGCGAAGACGATTTGCAATTTAAAGTTGTAATGACTCTAGGAAAAATAATAATTTTCTAGGTCAAAATACGAGCTATTATAATATAAACCTCTATTTACTAATATCATTCTTATTATGGACTTCAAATTTTGTGGCTTTAGAATGTGTTCTTGATATCTTAACTTTATATAAATATTCAACATTGACAAATAGAAGTTCAAAGATTTTATAATTTTTATGTGGAAAATCTAATAATAATAATAATAAAAAACTACAAAAGCTAGTTCTAGTTGTAATAGTTCAATATATAATTGTATATACAAAATTCAACTTTTCCTTACAATTAAAGAATATGGGATAACATAATTAAAAATGATTATTCGACTCCCAATATAAGGATATATAAGTCAAATGCCCACAAATAGACACATACAATCTAATATATAGGGTTCTATATTGATAGTCAGGTAATATTATTTGGATGACATAATTCAGACGATGGTGACAGTGATTTTTGATGATGTTCGTCGTCAGAATATATTATTGAATAGTTTAGCTTTCTTAGCTCTTAAACCTCTTTTTAAGGTAGAAAATGTTATAATCATTTTGATAAGGGTCTTTTGATAAATTTGGTCATAATCCAAAATAATCTATCAAATGGTTCAACCAGACCCCCTTGAGTATAGGTCATTTATTCATCATTTGAGTGCATCAATGATGCCAGAATTGAATGATCTTATATTTGTTAGATTCATGTTATCTAATAGCTTAATTTGATTATAAGCACGCACTATTTGGAGACCATCTAATCCTTCAATTAAATTTAAAAGTTTTTAAATATACTTCAAATGCTCGACTTGGATTGGATTCAAATAAGATCATTTCTTATATTGATGAGCTTATTTTGTCGAGATGCTCATTATGATTATATGTTTATTAAAAATAATTTAAATGATTTTGAATTTAACTTCAAAAATATTCAAATTAATTATTTTTTTGAGATTCATGCCATTCAAATCTTTTGTTTTTTTTGCAGACTTATCAATTATAAATTATAAATCCCATGAAAATATTAGAAATATATATATATTGCATGTTGAACAATTATATCGCAAGATTGGCGACCTAATTTTTCCATAAGGAATGACCAACCACTTGTCCCACCGGCGTCCATGCCTTCTCTTCGCACCACATCCACGAGCACACCGAGTGTTCCTAGCCACCGCCACGCCGTCCCATTCCCTTGATTAGATGCCGCTAACACGGTCCAATATCCTCTCAGCCTCAATTCTTAAGCTACTCCAAAATCATAATATTTAATAAAATAAATGTGCTTTTTATTACGTCCGTTGGCTATTACTTTCATGAGAGATCAAATAAATCTTTTTTTGGGGAAAAATCAAATAACCTAACATCAGCACGAGTATTGAAGGACATGTGAGAATTTTATATTTTTATATGCACAGGTGTTGGACAACAATAGTGTACTACCGTTTCACAGATGTGAAAATGCAAGCTGAACGAATCTTAATGCAGTTCTAAGGTTTTTGATTACGTTGTATAATCTTTAATAAGAATTGTTGCTGCATAAGTTTATATCACTACTTCATCCGGCTCCTTGGCTTCTTACTACCGGTACCGGCAAGCCCTCGCCCGCTCTATTCTGCTCCAGACTCTCCTTGGTTACTTACGCCCGGTACCGGCAAGCCCTTGCCCGCTTCTATTCTGCTCCAGACTCTGCTATAATATCCTCTCGCAATCTCATAGATCGGAGTGGTGGTTGAGGAAGAGAGATTCTTCCATGGATGCCGCGGCTCAGTTTCTCCACTGCGACATAAATTGCCTTCGCCGACCGCTCGTCTCGGGCGTGCATGGAGGACGCATGAGAGTACGCCGCCGGGCCTTTCCGTCGCGTTTCCGAGTGCGGCGGTCAGGCGTGGTTGCTGTGGCCACGGAGCCGAAGCCTGGGACTACCTTAGCTTCGTCTCCGGCCAAGTCGAGGGTGCCTCCCAATGGATCTATCAATGGAGCTACAAATGTAAACAATATCGGTATTTTTTGATGATCATTTATACCTTATTTTTTTTGACATTACTGGGTTTTCCTGGAATTGCAGAGGATTGGGAATGTATCGGATGAGATCAAGAGGGTCAGGGCTCAGATGGAAGAGGACGAGCAGTTGGCAACGCTCATGAGAGGCCTGCGGGGGCAGAACCTCTCCGATTCGCAGTTTGCTGATGAGAATATCCGACTACGCCTTGTTGAGGTCCGTTTTCTCTGTTCTGTTTATAACCATTTATGGTGAAGCTATTATGTAAGCTGGGAAATTTGAGAATTCGTCTAGGAATCTAGACTGAATAACCTTTGCTGGAGTTGAAAGATGGCATGACTGGTTTAATTTACTGGAGTGCCTTCCATTTTTTTTA
This sequence comes from Dendrobium officinale, assembly GCA_019514585.1. Classification (NCBI taxonomy): domain Eukaryota; kingdom Viridiplantae; phylum Streptophyta; class Magnoliopsida; order Asparagales; family Orchidaceae; genus Dendrobium; species Dendrobium officinale. The sequence continues at coordinate 31,662,927 of CM033696.1, forward strand.
AAAAAAAAAAATTGGAACTGGTAGTGGTAAAGTTCTGAATACTTCCTGTGTCAATCTAATGGTGACTGGAGAAAGCTATAAGCACAACCGCATGATAAGTTCAGTTGCTATTCCTTGTCTTCTTACACGATGTTCTGCTTCTGATGCTAAGCTGAAGTGCAAAATGCATTTTGTAGAAGGACAGTTTGCAGTAAATTTAATAGTTTATGGTATGAATATTAGATCAAACTCAAAAAGCTAATTTCTGTTTCAATTTTATTTAAGGGCAAATTGCAGTGCAATTGTTTCCATTGTGGGGCTTAGGGCAGATAGTCCATTGATCGGACTTAGGGCAGATAGTGTTGGAAAGAGAGGGTTTTAAGAACAAGAGAAGGCTAAAGAGAAAAGAGAATATTGAAGAGGCTAGTTAGGTTAAGAAATAGATGAGAGAAGATGAAAGTGGTTACAAATTTTATTTCACTTTTGCTTGATACAAACTCAAAGTACTAGTAGTACCCTATTAGGATTGTGCCACCACATTTCAATCCAATGGTTATAAATAATTCTCTAGAATACTCTTATATCTTCTATCATAAATGACATTAAATGTTATTCTAGATTTTTATAAGAATTACTCTAAAATAAATTTCTATCATCATCTATAAAAGATTATTTTAGAATATAAGCTTCAATCAAAAGCTAAAAATAACAATCGGCCAAAATCAAGTTTAATTTCTAACAACCTCTCTTAAACTTAATTTTGTAACTCCAAGTATTTCTCATCTTGGTAAAGTCTTCATACTTAAGTGGTTTGATGAAGATGTCAGCAATTTGGTCTTGTGACTTCACATATTCCACTTGCAATTTGTTCATTGCAATGGATTCTCTGATATAGTAATAGCATGTATCAATGTGCTTGCTTCTATCATAAAAAATTAGATTTGGTTAGGCCATTGTAGACTTATTATCAATATGAAACTTCATTGCTTCTTTTTGTGATAAATTTAATTCTTTTAATAGATTTCGAAGCTAAATTGCATGACAAATACATGAGATTGTTGCTACGTACTCTGCTTCACAAGTAGATAGAGTGGCAATTGGTTGTTTCTTTGATATCTAGATGAAAACAATATCTCCCATGAAGAACACATAATCAATGGTGCTCTTTTTATCTTCCATGTCCCAGCTCAAACACTGTCGCTATATCCAATAAGCTTGAAATCATTAGATGAGGAGTAGAGTAAGTCAGTTAATTATACATTTGATATAGCGTAGGATTCTTTTGACAGTCTTTAAGTAACTAGCAGTTGGAGTCTCCATATAGTGATTAATAAGTCCAATAGCATAAAGAATATCAAGCCTCATGCATGTCAAGTAGCACAATCCCAACTATGCTTTTGAAAATTGTAGGATCCATCATGAACTTCTTTAATATTTCCTTTGCTTAGTCTTCGTGTGAGATAAATATTTCATCTTTCATTTGATTGACTTCAATGTTAAGGTAATAAGTCATGAGCCCAATATGAGTTATCTCGAACTTCTTAGTTGTTGCTTGTTTTAATTCTTGAAACATCCTTGGATTGTTTCTACTTAAGGTTAGTCATTAAAGTACAAGCAAACAATCAAAATATCTTTATTCTTATTCTTGATGTAAAGAGCATGCTCATAAGGATATTTGATAAAAGTCATAAAACTTTTCTCTTACAAATATTTGTCTATCCGACTATTCCATGCTCTTGGTGCTTACTTTTACTCATAGAGAGCCTTCTTTAATTTTAGTACTTTGTCTTCTTGCCTTTTAACTTCGTATCATGGTGGTTGTTGAATATAGAATTCTTCCTCAAGAATTCCATTTAAGAAGACATATTTTGCATCCATTCGATGTATTCTCTATTTATTTTTTGCTGACAAAGGAACGGTTAATCTGATTGTTTTTAAATGAGTAGCGGGAGCTAATATCTCATCATATTCGATACCAGCTATTTGAATGTAGCTTTTTTGTCAGTAATCTTATCTTGCATCTTTCAATTTCTCTTTTAACATTCTTCTTTGCTTTGTACATTTGTTTCACGCCAATCACCTATGTCTTTTAGGACGTGAAGCTCTCCTATGTGTCATTCTTCTCGATTTCCTTAATTTTTTCATCCATAGCATCTATCTACTCTTTTCTTTGTATGGCTTCTTGAAAATCCATGGGGGCTCACAGTCGTTAAAGAGGCAAAAGAGAGTAAGAATTTTTTTATTCTCTGTTGCCTCATATATATCTCGTATGCTCTAGAAGCACAATACTCTTTTACTTGAATTTTTTTGATTATTTATAGTTGGTGTTACTAGTGGGATGTTGAACTCCTCTCTTGGTTTCTCCGGCCTTGGTTGCTCTATGTTTTCTTCTTTTTCTTCAATTTACAATCTTTATTATGTGATCCCCAATCCCATTCTACTTCTTCATCAAATATGACATCTCGGCTGATAATTGTCTTTCTAATATTTGGATTGTATAGTTTGCATCCTTTTGAGTTATTGTCATTGCCAATAGAAATGAGCCTCTCGCTTTTGTCATCTTACTACTTGTCAAATTGGTTACATGCACATGAGTTATGTTTTCAAAAAACTTATAGAAGATAGATGTCGGGCTTTCTTCTGCTCCATTCTTCTTATGGAGTCATTTCCCACACATTTCTTGTTAGTGATCGGTTGGCCAAGTAAATTGCACATGTGACTGCTTATGACGAAAATTCTTCATCAATCTCTTACTTTTAAGCATGCTCCTTGTCATTTCAAGGATGATTATATTCTTCTTTTGTGCTACTCCATTTTATTGAGATCCTAAAATAGTTATGGATCGATGTATCCCATTGGCATTATAGAATTCTTGAAATCCTTTGGAAGTGAATTCTCCTTCTTGATTAGATCGCATAGCTTTGATCTTGAGTCCACTTTATTTCTTAATAGTGGTTTTAAATTTCTTGAATATTCTAAAGACCTTTGATTTTTGATTCAGGAAATATACCCATATTTTTTGTGAAAAATCATGAATGAAAAGAAGAAAATAGTTACTCTTGTCGAATAAGCTTGGCTTTATTAGTCCACAAACATTTGTATGTATGAGCTCTAATGACTTTCAAGCTCTTGAACTTGATTCTCTTGGAATGATTTTTTTGTAGTGCTTCTCTAGTAGACATGCTTCACATAACTGATCAGGGTGTTTGATGTAAGATAGATCTCTCACCATCTCTTTCTTTAAAAGCAACGGTAGTCCGTCAAAGTTGAGATGCCCAAATCATATGTGTCATAACCAAGAAACATCTTTATAACAAACTTTGAGGCAGTTGATGACATAATTTTGAGTAGTTAGTAAGAACATTCTATTTCTTGACATTGACACCTTTGTAATCAAAGTGCTAATATTATCTTTTAAGAAAAGATAATTATCTTTTAAATGAATATTATATACTTTCTCCAAAAGTTGCCTTAAATATAAGATATTATTCTTCATATTTGACACAAAATAAATATTGGAAATGAATTGATGCTTCCTCTTCTTCAAGCAAGTAAGGATGTTATTTTTGCTTTTTTTACTTTTATTTTTGAATCATCTTCAAATGATACATTACCTCTCACCGATTCATCAAGCTCTATGAACATGCTTATTTTTTCACATATTTGATTGCTTGCTCCAGTGTATAGGTATGATGTTCCATCTTCACATCTTTCATTATCTTTGAAGGCTAACAATAAGATGATGCCTTCATCTCTTCTTTCTTCTATGTAGTTGACTCTTTCATGAACTTTATTTTTGGGTGCTCTACATTCTTCAGTATAATGCCCCAATTTATCACACTTGTACCACTTAACTTGAGATCTATCATACCTCGAATTTGAGTTCCTCTACCACGTCCTCTTGTTGAGTTTTCTCTTTCATAGTTATTGTTGTTGTTGTTTAAATCCCTTGTTCGCTTGCACAACCTCGTCATTGTCCACCACCTCATCCTTGTCCACGACAGCTTCTATTGTTGTTGTTGTTGAAGCTTACGACTGATTTGAGATCTAGCTTGAGGAGTTGTTTGGTAATCCTTTACTTTATATTCTTTCTTTCTTCATAGGCCTGTAATGAACCCAAAAATTGCTCTATCGTCATCTCTTTTTGATCCTTGGTCTCCTCGATAGTAGTTGTGATACTATCAAATCTCGATTCTAAAGATCGAAGAATCTTCACAATAATAGTCACATCTTCTAATTTCTTACCATTTCTTTTTAGTTGATTAGAAATGATGAGGATTCTAGAAAAATAATCAGAGACCATATTGCCTTCTTTCATATGCAAAGCGCCAAATTGTCTTCTTAAGGTTTGAAGTAATGGTAGCTTGCTTCATGGCCTCATATAGCAATACTTTTGAAGCCGCACCTTTTTAGCATTCTCTTCTCCCTTGTATGAGACTTAGAGCTCTTCCTAGGCTTGCTTGGCTGATGTAGCACTTGAGATTTTGTTAAATCCACCATCATATAATGCTTGATAGATGAGGAAGAGAGCCTTATTGTATCTCTTTCTTGAATCTCTTAAGCTATTCTTCTTTGGTAAGGATAGAACCAACTCATCGCTTGGCTCATTGTAGCCTTTCTCTACAGTCTTCCAAACATCATACACTCTAAGAAGTGCCTTCATCTTGATACTCCAATTGTCATAGTCTGTTTTCTTGAACATTGAAACTTGGAAGGAAGACACATCTCCATTCTCCATCTCTATAAAGCAACTAGGATCTGATACCACTCTGTTGGAAAGAGATGACTTTTTAAAACAAGAAAATGCTAAAGAGAAAAGAGAATATGGAATATATTAGTTAGGCTAAGAAGAAGATGAGAGAAGATCAAAGAGAATACAAATTTTATTTCTCACTTTTACTTGATGCAAACTCAAAGACAACACCATCATTATTTATACTAGTAGTATCCCATTAGGATTGTGCTAACACATTTCAATCCAATGATTATAATTATGATGCACCGACACTTCTCCTCAAAGAGGCATGCAGTGACTGATACGCACCCGACACGACAAGCGTCCGACACGACAAGCGTCCGACACTTCTCTGACACGTGTCGGACATGCCGAAAATGTGTCTGTTTAAAAAAATATTAAATACAAATTGGACACGCGTGTCCGACATGCGTATCTTAAATATTTTATGATTTTTTTAATATAATTCCTTGTATTTAAAATTTTTACTTGTTTAAAATATAAAAATTAAATTTCTTATTTCCTATCCACAACACCAAATCAATCGTTCACACTTAATACCTCATTCATCAAATATTCTCATTTTCATTTCTCTTTGGCAGTGAAGGTATTTTTATCTCCTCTCTCGATGACAGATAAACGACATCGAGGCCCGACTCTCGTCATCCTAATATTAATCATTTTAAGCACAAATTTTAGTTAAATAACTTATTATTTTTAAAATTATACTTATTTAATTTTTATACACTATTTTAAATATAAAAATTATAATACTGTGTCCAACCCGTTTCTGTGTCCTATATTTTCAATAATTGATGTATTCCGTGTCCGTGTCATATCCGTGTCGCCGTGTCCGTGTCTGTGCATCATAAATTATAAATGATTATTTAGAATACACTTCTGTCTTCTATCATAAATGACATCAAATCTTTTTTTAGATTTTTCTAAGAATTACTCTAGAATAGGTTCTAGCATCATCTATAGAAGATTATTCTAGCAATCAAAGGCTCAAAGTAATAATGGGTCAAAATTAAGTTTAATTTCTAACAATTACTGCTTTTTTGGTGGTTCCGATCATAAGGATAAGGGAAGCTAAGGCTTTGAACCAAGATCATGCTTTCTTATGAGTTTCAAAATGCCATGAATAATGTGCTGCAATGCTTCATGGCATGATTGCATACATGATAGAAATAATGGAAGAGAGCATGAAAATGCCATGCATAATGTGCTGCAATGCTTCATGGCATTATGTCATACATGATGGACCCAAAGGAAGGGAGGGAGGGGACGTTATTAAAAGCACATAGAATAGTGCTAGTCTCATTGGTATCTAGCAGCAAAAGTTCCATTGACCTTAAATCACTGTGGAACACTACTCCCAAATCATATGGAGTTCTTTCACCTCCATTTTGGTACCTCATTTTTAGTGTTTGGCCACGTAATTCAATCACATTATGCACATGCATTCTCAAGTGATTGCATGCTAGGAACTCGCATACCTGTTGTATGCTAACACATTGACCTTAAATCACTGTGGAACACTACTCCCAAATCATATGGAGTTCTTTCACCTGCATTTTGGTACCTCATTTTTAGTGTTTGGCCACGTAATTCAATCACATTATGCACATGCATTCTCAAGTGATTGCATGCTAGGAACTCGCATACATGTATGCTAACACATGATTCAATCTTACATGTAACATGGTGCGAAATGAGACATGATAAACATTCTCAAAATATTATTTAAATCAAAGGCATGATCAAATTGAACTTTCAGTGCGTGAAAAAACATGAGATTAACGGACTATTGCATTGTATGGATTTTTCTAGAATTAATTAATCTAATATTGTAAGGTCATAATCACATCCCAAAAAGGGATCGCACAAAGCTCAAACCATTCAACTGAAAGACATGAGCTCTGTTCAATATTAGGAGTTTTTTTTTAGAGTTTCTCTTCCATATTTTTATTGCTTCTCTCTCTCTCTCTCTCCCCCCCCCCAAAAAAAAAAAAGTGATCAAACTAACTTCATTTTGGTGAACAAAGTACGATGGCAACCCTTTCATTTTTTGGCTATTTTTATTTTGTTATGTCACACTATTCTTTTTCTATCTTCTGCTTCCTCTAGTTAAGGCTTTGTCATAGAATGTTCTCTTCTCGAAGCCCTTACCCAAGACTGCATATCGGAGTACCATAGTAAGAGGAAACCTCCTCTATTTGTAAGCAATGGACCTGACCTATCTCTCACCTCTTTCTTTCCCTCCATTATCATCCACCATTTCCAAATCAAGTTCCATCTCCACGTATGGTCGTAACCACCCTAGTATACAGTCTTCAATCAGCATATGTGAATTTATTGTCTTGGTTTGAGGACTTTATTCCATTCCTTTGTGCATTTGGAGTAGGCGGATGCAATAATTCATATAAATTAAGGTTTTAAAAATCGGGCCGGATCGACCGGCCAGACTTATTCAACTATGAACTAGTCACAAGGCCGGTCTGATCCAATCTGAAAATCGCTTCTGCATCAAGCCGGATTGAACCGGCTAGAGGTTCAACCAACGAAATGGTCCTAGTTCAATTGTTGCATTATTTATATAATTAAATAAGTAAATTCAATACATAACAACTTAAATATTAAATAATATTCGTAATTAAACAAATTAATTCATATTTAAAATACTTAATTTTAAGTTAGCATGAAATTATTATTATATTTATTTGCCTCAAAGCACCAAGAATCATCATCAAATTGGCTCCACTCCATATGAGTTCTTAACGTATGAAAACCCAAAAAACTACATAAATAATAACAAGAAAAAGTTTTCAAATGATGTTGGATTAAATACATGATTTGAGGTTTATGAAGCTCACAACATATATATTAATATTTTTAAATTGATTATTTAATTAATTCTTTCTAATGTGGATACTATTATTTTTTGTTAATAATAATAATTTATTTATTAATTTATTCACTATAAAAATAATTTTATCTATTTATTAATGATAAATTATTTAACGTAAATAAATTTTAGATGTAAATTTATAAAATAAATTTGGCATATAGCCTATAGATGTAAAATATATTTAAACATATAACATAAATTAATAATAATATATGAATGTAAAGTCTTAAATGGTGACAGTGGGCGGAGTCGGTGTTCGGCGGCAGCTGCAAGTGACCGGCAGTGGGTGGCGGTGGTGGGTGGCGGCAGGTGGTGGTCAGCGGTGGTGGGTGGCTGTCGGTGGAGGGTTGCGGCGGGCGGCGCCGGTGGGTGGCGGGTGGTAGCGGTGGAGGTCGCTGACAGCGGTACTTAAGCAAGGAGCAAGAGGTGTATAGCATTATTGCCCAAAATTGGGAGATAATGCTTTACCTTAAAATTGAACTAGAATGAAATACATTGTATTTACTATACTTTATTTTGGATTTGCTTTTCACCCAACTAAACACCAAAAAGTGAAAAAGCAAAGCATAGTAAATGCTTTGCATTCACTTTTCCTCCAACCAAATAGCCCCTTATATTATTGTATGATTATTATACTATTATTTTTTCATTTAAATAAGATTTAAATAATTTTAATATTTATTTTGTCATCCTGTTCAACCCTGGTTGAACCATTGAACTTTGAACCTGTCCTTCCAGTTCAATGTCCAATCTGATTTTTACAACCTTGATATAAACTGTTTCCATGTATTAGATGTCATCTTTTCTGGGTGAAATGCTATTTTGGCTCTGTTCTGCCTTAAAGCTATTAGAGGCCATGAGGATATTGAGGGACTGAAATTCTTGTCCGATTCCCTTGCATGGCCTATGTTAGGCCAATGTTAGTTGGCCATTGCTATGGCCACCACCTATCTCCGCCACTTGTGGGAAGAGTTAGAGGTATAGAAAGCTCATTCATAATGAATGTTGATGGATTTTAATGTGAAATAGCATGGCTTTCTTTAACTAATTGATCACGTTATTTGATATATATGTTACAAGATCTGATATATGTTACATGATCTTAGCGGTTTCACCGTTTTATCCTTTTGTGCATGTGGTTAAGCAGGTAACAGCAGCAGAGAGTAGCGAATCCTTACCTCTTGTGTATGATCCAGACATTATTTCTTTGTATTGGAGCAAGCGCCCAAGAGCTGTTGCAACTCGTATAGTACAATTACTGTCTGTTGCTGGTGGTTTTCTATCTAACTTAGCATTGGATCTGATAAAGAAGAAGATTAAGGAGGTGCTGCTTTTGCATCACCATCTTGTTTGCATTTATATTTCATTTTGTCAATTGTCAATCTGCTTGTAGAGGCCACTCATCCTGCTGTTTTCATTCTGGGTACTGGATGCTTAACAAATCTGACAAAATCTTTATTTTCTAGACGTCATTATGGTTGAAAGTTGTTGATTTGCTTGAAATGTTTTTGCCGAGAAGTCATTGAACTTAACTTTTAATTCAAAACCGAAAATTGAAAGCTAGTCTATATGGATTGAAGCATTAAAAAAATGTGGTCATGGTTGTATTCATTTTGGTTTTGTTTCTTTTTTATTTTTTTCAGTTTAGAAAAAAGAACTCATGAGAGCATGTTTCTTATTGTTTGGAATGATGTGTGATAAATCACAAATAATTGACATGAACTCATAACTTTAGAGAAACAACCTTCTCTTCTTATTAGTGGGATATGAATCCTTTCACCAAGAAAGTCTATTTCACAACTTGGTTTTTTGGAAACAAAATTGGTTTTTTCTTTAAATTGTAAAAGAATTTATAGGAGTGTTTTCAAATGTTTTGAAAACATGATTAGATGATGTTTTTGACTAATTCGCTTAATTTGGATAATTAGTTATTAATAATTATAATTAGTGTTCTAATATGAGTAGGTAGATTTTGTTAGTGCTTAATTTTGGTGATTAGGTTTGTGATTGTTAATTTTTTAATTATCTGATGAAATAATTCTTATTAGCTATTTAATTAGGTCAATCAGGGATTGATTAGAGCTTTAATTAGTTTTTTTATTATTATACAATCACATTATTTCAACATTAATCGATTGTTTAGGCAGAATAGTTAGTAATTAATTATTTATTTATACTAATTAAGCATTACTTATGTTTAATTAAGATCATTAGGACTTGCAAGTATTTAATATTGGTACTTAAACCTTGAAAATTGACTATCAAGTAATTGGTATTTAATGAATTATTTAGCCTTATAAGGGATTGCTTATTATTTTATTTAATATTTATTTATGATAGTTAAGGTTGAAAATATAATTAATTCATAAATAACCGGAATGATCTTTTTTTGGGACAGTTAGGCCAAATAAGGCAGACTCACACACACGTCGCATACATAAGACTCGAACTCAAGACCTTTTAGTTGGTAGCCTAAGCTCGCAACGAACAAGCCAAGGTGAGCTGTGTAAATAACCGCAATGATTGGTGACTATTTATACAATTTTTTGGGGTTTTGTTTATCATTTAAGTCTTTCAATATTTAATTATGGTAATTTAGCATGGGCATAATTAACTAATCAAGACATTTAACTTATTATTATGCTTAGTTTATAAAATTTTATTTTAACTGAGTGAATAAATGTTAAATAATTAAAATATTAAATTTACTTATGAGGTTATTAATTAGTAATTATAATAGTAACTTGGATTATTTAGGTTTTAAATAAGGATTAATCAGGAAAATTAGTACATTTATTAATTATGGATTGCATACTTAATCATATTAACTAAATATTGATTAATGTTATTTTATTTTTATTCCCAATTTTGTTTCTAATTTTTATTTCTAATAGGAAATTAGTAGAATTTCCAAACATGTCATTATTCTAAGTATAAAAAAAAAAAATCCAACATGACCGTAGTTTTCCTTTGTATCTAATTCTGTATTTTAATCCTTTTATGCAAAACTCTTGCAAAATTTTTCCTCATATTTGCATTTAATCTCTTCTTTTATATTTTTAGAATGAAGTTACAAGAGCTATTGAACTAAGGGAGATTGTGACATCTCTCGGTCCAGCTTATATTAAACTTGGGCAAGCATTGAGTATTAGACCAGATATATTATCACCTGCAGCCATGACTGAGCTACAAAAGCTTTGCGATAAGGTATGGTCATGAATTTTGTGGGAGGTCATAGAATTAGTTTCAAACTATTCTTATACTAGGAGAAATCAGTAGTAAATATCTGCTTGTCTCCAATATGGAGAAATATGACTAGGTGAATATGGTTTCTTTGTGAATAATGCATCTTCACCATGCTGATTTGTAAGTGTAATTACATTATACTGTTAGGTCCCTTCATTTCCGGATGACGTAGCTATGGCCCTTATTGAAGAAGAGCTTGGTCAGCCTTGGCATGAAATCTACTCAGAGCTTACTGCTTCACCAATCGCTGCGGGTAATCTCACTTTAACAATTGAATGGTCTCTCTTTTATCATGTTAATTTATCATCTTCTCTGGAAACTTAATGCCCATTAAAAGATGTTACGGAAACAATATTAATGTTTGTAACTCACATTTCCTCTGCAGCATCCCTTGGGCAAGTTTACAAGGGTCGATTGAAAGAAACTGGTGAGTTGGTGGCCGTTAAAGTACAAAGACCTTTTGTTTTAGAAACCGTAACGGTAGATCTATATGTTATCAGGAAACTTGGCTTGTTTCTCCGAAGATTTCCACAGGTAGTTCTTCCATTTTTTTTGAACTTTTTTTTTTTGGCTGAAGAACTTTCATTGCCTTTTCTTAAAGTTTTATACATGATTCCCAGGTTTCCATTGATATTGTTGGATTGGTAGATGAATGGGCTTTTCGGTTTTTTGAGGAACTTGATTATGTGAATGAGGGAGAAAATGGCACTCGTTTTGCTGAAATGATGAAGAAAGACCTCCCTCAGGTGGTTGAATTTTTTTATGGTTATGAAATCCACTGTCAGTTAGCCATTCTCAATCTAGCTAATTTAACCAGAAATCATTTTTAACAGTTTATTAAACTTAAAAGCATTTCATGCAAGACAATTGATTTATCATGGAAGTAGAAACAGTTTGGAACATGTGTTAGACCGCAAGTTTGGCCATGCTTTTGAATCATTGTTTCTTCTGGAGTTCAATGAACACACCGTTAATATAAAGAGATTAAACTTTGTGGCTATGATGAATGTGTTTTGAGTAATTTCTTTTTCGTCTTTAACTTAAAAATTTTCATATATACAGTTTTTTTCTTTTTATGTTGAAATCCTAATTTTGCATTGTCGTCATCATCATAATAGTCATCAGCAGCATCATTTGTGTATCCCAATTATTTTGTTTTAACTTCATGATTTCAGATTTTCGTCACCCACCAAAAAAAAACTTTATGATTTCTGATTCCCCATTTCTAAGCAAGTAAAACCAATTATTTGGAGTTACATTTATGGAAATTCGTAACCGAATTGATGTTTTGATGTATTTTTCTTATTTCTTTAGATAACCATATTGTCTTAACTTGCTTGCCTTTCTCAGGTTGTGGTACCCAGGACGTATCACAAATATACATCAAGAAAGGTACTCACCACTCAGTGGGTAGATGGAGAAAAGTTATCGCAAAGCACAGAAAGTGATGTTGGGGCATTAGTCAATGTTGGAGTAATATGTTACCTAAAACAGGTTTCCCTATCTACTTTGTATTTTATTAGTTTGCTTGAAGGAATTTTGCACTTTTGTCAACAGAAAATAGCTGCATTCTGTTGCTTATCTCATTAGTGGAATAGTTGTGCAAATTTATGTTGTCCAATATAAACTAATATTAGTATTATAAGGTTGTGCATGTTCTTATTTGCTATTTGCTGCATGGAAGTTTTCGACTAGAATTTTAGCAAGCAAATTATATTTGAAAGGGACTGTCATGCCCTTATTTAATTTGGTCTCTAGCTTGCAGGTATTTTGATTTCATATATCTTTAAGGTTTATCTTGTGAAGTTAGTTAAAAATAGAAGGAAAACACCTTGTAGCTCTGTTGACCTGTAAACCTATGATTGGACTGGCTCCCACTACCCACGACTCCACCTCGTCGGTTCCCTCAATCCCACAATCTCCACATAACTCCCCACGTTCGCTCCTCACGGCTCAAAAACTCCCTCACACGATACGATCGAGAGATCCAGGCATTCAGACTTTGGCGCACACAGGAACATGAGATATCGAATTCCCTCTTTTCCGTTCACAGAGACCGCATTGAAAGCAACATCTCGATTCCCCTCTTCCAATCCAGGATGCACGAACCCCAAATGCTCCCGCTCACGACCTCCGATTTGAGCTTGCACACCTGTCCGCTCCGTTCCATGCAAGCAACGCTTAGCGCGAGCAAATCCACGAGTAGAGCCCGATGTCTGCCGTTAGCGTGCAATCCAACCTCCCATGTGAGCCACACATCCGCCGTCTTCTATCCAGCGTATGACCCAGGCTACCTTGTCTGCTCCCACACAAGGACCCCGCCTCCATTCGTGGATCGGTCCCGCCTTCCTTGCCTGATCTTGTACACGTCAATGACCGAGCTGCCTCACTCTATGATAGTGTTTCTTGTTTTGAAATAGTAAGGAAGGAGGTCTTTATTATGTTTTATTATTATTGTTAATAAAATATTGTTTATTATAATTGCTATAATTAAAGGGATTCATTGTATTTCATTATTATCATTAATAAAATATTAATAATAATAGTTATTATAAGTAATAATTAATAATAATAATAATAATAATAATACTAATAATTGTTATTATTATTAATAAAAGAAAAACATACGCTGCAATCATCAATCGGAGGAGTTGAAGTCGTATATCGGGGTCGATCCTTCCCCTGAAGCCCTTGATTGTCGATTTAGATTCGATTGAGCGAACCTAAAAAGGCAAGTGCCATTCTCAACCTCCCCTCGTGGGGAGGGGGTGCCAAATGGATGCCTAAACTCCAAGGGGGGAGTCCTTGGCCATCAATTTGATCTGATCGAGCTGACTTGAAAGGGCAAGTGCCCTCCCGACCTCCCCTCATGGGGAGGGGACGTCGGAGGTTGTCGAAATTACGACGGGAGATTGCCGAACTTACAATCCGAGAAATTCAATTAAATTAAAATTTAACTATTAATAAATTTAAAATTAATTTAAAATTTGAATTTAATAATCACTTTAAAATTTAAAATTAATTAACCTAATTAAACAACTAATTAACTAATTTAAAATAAAATTAAAATTCAATTTTAAACTAAAATATAATAGAATAATTGATTAATTTAAAACCTAATTAAAACTTTAATTTAATTAAACCAATTAATCTAAAAGTAAAACTAATTTCTTTTAATGAATATTTAATTAATAAACCATTTAATTAAATTTTAAAATCTTTGAAATTATTTAAATTGATTGAGCAACTAACTTTAAAATTTAATAATTGAATATTTTTAAAATACTAACGAGCTGAGTAGTTAATTTAAAAATGAAATTTAAATATTGTAATTAATTAAATTAAGACTAAAATTTAATTAATTAACTTAAATTAATTAATTAATGCAAATTAATTTAAGTTTTAATAAAATGCATTAAAAAAATAACAAAAAAACAATGTTCACACTAAACAACCTAAGTGCAATACCCACCAACTAAAACTCAAACTCCTAAATCTAAAAAAATACTAAAACTGAAAGAAATCCTAAATAATCCTCCAACTCCTAGCAAGCTCTAGCTCCTGGTAAACACTGCAGCTGCAAGCTCAAGCTCTTGCAACTGCTAGTAACAAATATATGCAAACAAATAGACGAAAGTCAGTTCAAAATAAACAAAACCAGTACTAGAAAGAGCAAAATTAGCACTGGAAAGAATAAACAAGTAGGTAAAGCTACTAGTACAGGCAAAACTTGTGTTGAAAGAAAACTAGAATTGTGGACAAAACAAGATGCTAGAAATAAGATATTGAAGATAAAACAACGGTACTAAAGCAAATTATTTTATCCTGGACTTATAAGGCTACAATTTCTTCAGCATGGACCAATATTTCATAAAAAGTTGAATTGTATTTGATTGTTCAATAACTTGATTTGCAGCTGCTTGATACTGGCTTCTTCCATGCTGATCCGCATCCTGGTAACATGATTCGGACGCCTGATGGAAAATTAGCCATTCTAGATTTTGGTAAAATTTTCTTTCTTAGAATGCTTTACTAGCAATTTAAGATGGTAGTAATTCATTGAGAAACATCATTGTTTGGTATATCCATGGTGAATGAGCTGTCCTTGAAACTCCTTTCAAGTTATGATGTATTACACTTATTGTATCTTTGATGTTCGTTGAAGCCATTACTGGGGTGTACATGATAAAAAAAGCTATTTTTGGCAATTACTTGTTGAATATGCAGCTAAATTTGTGTAATGGTTAGCAATTTGATCACTAGTTGATTGCATTATGAGAAAAAAAAACTTGATAAATAATAGTTACTTAAATCATTCTGCTTTCACTCTGTGCTGCAAAGAGGTCGTGGAAAGCCATAGATGTCGGTAAAAAAGTTCTGAAAAATGCAGGATGATTTCTACTGCAGAACACACGCTTTTTTTCAAGTACTGTTTATCAAATTAGTCTCTCAGCCTGAGATTTTGCATAATCCAAGTCATCGATGTTTCCTGCATATTTTATTTTGTAGTGCATTAACTGTTTTACTTATTCTTATCTGGTTGGAGCTAATTGCACATCCACCTTGAGGAAAGGCTTTTTGTTAAGAAATATCACTACTCCGGATTGTTCTAGTTGGATTTCTCCATTGTGGGCTTGAATGTAATGATGCCCAGCAAGTTTTTTTATGCTGCCTTCAGAAAAAAAGTTTAAGCTTAGTAATGATAATTTGGAAATAATTTCACATATGATCATAGAGCTAGTAAATCCTAGCATTCCTACAGAGATTAAATTGGCATAATTTTGAAGATGTGAGAGATTTTACATTTACAAATATACAGAGAATAATACTATTTCACATCCAACATGGATTTTAAGGGAATTGATATGTATATTTTGGTAACATTTGTACATTCTTGTGAGGGCTTAGTAAATATCTCAAAGTTTGGGCCAACTTGTAAGAGCCAATTTGGAGAAGTGGAAGTCTTGTGACTGATTCAGCTGTCATTTTTCACGATGATTTAGTTGATCACACCTGACAAAATACTTAATCTATATATGCTTCATCGATTGTTGATACAACCATTTATAACCAACTCCAAATACAGTGCTACATACATTTCATGTCTGCATTGAATAATATGAGTTGCATATATATGCTTCATGTTTTTCGAGGATTAGATGGGGGCATTTAAAGAATATTAACCAAAATATTTTTGTGAGTAAGATTTTAGATCTTAAGATTTTGTCTGTACATGAGGATGCTAATGTTATGTGGGAAAAAGTGGCTAGTGATATTAAGAATATTGCAAAAGATGTGCTTGGAGTATCTAAGGGAAAAGCTCCTAATAGTAAAAATAGTTGGTGGTGGAATCCAATTGTGCAAGAAAAGATTAAAAATAAGAAGATTTGTTATAAAAATTGGTTTTAATTTTAAAAATTCTGATAATTGGGAATTATATAAAGTGGCTCGTAAGGATTCTAAGAAAGCAATATGCGATGCAAAGACATTAGCTTTTAGCGATTTATATAATAGATTAAATACTAAGGAGGGAGAAAGATATATGTATAAGTTAGCCAAACAAAGAGATAGGAGTAGTAAGGATTTAGTTCAAGTGAAGTGTATTAAGGATGAAGATCAAAAAATACTTTTCTTAGAAGATGATATTCAACAAAGGTGGATGAGATATTTTGCTAAACTTTTTAATGAAGAGTGTGAAAATAAGATTGACTATAGTGACCTTAGCACCCTAAATGAAAGTAAAGATTTCTGTTTTTTATCGGCGTATTAGTAAAACTGAAGTTAGAGAGGCTTTTAAATAGAATGAAGGGTGGAAAAGCTGTTGGACCTGATGATATTCCAATAGAGGTGTGGAAATGCTTAGGAGATGAAGGGATTTCTTGGCTTACTAAACTTTTTAATACTATTTTGAAGACTAAAAAGATGCCAGATGAGTGGAGAATGAGTGTATTAATTCCTATTTTTAAGAATAAAGGCGATGCACAGGATTGCACGAATTATAGAGGTATTAAGTTAATGTGTCATACTTTAAAATTATGGGAGCGAGTTATAGAGCATAGGTTGCGGCGTGATACTAATGTTTCTCAAAATCAATTTGGATTTATGCCGGGGTAGGTCGACTATGGAAGCCATACATTTATTCAGAGGTTTGATGGAAAAATATAGAGGAAATAAGGAGGATCTACATATGATATTTATTGATTTAGAAAAAGCATATGATAAAGTTCCAAGAGAAGTGCTATGGAGAGTTCTTGATAAGAAAGGAGTCAATAATGCTTATATTCAAATCATTAAAGATATGTATGCAGGAGCTATTACTTGTGTTCAAACACAAGGTGGTTTGACCAAGTATTTCCCTATTTCGGTTGGGTTACATCAAGGATCAGCCTTAAGCCCATATCTATTTGCTTTAGTCATGGATGTTCTCACTAGACATTTGCAAGATGATGTACCTTGGTGTATGCTTTTTGCTGATGATATTCTTCTTGTTGATAAGACTAGAGAGGGAATTGAAGGTAAACTTGAATTATGGAGGTCAACCTTAGAGTCTAAAGGTTTTCGCTTGAGTAGATCTAAAACGGAATATATGGAGTGTAATTTTAGCAGTAATAGTCCTAGTGAGGGGATTGTGACTTTGGGCGATCAAGTCATTAATAAGAGTACACGTTTTAGGTATCTTGGATCTATTGTTCAGAGTGATGGTGAAATAGATGGGGATATTATCAGCAGAATTCAAGTTGGATGGTTGAAGTGGCGGAATGCATCGGGCTTGTTATGTGATAGAAATGTACCCCTCAAACTTAAGGGAAAATTCTATAAGATGGTAGTGAGGCCTGCAATGCTTTATGGTGCCGAATGTTGGCCATTAAAAGAGAAGCATAATACTAAGTTAAGTGTGGCAGAGATGAGGATGCTTAGATGGATGAGTGGCTTTACCCTTAGAGATAGGATACGAAATGAGCATATACGTGAAAAGGTTGGAGTAGCTCCAGTAGAAGATAAGATTAGACAGAGTCGCCTTAGATGGTTTGGTCACATAAAAAGGCGGCCTTCCGACGACCCAGTTAGGAGAGTAGAGGTATTAGATTTGACTTGTGTTAAGAAAGGTAGGGGTAGACCTAAAAAGACTTGGTTAGAAAATATTAGGAATGACCTTTCTTTATTAGATTTAAACGAGAATTTGGCTTTTAATAGGACACAATGGAGAAAAAGGATTCATGTAGCCGACCCCACGTAGTGGGATAAAGGCTTGATGTTGTTGTTGTTGTTGTTACAGATTTCCATGTGCTGCTGTCTTTTCTTATTATTTATTTTAACGAGTTGCATGTTCTGCAGCAATGGCATAAGTTATCTCTATAGTCTTGTTGTTACAAATTGATCATGAAGTGTTTTCATCTGCAAAACCTTGTAGTATTTGCATTTGCTAGCTATTCTTTTGAAGTGAGCAAGAAACTAAAGTCATTCGTGCTTCTGCTGAAGGTC
Organism: Dendrobium officinale; assembly: GCA_019514585.1. NCBI lineage: Eukaryota > Viridiplantae > Streptophyta > Magnoliopsida > Asparagales > Orchidaceae > Dendrobium > Dendrobium officinale. The sequence goes on from CM033696.1 coordinate 31,681,280, forward strand.
TTGTTACAAGGTTGACTGATGATCAAAAATATGGAATGATTGAAGCAATTGCACACCTGATTCATCGTGATTACAATGCCATCGTGAAGGATTTTGTCAAGCTTGGTTTCATTCCCGATGGTGTTAATCTTGAACCGATATTGCCAGTGTTAGCCAAAGTTTTTGATCAAGCACTTGAAGGAGGTGGCGCAAAGAACATTAATTTTCAAGAATTGGCATCAGATTTGGCTCAGATAACCTTTGACTATCCGTTCAGAATACCACCTTATTTTGCATTGATTATTAGAGCAATAGGAGTACTGGAAGGCATAGCATTAGTGGGGAATCCTGACTTCGCTATTGTAGATGAAGCATATCCTTATATTGCGCAGGTTCTTTTCTCTCTTTTATCCTTAAACCTTATCTTTCTTGTTTCACTCTTTGATAGCAAAATATTTTGATCATGGAATTGTAATTTTGTGGTCTTTCTCCATTTTTTAAACCAGAGACTTCTAACTGATGAATCCCCGCGGTTGAGGAATGCACTAAGATATACTATATATGGAAAATCTGGGGTTTTTGATGCTGAAAGGTTTATTGATGTCATGCAAGCATTTGAGAATTTCATTACTGCCGCTAAAAGTGGTGGTGGTGAGGATCTAAATGGGAATATGGCTGGCCTCGGTATTCTGCCAAGTCAAACAAATTCTTTAGTTCCAGGCTTCCCAATGATAATATCACAGCAACAAAAGCCGATTAAAACAAGGGCAGCCCTTGCCTTTCTCTTATCTGATAAAGGAAACTTTTTCCGAGAATTTATTCTGGATGAGGTAAACCATTACTAAGTGCTATTAGTATTATGAACTCTTATCCATTTGCTGATCTTATACTGAGCAAAGTTCCTTATTTTCTTGTTTAATATTAAAAAAAGGCAATAATTAAATGGCTACTCATTTGTATATCCCACTTGATTGTTTTTCCGCTTGGTTATCAAATATCAAATGAGGTAAACTATTGGAGAAAATTTGCTGATAATTTCAAGAGGAAGCTTTCAGTAAATGTATACTAGAGGAAGGTATGATGCTATGCTTGGCGATTCTGTTGTAATTGTTGGATACCAAAGTAGGAAGGTGGTGGCCCACAGATCCATGATAGTCGGCTAATATAGAAATCTACATCACACAAAATCAGGGAGCTTTGGGAAACATTTTTTAATCATAATTATTACACTTTCTAAAGATGTATATGCAACTATGTATAGATTCCCATTGAATTATGATAATGGTCACTCTCTTATTTTATCCAGGATATCACATCTAGGTTAGGGTCCTAATTTTTGACTTATTTTTTCAGCTTAATTACTTTCTTTTTGCTCCATCTTTTTTTAGCTCCTCTACAAGAGAACCAACCATTACGAATGTTGAGATCTTGACCAATCCAATCAAAGAAGAATTCTAAGATTTACTTAACAAATATTGGGTGAATGGAAGAAATTATTTAAAGTGGTCTCAAATTTTGAAGAACTTCATAAAATGACAAGGGAAATTTGATTAACTTATTAATCCTCTCCAGAATTATGAAGATCCATTGTTCACACTTTGGGATAAAGGAGATGAAGGAGATTCCATGATCATATCAGGTCTATGGAACTCTATGTTGCCTGAAATCAATTGGCCCTGCATGAAAATAGTAAATGAAGTATGGGAGCCCCTAAGCCAAACATAATGATCTTTGATGTTGCTCTCATCTCTAAGACGAAGACAAACCCTTCAACCACCTAGCATGATTATCCTGTCGACATTGAATACTTCAATGCAATAAAGCCTTTATGGTTAGAATTAGATTACTACTTAGATCTCAAGATGAATTATAATGATGTTGTTATGATTCTACAATATTATGTAGAAAGATATTTGACTTTTTAATTAGATATTTGGTAGGTTAGAATTAGATATTTGAGTTTTTAATACCTCAAATAGTTCCTCCAATTTTTTGGTAATTGACTTAGGTACAACTAATCATGTGACTTATTCAAAAAAAAAAAAAACTAATCATGTGACATATTTGGCCAATATTCTCCAAACCTACCAACACTATCCTAATAATAGAAAAGAAATCAAAATAGCTGATGGCTCCTTAACTGCAGTTGCATGACAAGAAAATATTCTCATTGTACCTTTTCATACCCTCAAAAAAAGTTCTGCATATCTCCCATCCTGTTATAAATCTTTTATCCATTCATACAACCCCAGATCAAATGTGTAATGTGGCATTCTTCACCGATCACTATACTTTTTAGGATCTAATTTTGGAGAAGATAAGTTGAAAAGCTAGATAAAATGATGGGTTATACATACTTGAAGATAATAATGTTTGAAATAATCATTCATCTTTTTCCTTTATATATGTATTTTTCTAATTAAGACATTATTTGGGATCATCCTTATAGATGATCTCTGTTTAAAATTCTTAAATATATGTTCCCTCTGTATTCAAAATGTTGATATTGAAAAATTTTATTGTGAAGTTTTTGAGTTTGTTAAACATCTTTTGTTATCCTTTTTCTATGAGTGAATTTGAATCATTTACTCCTTTCATGTTAAGCCACTTTAATGTTAGGGGCCCTCGAATATCTCTAATATCTGTGGAACCAAGGGATTTACAACATCTGTTGATGATTGTTCTCTATTAATATCAGTTTATTTTATCAAATTAATTTCAATTTAAATTATATACTCCCAACTTTTTGTAACAATGATAAAAAAATCAATTTGGTTTCAACATTAAAAATTCAGGGTGGATAATGCCTACGGTTATTTTAACCAAATTTTGTCTCATTTCTTTAACAAAGAAGGTAATATTTACCAATGCTCATGTCGATACACCCATTTGTGAGATAGTTGAGTTGCCTAAAGGAAAATGACTACATGATGTAAGTGGATTTTAACATTTTAAATTTAAATTTTATGGGAGTTTAGCAAAAGGTTTTACACAATCCTATGGAATAGACTACCAAAAATATTAGTTTATATTGCTAAAATGTTGACCTATAATCCCACGTATAGGTCTGTCAAAATCGGGTCATGGTTGGGTTCGGGTCCAACCCGAAACTAACTCAACACTATTCTACCCATTTTTGCAAACAGGTCGGTTTTTCATACCCAAAACCGACTCGCTTCGGGTTTGGGTCACCCGAACCCGACCCGCATAGTGCCAATGCGTGAGTTCGTCGTCGAAGGAGGTACCTTGGATATGAAGTTATAACATTTTGATTGGAAGCAACTAAGGGAGTTCGCTCGCTGTGAAGGTACCAGCAACCTTGGCTCCGTTGTTGTTCGACTTCGCTCCTTGGATGATGTTCCCTTTCGGTCGGATCGGAAGTTGCAACATTTTGATCGAAAGCAATGACGGGAGTTCACTCACTGTAAGTCATTGCCTCGGCTCCTTCGTTGTTGTTCGACTTTGCTCCTTGGACGACGTTCCCTTCCGGTCGGATTAAAAGTTACAACATTTTGATCTAAAGCAACGACGGGAGTTTGCTTGCTATGAGTCACTACCTCGGCTCCTTCGTTGTTGTTCGACTTCGCTCCTTGGACGATGTTCCCTTCCGCTCGGATTGAAAGTTACAACATTTTGATCGGAAGCAATGACGGGAGTTCGCTCGCTGTGAAGGATTCCGAGTCAAAACCAAGTCAATTTTTGGTTTCTGGGTCAACCCGAACTCGACCCAAAATTCAAAACATGTCGAAAATCGGGATGTGAACCCAACCGATTTCGGGTTTAGGTTGACCGAACTCTAAATTTTTGTGTCGGGTTCGAGTCGGGTTTGCAGGTCGTGTCAAATATTGACACTCCTACCCATGTACATGTTTGGCCATGAACCCGTCACATTGACAACGTGCTCCGCATGAACTCCGGTCCTCTTCGCATGCCTCATCTTGCGTCATTAAAAGGTCAAAGAAAGAGGCCTTCGGTGAAAAAAAGCAACTTATCCCAATATTTTGATCTGAAGCTCCAATATTTTCTTCATCATGTCCTCTATGTTGGAAAACATTCCTTCCATGAATGAAATCATTCCTCAACTCCATATTTGAATTGACTAACTTCTCCTTCTAGTTATCTTTCCAAAGCATCCACTTTCTTCGGTGCCATTGATCCCGAATCTTGCTCTGATACCAATTTGAGAGGCCTTGATGATCAAAATAGCATAGAACAATATAAAAAACAGCAACTTATCTCCAAATGAATCCATAAATAATACCAAGAGAGCTGTTTTTACTAGTTTCCAAGTAAAGTAAGAGAATATACAAGTTGATTCACTGTTTGAGTGGTTAATCATCTCTCCCACAATTCCTAGTATCTACTATGAATCCAAACACCTCTCACAAAAACTGCTACATAAATTCAAAACATAACATAAAATCTAACCCTCCATAATCTCCCCTCTTAAACAGTCCAAATCCCCTAATAAATTCCACCCCCCCCCCCCCCCCCCCCCCCCCCCCCCCCCCCCCCCCCCCCCCCCCCCTTTTCCCACAGAGTTCTCCCCTCTTCTTCTATAGCCCCCTTCCCAAAGAGTTCTCCCCTCTTCTCCTATAGGTGATAAAGGAGGTCATGGGCCCCTCCTAGGATCATATCATTGAATGGGTACTGATGTTTATGCATCGTTGATTAGGTATTAGTGGGCAACTTTCCTTTGATGCTTACTCTTTGTCGGTTTTTTAGCCGCTTCTTGCATGGCTTCTTGTTGATGACTCATCACAAATGACTTAATTCAATCAACTATTGGCTTAGCTGGTCTAAGGTCAGGTTGGCCCAGGTGAGCAAGCCCAAATCACCAATAGCTTAGCCCATCTCATGGAATTGACTTGATCAGCCTAGTCCATACCAATATGGCATCAAAAAATTCTTACATAACTCTAGATACCTTATTTATATGCAAAAGAAACAACAATCTGCTACTAAATTTAATCATTGACTTAAATAAACTTTAAAATGACAATGAAATCAACATAACAAAATGACTTACATAACTAATATGAAATTAAGTTCCAGAACTTTCTGTTCTCTCGGCAACACGATTTTGACATGATTTCTCTTATGCTTATCATATGTTCTTATAAGGTGGATCTAGGGAAACAAAGATTTTACTCTGATCTTAGTAAAATTTGGAAGGCAACTGGAATTATCATATAAGGAATCTGCTAGCACGATATGTGCTATCTTCTGCTAGCTTCTCATATACATTTATGGCTTTGAACTCAGCTGGTATTCTTTATGATTGCTATCAGCTTTTCTGACATTTTAAGAGCTAGTAAACTTCACGTTTGTTTCTGTTTACCTGATCTAATAAACCTATGTCAAGGCGTTTTTTTTTTGAAAACTTCTTTCTCTCAATTAATTTATTTATGCTTTTCTCTGGTGGTCTATACAGATTGTTAAAGCAATTGATGCAGTTTCAAGAGAGCAGCTAGTACGAATGAGTGCGGCCTTCGGATTTGGAAGTATAGCTCCAATTTTTAGTATGGTTCCTCTCAAGCCCACGTCTCTGCTACCTACAATTACAGAGGAGGATGAAGTTATATTGAACAACGTGGAAAAAGTGTTCAAGTTTCTAACTGCTGGAACCTCGACTATGACAGCTAACCAGGTATTCCTGCTTTTTTTTCAAGAGAAAGTTCAAAATCATCCCCGATTATCTATATTTCATCAATTTAGTTTTAGGGTTTCACATATTTTTCAATTTAGTCTCTCAATTATACAAAATTGATCCCAACCACTTATGCTCAATTTTGTAAAGTAGACGAACTAAATTCACAAAATGTAATACTCTTGGACAATTTAACTAAATTTGCTTCATATGAATTGAGGATTATTCTGAACTTTCTTCTTTTTTTTTCTTGAGGATTTGCCGAGTCATATTGATGTGAAATAGATTGTTCTGGGGTTTTTAATCTACTTTGCGATTTACCTATAATCTCAAGGAGCTACATACATGTTTTTCCTAATAAATTTCGCTATGTAGCTAGGTTTTTACAACTTAATCATGTATAATTCCTCTTATTGTGGAGCCATAATTGCACAAATTTTTAATCATTTTATATATGGGATCCCATGAGTCAAGAGTTGTATGCCCTAATTTTCTAATATTTACCTTATGTGAGAAATTTATGTTGAGCACCACTAACTCATGATATCTCTTCCACTCCTATACTCACGCACGCTAAAGATTCCCAACCGAAACCGCTCAACCCCGAGCTCTTGTTTTCTAAGTACCGCTAGGAGGAACCAGGCTAGATGCTCGAACTCCCTCCCTATCAATCTCTCTGTGCCGCACACAAGTAGATGCTTGAACTCGCCTTCCTCTCGATCTCTCTATGCCACACACGGGAAGACTCCAATGGCCTCTCTTAGTCCCTCTCTTGTTTTCAATTTGCTGCATGCAAGAGTCAATGTTACCCTCCCTCTCTTTGTTCTTTTGCATGATCCGTCTGTAAAAGCCGACCCTGCTTGTTCCTCGCTCGCTCGATCCTTGTTTGACCAATGCCCACGCCCGAGCCCTCTCTCCCTCACACTCCCTCTCGTTCGCTCTATGCCGCGCACAAGAACTGCACTCGCCGAAGCCTCCCCTATCCCTTCTCTGTTCGTGTGACCCGACTACACAAAAGCCCAAACTGAGGACCATACTGACTCTATTTACACTGCTCGACTAGACGCTGTTGTCGTTCGCACTCACCACTCTCGACACCTCAGTCGTTCGACCTCACGCGTAACCTCCTATACGTGCGTTTGACTTAGTGTGCCGTTACTTAATTGCTCGACTCGATCAATCCCCAACCCGTCCTAAGCCTCACACTCGATTTGATCACTCAACACAATTGTACATGTCGTTGTCGCTTTCGCCCTCAACCCGTTCACACGTCCAACACTCTTCCTACACTAAAAAGTATAAATTTCTTCTTGCTTGCTCAAACAACAGGTATCAAAGACCCGCGTCCCTTGATCTTTGATCGCTGGGAAGAATGAGCACATACAATGATCCCGCGTTCCTTGATCTTTGATCGAGCTGGGAAGAATGAACATACAAAGATCCCACGTCCATTGTATCTTTTATCCCACATAATTAATTTAAAAAAAAAAAAAAAAGAAAAAGTACCACTAAGCTAATTTTACAAATCATGTACCATTTCAATTAATTTGAATCAAGGCAAAATAATTTGATTCATTTTGGAGTTGGCTCAACGTATGATGCATGCAAGTCCGGTCTTGTATGTTGTTTGTAGGGACAAACCTCTCAATCTGGAGAAAATTTATAAATTAATGCTAAGGACCAAAGCTAGTATTTAGTTCTCTTGATAATTAATAATTTTCATGGTTCATTAAAATGTTGCACTCAAAGATAGCAAGATTGTTTAGAGCACTCTCAAATATTAATTACACTGATTACACAAGCAAATCAGACACACCATAATTTTAAAATTTAAACGTAACACTCAACATATTACAATTATAAGATACATTATGCGGTGTATTGCAAGTGCAAATGCTTTATACAATAATGGTGTGTAAAATACATTATGTAAAAACAGTGAGCTAGATGTGTTATGCAAGAATAAATGTGCTTTGCAAATATAGTGATTAAAAAAGAAAAATGCATTTGCAAATGCTAATGTAATATGCAAGAACAACGTTCAAAGTTTATCTATACAAGAGAAATGAGCAAATGCAAATACATTGTACAAATATAATGAAAATACAAAATACATTGTGCAACTGTATTGAGATTGTAAAATACATTATGCAAATGTAATAAGAGTACAAAATACATTGCATAAATGTAGTGAGAATGCAAAACACATTATATAAGTGTAATGGAAGTTTAAATACAATATGTAAAGTTATGCATGTGCTACGATCTCTACGTCTAGCTCCTAAATACGAGTTTTGAGAATGCTTCGCGGATGTATTATAAGTGCTCAAACACCCCAACGATAGGCGTGTTGGCAGAAAATTTTAAGTGGAGGGAGTTATTTAATTTTCAAAATGCCTTTAAATTTCTAAAATCATTCATTCAAAGAAACCTAAATTCAATTCCTACTAAAAAGTTTAAATTTTTAAAATGAAATCCATCACTAAAGCTTAAAACAAAAATCCATCCAAACTTCGCAATTGTTTGGCGAGGATGATGAATTTAAGAATATCTTCAAGTCACAAAGACCAAATCTCTTGTCGAATATATTGCTACAATCCATTCTCAATTGATTTCTTGCCAGCAGGGATGTGGCACGTGCCCTCTAACCAGGTGGTTTTGTTGCAAAATGACACCACTATATTATGGTCATGACCAAAACTGATGCGAAACAATCAAGAATTGCACGGGAAATTTTAAAAGAATTACAAAGTTTGCTACTTGAAGATTAAAGTTTCGTAAGGCGAAATTCAAGAGCTTTCAATTGGCAAAATTATTATGATAAGCAATTACAAGACTCAAAGTTTGGAGCAATTGAAGATAAATATGAAATTATCACAATAAAAACAAATGCGTAGTAATACAATCCCACAGTTAATATTTAGATAATTCACTACGAGTTACCATGCTCACTCACGCTCAAAGTATGGTTTAGTGAGAAAGGCTTTCAGCACACCCAACGATGCCACGAGGACGGTCGCAACGCCAATGGTCTTGATCCACGGAAAGGTCGGCGGTGGAGGAGATGGCACGGGTGGATGACCGTTGATGGTCCAATCGTAGTCCGAGAATTGGTAGTCGACGATCTCCACGAGGGTAGGGAGGATTCGATTCAAGTAATCCTCGACGATATTGTCAAAGCCAAACCCGACGTCGAAGAAGGGTGATCGAGCGATGTGGATGTCTCCGTAGACGTCGAGTACGAATCCACTATCAACTTCGGGATCCGCCATTCATCCTTGCCGGCAATGAAAGAACACCATTAAGGAGAAAGGAGATATGAGGTGGTGAGGGAGAGCACTTGTGGTTTGAGAGGAAGGAAGAGGGAGAAGAGAGGGGCGGCAGTTTTCCAAGAGAGAGCAATTAGGCTTAGGCCAAGAGCAATAGATCTTTAATCCAAAAACCTGAAATTAATTTCAGGTTTTAAGTGGATTTGGAGGGAAATCCAAATTGAAATTAATTTCAAAATTCAAAGGAGTTAAAGGGGAGTTAATGGGCAAATAATGGGAGCCCATCGATGGTGGCCGACAGCATAGGGAGAGAGGTAGGGGATTGGGGAAGGATTTAGGGAGTTTCCAAAAGGGGATTGTGGATTAGGAAAGTTATTATGAGATCTAATTTATTTTAAATTTAAATTGGGATCATGAATAAAAACTTTCCTTAATAGGAATTTCAAAATTGGCAAGATTTTGAAATTCAAAATTTGAATTTCAAATGGAGCCAAATTTTCCCTCTCATGCCCAACTAAGTTTGGAAAGCATTGTGATGATTGAAATCATCATCATGATGGAGAATTGAAGTGGAATGGGCGGCGGCAAGAGGAATGGGGAAGGGGCGGGTTGATGTTGAGGTGGATGGGTGGGGTTGAGGTGGGGAGCTAGTGGACGGTGGGCTTGGGAAGAAGAATTAGGAGGCGATCGGGATGGTGAGCTTGGATGGTGGTGGTGTTATGGAGGCCGGCGGGTGGGAGTGAGGGAAGGGGTGGGGAAGACGACGATAAAATAGAAAACCACGAGTCGAGGACTCGTCCAACGACTAGTGGGCCTTGCACTTGCTCACCTTGAGCTCTCTCTCTCCATTCTCTAGCTCTCATGCAAGAAGTAGAAGACAAGATAAAATTTTCATTCAAATATTCATTAACCAATACATAAGAGAATGGCCATATATTAGGCCTCACAATGACAAATAAACAAAAGGCAACAATGCCCCTTGGGCTACAATAGTGACTAACTACCCATAAGGGCAAAAATGAAAAACTAAAGAAATAATAATGACTAATACATAAAATGCATCAAAAGTAGAGACTCTCCATCGTGGCCATCGATCTCCTGTGTCGCCTCTGATAGACGCGTCGAAATCTCGTATTGATGTCCCCATCAAAAACCCATATGTTATCTAATGGTAAAAAGCCTATTGAATAATGAATTACAGGGTGTGCTCGATAAGATATAAAGTCCTATGTTAACTTAAGATAATCCCTCATGGCTGCCAACGAGATTCCTTCTATAGGTTGGGTCGATTATCTCCTCTGATTAAGTAGATTAGGGACCATGATAATCGGGAATGAGAAAACCATGGGATCGTGATTGGGCCGTTCATCATCCCCCCATCACCTGCTTTAAGTGTACGTTGATAAATTTCAAATTTCCAAAAATCGTAAAATATTAAAATCAGACCTCAAAGCTGCTGCTACCTAATAAAATCGTGAAATCCCTGGGTAATGTTTTATCTAAAATCTAATTTTTCTTCACAAAATTTATGCTAGAACCTAAACTCGTTGAAACTCTACCTGTCGACAAAAAAGAAGTGTGAGAGGCTAGGGCACGAATTCTCAGGGCCCACAATTTGTCTTTGTTAATACTTGCTGAAGTGAATATTGGCATAAAGTTTATGCTGGAAGCATCGGGAGAATGCATTTTTTCATGATCTTCTTCATTATATTATCTTCATTATTATTATGCACGCTTTTAAGAACTCTGATAGAATAAGCCTTTTTTTTATTAACTTTTTCTTTCCTGTTCATCTGAAATTGGAGTTGATCAAATTTAGTGGTGTCAAACATGGTAAATTTATTCCTGTGGGCGTGCGTTGGATATGTTAACTTAAGTAACTAAGTATTATAGTTTGCTTAGCACTTAGCAGTTTACTAACTTTTATACGAGGCATTTAGAGTCATTCTCATTTTGGTCTTGCTGGTCTCATTTTTTTTTATCTGGCTACATACTGTATATTTTCACTCAAGTTGGAGGATCAAATACTTCATTAAAGTTAAATTGACTTGATATGTCATCAAAAATCAACTTGATCAAGCATGAATCTTAGTGGACATTTGAAATAAAAACTTGTAGAATTAAATTCATGATCATCCAAAGTCTGATTTCAACAAGCTTATAGCCAAGCTGATTGGCTAGAACAAAAAAATCCAACAACACAACAAACGATCCAATCTGAATTCAATTAAGCCCAGATCAAGAGCTTAAAGCGTATTTATAAATTTTATAATACTAATTGAATGACCAAATGATTTTCAAATTTGACATGTTTAGAGTTAAATTGAGCATCTCGACTATAGAAAAATTCAATGAGCTCAATGTCGCTTAATTTTGACAACACATAAATGGCGAATGAACGCTCTAAGTCGATGGAATCAATACGGGTTTATTCGATGGAGTGTTGCATATTTTCTTCATATTTATATGGCATGTCACTCTCAAAAATTTATAAATATCCATCCCCACTCTTTTTGTACGAAGAAAGACCCTTGATTATAGATTCAAGTGAAGTTAAAAGCTTGAAAAATCTTGGAGCTCCAACTAAGCACCACCATTGTCAAAACTTTGCCAACCGACTTCTATTATCGGACCATCGCCCAACCACCTCTATTGGACCATCGCTCTACCGCTTCCATAGGACCACCGCTCGACCATCGCTGCAGACTGTCATTGTTGAATCACCTCCCTATTGCTACCATCAAACCACTAATTGACTTTCGCAATCAGATCATCCTCACCGTTGGACCACTATCAGTCAGTCACAATTTTCGGACCATTGCCATCCCTGACCACAATCGTTAGATCGTTGCCGTTGGACCATGGTTATAGACCATTTCCATCGTTGAACTACAAACGTTAGACTGCCTTCACTCGATCATCATTGTCAGACCACCGTCACCCGATCACTATTGATGAACTATTGCTGCCCAACCACCCCCATTACCAATCCGCAACAATCGAGTTGTCGTCGCCCAAACACCATTATTGGGGCGTCACCACCTGACCAACTTTGTTGGACCATTACCACTCAGCCACAACTATTCGAACGCCATTCTTCTCATCATATCAACTTTGGAAAATTTTCTACGAGCTCCTCATACTCTTGTAGTCTAACCATTTCCAAATTAAGAGACATGCAAACAATTGTAATCTCACATAGTGATATCAGTTCAGCTGAATTGGGCTTTATGTCACCCGTTGTTATCCGTTGCATAGGAGATTACGTTTCAACTTGTTCTTTTAATAAGGACCTATAACACCAAAGCTGTTTTCAGTTACTCTTGAATGGAGTAAATTCATTATAGCAGAACAGAAAACCCTATTTTTATATTAAAGGCTGTAATATCTAATCTAAACTTATTATTTATTTTAATAATTATTATATATTCCTGCACCTAGATTATTTATATTTCTATTTTTCTTGAATTCTTCGCATGTGACCTATTTTAAAAATCATCAAATGTTGCATTTGTATTAAGAATGAATTAAAAAATAAGGATTAACAGAGTAGTCTGCAAACAGTTGGACAAATGCTAGTTCTGATGATGATAGAACATTGTTCCCTGCCATTCATTTTTCAAAGTAGAAGATTGCAGGTTGCATTTTGCTCATTTCCATCATCAGTCACATAATTCTCTATTCCCCCTTGTTTGCCGGTTCACACCATCAAGAAATTTGCACAGTGAACACAATAATTTAGAGCGATTTCAAACAAATTAATTGTAAAGATCATTATGAGCCCTTTCAGGACTTATTGTTTAAATCATAATTAATTGTGTCCATGATTGATAAATTTTAAAAATTGATGAATAGAAGTAATAACTTGCAATAGAATTGTATAACCATACTACATTGCTTTTTTGCTAATATTTTTCCAAATTTTGTTGCAAGCATGGGTGGATCTCCCTTGATGTCAGGGTGGGCAAATTCCCTTGATGTCAGGGTGGGCAAATGCACACCCTCAAAAAAATAAATAATATATTAGTGGGAGAAATTTTTATATTTTGCTCTCCTCAAAGAACCTTTTTGCCCTAATATTATCATCCTAAGCGTCATTGCCCATCCCACAAGTTCGCACTTCACAACCACTTTCACGATTCACGCATTTGAAATTCAAGACGTCGCCGTCTCGCAGCCGTCTTTTTCCCAATCGCATTTGACGTTCAAGAAGTCGCTCGTAGTTTGCACTTTGCCCTACTGGCCCTAGTCTTCGACCATCAATCTAATTTGAAGATAAATATGTAAGTTCTATACAAATTTGAAGATAAATATGTAATTGAAAGATAAATGATAAAAATTCTCTTATAAATTTGATAGCATTATGTTGGTTTTTATTGTTATTATTATTATTATTACTATTTGATGTTATTATTTTATTTTATTTTATTTTTGTTATTATTATTGCTGTCTAATTAATTAAAATTTTGTTCATCGTGAATAAAAAAATCTGTATCCGCCCCTGTTTGCAAGTATTTAATTTGACAGTCCATCAAAAATTTTGACTGTTACACCTGATTGTCGCAGGATGTAAACATTGCAAATATCATACAAGAACTCCTCCCAGTATTGCCCGGCATCTCCGCCAAAGTGTTGCCAGAGTTGTCTAGCAGGCTAACTTCGCGTGTTCTGGCTCGTTTGGTCCGAGACACATTTTTGTAGAATAATGCGAGGATTTCTTCTACACAGAAGCCTTTATCAACAGGTCTTTTTTGTACATCTTTATTTCTTATACCATTAGCTTCATGATGTATAAATTAATAAATATATGAGAAAAATCTCCCCCTGCAGCTAATCCAGCGTTGAAAATGACCTGGTGTTGGCTAAAATCTTCATAGGGGCATATGATTTTTACTTGATATATGTACCGTTATGTCTTCATCTGTACAAACTCATTGCCAAGTTTGGTAGTGAGGTTTCAAGATAGTGTTTTGTCTATATAGAAAAGTTACTGTGCGCAAAACTTTATGTACAATTAAGTGTTTTTTTGTTACTCTTAGGCTTTTCTTTTGGGATGACTTTCTTTCTGCTTCTTAAAACAGCTTTTTTAGTATAAAAAAAAAAAAATTTTGTATTAAAAAAACGGCTTTATGAAGCAATAAAAATGCCGTCCCAAACGAAGCCTTAGTGTGTGTAGAATATTGATATAAATATTTAATATATAATCAATTATTGTAACACAAATTAAATGAGAGTAATTCTATCAAAATTGGGAGGGAATTAGAGAGGTTTATTTAGGAAAAGATGGTTGATTTGAATTCAGATTTGGGAGGGAATTAGGAAGGTTTATTTAGGGTTAATTAAGTTGTTTTTTTTATTGTTTTGTTATAATTTTTTTTGAGTTGCTTCCTAGTGACGCCTTTGTGTAGAGTCAATCTATCTCTCCAATAGTATATCAACTTATATCTTGACTTGTTGTGTTGATATCTCATTCTTTCTCGTTGATTTCTACTGCTTTTTCTCTTCATTATTACTTTGTGGTGATTGGATTCCTATCACGGTTGTTATTATTTCTGCCCTTAAAAGTAGACCTGTCAATATTGGACCCGACCCGAAAACCCGATCCGAACCCGACCCGAAAATTTCGGGTTTGGGTTGACCCGAACCCGAAACGGGTCGGGTTCAGGTTCAGAAAATCGACCCGTTTGCAAAAACGGGTCGGGTTCGGGTTGACCCGACGGGTTGCCGGGTCAACCCGAAAACCCGTTTATTTTAAAAAATTTTGAATTTCTGACCCCGCTCGCTGCCCCCGCGCTGCCCGCTGCCCGCCAGGCGCCTGCCCCGCTCGGCCGCTCGCTGCCCGGCCTGCCCCTGCGCTGCCCGCCAGCCAGTTCGGCCGTTCGCGACTCCGCGCAGCCGCGTTTCTCACGCCGGCGTCAGTTCCGCCTGACCGCCCACTCGCCCAGCCAGTTCCGCACTTCCGCCGTCCCGAAGCAGTTCGGCGTCGAGGCCGCGCAGCCGCCGTCCCGAGGCAGCAGCGTTGAGGCACGGAGGCAGTTCGCCAGTTCGCCTGTTTTTGAGTTTTTCTTCGCGTCCCGAGGTCGGAAGACTCAAACCTGCTGCCCGCGCGGCGAGATTTGGATTTTGGCTGAAATAGGTGGGGTCGGGTTGACCCGAACCCGACCCGAAGCGGGTCGGGTTCGGGTCCAGAAAATCGACCCGTTTGAAAAAACGGGTCGGGTCGACCCGAACCCGAATAATACCGGGTCAATTTCGGGTTGACCCGAACCCGACCCGTAACCCGAAATTGACAGGTCTACTTAAAAGCCTAATAGGTTAATCAGTTAACCAATATGGGATAAACCTTGCCACCACCACAAAAAAAAAAAAAAAAAAAAAAAAAAAAAAAAAAAAAAAAAAAAAAAAAAAAAAAAAAAAAAAAAAAAAAAAAATTTAGTCTCTTGTTGACCGCATAAAACTGTTCTTAAAGGAAATAAAATAGATAAAGTTTTGGTAATATATTCTGATTCAATTTTTATAAGTATGAGTTGAAGTTTTTATTTATTTATTTATTTTTAATTTATTGAAATTAGTGTAATGTATGAATAATTAAACAATTATTTATTATATTTCTTTCAAAGAGCTAAACGATTATAGAATTTTAGCTAAGTGATTTTTTTTTTCTGTTTTTCAAAGCAGTCCTAATTGTACAAGTTACTAAAGGATATGCTGTTATATTTTATGTTTTTTAACCAAAAAAAAAAAAAAATAGTAACGAAAATAATTATTACTATTGTGATGGAAATATTTATTGTTATTATAACGGAAATAATTATTATTTAATAGGAATACTTATTATTATTTTATAATCTGATTTGAAAATATTTAAATTAATTATCATAACATTTGTAATTAAAACAGCCAATTTGTTTCTGGTTTATATAAGGCCTTCTTTGATACGAAGAATTGGATTTTTTTTTTTCATCATTCACTCCACCCTACATCGATTCATAGCAAATATATACATCGTTGTTCCTGCTTCCCATTGTGATTAGTGTAGATAACCACGAAGAGCAGACAACGATGCACCTTTGCATTTGAGAGGAGTGGAGATATAACTTTAAGAATAGTGCTTCACACGCCTCGGTCTACTTATTCAATAAGTTTTCTAATTGCAATTTTCTTACAGCTCTTCTATTTTGACAACAATCTTAAAGTTAGATCATATAGATTGTACAATGATTAACATTGCTAGAATAATTTCAACTTAACAACAATCAAGCCTTTAATTTCTCGAGATAGAATTTTAATAGGTGGCAAGCAAATGTTAAGTTTATCATTGGTATTGTTAAAATTGAGCATGTACTTGCCTTCTATGGAAACGAAAAATTATGATACCATTCTAGCCGATTGGAATAATGCAAATAAGATTTGAAAGATCATTATTCTTTATGCTTTATCAAATAAGTTATTTGATGTTTACTATATAATTGAGTATACTTTTGAAATTTGAAAAATATTAGAGAAGAAATATGTGCTAGAAAATGCAGAAACAAATAGGAACTTTTTTAGCCTTTCAGATCAATAACTCTTAAGGAAACTTTTGCTCATATATATGATTTTCATGTTCTTATTGGTTAGCTTATGAATGAAGGAATTAACTTACCAGAATATTTTGTCACTGCATCATAGATTGAGGAACTTATTGGATCTTGGAAGGAATATAAAAATATGATGAAGCATAAGCGAGAGGATATTTTCACTGGAAACTAAAAAAGATTATAGCAATTTCTGTTGGTGGTAGGTAGTGATGTTGTTTGGAAAAATACTAGATAGTTTTTTAGTTCACTCTTTTTTTTCCCTCCTTATGTATAGAATGATGTCCTATTTATAATTTTTGTGAGAATGACATTTTGGTAATTTTGATCGGAATAAAAAGCTCTCCACTGTACAATTCCTATTAATCCACTTGATCGTAGATCATTTCTTAAACACTCTGAACGCCTTAATGATGTCAGAATCAAGTGATCCTAGGCTCATTATACTCATCTCGTTGAGCCGCTCGATTTTACTATAAGCATATTAGAATTTGTGATCATTTGGTATTCACTTTATGTTCAAAAAGTTCCAAATATACTACATATGTTTGATTTGCGTTCATTTGGAGTTGAATTGGGTCACTTGTGGTGTCTATGAATTCGCCTTGTCAATATACTCAATTCAACTATATAAACTTGTTGAAATCAGGATTCAAAGAATCACAAATTTAATTCCAAAAACCTTCAGTTCAAATATTACCGAGAGATTCATATCCATCATGCTAATTTCTTTGGAGACATATCAACCCTAATTTTGATTGTAAAGCAACATTTTGAAATTATTTGGTACTCCAAATAATATAATATGGATAAATATTTCAACCTTTTTTAAATTTACTGAATTATATTCAAATGAATTACTTCCAGATCTAAATATTCAGCACTATGGGTGTCAATTTCGGGTCACGGGTCGGATTCGGGTCGAACCCGGAAATGACCTAGCTCAATTCGGGTCAACCCGAACCCGACCCGTTTTTACAAACGGGTCGATTTTTCGGATCCGAACACGACCCGCTACGGGTTCGGGTCAACCCGACCCGACCTGGGGACACGGCAACCCCGTGCGCAAATTCGCGGCAGCGGCTTCGGCGGCCACGTCGATCTGTCAGCTTGCTTCCGACAACAGCAAAACGATACAGACATCGGCGGTCACGTGACATCGGCGTCCGGCAAAGTCACGCGAGTCGCGAAAAAGGGGCCAACTGCTGGCCATTCACGCGAGCGGGAGAACCGGAGAAGCGATGCGACGCGGGATGCGAAGCGTCACGCGAGCAGGCAGCAGGTCAGCCGGGCAGCGCAACAGGGGGCAGCTTGGTCACATGGCGGGCAGCTCGGTCAGCGGGTCAATCCAGGTTATTTTCGGATTTCCGGGTCAACCCGAACCCAACCCAGTTTTTGAAACGGTCGAAAACTCTAACCCGAACCCGACCCAGTTCGGGTTCGGATTGACCCGAACCTGAAATTTCTGTGTCGGATTCGGATCGGGTTATCAGGTCGTGTCAAATATTGACACCCCTATTCAGCACAAAGTCAACTGAAAGCGGTGCAACAATTTGAATTCTTAGCCCTGCACAAAGTCCTGTTTTCCCGCTGCTTCCTCACGGCTAACCGTTTGCTTCGACCTTTTAGATAATCATAGTATGCTTGTAAGGTCAAATCGCTCAGCAGCAAAAATCCCAATTCCAGCTCACGCCTCCATTTCTTCTCCAGTCTCTCTATCGCGATCGATTCATTCTCCTCGCCCCTTCATCCTTGAATGCGAGGGAGACAGGGAGAGATTTTCTTCAGGGTTACGCACTCCATTAGGGAAGAAACTTATTAGGGTTTAGTTTCTGCTGGAGGAAGACAGGGAGACGGAGAGAGATGAGGCCGAACTGTTGTCGAAGCTGCCTTGTTTTCCTTCTTAAGATGCTCAATTTCCTGCAGACCTTCGTTGGCGTTTCGATCTTGATTTACTCGGTTTGGGTCCTGAATCAGACGATAAAACATGGTGTTTCCTTGAGCCTGGATCTCGATAGGCTTCCGGCTCCCTGGTAAGCGTTAGGTTATCCTTCTTTTCATTACCTGGAGTGCTTCCAATATATTTTGTTCTTGTACTGGATGGGTTTGTTTTGATGTTCTATCGGTTGGTTTCTCGATTAGGTTCGTCTGCGCGCTTATGAGAGTTGGGATCATGCTGTGCTTGGTGGCTTTTACTGGACATATTGCGGCGGAAGCGGTCAGTAGCTTCTGCCTTTGCTTTGTATCCGAATTAAGACCTCCTATGTTGTTTTTCCTGTGTTTTTCTTTTTTCTCCGCTCCGTTGGCTTGGTTTAGAATTAATTTATGCGGTCTGTAGTTTCAAAATTTTCTTTTTATAATGTTTAGTTAAATTTAAAATGTTTTAAATTGATATGGAAATGATAATTACCGAATTCATGAAATTGATTTGAGAGAGTGAAGCATATTTGGAGGGCAACTTTAATGGAATATATTATTTGTGATTTTTACTAATACAGACACCCTTGGACGAACAGCTAAAGTAAATAATTTAACTTCTCTATTTTGGCAGTTCCTTCATTCTTTCAGAATGCCACTTCAGCTCCTATTGGATTATCGTTTTCAAACATCATCTATTGTGTGGGATTGGAAGGTGACTTAAATGCATTTGATTTGCTTCAGTTATCATGGTGTTTTTTGTGAGATTTCCCTTGCATGGATTGACATTGAGCCTATATTCCTCAAGAATCTATTTTAGCTTCGGTTTTAAGGTTTCGATTATCTGATGAGTACTTTTTGTGGTTGAATTCTTGAGGAGAATGTCATGCTGAAGTGATTGGTTGAGGTTTAAGGACCCTTAAACTTACTGACATGAAATTAAACATCCTGAGGCAAAGTAACTTGTGGCTCAAGGAAAGAGTGGAAATTGGAAAAATGTTTCAACCATAAAAAAATGTGGTTGGATCCTTGATGCAATTGCCTGGCAATCAGATGATCTTATTCAATGCCAAGATCGATTAGACAATATGGTTTTAGAAGATGCCTGCAATAGTGTTAAGTTTGGATATTAAATTCATTCATTATTCCCTGAATAATCCGTGGAAAAATTTAGATTAGTTTGAGTTTAATACTTTGTTCAAATTTGGCTTCTGCAAATAAAATTTGTTTTGGTTTTTCCTAGTACTTCGACTACCAAATCTTATTGTATTTTCAACAATTTTGGCTCCAATATCGATTTGTTGATCACAAATTTTAGCTCTCGACTTTACCTATTAACCCATCAGTATTAAAAATCCCCATAAAAACTTGCATTCAGATCAATCAGAGCTTCTTTTTTAACTGCTTTGTGCTTAATTGCGAAGATTGGAGAAGAGGAAGTGAGCACAGTCCATACTCAATTGCTAAGAGCTGGTTAAGAGGCAGTTATGTGAGCATGTGTTTGGTGGTGGGTCACTATGGTGGCTGAAAATGTCAAATAATTGGTAGCATCAAGGATTGAAAACCGTAATAAAGAAATTGTGAAAAGCATAAGGAAGAAGGTATAGGAGGATAAGGGTGATTTGCTTTATTATTTATACATATTATATGCATACATATGTATATCTCATTTGGGTTGTCTTTTTTAATGGGTTGTTTGAGTTTGCTATTAAGAATGAAGTTGGCTATGAGGAATTAGAGGGAGAAAGTGGGAGAATAATTTTGAGAGTTGATTTTCTACTTTCTCCAACTTTGATGGAAATCATACTACTATGTGCAGTTATGGACATAGGATTGCTTATGTCCATGCACGTGAATTTTAGTGTTTTGTTTTGATGCTTGATTGTACTTACTGGTCGACAGTTCCAATTTTGGTATGTTTTTTCTAACCGATATCATAGTAGAATTTATGAGGCACATGATGACCATGGTTAATTAAGAAGTTTAAAGGCTCCTACAAAAATTCCTATTAAATTCTGTGAGGTTTAGGATGTCACTAAGTTTAAGTATTTAAAGTTTCATGTCATTCGGTGATCTATCCTAGCTCATAGAATTTTTTTAAGTTTGTTAGATGGGTCCTTAATTATTGTCCCGGTGTCACTATGTTGAGTAGGTTTAAAGTGAGTTTTATACTAACCCTTGGGGTAACATGAAGGGAAATACATAAGAATATATAGTAAACACACCATATCCTTAGATCTAAGAGAACCTAGGCTAAGTGCTCGTGACCTACACATGCAAAAGACGGTAAAAAAAAGGAAGCTCGCTTATCAAAGTGATTAGTGGATGATTGAAACTCAATCACCCACTAACCCTTTCCCCCATGAATGCTATTCATGTTTAAAATTTATGTTTAAGATTCCAAGAATGGATCTCCCAAAATTAAGAATTTAAAATATATATATGTAATTTTTAAAAATAATTTAAAAATACATGTAGGTAAATCAATAAGTAAATATATATAAGTTTAAAATATGATAATCAAAGTCAATTTCATGTTCATATTTATGGGAGATCCACTGGTCACCAACGAAGGTTTCAAAACGATTTGAAAATAATTTTTGTAATTTAAAAATAATTAACATATTAATAATTTAAATAATGGTTAAATAAAGAAAATAATTAAATAATGCAGAAATAGGTCAGAAAAGTAATTTTTAGTATCTTAAAATATTTTTCTGAAAAATACGAGGTATTATACATAGTTTTTTGATTTAAAATGAATTTATAGTGAATTATTGAAGTTTCAAACATAAAAGAGATTTAAAATAATTATCATTTGAAAATGATCATTAAATTGTCTCAAATTAAATATCAAAACTTTCTAAAAATAATTTCAAAATAATAATTATATAATTATTTGAGAAACATTTTGAAATTGGGTTTAACTAATTATTAATGAAATACTTTAAATATTTAATTATTTGAATAATTATAAAATACTCAAAATAATAGTATTTAAATATAACTAATAATAATAATAATAATAATGATAATAATTGAAAAATAATTTTCTTATTTCAAGAAAAAAAATAGTATGTATATATATTTAAAATAATTATTTTTAATCTTTTTTAATACATAATAATTTAAACATTAATTATAGTAAGTAATTACTTAAAATACTTAAATGTTAATTTAAATACAAAATTAAAATGTACTGCGATATCTTCCTTAAATAAAAAAAAAAGAAATACATTTTCAAATGGATATTTTACATTAATAAAAAAATATTATAATTATTTATAAATTAAAATTAGGAAAACCCTTATAATTAATATAATTTAAAATAGGGTTAATAATTTTAATTAAAATTAATTTTAAATTGAAGAGGGTAAAAAACTAAAAAAATTGATATATTATACATATATTTTCAATTTATTAGCAATGATTCCCGCGGCGTGAGATTCCGCGCCGATCACTTAAACATTTCGGATGAGGGCGTGGAGTCGTTCGATCGTCCGCTGTTTAAGATTGATGGTCTAGATCGTGCCGGACCGTGTGCGGAACCGCGAGATCAAACCTCACAGTCGAACGAGACTGCGGAAAGATGCGGTCTCGACCGTCGAACGAGATTGCAGAAAGAAGTCGCAACGCTGAAATTAGTTTTTCATTTTAAAATATTGAGTTATCACACGGTTGCCGACTGTCGCTGAACCATAGCCCATTCTATGATCGTTGCCAAACCACCGCTTGTCATTCTGGCCACTGCACGCCCTCCGACGCCTGTCGTACCACCACTCATCTTCCAATCATCATCGAACCACCTTAATCCACTGACTATTATCGAACCATTATACCTCCACCTACTGCCAAAATCCCCTCCAACCACCATCGCCCTCCGACCAACCTCTCCTACCGACTATGGTCAATCGGACCACCATCTCCTGCTGACTAATGTCCCTTCGACCACCATCAACCACCAACTACTGTCCCTCCAACTATTGTTTCCTGCCAGCTATGGTCCCTTCGACCACCATTTCCCACCGACTACTATCCCATAGACCAGTGTCGCCCAACTATGGTCCTTCCAACCTCCATCACCCGTCGACTATAGTCCCATCAACCATTGTCCTTCGACCACCATCCTGCCAACCTTCATTACCCGCTATATATAGTCATTCTGATGACCTCCATTGCTCATCGACTACATTCTCTCTAACCATCGTTGTCAAACCACAGTCCTCCCGACCTTCGTCGCCTGGTGACTACATTCTCGTCGACTAGTATCTCTCGATTATGGTCCTACCGACCAAACAAATAGGCTAATTTCCTCCTGAGACCAGTTCTCATGTCACTGGATCCTTTCCACTCCATGTAATGCGCTTCATATGACATGTATTTACTACATTAAGCTAACGCCTTCCCTCGAGGAAGAGCCTCATTTGTAATTAACTACAAACACTAGCAAATTAATTTTGATAAAGTCCCCATGGTTTTTACCATTTCAGGATTTTTCACGTAAAAATTATGTTATCTCTTATAATTACTAAATCCCTCTCCTATTTGTATGTGTTTGATCTTCCTTCAAAGCTAAAATGTTAAGCCATTTATCTTTCTACCACCGCAAATATTAATAGCAATTTAATTACCTAATTAATTAAAGCTATAATTAAATACTTGTAAAATTTTTAAAATGACAAGCAATAACAAATAGTTAATTAAGTAATAAGTTAATTCCTTTATTAAGACCTGAAATTTTAAAAAACTCAACCAAAAAATTTATATATAGTAAAAGATTTTTACTTGCCTAAATAGTTATAACTATAATTAATTAACTACTTCTAAAACTTTTAAAAACTCAACAAAAACATATATATATATATATATATATATATATAATCAAAAAATAAATTAAGTAATTAGTTAAATGGGCTATATTATCGTTTAAACAAAAAAGGGAAATAATTCATAATTATTGATTGTTCTTTTTGTTTCTATATTTATATGATTCATATATTTATTTGATGTACTTTTTTGTTTCTATTTAATAGGTTCCTATATTTATTAGTTGTTTTTTTTTCTATATTTATATGTTTCCTATATTTATTGATAATTTTTTTCTTATTATTTTCCTTCTTTGACCCTATTAAATATATGAATCATAGATGTAAACTTAGCCACATTCATGCAAATCACTGTGTATATCAACAATAGATAATTTCCTATAAAAAAATAAAAAATAAAAACTTAAATGCACCTATTGTAGCCTATTATGAAGGGCAAAAACTATAATTAAAAGTATAATTAATTATAAATAATATAATACTGGGACACTGTCCTATATATACTTGTACAGTATCTACAGCTTGTTCTTTGCCCGGAGAATTGTAACTCATTTTTGTCACCTTTTTCTTCTTTTGTGTGGTGAATGGTGATCCCCAAATGGGAATTGGTACGCGTACCAGCTGTGATTACCCTTTTAAATACCGATGAAACATCACCAAGGTTTGCAATATTTCCTCTTAGGCTTCGTTTGAGACAGCTTTTTTTATTAAAGCAACTTTTTGTTTTGTTTTGTTTTTTTTTTTTAATTAGATTTTTTTTTTTTTTTTGGGACGTTAGGGGCTAGAACATGAGTCTCGCGGGAGGAAGTCCTTCACGTCAACCACCAGGCTGCACGCGCGAGCTCTTTTTAAAGTAAAAAGCTATGAAAAAGCTGTCACAAACGAAACATTAATTTCTCTCTTACGTATGACTAACTTGATTGTGTCCATCTATTAGAAATATTTTGATAGTTGGAGCTACTAAATCAGAATAATATTTCTCACACGCATAAGATCATATAAATAAGATAATGGTTCTAAATAGTTATATTTAGCTACAAATCCTTTCAGCCAAACAATATCCAGCCATAGTTTTGAAAAATGGACACGATCATTAGATATATTAATCTTTACATAAAAATAAATATGTAATTTTTTTGGGAACGGGGTTATCTACCCAGTGCCACCCCCTTAGGAGGCGCTTGGCAACGTCACTAATCATTCAGCAGACCTAAAAGAGGCATCCACCCTAGTGACATCCTGGCCCGCACTTGATCAAGCCCCACTTAAGAGGCACTGCCGCTCGAGGGGATTCGAGCACGGGTTGAGGGGTTCCCAACCGTACTCGCCCACCAACCAAGCTAAGCAACGGTGGATATAAAAATATTCTTCACACTTACAATTCTTTCTTCTCATAACACTAATAATGATTTTCTTTTTTATCTTTGGATGTTACAAAATTATTATTTGATATTACAAAATGACAAAATTATTAACAACTTGCTAAAATAATCAACATGCTAAAATAGATAGTTATAGAAAGTTGATAATTTTAGATAGTTAATAATTTAGCAATTATTACTTACAAAATAGATAAATTGTCAGTTGGTAATTTTAGCCAATTGATAATTTTAGGCAATTGATAATTCCAGACTCTACTAGCTGTGACATTCAAAAATAGGAGGCAATTAATACATCACAAAAAATTACCTTGGTTGGGCATGAATCTCGAGGCATATCAAAGTTAGAAATTTCTAAAATTAAAATTGGGACCATCCAAACTTTGATTTCAACAAATTTATAGTCAAATTGAACATCTCAAGGAGACGAACCCAACAACACCAAAATCAGTTCAATTCGAGCCCAAATGTATCCAAATTAAGGAGCCAAAATGCATTTGGAAGATTCAAAGCATAAATTGGATGATCAAATGATATCAAAATATAACATGCTTATAGTTGAATCGAGGGGCTTGATGAGACAAAACCAACTTGCCCAAGATTGCTTAATCCTGACATCGTATGAGCATATAAATGCTTGATAAAGGCTCTATAATTGGGGGAATCAATATGGGTTGTCAGATGGAGCACTCTAAACCTGCCTTGGATCTTCTCCATATTTATAAGCTGCGCCACTCACAAAAATCTAAAAATAGAACCACATTCTCTGCATGATAGGGGCTCAACTAGAGATTACAAAGAGCTCTGAGGCTTTGAGGATCCTAGAGCTCTAACCAAGCACCATCGCCGACGAACCCTCGTCAATCGTCGCCAGACTTCCGCTTGAACATCATCGGACAACCACCCAGCCGCCAACAGCCACTAGACTTCCACCCGGATGCCAACCTCAACCAGACTTATGCCCAACCATAGTCGGACTACCGCCCGACCGCTGACTGCTGTCGGACTTCCACATAGGTTAATGA
Organism: Dendrobium officinale; assembly: GCA_019514585.1. NCBI lineage: Eukaryota > Viridiplantae > Streptophyta > Magnoliopsida > Asparagales > Orchidaceae > Dendrobium > Dendrobium officinale. Next base: position 31,706,902 of record CM033696.1, read on the forward strand.
CGTATATCAAGCAATGCTCTGATGAACAACCTTGGATAGGTCAAACATTCTTAATGGATTTCCTCAACCTCTTCCACACATTAGCGCCATCAATAAATGCTTTGGCAATAATCTTGGATAGATCAAATATTCCTTGTGGATCTCTCTCAACATCTTCCATACAAGTTAATGTCATCATGCAACGCTCAAACAGATAAGCTTAGATAGGTCAAATATTCTTAGTGAATTTTTCTAGCAAGTTAGCACCATCAAGCAATGCTTTGGCAAGCAACTTTAGATAGTCAAATAATCGATTTCTCTTGACCTCTACTATATGACACTTCAAAGCATCTCCTTCAACTCTTTCTTCCATACAAGTTAATGTCCTCACCATCAAGCCTCCACTTAATTTGCGCCATTATTGTGTAGCTTGACTACTACCATGGAGCCCTGCCCTGACCCCTTCCATCGGGTTATCTACTTTCTGCGCCCATCATCATAAGTGTGTATTGCCTCCAATAAAGTGCAACTCGACCAACATCATCATCATCCCTTTGCCTGATGACCACTATTGTCCCTTTGCCTCCTGACTTCCATCAGCGTCACACCCTCTAATTGCCACTATCAACATATCCCTGTGGTTTTCTATACATAAGGATTATGTTTTAATTTGATCGTCACTGATGGTATTTAAACTATTGTAGAATAGTTTTCCCTCCTCTGGGACAGAACTGGAGCCTGCGTAAGAGTACCGCATTTTGATCACCACCATCGACAGTATTTAAAATCTAGCTAAATAATTTTCCCCCACCAAGAGAGAACTAGAAACTGCATAAGAGTACCAAGTTTTGATCGCCGCCACCATCGGTGTTTAAAGTCTTGCCATGTAATTTTCCCCCCTCCGAGATAGAACTAGAGCATGCATAAGAGTACGAGGTCTTAATCACCGCCTTTGCTGGTATTTAAACTCTGGAAATACATTTTTTCCCATCGAAAGAGACCTGGAGCCGAAATAAAAAAATTAGGTCTTGATCATTTGCCGTTGCCAATATTTAAACTCTCACTAGACAATTTTTCCCCACCGAGAGAGAACAAGAGCCCGCATAAGAGTATCAGGTCTTGATCATCGCTAAAAACCTCCAAACCTACATATGTTTTCCCCCAACCCCCAAGTGGGGTATTTATAGGGTGCCTAAATTAGGTTGCGGGTCGGGTTTGGGATGAACCCGACATTGACCCTCCACTGGTTGACACGGCCCAAACCCAAACTATTTTTATATATGAGTTAGAAATGTTAACCCAAACTCGACCTGTCAAGTTTATTGGTTGACCCGACCCATCAAGTTTGCAAGTTGACCTAACCCGACGCGACATGAAACATCATTAAAGGAGGCTTGGTTATCATCATCAATGGAGGAGGCATCGTCATTGTTGAAGGAGACTGGGTTGCCGTTGTTGAAGGAGGCGTCATCCGGTCGTCATTGTTGATGGAGGCCAAGTTGTCATCATTAAAGGAGGCATCATCATCGTCGAAGGAGGCATCATTGTCATTGAAGCTAAGGAGGATAGGATGGGTTGTTGTCCTCTTTGAAGGAGGTTGCAGTTACTTTCGAGCCCCGACAGGAGGCTGTCGTTGAATAAGGCGTCACTATCGAAGGGGGCTATTGTCGAAGGAGGTCGATTAGGGCTTGGCAGCTTGCGGGCAAAATTATCGAACGAGGATGCGGACTGATCCAGATCAACTTCGGCTTAACGGTTTGACCCGGATCAGACCCATTTTTTTAAACAGGTCGAATCTTGGAACCCATTTATGAAACAGTTTGACCTAAACCCAAAATTTTATGTCGGGTTTTCACATCGTGTTAATAAATATTGACACCCTTAGTTATTAATAGATAAAATTGGGGGACAATGTCCGCAAAAAAATTTCCTTAATTTTTTTGGATTTTTTAGGTTTTTTTTTTTTTAATTTTTTTAGCAAAATACAATTATTTCCTTTTTGAACTAAATAAAAAGGGAATATATATATATATATATATATATATATATATATATATATATATATATATATATATATATATATATATATATGAATTCAGTTATTTCTATTTTTGAAAATTTTTCAAGATTTTTTTCTTTCCTAAAAATTAAAATGAAATATAGTTAAAAAGGTCCCTTGCGCTCAAACACGTGATGTGTGCGGGTAGTGGTCGGCGTCGCCAGCCCGCCACCACCGGCTATCCGGGTGTTCAAACATTTCGGCCACCAGGTTGCATCTGGGAAATTGTTTTTGCATGGATAGTTCTTTTTGGACATTTTTGGGGCCCCTAAAATTTTTTTTTTCAACGTTTCAAACTCAAATTTGATACTTTCAAAGCCTAAAAAGGCCTTTATAGTCAATTTGAAACAATTTCAAGAGTTTTAGAGTGAATTTGTTTAACATTTTATGCTCCAATCGACGCCCCAACTTCATGGAAAGTTAAAATTATGATTAAATATATTTTTCTTGGTTCACGACCCTAGGGGGAGGTACATGTTGATGTCTAGGGAGCAGTCATGACTCATAATTATCCAAAAATAAAATTTTTTATTTAAATAAATTGAAAGACTCATATTTTTAGATTTTGCCAACTGCGAGATCCAAAATAGGAGGGCAACTAATACATCATAAAAAATTAGCTTGATCGGGAAAAAATCTTGAGGCATATCAAAGTTAGAAACTTTCAAAATTAAATTTGCAACCATCCAAATCTGAACCCAAATGGGTCCAAACTAAGGGGTTGAAGCACATTTGAAAGGTTCAAAGCATAAATTGGATGATCAAATGATATCCAAATATATCATGCTTATAGTCGAGCCAAGCGGTTAGATGTGATGAATCCAACAAGCCTAAGTTCACTTAATTCTGACATCATTTAGGCATATAAATGGTTCACAAACACTCTATGATCGGGGGAAGTAGTGGGTCATTCGGAGCACTCCGAACCTACCCCGAATCTTCTCCATATTTAGAGGGTGTGACACTCACAAAAATTTATAAATAAAACCCCACTCTCTATATAATGGGGGCTCGACAAGAGATTATAAAGAGCAGACGTCGCAACTCCGCCCTCTCCGCCCTCTCCGACCTCGTTCGCCTCTGTTAATAATCTCTCTGGTGAGATCCCTGTTGAAACGCTCTCTGAGATCTCTGATCTAAGGATCCTGCAGCTCTCATTCAACAATTTCTCCGACGAGCTACCCAAATCCCTCTTTAATCTCACCAAACTAGAAGTTCTTGATTTCAGCTCCAATGCCTTATCTGGCTTCATCCCCCTTAGATTTGAAAGCAGCTTAAGGGAGATTCATTTGCATAGCAATCTCTTCACCGGCCCCATTCCAGCAACTCTGAGCAACTGCTTGAATCTTGTTTCCATCGACCTCAGCTTTAATTACCTCACCGAGAAGATCCCTTCCTCCATCACTACTCTTCCTTTCCTCCGGGATCTTATCATGTGGCAGAACCTCCTTGAAGGTGAGATCCCTATCGATTTCGGCCGCAGCTCTGCTCTCAAAAACCTTATCCTCAACAACAATGCTTTCACCGGCTCAATCCCTTATGGTCTCAGCAATTGCACCGATCTCAACTGGATCTCTCTCTCCAGTAACCACTTCACCGGCGAGATACCGTCATGGATCGGCCGGCTTGAGAATCTCGCCATCCTTAAGCTTGGAAACAATTCCTTCTCTGGTTCCATTCCACCGGAGCTTGGTGACTGCAAGAGCCTCATATGGTTGGATCTTAACAGTAATCGGTTGAGTGGTACTGTCCCATCCACTCTATCAAAGCAATCCGGCAATATAGCTGTTGGATTTGTAACTGGAAAGAGATTGCTTTGATAGAGTGGATGGGATAGTACCACTCAACCGAACACTGTTAAGATCCAACCATATGAGGCTCTTGCAGTCACCAAGCTCCGGTGGAATGGAACCAGAGAAGGAATTGTTTCGAAGCTTAAGGATGGCGAGATTCTCAAGCCGGCCGATCCATGACGGTATCTCGCCGGTGAAGTGGTTACTGGAGAGAGAGATCCAGTTGAGATCGGTGCAGTTGCTGAGACCAGAAGGGATTGAGCCGGTGAAAGCATTGTTGTTGAGGATAAGGTTTTCGAGAGCAGAGTTGCGGCCGAAATCGGTAGGGATCTCACCTTCAAGGAGGTTCTGCCACATGATAAGATCCCGGAGGAAATGAAGAGTAGTGATGGAGGAAGGGATCTTCTCGGTGAGGTAATTAAAGCTGAGGTCGATGGAAACAAGATTCAAGCAGTTGCTCAGAGTTGCTGGAATGGGGCCGGTGAAGAGATTGCTCTGCAAATGAATCTCCCTTAAGCTGCTTTCAAATCTAAGGGGGATGAAGCCAGATAAGGCATTGGAGCTGAAATCAAGAACTTCTAGTTTGGTGAGATTAAAGAGGGATTTGGGTAGCTCGTCGGAGAAATTGTTGAATGAGAGCTGCAGGATCCTTAGATCAGAGATCTCAGAGAGCGTTTCAACAGGGATCTCACCTGAGAGATTATTAACAGAGGCGAACGAGGTCGGAGAGGGCGGAGTTGCGACGTCTGCTGTCACAGGGGGGAATGGGAATGAACGGAGTGGTTTTTTTATTAAGTTAAAGGTTTTGAGGTGGTATATTAGTAAATAAGTAACTTTAGGTGTTTAATAGGTAAATATGATAGTTTTAAGTGTTATACATGTAAAAACCCCTAGTTTTAAGTGTTATACATGTAAAAACCCCTAAATTAAAATGAATTTAGTAGGGCATTAAATTGTAGAAGCATTATTTTTTTTAATTTATTATTTATTTATAATCTAATGAATGGACAAGATAATTTAAGATAAAATAAAATGGATGGTCTAGATCTCATGTGAAAGGAAATTCAAGCCCCTTTTATAATAGTAGTATAGATCAATGCTTTTAAAACCGGATCGAACTAGCCGGTTCAACCGGTTGAACCACGAACCAGCCGGCCGGCCAGTTACGGGTCTCTAAATAACCGTTTCTGCGTCGAACCGGCCTCGGACCGGCCGAACTGCCGGTTCGACCGTAGAACCGGAAAACTGGCTCTGGTTTTAAATAACCGGCCGGTTCGATTATGCGTATTTTCAGCCGTTGGATTTGATCCTGCGGCTTGGATGAGCGACGACTTAAGCTGCTATGAAAACGAACAAAAAAACCCTACTGATCATTCCGTCATTCGTTTGGATGAGCTCACTCGTTGGCGTTCGACTTCAGTTCCCTCGACGACTTTCTCTTCCGGCCAGGTCGGAAGTTTCGACATTTTGAGCGGAAGCCAGAACGGGAGCTTTTGGCTGTGAAGTTAAATTTCTCCATTTCGCGCATCTTCCTCGGCTCCGTCACTGTTGTCCGACCTTGCTCGTCCGGCGGAAGTTACGACATTTTGATTGGAGATCGGAATAAGAACGGGAGCATGCTGACTGTGAAAGTAACTTTCTACCTTTCGTGTGCTTCTCCGGCACCTTCGTGGCTGATCGACGTCGCCCCTCCGCCCTTCCCATTAGATCAGAAGTTAGACATTTTGATCGGAAGCAATAACGTGAGCTCGCCGGACTGTGAAGGTAACTTTCATCCTTTCGTGGTCTTCTCTGCTTCCTCCGGCGACGTTCCCTTACATGTAGGATCGGAAGTTAGACATTTTAATGTTTTTGGTGGATTTTCCTTTTGTTTTGTGTTGCAGATTTGGTGAATAAAATTTCTGAACTTATTATTGTTGTGCATGGATGACTAATCTGCCCTAAATTTGTCTGGTTTTAATTGCATTGTTGTGGATGAAAAAAACATATAGTTGGCTAAGTGTGGGCTACTGGCTTTTGTCAGCCATTGCACTTATAAGTAAAAGTATTATAATTTTTTTTTTCAATTTTTGTTATATATTTATAAATAATTGTGTCATTATTATAATATTTAAATATAATAAATATTTATTACGTCATCCGGTCCGACCCCGATTCGACCCCGGTCGAATCATCAAACCTCTAACCCCTCCTTCTCCCGGTTCATTGACCGGTCCGGTTTTCAAAGCCTTGGTATAGATATAGATTTACTGTTAGTCGTGCATTAATTGGTATATGAAAAGTTGTAATGGAGCTTTTAATTTTTAGGGATATGAAGTGTTTATAATGAACGTTGTAGATTAATTTAAAATTTATAGATGAACGATCCAGATTTGCTATGGGTGGATTCTCAAGCCACACTTATATAGTAGTATAGATATGTGTGTTGGATCTTCATTCAAAGCTAGAATATTAAACTCCATATCTCTCTACCTTTGTGAATGTTCTAGTCTACAATAATTCAAAATAATCTTAAGAGAAAGAATAATCATATTATAAATTTAATTTTTATATTGAAAGTATGAATAAAATTATAATATGCACGATAAAAAAATCGTTCATTATCGACAGATTTTTCGGTGGAAATGAGAAATTTTCTGGCATAAATTAGATTTTTCTGTGATGTTTTGGCGGATTTTTTTTTCGTCGGTATAAACCACATAGGAAACACATACGGACAATTTTTTTTGTCAGAAATATTTTTTAGTGGCTTTGTTTCTGGCGGCAATCGGAGCAACGACTTATGTAGAATTGTCGCTGGAACTTTCTAATCATATTACCGCCGGTAATTTCCAGTGGTTTAACTGATGATAATTTCTGGCACATAAATCACATGAAAATCATTGGAAATTTATGGCAACAATAACTGCCACTAATTTTCAACAGATTTATCACCAAAAAATTATTGGTAATTTTTGACATTTTCCTATTAATTTTAGTGGCTTACAATATCAACATTTCCAATGGCTAGGCCGTTGATAAGCTTCCAAAAAACCTATAGGAAATTAAAAAATAATTATAGCCTCTCCTCTGTCCACACACATTTTCATATTTCATACCTACAACAACTAAATAAAATGCACAAAATAAATTACACGAACACAATATTCACAATCAACACATACTAAATTACTTAAAAACATAAAATAAACGAAATAAACAAATTTTTAAAGATAATAAAACATAAATATCAATATAAATAACCTTTAAAACATAAAATTCAACTACAAGAAAGAGTTCACATCAATGTTCTCAAATAAAAACTTATTCTTCAAACTCCAACAACAACTTTAATATTATCTACTCATTTTTTGTGTTCTCGCTGCCCTATGATTCATGCACTGGCTCCTGCTCTTTTTTTCTTATGATTTTCAATTTGATATGATTGCAGCTTCGCCTGCATCTTAGCCTAAATTTGTCTCATCTCCTCTATCTCTCTTGTCAGAGCAACAACCCTCTGGCTGACGGTTTTCAACTCCACTAGCATCATAGATTAATGCTAAGGTGGATATACTGCTCTTAATAGTATATCCTTGTGAACATAAGCCATAAACCCTCTCATTTTGTCTTCCTTCAATAGCTTCTGATCACGTGTGGTACTTAGAGTATTAGGTCGATCCTGAAGATGATCCCTCATCAGTAGATGGCTGACCCTCTCAAAATCGTATAAAATTATCTTACGAGAATAAATCCATAAAAATAAATATTTATTTTTTTATTATTATTTAAAAAATGATACTCACGTGAGCACTCCTGATAAATATTATATTTAATTTTGATACTAAGCATTTTAATAGCAATCGATAATTCTGAATGAGCTATGCAACTTTTTCAAATTAATTTTTAAGCATCATGTAGTACTTCAAAAAAAAATTATTTTTGGGTTTAGTGGCTCTTTCATGTTTGCTCTTTTTTTTTTTTTTAAATATAAATTATCTAGCTTACATAATGCCATAATATCATGAGCTCTTAAATTTGGACATGTTGCATCAAAATAAGTTATTCATGCAATCTACTCATTTGATCTTCATCTACTATTCTAGAAGATGTGAATGAACTAGCATGAATATTTCAATGTGGCTCGTACTCATCATGTGAGGTCCATAACCAATATTATGGAATAAATCTTATACGATATAAATCAACCTTAACATCATTAGGCTTAATAAAAGCTTGATTTTTGTGCTTTATGTATGCACATCTAAACATTTCATCAGACTTAAACGAATGTAGTTGACATACGACTTGAATGAAAGTCTAAACTCCCTCAATAAATTCATTTGTCAATCTGTTTCATTCCGGTAATAATCTGTTATACATCAAATATCTCTCTTCTTTGATAGTCATGTGCATGTTGAATTAATAATCCTAAAATAAAAAAATGTATATCAAAAAATTTATCGTTTGTGTTGAGACTCAAATTTAATCTACATCAAAAGTACCAAGATTTAACAATGAAAGTGAATATATGTGACATGAAGTTCATGGTTATGAATATTTTTGCTTTTGATTATAAAGTTTGGCCAAGAAAAAGTTTCAAGCCTTTATATGTCATTACAAGTATATGTCCTCAAACACTTTAATAAGCCTCAACAAGGACTATTGAGTACTAACAAATAACTATTAAAGTTTTAAATTTGATGGAATAAAAAACATTTTAATTTTCACTAACAGTTGAAATAAATTATTTTGACAATAGAAATAATTAGCTGATTGTCACCGAATTAGAACTCTCTAGATATTCCCCAATTGCTGCCCAGCTCCTTCGGCCACCCCATCATCTCCATGTCCACTCCAACCACCGCCAAATTCATTTTGGCTAACTAAGTCTAGGTGTCATATATATTTATGACTATGCCAATTATGACCATTGACAACTTAGTTATCTGCCTTTCTTGACTTGGGTATCATATACACATAACCAGATCAGACAAAAAATAAACACTATCTAATTCTCTAATTTCTTTGAAATTGGCATCTTATACAAGTTATTACGCTATACATTTCATACTAATACAATAATTAATAGTATTAATGACGCATTAAATATATACTACTTAAGTTTTTGTTTTTAATTTTTTATCCTTACATCTTTAATTATGTGTACTGCTTAATTTTATTTCATTTATAAAATTATTCGCATAACTTATTAAATGAATTAATAAATTATAAGTGTTGTGGGCTGAAAGATTCGTGGCGGTAGAGTGAGTAAACTTTTCGTCTTAGTGATGCACGGATATCCAACACGCAAACATAAAGAGAGAAGTAAAACACCAAATCTTTTTTACGTGGAAAGCCCGAAGAGGGAAAAATCACGGGGCCTCGTCTAGGTGAAAAGATTACACTAAACTTAAGTGAATTACAAGGGTTGACCAGTCCCTCCATTTAGAGATGGTCAAATTACAGTAATTTGGTGAGCTAGTCAAAGGTCTGGAGATGGCCGTGCGGATGACCGGCGGCGATCGTCGGTCAGGTAAAGGTTCGGCGATGGGCGGCGGTTTGACGAAGGTCGGGCTGAAGTCCGGCGACAATCGTCGGCCGGGCGAAGGTCTGGCCGCGGACGACGACCGGGCGAAGGTCGACGACGGAGCGGTGGTCCGATGAAGTTCGAGCTGAAGTCTGATGGCGGTTGTCGGTCGAGCGAAGGTCCGGCAGGTGACGGCGGGCGGCGGCCAGGCGAAGGTCCGGCGGCGGATGGCAGCCAGGCGAAAGTCCGGTGACGGGCGGCGTCCGAGTGGTTGTCCGACGAAGGTTGGGTTGAGGTCCGATTACGGTCGTCGGCCGGGCGAAGATTCGGTTGCAGGTGGCGGCCGGGCGAAGGTCCGGCGGCAAGCGGCGGCCTAACGGTGGTCCGACGAAGGTTGGGCAGAAGTCCGGCGGCGGTCGTCGGCTGGTGAAGGTCTGGCAGCGGGCGGTGGCAAAGCGAAGGTCCGGTGGCAGGCGATGGCCGAGCGGTGGTCCGAGGAAGGTCGGGCTGAAGTCCAGCAGCGGTCGTCGGCCAAGCGAAGGTCCGACTGCAGGCGGTGGCTCGGCGGTGTTCTGATGAAGGTCCAGCTGAAGTCCGGCCGCGGGCGGCTGCCGGGCGAAGGTCCTGCGGCGGGCGGCGGGCCGGGCGAAGGTCTGGTGGCAGGCGGCGGCTGAGCGGTGGTCCGACGAAGGTCGGGCTGAAGTATGGCTGCGGGCGGCAGCCGGGCGAAGGTCAGGCAGCAGGCAGCGGTCGGGCGGTAGTCCGACGAAGGTCGGGCTGAAGTTCGGCGGATGGGCGGTGGTTTGGCTGCAGGCGACAGCCGGCAGTGGTGCTATAGCTCTTGAAGCTTCAAAGGTCTCTCAAATCTCCAGCCAAAAGTCCTCCTCATGTAGAGAGTGGGGGTCTATTTATAGATTTTCATGAGTGGCACACCCTGTAATTTTAGAGAAGATCCAGGGTTGGTTCGGAGTGCTCCATCGGATGGCTTATATTGATTCCCCCGATTGTAGAGACTTTTTCAACTGTTTAAGTACCTTAACGATGTTGGAATTCAGAGATCTTGGGCTCGTTGGATTCGTCTCGCCGAGCCGCTCGGTTTGACCATAAGCATGTCATATTTGAAAATCATTTATTGTCCAAACAATACTTTAGCCCTTCCAAATGTGGTCCGGGCCCTTGATTCAGACCCATTTGGGCTTGGGTTGGATCAATTTTGGTGTTGTTTGGTTCGTCTCTTTGAGATGTTCAATTTGATTAAAAGTTTGCTCAAATTGGAATTCAGATGATCCCAAATTTAATTTTATAGTTTCCAACTTGAATATGCCTCGAGATTCTTGCCCAGTCAAAGCAATTTTTGAGGACGTATCAATACGTATTTCTGAAAGATATAATATTTAAAAATTTAACAAATTATTGAGAATGAAAGTTCATAATTTTGTGGTGTTTTTTAATCTTTTGGTGATGTTACGATTAATAATTTTACTTCGTTATAGATACTAATGATTTTGAAAGATAAAGTTTATCTTACAAAACAAACTAATTTTCCAATTCAATTTGCTTTGTTTGTTTTAATTTCCTTTTTTCTTTTCATGAGATTTAACAATTTTTTTTAACAATTTCTTTTCATGAGATTTAACAATTTGTTTTGTTTGTTTTAATTTCCTTTTTTCTACTTAAGCTTTTGTTTTTGTATTACATCTCATGAAAAGAAAAAAGGAAATTAAAACAAACAAAACAAATGGAATTGGAAAATTAGTTTGTTTTGTAAGATAAACTTTCCCTTTCAAAATCATTAATATCTATAACGAAGTTAAATTATTTATCGTAACATCACCCAAAGATTAAAAAACAGCACCAAAATTTTATATATATCGCTCTCTCACACACACGTGCGCACACACAGCTTTCCAGTTTTTTTTGTTTTTTGTTTTCCTATATCTTTTTTTTTGGGAAATTTTGGGGCAAAAGCCCTTATATTAAATCAAAAGAGGTTACAAAAGTAATGGGGAATAAAAGCAAGTAAACCTTGCATAAGCAAAATAAAACAAAAACTTATGCAAAGTCCGAAAAAACCTCAACTATACCACCCAATTACAGTTAGATATAATTTAAGGAAGACAAAAAAGAAGCAGCAAGTCCAAAAGAAGTCCAGGGTCTCAAAATTCACGGGCCAGAAACCATGAGGAGCCATCTTCACACGAGCAACCAAGATACTAGGAGCCATCCCGCCAAAAGTTCCCTGCATCAGAAGGAAGAGAGCAGCAAAAACAGAGCAAAAACTGCAGCCAAATAGACTAAATGAGTGACCGAAATCCAAGCTCCTGAGAAAAGTTAACCAGGACTCAGAAATATCAAATAAAGACCGGGCAGCACCCCCGGTTGCCCGCAGGCCATCCAGGGGGGAGAGAGCAAGCGACTTGAAGAGGAGCATCATCATTGTCCTGGCTAACAACAATCTTCCCGCAACAGGCGACAGGCACCAGATACGCTTGCTAAGAATTTCCAAAATATTCCAGCAATGCAGCCGAATTGTTCCATTTTGAGACTTTCTCAATAACCACATTTTTAACATAATATTGAAGAGATGAAATGCTACAAAAATCATGCCCAAATCTTCTAAAATTCCTTTCTCTCCAAGAGTGATAAATGATACAGCATATTGTTAACAGATTGCAATCCAAATTTCGGGGGGAAAGAAGACTTTCAGATTCCAGCCATTGAAAGAGTTGCATAATAGTGGGTCTAAACAGAAAATTTCTAGTTGCAGGAATAATACCATTCAATACAGAAAAAGTGTAATGACACTCAAAGAAAAGGTGATTTAACACTTTGGGAGCCGAGAAGCAGAGAGAACAAGTTTCTTGCACTAGAATATTTCTTAATCTTAAAGCATCCTGAGTTTTCAAAACCTCCCACAAGGGCGAGCCAAACATAAATTGAATTTTTTAAGGATGTTCTTTTTGTGCCAAATAAATTTATACCAACAACAATCAGACAAGTTGCTATAGAATTCAGCAAGAAAATCTCTGAATTTAGCCTTTTTACAGTCTTTCCAGAACAAACAGGCAAGAGAAGAGTCGGTTATCTCAAAACTGCAGACTGCAGTTCTTAATGCCATTGAAATGTTATCAGGCAAAACCCAACATGATCCAGAAATATAGTTCCTCAGAAGCGGCATAGAAAAGCAATCCAGAGAAGTATCCCCAACAAATTCCATAAGAGTACGGGTATTGCACCAATGATCCCAAAGCAAGGAAATGGGAGCATTAGGTGTAATAACAAATTTAAAAAGAGGTTTCACAACAGCAGCCGTTTTACAAACAGCAATCCAAAATTTGCTAGCTTTAGGTGTATACGGGCGCCAAGGAGAAACATAATGCTCAGTTAACCAAGAGGACAAAGGTGAAGGGCAGTTATACATGCGGTAGATAACCGAGCAGTGAAAAGCAAAGATAAGAGAGCTAAGAGAAGGAATTCCCAAGCCCCCTTTTTGTTTAGGCATGCAAACCTTGTCCCAAGAAACCATGTGCAACTTTTTCATATTAGCAATGTCTCCAAAAAACAGAAATTTCGAACAAGTTTTCTTAAAAAACTTAAAAACAGTTTTTGGTAAAATGGAACCTCTGATCCAGTATGCAATAGTATTTTGAATAGTAAACTTTAAATACTGCAATCTCCCAGCCATGGACAAAAGGTCAGCTTTCCAACCATTAAATTTTTTCAGCAGGTTATCCATCAAAGGCAAAAAATCAGCTACCTTTAATCTGTTGAAGGAAATAGGAATTCCTAGATATGTGATCTTTGTGGTGACATTAAAGATAGAAAGTGTTTGGCACAGTAACTCCTGGTTTCTTTGGTTCTTAGAGAACATAACAGAGCTCTTATCAAAGTTAATTTTTAAACCCGAAGCATCAGCAAAATCTTTAAGAATTGTGGAAAGAGTCCTACAATTCTCAATAGTGGCTTCTCCAAAAATAAGAACATCATCCGCATACAAGAGATGGGAAAGATGAAAATTACCATCTTTAAAATCTTTGAAACCTCTTTCCTCCATAAGATTAGAGAAAGCATCCATCACTAAGCAAAAAAGATAGGGACTAAGAGGGCAACCTTGCCTAAGCCCCGCAGAAGATGGGAAAAAGCCTTCCAAAGCACCATCAATGACCACAGAGAAATTAACATTTGAAATACAAGCTTTTATCCACTTAATAAAAGGTTGAGGGAAGCCTTTTTGATTCATACGAGCAAGCAGGAAGTCCCTAGAAACGGAATCAAATGCTTTTTTGATATCAATTTTGGCACAGAACATGTTACCCACCCCTCTCTTGTTAACCAGAGAAAGAATATCATTAGCAAGAAGAATGCTATCAGTAGATATTCTATTTCTAATAAAACCAGCTTGAGTATATTTGACAATGATAGGCATGATCGGATTCATCCTGCTTGCAATAATTTTAGCAATAATTTTGTAAAAGGTATTACATAAAGAGATTGGCCTGTAATCAGATATAGATGTGGCATTGCGATGTTTAAGAATGATGGCAAGAGCAGTAGCTTTGATTCCAGAAGGGAGATAACCTTTGTGAAAGAAAAATCTGATTGCAGTACTAACAAGAGGTCCAATGATATGCCAGCCACTTTTGTAAAAGTGGTAATTAAAACCATCCGGGCCGGGAGATGATTTAGAAGAGCCTTTGAAAACAGCAGCCTTAATCTCATTATCTAAAATAGGGCCAGTGAGCAAGTTGACATAATAATTTGGAATAGAGTTTCCAATGGGGAAAGAGATCCACATTAACACATGGGGGAGGGAGGGGATTAAACAGCCCATGGAAATGAGAGATAATATTTTGGAGCACCTCTTCCCTGTCCAAGTTAGGATTGCAGAAGAATAAATTGACAACAGATCTGGTGCTACTTCTCCTACTCCTGATTTTGCCATAAAGAAACTTAAGATCATCCTCACCATAATGAAGCCAGTTAAGTTTAGCTCTTTGAATAATCCAACTTGCCTTCATAGCCGAAACCTCAGAAATTTGAGAATTAATGTGCTTGAGATTAGCCACCAAAGAAGAATCAGATTGATTAACCTGAAGCATTTCTAAAAGATTCTGTTGTTTAACCTGAAGGGAATCAAGCTGAGTATATAAAGAAGTAGCATTAGCCCAGTCATGATTTTTGATGGAATTTTTGATATTCTGTTGTTTTCTTATATCTTTCTATCGTAATTCGTAAAGAAGTGCTTTTCAGCATAAAAGTTGATGCGTCAGTTGCATGATGTGGAGTTTTTCCTCTGAAATATACTACGCAAAAAAATAATAATAATGACAAATTCTATTTAAATCTCTACAGTAACCGACCTAAATTTTCTCCTGCAATAATCATATATGGACCGTCTTAATTTTTTAATGCTACTATGATGCCAAAAATACATTAAAAAGAAGTCTTCATGTTGCTCGCTTGATTATAATAATGATCAATATACAAGAAGAAGATGATTAATTAATTGATAAAAATCAAATAATAAATTTTAGTATAATATTTTAAAATAATAAAAAAAGCTTTATCTTTAACTTATATGAATTAAAAAAGGTTTATCTTCAGAGTTCAGATGCTCTCAGATTTAAATTTTGAAGTTTCCGGCTTCATTTTGTCTCGAGATTCATGTCCAATCAAGATAATATTTAGAGGATGTATCAATATTAATGATTTTGAAAGCGAAAGTTTATCTTACAAAACAAACTAATTTCCAATTCAATTTGTTTTGTTTTTTTTTTTTTTAATTTCCTTTTTCCTTTTCATGAGATTTAACAATTTGTTTTAACAATTTCTTTTCATGAGATTTAACAATTTAATTTGATTTAACAATTTGTTTTGTTTGTTTTAATTTCCTTTTTTCTACTTAAGTTTTTGTTTTTTGTATTACATCGCATGAAAAGAAAAAAGGAAATTAAAACAAACAAAACAAATTGAATTTGAAAATTAGTTTGTTTTGTATGATAAACTTTCCCTTTCAAAATCATTAATATCTATAAAGAAGTTAAATTATTTATGGTAACATCACCCAAAGATTAAAAAACAACACAAAATTATAAACTTTCATTCTCAATAATTTGTTAAATTTTTAAATATTATATCTCTCAGAAATACTTAGAATTTATTAATTCATTTAATAAGTTATGCGAATAATTTTATAAATGAAATAAAATTAAGCAGTACACATATAAATATCCCATATATAATTTTTATCTTGAAAAGTGTAACAAACGATATTATAGAATGTCCACCATAATATATTACTCATAACATAGTCCCAATTATGTAAGCAGTATGAATAAATATTAATTTTATTTACACTTTAAAAAATATAAAACTAACAATTTGGGCCACACATTTTATTTTGTAGTCATATTTTCTTAGTGATAATTTGATTATTTCTTATATATCTTGATGTAATGTTAATTATATATGGGGAACAATTACATATGCAACATTCAAATTAAAACGAAAGAACTCCAGGTTCGCTAGCTCACTTCCTCTATATGAGTGAAGGGGTGTCAATTTCGGGTCACAGGTCGGGTTCGGGTCGAACCCGGAACTGCTGACCCGACATTATTCGAGTTAACCCGAATCCGACCCATTTTTACAAACGGGTCAGTTTTTCAAACCCGAACCCGACCCGGCTGATTGGCGTTAGTAGCTTACGACTGAGGCAGAAAGTGTAGGGCGGGATGGCAGCAACAACTGCAACGGAAGAAAGCCGATAGTGGCGGCGGCGGCGGAGGTCCGACACGAGCTGCGGCAGCAAAGGCGTCAATCCGGCAAAAGCTGTGGCGGCGGCGGCTGCTTGAAGAGAACAACAAACAAGTAAGTTATAATGACGGGTCTGGATGGGAGCATGAACTAAGTGCCTAACACGTTTAACGGCGTTGATGCAGAGTCGCTGACAGACCTCACGGACGACGCGCCTGAGTCCTGACGCGGCGACACCCTTGTCCCGGACAGATGACGAAGGACGCGACTTGGCACTGGCGTCTGCCATCCGAGTTCTGATGCGACAAACGACGCGATGCGACAGATGGACACGAATGAGCGGGAAACTGTTTTACAAACGGGTCAAATCGGGTTACTCGGGTTTCCGGGTCAACCCGAACCCGACCCGGTTTTACAATCGGGTCGAAATCCTTAACCCGAAACATACCCGTTTCGGGTTCGGGTCAACCCGAACCGAAATTTTCGGATCGGGATCGCGTCGGGTCGGGTTCGGGTCAGGCGTTCGGGTATTGTCAAATATTGACACTTTATATGAAGCCCACCTAGCTCCTACCAATCAAAAGGCTTTAGCTCTCCTTGCCCATCTCTGTCGCTAATTTCTTGAATACCAACCGGGAGCTTTCTTCTTTCTCTTTCAAAATCATTAATATCTATAACGAAGTAAAATTATTTATCGTAACATCACCCAAAGATTAAAAAACATATGCAACATTCAAATGAAAACGAAAGAACTCCAGCTTCGCTAGCTCACTTCCTCTATATGAAGCCCACCCTCCTACCATTCAAAAGGCTTTAGCTCTCCTTTCCCACCTCTGTCGCTAATTTCTTGATTACCAACCGGAAGCTTTCTTCTTTCTCTCGATCGTAATCTTTTTTTCTCCCTCTCCAACAAATTTTAAGATGGTTTCCGAGGACACTCTGGCATTTGCAGTCGGAATTCTTGGTATCTTCTTCTTCTTCTTATTTCTCTCTCTCTCTCTCTCTCTCTCTATATATATATATATATATATACACATTAAAAAGAAGTTTTCATGTTGCTCGCTTGATTATACTAATGATCAATATACAAGCAGAAGATGATTAATTAATTGATAAAAATCAAATATAAATTTTAGTATAATATTTTAAAATAATCAAAAAGCTTTATCTTCAATTTTGATTAATTCAATAATTATTTAATAAATTATTTTACACTAATTATATTACAGGTTGAGTAAATTTCGAGCAAGCTTCTTTCTATCACTGAATGTATACATGCGTTAATCATCTTACTAAACCAATAATTTACTTTTGTGCTAATTAAGAGTTCAGAAGGAAAGCATAATCTTAAAAAAAAAAAAAAAAAAAGCATATTCTTCTTTTTTTCGCTTCATTTCCATATTTAGAATTCAGCATTTTTTTTGTCATTTAATTAAGACAAATTCATACACATAAAAAAAAACAAGATAAATTCATACACACCACATTCGTAAGACTCGAATTCAAAACCTCTTGATTAGTAGTCAAAGCTCCCAATCAACTAACCAAGATAATGAGCTGTGTAATTCACTATCTTTATTATCAACTACCACTACAGGAAAACCCGTAATTACCGGCGGACACAATCCGCCGAAAAACATAGATAATCCGACGGAATCATACGTTTCCGTCGGACTTTTCGGCGGAAATTCATACGCCGGTTTTGGTCGCGTCGATAAATAATTTCCGACGTATAATCCGTCGGATATATTTCGTTGAGTTTAAATAAGCCGGCGCACTATCCGCCGGTACCGTACGCCGGAATAGTTCCGCCTTAACATGCGACGGAAATGGTTCAGGCATCCCTATACCGTCGGTTTTTCCGGTGGACAAGGCGTCGGTGAATTTCCGACGTATGTTGCGCCGGAACAGTTGACGCAAACCTTACGTCGAACAAATCCGCCGGTGACTGCGCTGTTTATTACCGTCCAAAAGTTTCCGCCGGTATTCGCGTGTTTTCCCATAGTGTACACATTCAAATTTTTTTACTAATGATAGAAATTCAGTATTGGGATGATCATCTTCCTCAACGTCGCTATGCTCGGGATGATTCTGCTAACTGTCACTCTCCTTTTTCATGGACACAAGCGCATGATTATACTCGGGTGGATCTGTGTTGTCTTCTCTGTGAGCGTCTTTGCTGCTCCTCTCAGCATTATGGTAATTAAAAAATTTTAATTTTAATTAGTCATATTTTTCTACAGCATATAAAGCTATATGGAATTTTATTATTGCTTAATTTTCCCTGCACTGCAGACTGCAGAGGGTGGTCATTCGCACAAAAAGTGTGGAGTTCATGCCATTCAACTTATCTCTCTTCCAAACAATTAACAGTGCCGTTTGGCTGGGCTATGGTGTACTAACGAAGGATAAATACGTTGTGGTACGGATATTTATTTTTTAAATAGCGCTATCTTATTTATATCAGATAATTATTTTCCGTATTAATAAAACTTAGTTGAAAAATACACTGCCATAATTATTTTCTTATGCTTAATATTTTACAGGAATGAATTACAAAAGTAAGATATTTTAATAAAAAGAAACCTTTAAATTATTGAATTTATTTTTAAATTAATATTAAATATGAAGAATTTTCATTTCACTAATCGTAAAGCAAATTTATTAAAATTTAAGCTTAACCTACCTAATAATTTACACTAGTAGTAGCTATTACAGGCCGAGGGGAAGAGGTAGACGGGGGTCTTGATTGATTCCTACTGTGAGAAGCAGGTTTGTTTTTGGGCTTTCTGCTGTGGCGCCTCCCCCTATTACCCGCAATTTCTTTGACATGATCAACATAAGGCAATTTTGGTTTTGACGGGCAGGAAGAGGAAAAATGCATTAGAGACTTACAGTGCTCACAGGGATTAGGACGTCATTCATATTGAACTTTCAAGGTGACAACATCACCATCAAATGAAACTTGAATTTCCTCCGGAGAGGCAAGGTTGTCAACCAGGACACAAATACAAGCAAAAGTGATTGGACTTTTGCTCCGTCAGCTTGTCCGCCCCCGCTATCGGAATTCCGATCTTGCTGGCAATACGCAAGATACCCTCCGAATTCTAGCAAGCAAGCGGGAGGTCGTGAATTTTCACCCAGATAGGAACAGAGGAAAATTCTTCTTTAATAGGTTTGAACTTCGGGTGCCACTTCTGAAGCACAAAAGGCTTACCCAACAAGAACCAGACACCCCTCGACCACGCCATGTCAAAGTCTTCTTGGCAGGAGAAGCGAAGAAGGAAGAATCCATCATTTAGGGAAAGTAGCTGCAACGAACCCTTTAGGGTCCAAGTCTTGTTGATAGCCCCCAACAAAGCTTCATAAAATGGTCTACGCCCAATAGAGTAGCCGACAAGGCATAGCTTCCAATCCTCACCACCCTCGCTCAACTTTTTTTTTAATTAGGTTTTGTCAACACAAAATATTTCATTTAGTTCGTATAATAATAAGTCATAAACGTCTCTTTTATAACATTAATTATGAATTTAAATTAGATGTTAAGCTGAGTGGTTAACAACTTAACATCAAATTTAAATTCATAATTAATGTTATAAAAGAGACATTTATGACTCATTAATATACGAACTAAATGAAATATTTTGTGTTGACAAAACCTAATTAAAAAAAGTTTATATTAATGACTTTTTTTCTATTATTTGTAGCTACCAAACATTTATGGACTGTTGTTCGGTATTATACAAATTGTGCTCTACTGTATCTACAAGGATGCCAAGCAAGAAGGCAGTGGTGATTCCTGAAATTACACTTGTGGTCTCTGAGGCCGTGAAAGTTGTGTGCCATTTTAAGTCTAGAGAGAGAAAAGTTTGATATATATTGTAATGAGAATTAAAATGGCTGTATAAGTGGAGGCTTTCTCACGACTTTTTTTAATGATTTACTTCTTGACTCATGTGAAAGGTGACTTATTAGCTCTGATTTTATTAAAAATTAGGCTAATTGGCGGCTTTCTGACGAGAAATATGTTAATGAACTAGTTAGTCAATCATCTAAAGGTGATGAATTTTAAATTTTTTAGAGGATTTACATACATACCACTCTATATCATTTTACTTATATATCTAACACTTAAAACTTTAATATTACATACATACTACCCAATATTATTTTAATATCAAATATGTCACCCATATTTCATTCCTATCACACATATATTTCATTTCTCCCGTCATATTTGCTATGAAAGTGAACTATATGTGGTATGTATGTAATATGAAAATTTTAAGTGTCAGATATGTAAATAGAGTGGTCACTACTAAAAATTTAGACTTTCGCAACACTTTTTGGGACCTTTCTGTGTTCACAAGAAAGGCTATAGCAGCGGTTTTATAAGTGTTGCGTAGGAAGGCTTTATGGGATGGTATGTATATAAATATCATTTTTTTATTTAGGCTTTCTTTGAAATCACGTTTATTTTTATTTTTATATTATTATTTCATTTTAAAAAGATTTTCAATTTTCTTTTTATTATTTTAAAAACCAAAATTATTGTTTAAAAAAAATTGAGAAACTTCTTGAATCGTGGAAGGAATATAAAAATATGATGAAGCATAAACGTGATGATATTTTCACAAGAAACTAAAAAAGATGATAACAATTGCTGTTGGTGGTGGGTAGTGGTGTTGTTTGGAAAATACTATAGAGTTTTTTAGTTCACTCAGCTCTTTTTTCCCCTCCTTATGTAGAGAATGATGCCCTATTTATAATTTTTGTGAGAAGGGTATTTTGGTAAATTTGATCGGAATCAAAAGCTCTCCATTGTACCATTCATATTAATCCTCTTGATCATAGATCATTTCTTAAACATTTAAAACACCTTAATGATGTCAGAATCAAGTGATCCTAGGCTCATTAGACTCATCTCATCGAGCCGCTCGATTTGACTATAATCATATTAGAATTTGAGATTATTTGGTCTTCACTTTATGTTCAAAGGTTTCAAATATACTATATATGTTTGATTTGAGCTCCTTCGGAGTTGAATTGAGTCACCTGTGATGTTTATGGGTTCGTCTTGTCAATATACTCAATTCAATTATAAACTTGTTGAAATTTATGTTTAGACGATCACGGATTTAATTCCATAAACCTTCACAGTTCAAATATTTCTAAGAGATTCATATCTTTCAAGCAACATTTTGAAATTATTTAGTGCTGCAAATAATATTGTTGCGGGTTAGAAATTACGCGGCGATACAGATTTGATTCTACGTCTTAGCGTTGTACGTATAACTAGCACACACAGAGAACACAAGATTTTTTACGTGGAAAACCCTTAAAAGGGAAAAAACCACGAGGCCTAGCCCAGTTGAAAATGATTCCACTAGATTTTGAATTGGTTACAAAGGACTGGATCACCTCCAGGGAGGAACAGATTACAATTAATTACTTAAGTAAGACGTCGAGTCCTGGGTACGACGTAGGGACCGAATGTCGGGCCCTGAGTAGGACGTCGGGTCTTCAGCAGAACGTAGGGGCTGAATGTTGGGCCTTGAACAAGACGTCGGGTCTTTGGCAGGAAGTAGGGACTGGGTGTCGGGCCTTAAACGAGACGTCGGGTCTTTGGAAGGATGTAGGGACTGAACGTCGGGCCTTAAGGTGGTGGTCCGGCGAAGTCCTGTGGTGGTCCGGCGAGGTTGCTGCGGTGGTCCGGCGGTGGTCCGACAAGATTCCTGCGGTGGTCTGGCGGTGGTCCGGCGAGATTCCTGCGGTGGTCCGGCAGTGTCCGGCGAGGTTCTGCGGTGGTCCGGCGGCTGTCGAGGAGGAATTCCTTCCTTCTCTTCCTCCTTCTCTTCTCTTCTTCTCTCTCTTGCTTAGATGCTCTCTTGTGAAGAATGAGGGCTCTATTTATAGATTTTCTGGAGTGGCATGGTCCGTAAATAGGTGTGAGATCAAGGGCGAATATGGAGTGGTCAAATGGACGGCCGATATTGAATCCTACGATCGTGCACCGTTCGTTGGACATTTAGAGGCCTTAATGATGTCGGAATTCAGTGATCTTGGGCTCGTTGGATTCGTCTCGTCAAGCCGTTCGATTCGAGTATAAGCTCGTCAAAATCGGAGACCGTTTGGTAACTCAAATTGCGGTTTGAACCTTCCGACAGCGCTTTGAACTCTTGATTAGGACTTATTTGGGCTCGGATTGGGTCGATCTTGGTGTTGTTGGGTTCGTATTTCCGAGACGCTCTGTTTGATTATAAGCTCGTTGAAATCGGAGTTCGGATGCTCCTAGATTTAATTTTTGAAGTCTCCAACTAGTTTTTGCCTCGAGATTCGTGTCTGATCAAGCTAATTTTGTGATGACGTATCAAATATAATATGTATAAATATTTTCAAACGTATTTAAATTTACTGAATTATATTCAAGTGAATTACTTCCAGATCTAAATATTCAGCATAAAGTCGACTGAAAGCGGTACTACAATTTGAATTCTTAGCCCTGCATTGGGCCATCAGCTGTTTATTAATAAATAATAGTAAAAAAAAGTAATCTCTTACGGAATCACTTCTTCCCTGTTTTCCCGCTGCTTCCTCACGGCCAACCGTTTGCTTCGACCTTTTAGATAATAATAGTATGCTTGTAAGGTCAAATCGCTCAGCAGCAAAAAATCCCAATTTCATCTCCGGTCTCTCGATCGCGATCGCTTCATTTTCCTCGCCCCTTCATCTTTGAATGCGAGGGGACGAGTGTGGGGAGAGATTTTCTTCAGGGTTACGCACTCCATTAGGGAAGAAACTTATTAGGGTTTAGTTTCTGCGGGAAGACAGGGAGACGGAGAGAGATGAGGCCGAACTGTTGTCGAAGCTGCCTTGTTTTCCTTCTTAAGATGCTCAATTTCCTGCAGACCTTCGTTGGCGTTTCGATACTGATTTACTCGGTTTGGGTCCTGAATCAGACGATAAAGCATGGTCTTTCCTTTAGCCTGGATCTGGATAGGCTTCCGGCTCCCTGGTAAGCGTTAGGTTATCCTTCTTTTCATTACCTGGAGTGCTTCCAATATATTTTGTTCTTGTACTGGTATCGGTTGGTTTCTCGATTAGGTTCGTCTGCGCGCTTATGGGAGTTGGGATCATGCTGTGTTTGGTGGCTTTTACTGGACATATTGCGGCGGAAGCCGTCAGTAGCTGCTGCCTGTGCTTTGTATCCTAATTAAGACCTCATATGTTGTTTTTCCTTTGTTTTTTTTTTCTCCACTCCGTTGGCTTGGTTTATAATTAATTTATGCCGTCTGTAGTTTCAACATTTTGTTTTTATAAATGTTTTAAGTTGATATGGAAATGATAATTACCGAAATCATAAAATTGATTTGAGAAAGTGGTGCATATTTGGAGGGCAACTTTAATGGAATATATTATCTGTGAATTTTACTAATACAGACACCCTTGGATGAACAGCTAAAGTAAATAATTCAACTTCACTATTTTGGCAGTTCATTCATTCTTTCTGAATGCCACTGCGGCTCCTATTGGATTATCGTTTTCAAACATTATCTATTGTGTGGGATTGGAAGGTGACTTAAATGCATTTGATTTGCTTCAGTTATCATGGGGTTTTTGGTGAGATTCCCTTGCATGGATTGACATTGAGCCTATATTCCTCAAAAACTCTTGTTGAATCTATTTTAGCTTCAGTTTTCAGGTTTCGATTATCTGATGAGTACTTTTTGTGGTTGAATTCTTGAGGAGAATGTCATGCTGAAGTCATTGGTTGATGTTTAAGAGACCATCAAACTTACTGCATGAAATTAAACATCCTGAAGCAAAGTAACGTGTGGCTTATGGAGAGAGTGGAACTTGGCAAAATGTCTCGGCCATAAAAAAATGTGGTTGGATACTTGATGCAATTTCCTGGTAATCAGATGATCTTATTCAATGCCAAGATTAGACAAGATGGTCTTAGAAGATGCCTGCAAGAGTGTTAAGTTTAGATATTAAATTCATTAATTATTCCGTGAATAATCCGTGGAAAATTTTAGATAAGTTTGAGTTTAAAACTTTGTTCAAATTTGGCTGCTGCAAATAAAATTTGTTTTAGTTTTTCCTAGTAGTGCGACTACCAAATCTTATTGTATTTTCAACAATTTTGGCTCCTATTTTGCTTGTTGATCACAAATTCTTGACTTTACCTATTAACCCATCTCTATTAAAAACCCCCATAAAAACTTGCATTCAGATCAATCAAAGCTTCTTTATTATCTTCTTTGAGCTTCATTGCGAAGATTGGAGAAGAGTTGTGAGCACAGTCCATACTCAATTGCTAAGGGCTGGTTAAGAGGCAGTTATGAGCATGTGTTTGATAGTGGGTCACTATGGTGGCTGACAATGTCAAATGATTGGTAGCATCAAGGATTGAAAACCTTTATAAAGTAATTGTGCAAAGCATAAGGAAGAAGGTATAGGAGGATAAGGGTGATTTGCTTTATTATTTATATATATTATATGCATACATACGTATATCTCATTTGAGTTTTTGTCTTTTTTAATTGGTTGTTTGAGTTTGCTATTAAGAATGAAGTTGGCTATGAGTGAAGTTGCCCATGAGGAATTAGAGGGAGAAAGTGGAGAAAGTGGGAGAATAATTTTGAGAGTTAATTTTGTACTTTCTCCAACTTTGATGGAAACCATACCACTCTGTGCAGTTATGGACATATGGACATAGGATTGCTTATGTCAATGCACATGAATTTTTGTGTTTTGTTTTGATGCTTGATTATAATTACTCTTGGGTCGACACTTCCAATTTTGGCATGCTTTGTCTAACTGATATCATAGGAGAATTTATGAGGAACATGGTGATCATGGAGTTTGGGATTGAGAAATTTGATTTTTCAAAAAAAAAAAAAGGGGGATATATGTTGCTTTAGTCCATAAAGTCTTTGATGTCAGTTATATGGTTCACCAATATGCCTATAACCATGAGTAATTAATCTAAGATAGAGTTGGTAAAAAGGCTTTCTCTGCAATTCAACTGTGATAGAGGAGATTTTGATAGAGATGTAAGAAACAATAAAAATAATATGGCTCTAGAAAATTTTATAAAAAATTAAAAAAAATTTGGCTCAAGCAAAAAAATATGAGTCCTCATAAATGGCAAAACTCTTCTCTAACAATTTTTTTTAAAACCGAAGATTTTACTTACATCCCATGCAAGAAAGTGTGCCTATTAAATCATATTTAATTGGATTTATTGCATGAATAAAAATTTGAGGAATATTGATGTAATTATTGATTATGAGATCAAGCTTTATTGTTGTCATACTTTTTTACTTTCCTCTTATAAGCATTTTCATGACACTGTATTATTTAGGGAGAAAACAATCAACTTAGTAGATGCTAATAATTAATTTCTTTTTCAAAATTTGAATGCTAAGCTTGAAGGTGTAGCCGTGTAGGAATAAAAAGCCATTTAAGTGGTTTTTTTATTGAAGGAAATCTTTTGAGATAGTGTTTATTTCTAACCATGGTAGGTGCAAGTCTCATGGTAGGTTCAAAGATGTTATTTCTATTATGAGAAAAAAGGGCCTATTAAGGGTATGTTGGTGCTTTGAACAAGGAGGAACGTGGTGTGGATACGATCGCAAGTGAGGATAGGTTAGCAGATGCAAGTGGAGTTGTAAATTATTTTGTTTAGGACATGAGTGATGGTCGTTTGATGATTGATAGAGATATAAACAAAGCGCATTGGATTCTTAAATTAATTTGTCCATATTGCAGATTTTTTAATAAAGATATTTCTTTCAGTTATGATCCATATAGTGGTTGTCTATATAGAAAGCAAAGAGGTGTGCAATGTTGCTGGTGTTGGCATCGTGAAGTTGAGGTCACTTGATGGAGTGACTAGGAGATTGGTTTGAATGAGGCATGCACTTGATTTGAGAAAGAGTATGATATCTTTGAGTGCTCTCAATGTTGCAATATGTCTATTCTATAGAGATGCTTAAGTTTTTTAGCAAGGTTGTATTCATTGTCTTAAAGGCTAATAATGTTGATGGACTCCGTATGTTGTGAGGTGCAACTTTGAATGTTGATGCTTCATGTTCATCAGCTTTAGTGGTGCAATATGATTTGAATAAATTGAAAATATTTAGCTTCTTGTCTACAGAAAGGATATCATGACGAATGAGACATGCAACAACAACAACATCAAACCTTTATCCCACTACTTGGGATCAACTACATGATTCTTTTTTCTCCATTGTGTCATTTTACGAGTTTAATTCTTATTTAAATATAATAAAAAAGTCTTTTCTAATATTTTGTAGCCAAGTCTTTTTAGGTCTACATTCACCTTTCTTAACATATGTCAAATTCAATATATCTACTATCCTAAAAGGTCATCAGAAGATCGACGTTTTGTGTGTGCAAGCCATCTAAGATGACTATCTTTAATCTTATCTACCACTGGAGGTATTCTGACCTTTTTCACGTATATACTCGTTTTGCATTCTGTCTCTAAAAGTGAAGCCACTCATCCACCTAAGCATCCTCATCTCTGCAACACTTAACTTTATGCTACTCTTTTAATAACCAACATTCAGTGCCATAAATAATTGCTGGTCTCACCACCATCTTATAGAATTTTTATTTTTCTATCATACAACAGACCCAATGCATTCCTCCACTTCAACCATAACTAAAAAAATGAGACAATGTTGAGATGAAATTTTTTGAAGATGATCAAGAAGATTACCTTATGTATCACAATCTATCTCAGTATTAGTGATGTGATGCAATGAAGGAGTTACACAAGAGTTTTAAAAGAAGATCAAATTTTAGCTCCACGAATTATATAATTATGCATCAAAGTTAAGTCAATTAAAACAATTCGCGATGTTCAATTTGCTAGGCAAAGAAGCTACAACAAGAGGGCTAAACCATTTAAGCAAATGCGAAAGAAAAATAAAACAATGGCTAGTAAATAAAAATCCCACGGTTAATACCAAGTTGTTCACACTTTGAGACCTTTAACACTCTCTTCCTACGGAGACTAAGTTGAGCGGCGGAAGATTGTCCAAGCTAGCATGGAGGTTGCCACTAAGATGGAAGCGCCAAGGAACGTTACCGTGGAAGAAGATCTCGGAGGCGGAGGAGGCACGGTAGATCGACCTTTGATAAGCCAAGTGTAGACGGAGAAGTGTTCGTCGATGTGGGTCTCCGAAAGGATTCCGCTCGTGTGGTTCGAATGCAAAGGGTACGATCACAATATCCCGTAGGACAAAATGGTCGTAGACCTTTACAATCGACACAAGCAGGCCAATGGAAGAGCAGATGGAGTTATAGATACGATTAGCCATAGAGGATAGCGGCTTTCACCTACCAACCTCGATGGATAATAATATCTATAACCCAAAAGTTCACGAGATTTCCCCTATTCGATACATCAGCTCGAATAGGGTTTATTTGATTGTGGGGATCGGTTTCCTACGGGCGCAAGCCCCCGTAGTTAATTACATCTTAGACCTCGATCTAAGAAAACTCTCGATTAAGGATGTTGGATTATTCACTTTTTGATTTGGTGCACAGATAAAGTTCCTAAATTCTACTCCAAATAGTCTCTTCTATTTATCCTTAGTGATGATTAGACATTTTTGAACGGATAAAGATATGATTAAAATTTTGAGTTTAGAAGATCAAAGGTCGGATTACTACCCTAAGAGAAAACGACAGACTCAAAACACACCAGAAGTGAAAAGACGCACTGAGGGGTGTACAACCTGGGCTTATGCTTGCCTGGAGTGAGCTGCCAGCTAACATCCTAAACACAATCAATCGCCCTATATGTATATAAGATAAGGAAGCTCTACCCTAGGAAATCAAGGATGTGTAGTTCAAGAGGTTTCAATCAGTGACTTTATAATATGCAAAAAGATATACCTAACGCCATGTATGGTGCATGAAATGGCTACAAAATATCTCTAGGTCTATTGATGTAATGCATGTATGTAAGTGAAGTGTAGCATGAAGTAAGGTGTGTAAAAACAAATGCATGCATGACATTCAGAATACAGAAAAAGTAAATAAACACACCCTAAGGGTACCCTCCAGGCAAGGTACTCGCACAGAAAATCATCATAGTCATGCCCACTTTGTGTGGGAAAACAGCGATGCCCAATGGCATAAGTAGGTGGCCTACTCTACAGGCCTAAATGACCCTAATGGTCTCTAAGGCTCACAGAAAAAAAGAAAAAAAGGGAGGGTATCGTACCCAAAACCAGAAGGCCAAAATCCTAGCAGAAAAAAACCACGATGTCCACTTCGTGTGGGAAAACAACGATGCCAACCGGCATAATAGGTGGCCTACTCTACAGGCCTAAATGACCCTAATGGTCTCTAGGGCTCACAGAAGGGGGCAAGCTTTGACCTATAGGGCCAAAGCTTCGTCAGTGAACTAACCTAAGGCTGGCTACCTAAACATACTAGAATACCTATTAACAGGAAGTGTGTGATGTGAAGTAGTTCCGGTATATAATTAAAAATTTACTTTACAAGTTGCAGAAATCATACCTGACTGTATGTGGCGCTGCCACTTAAAAGCTTATAAACCAGCGGCCTCGTTTAGTTCCCGATCATTAAGCTCCAATGTACCTCGCAAGATAAGATAACAGAAAAATATATATATGAGCGTAGATGCCATTCAGAAAAGAAATGCAGGTAAATATAAAAAAATATATATATAATTGACAGGAAATATAAAAATTGCATATATAGAACATGCGCACGTAGTAAGCACTGAACAACAAAAGAAAATGTTAGCCTAACCTAAGGCTAAAGGTCGTGTCCTAACCAAACAAGTCTAGGTGTGTGTAACAAGTTGTGTGGTTTTGGATAGGTCCTATGTAGGATAGTTTAATTATAATTGCTTTCATTTGATTTGTTAAAGGGCAAAGGAGGGATTTTAATTCAAGTTTAAATATTAGTATTTTAGGATTGATTTTAGAGATTTTATTTTAGGATTTGATCGATTAATTTAGTTGGTTGTAAATTAAAAGAAAAGGGTGGATTAGATGATTTATTATCGATTCAGGAATCAAATTATTTAAGTTTACTATCAACTGGTTCGTGGCGTTGTGCCACCAGGCCCGAGGAATCAGGCCTCCTTAAGACACTTAGCCCCGCAGCCCGGAGTAGTCCATCCTAAAAACCAAGTTGATATAGTTATATTAAGAGGTTTGTTGATTGATTTTTAGTGGATTAGTTTAGGGTTTGATTAAGACTTAGGTAAGTTGGTAGATTCGGGTTTTAGAAGACTCTTAGCTTAATGCTTTTTTTTTAGTTTAAATTCACTCTCCTAATTTAGTCTACATCTTTTAAATTTTAAGTTGGTTGGTTAGAGATTGATTAGAGTTTATTTTAAGTTCATGTTTTGGGTTTGTATTTTAATAGTTATTATGTTAATTAAGGTTTAATTAAGGGTTAGGTATTTTAATACATTTTTTTTAGAAGTTAAATTATGGTTGATTTGATTGATTGTTTATTAATAAATTGAGGGGCTCTAAACCTAGGAAAAAGTGTCACTAAGTTTAAGTTTTAATGTCTCTATCCTATAAGGAACATGCACCCAAAGTCTATGTTATCTAAGACTCGGTCCTTAATTTTTGTCCTTAAGTGCCACTAAAGTTGTAGGAAACGAGATGAAGTTTTTCTAACCCTTCTAGACATTCATTCCTATATTAATAGGTTTAAGGCCCTACAAAATAAGACAATAAGTAGAAAAGTATGAAGGTGACAAAATGCCAAGAGAAAGGACAAACGAAAAGCGAAGTAATACATAAAATGTAGGCATCTTATTATTGGGCATGCTTCTTTCAAAGCCAAGCATGCCTCTAAAAAAAAAAACGCCATTTTACTGTTCCCACGTTCCGAGCGAAGCACTTGAGAAAACTTGACTCAAATAACCAAACTATTTCCTAAACAAAACTCAGAGCACCCAAGAGGAAAACAAGCTCCCAAAAACTAAAACCAAAGTAGACTTCCAACTCACATTTTTCCAAACCCAATCTTCAAAAGCAAACACTAGAGAAAGACAACTCAAATGAAAAAGAACCACACTAGAGAAAGACAACTCAAATTGAGAAAGAATCATTCATTCCCAAAAGACACTAAAGGACACTACTACGCAAGACCAATCACAAAACTCGAAGTCCGAAAATGACATATGAAAACTTCTAAATTGAATACTACATAAAACTCGGCATAAATCATCTATGAAAATCCTTTTGACACAAAAGACAATCAAGTGCTTCAATGTTTGGCGTTGGGTTAACAAGAAAAACATAGGAAATCTCCAATAAGAAGACTTCTCCAAGTTCTTCGTAACAAAATGTTCCCAAAATTTATCATAAATTTCTCAACATGAAATAACTCACAAAAAAAAAAAAAAAACTATTCGGAAAGCCTCCGACAATAAAAGGACCCATAAAACTCTCCAACATGAGACAAGCCATAAAACTTTATAATATAGAAGAAACATAAAGACTTTCCGACATAAATCATCGTTCGCAAGAAGTTGTATATAACTTATATTAACCCTTATCATTTCATTCATGCGAAAAGAAGTTCTAATGTAACACGTTTCTTTCAGAAGATACCCATAATCACATGAAAGTCATAAATGAAAGCACATGCTAAATCAGTTCTCACATTTGTATCAAAGTCTTCATAATAAAATCATACACATTTAAAGATGAAAGTCAAAGTCATATTTTCTCCAAATCAAGCAGTAAACAATCAACTAGAGAAAGAGAAGGGTCAAGATTTAAGATAAGCACAAAGGTGTCTCAAAGTCCACCAACCCTTTTGCGAATAAACATGCTTTCAACAACATAAATCTGATCACTTTGAATCTATGAAACACATGGTCGCTCCCAACGAATTTCCCAACTCCATCACTATATGTCACTAAGAATCCGAAAGAAGCTTTTAATACCAACTTATAAGTCCACAGTTGTATCGAATCTATAATACTTTGCCAGAGATTTATAGTTAATAATGCATTTATGTCTCATGATAACTCATCAAACCTTCTCCAATCACAAAGTAAACCTTGAAACTCTCCAATACGAAATATCTACATATATTTTTTTAGTATATAATCCTTTCTCACATAAAGCAAACCAAGTTTTGTTTTAACATAGAGTGAACCAATGCTTCCCCCAACATCCATGTATTTCTCTAAATAACTTATAAAGCCTTCAACATAAAACAAACAATTTTGCATTCGGACCATATATTCCCCCAAATCGAAATATGAAGCATGCTACATATCTTCGATGATATTCATAAATTCCACGTTTAATCATCAAATGCAAAACTATTACTTGCCAAGGATCCAAACTCAACATCAAAATATTGGGAAGAAGAAAATAACCATGCTCCACTTAGCAAATCAGGGCTTAAATCACATATCCCTCTTCTACCAAATATAGCTCAGAAGATTAAAGATCATGATATGTATGCATTTCCAACTTCCCAAAATTTGAAAGTAGAAATGTAATCTCATGTGTACATTTTTTTTTCAAACAGAAATAGAGTAAAAGTCCCTTTCTCTTTTTTTTTTTAAATACATACTTAACTATAAAAGGAGAGTTAAGACTTTCTAATTTAGTGGAATTAAGATAAATCAAGAGATATGGTAAAGCTTCCATATTTTCATCATAATTAATATTAACCATGAGAAGCATAAATCAAACTGTAGAGTACTCTTATTTTACTGATATTCAACCTATATCTCAACCAATTTATTTATGAAAGGCAATATCAGTGGCATAAACCATTTTTTAACAAAAATTCACAAATCGATAGGTTGGAGTACACACAATATCAAAATTTACGTACACTTGTAACATTTTTAACATTATTAAAACTTATCGAATGCTCGAGCACAATCTTAAGTACAAACTTCTCCAAGTGTCAAGCCTTAATGGTCATACTTGCATCAATGCCATTATGAAGAAAGGGTCCATTCAACAAGTTTCTAATTTTCACATTACATGCCATCAGATATCCGCTATAGTCTATATATCAAGTATTAGCAAGGCTCGAATAGATCAATTAAATGGAAATCTCTCAAGACTTTTATGAGAATCCAAACAAACTACCCATTATTCAAGATAATGTTGGCATTCACAAACACATTCTGACAAAACTTCATTCATATGATATTCAAATATTCATATCAAAATTTGCAAGTTTGAAAAAGCATCGCCGTTGAGTGATTTCCCTTTCCCTTCGAGATAAGCATATTCCCAATCAATCCTGACTCATATGGATAAGAGACAAAATTAAATTATGAAATTAGCCCTCAACAAGCATTAACGCATACACCTTGCATACATGTCTTGCTAAAGGTTAACATGGCTTCTCATGACCCTAACAATTTTACACAACGTTCTAAATAACCTATCTTAGGATAATTCATAAATAAATACAAAATTCGTAGCCAAAATTCCTTTTTAGACGCACAAATCTGCATAAATAAGTGCACAAATTTTGCCTATGCCTCATGAGCCACCCATAGAAGAACTAAGAAACAACAAAAATGCATGAAGTTAATTACAAAGAATGAAAGATTGCTCTCCATAAACAATTTTATTAAAAGAAATAACAATGGGAAACTCCCAGTTCTACCAATACTAAATAGATTCCCCTCTACCATCATACTTTGGAAACAAACAATGAAGCTACCATAACTTATCATCAAAATTACATTGTGAATACTAGAGGTGAACTAATCAAATAGGCTCTTCATACATGAGCACAAAAGAGATTCATTTAGAGAATAGTTCTCAAAATCAATACAACCCAAACACAAGTATAGGCAAAAATGAAGGAATAAGGAGGAAGAAGATGAAGGGTAAGAAGTTACCAGCCTTAGAGAAGAAGAAGAAGCTCCGGTTGAATCATAGCAAGCGGGTGAGTTCGGTGACGGTGTTAGCAACGGCAGCATCGGATCCAAAGAAGGAAAAAATCTGTCCAAGTCGGCTACGCGAGAGAAGAAGAGGCGGTGGAGGTGGTTTCGCATACCCAAGGTCGGAAGAACGAGAGAGGGGCTTCCGCCTCTTGGTCTCTGCGAATCGAGAGAAGTCAAGAGAGGGAGTTGGAGGTAGGGCAGGACGGCGTCGGGCTCGGTTCCGAAGGCTGGACGGCGTCGAGGGGCTTCGATTTCCCCTGGTTTCCGCAAACCAGAGGAGAGGCGCAGGTGGTCTGGCGTCGGGTACCTCATGAACCAGAGAGACGGGAGAGGAAGGGGCTTTGGCTTGCAGCTTCCGGTGTTGGGTGAACCACGGAGAAGGGGAGAGAGGAGAACCGAGGGAACTAGGGCACAGGGAGAAGGCTTCGGCTCTTCTCCTGGCTTGTGTGAAAAAAAATCTAGTGGGACTGAGAGGAGTCGGGTGGAAGAGTGTGTGCCAATGGGAGATGGAAGGGAGCGTCCATCCTTTTTGTCTAGGGCCGGCCGAACTCAGGAAAGAAAAAAAAAAAAAAAGTTGAACTGCGGCTCGGGCCTTGACGAAATCGGGGCCGTCGAAGTTATCCCTCGATATAGAAATAAGATCCAAACCAGTAGAAAGTAACTTAAACTTCAATTGGAATTAAACTAAATCCATTGAGCTGAAATCAGATTTGAATTAACCTAATTCAACCCAATTCGAGCTAACTCGGGTTCGCCTCGACTCGACCCAAAATTAATTCAATAAAATCAGATAAAATAAATCAAACTCAAAGTAATGTCGATTCGAATCGAATCAAACCTGACGAGACCCTATCAACTCGATCAAACACAGTCGAGGGCAAATCAGGACAAAAACGAGGTCAACAGTCGATAGAGTCTATGAGCGTCGGCACGATGCGGCTCAAATATTCTTCGACGGTATCGTCGAAGTCAAATCCGACGTCGAAGAATTGTGATCGGAGGATGTCGACCCTTCCGTTGTTGTCGTACTCAAAACCGTAATTCCACTCCGGTTCGTCCATGCATCCTTGGAGTGGATCCGAGTGGTTGCCGCAAGCAAGGTCTTCCCCCAAAGAGAGCAAGTGGGGCGGCGGCTTGGCCCAGGGAGGGGGAGATCCGGCGGGAGAGCAGGCAAGGGGGGAGGGGACGGCTGGGTGAGAAGAAACTGAAATTTTCTTTCAGTTTTTGTGAGATTAGGAGGGAGGGATTTAGGGATTTGAAATTCCAATTAATGCAATTAATGCCTTAATTGAGGATCTTCAATTAGGGAGGGATTAAGGGATAAAACTGAATTTATTTTCAGTTTTAAAAAGGATTGGAGGGAAAATTATAATCCTAATTTGAATTTCAATTAGGATTTAAGAGGAGTAATTGCTCTTTAATGGATTTTCCCCTAGGGGGGCCGGCGGCATGGGCTAATGAGGGAGGGAATTGGAGGAGAGAGGAAGGGGTTCCCAAGTAGGATTTGATGACTAGGAAAATATGAAAATAAATCCACTCTCATGAAAGTTTATTTTGGATTGATTTTCAAAAACTTTCCAAAAATAGAATTTCCCAAATTTGGAAAGAAATTGGAATTTGAAAATCCAATTTCAATGAGGGGGAAGGAGGTGGTGGAGAGGCGGTGGTGGAGGAGGGTGGTGGATGGTGGTGGAAGCTTGGCCGGCGGTGGGGGGAAAGGCTTTGGGGCCGGTGGTAAGAGCAAATGGTGTGGAGACTTTAGAAGAAAATTGTAGTGAGATAAAAGATTATGCTAAACAAAAGAAAAGATAATTTGAGAACTCACTAAGAGATCTCAATGGGAGCACTCACCAAGAGAACTCCATGCACTCACAAAGAGAACAAATTGTGGAAAAATTTCATTCATTCAATAATTCCTCATACAAGATACAATGGCCATATAAATAGGCTCCAAAGAAAATAAAGTGCAAAAGTCTAAAATGCCCATTGGGGCTACAAAAGCAACTACTACCCGCAGGGGTAAAATGGGAAACTACGAGAATAAAAACATAATACTAAAGCTGAAGGTACAAGTAAAATCAATAATAAAGGCTAGCAATCATGGCCGTCGATCTCCATGGTCGTCTCTGATAGACGCGCCGAAATCTCCTATCGATGACCTCATCAATTAGATTATATCATTGCAACATTTAGATCAAGTAGACTACCATTTTGAGGATACAAAAATTTAGTGGTAGGTGTATGCTCAATTTCATTGGATCTATCTTGATGTGTAATAATTATACTTCAAAGATCTCTTGCGGGTGTTAGGTTCAAGTGTAGTTAGATTTTATTGAGGTTGCATGGTGTTGACCCTTTGAGATTTTAAGGCTTAAGGTGCTCTTTATGGTATTGCATAAAGTTGATCCATTTGTGATTGTACATTACTAAATTATTCTCTAAGGGGGGATTATTAGTTTTTGTTTTCAAAATATTTCTTGGAGAAGTCTAGATAAGTTTGAGTTTGCAAAATTTGTTCAAACTTGTTTGTTGCTAACAATTCTGGTTTCATTTTTTTTATATACATCCCAAAGGAGCTCTCATCTTTTTGGATGGGCTTTAAAGAAGTAAACATTTATTTGAGTTTGTTTTTAGTACTAGGGATGCTTCTGAGGAATTAAAGAAAGTGAGGCAGTAATTTTCTGAGCAAAATTTTATGTTTTATTTGATATAGTTGAAACCACCACCTCTCTTTGCTGTTGTGGTATGAGCACGCTTCGGCTGAACAATATAAATTTTGGTATTCTTTTTTGTGATGGTTGATATCTTTTGTAGTTAATTTCTGGTTAATCGCATTTGCTCTTGGGTTGACTTTGTTTCACCTCAAGGCCTAAAAAAAAGTAAACATCAGCAACGCAGGAGATGATGAAGATGAATCCTAAGAGCTAAAATCAAGTAAAATAGCATTATCAAAAGAAAATGATTCATACATAAATATTTGCGAGAAAAAATCTATAATCATAAAATTTATAATAAAATTTTATCGAATCAATAGAATTTTTAAGAGTCTTTTATCAAGGAAAAATTAAAACATAAAAGGATTCAACTAAATTAACAAAACTTATCCGGAATCAATTTTTTCTAAATAAAGAACTATTATTGAAGGAATAAAAACTTATCACAATGAATAATTATTGCTGAAAATTTATTTCTATGATGATGAACAACCAAATAATCATGTATGATCTGTTAAATGAAGAATTAGCAATGAATGAGTTTGTCAGGTGAATTCCATATATAATTTCTTTTTATTAAATCATATGTAGCTAGAAATAAGGCGTACAGTACGATCAAAATAGGGCAGCAATAGTACCAATGAAAGTGAG
Organism: Dendrobium officinale; assembly: GCA_019514585.1. NCBI lineage: Eukaryota > Viridiplantae > Streptophyta > Magnoliopsida > Asparagales > Orchidaceae > Dendrobium > Dendrobium officinale. The sequence continues at coordinate 31,743,329 of CM033696.1, forward strand.
AATAAACATTATAATATTATATTATAATAATTATAATTGGCATACCAATAAAGTCCCTATTTGCATGCAAAGGTTTTTTTATGTATAAACACTTCAATTGTTATTAATTATTATAAACTGTTGAGTTTACAATAAAACACGTGCAAAGTAACAATTACTATATTCATATTCTCAATTATTCATGTGCGTGTTTATCATTTATATACATTAAAAAATGATCAAATACACTAATCCTTTGACCCCTTGTATTCCGAATCTTGCTTTCGCAAAGGTTTTCAAAAATACTTTATATCAATTAATAGATGTGGGCTCCAAAAATTCGTGCCCCGAATTTGCTGCAAGAATTTTGGTGGTTCCAACTTGAATTTTGCAGAAAGCATGTTAGATAGAAGATATAAGGCAATTCACAGAGATTTTATCCTCATGTTCATGAGAATTTTATCATGTGGTTCTAGGTTTCTCATTGACACAAGCTTGGATGGACAATTACCTATCCTGGTGAATGGAAAGAACTTTCGATTAAGGTTAGTTGTTAGAAGCTAAGTGCTTAGCTTATGATAGCAACAAATTGATTTAGGACAATAATTTACCAACATGAACATATAGGGGATGTTGGGGGGAATAATGACAATCCTCATAAGATCTCATGGTTCGGTCATCTCGGGTTATCACAATCTATAATATATTTTGTCAGAGGAGATAGTCGATTCAATCTAACCGAAAGATCTTTTTCAATAACCATGTATTGATTTGTCTAAGAGAACATTGTAGACCTAGGGTGGATATTTGTCTAAGGGGATAAATTCAAATCAACTTTAGCTAACAAAGTGCCATACTATATCAAGTGCAATTTATGATTCATTACTAAAGAATTTGTATCCATTGGAGAATTTGCAGGCTCTAGCCATGGTCGTAATTCAATAGTATCATTTTGCTACAAAATCACCCAAAGGGTCTGGTCATAATCGTTTACCTGTTATGCTATTTAGTGGCAAAGTCATTAGTTAGAGGACAAACTTTGCTAAGAAGAGATCATTTGAGAATGAATCGTAGCTATATATTCTTCAAGTTATTGGCCATTTGTAAGCTAAAGATTATTCTCAAATGTATCACTATTGACAAATAGTTTTGAAGGGTTGATGGATTTTTCTTTAAGTTATAAGGGTTAGATTATATTTGAATAATTTAGATAAATGTTAGTTTTTTTAATTTTATTATATTTCAAACCTAATAATTAACCTCAAATTTATCACCTTTAACAAACAATTGTGGAGGTTAGATGGATTTTATTATAAGTTATAATAGATAGATTTCATTTGAAAATTTTCAGACTTAAGCAAGTGTTGGGATTTTGAATTTCATTATAGTTCATATCCCAAATGATAACTTCAAAATTTGGGGGTATTTTAACAGTGAAGTAATGTAAGACTACAATGCTTAAAGTAATTTGATAAGAGTTTGCACAACTTATTGATTAGAATAATAATATTTAGAACTATTAGCAAATAAAAAACGACAAAATAAAAAGTAAGAGCGATCACTTCCGTTTAGGCTAAGTTGCACAATAAGCACTTGAATTATCAAAATAACAAGAGGTTCAACGACATACAAATGTAATAGCTTTCAACCAAAAATCCCTAATCTAACAATAAGATTAGAAATAAATGAAGTGCACTCAATCCCTACGTTTACTAAGCTCAGCGGAGTTCGGTGAACAAGATCTTCATGAATCTATCAAGTCACAAGAGCAAGTTAGACAATGGAAATATGCAAAAAGGAAGATTGGCAAACCCTTGTCACGGTTGAGAAGTGATCCTCCACTGAACGGTGCCGAGTTGTTCTTCAATAGGCTCAACAAGGGTGTCCAGAATGCGCTCCACGTACTCTTCGACGGTGTTGTCGATCCTCGGGTTGATGTCGAAGAAGGTTGAGTGGAGGATGTGAATGAAGCCTTGTTCATCGTATACAATGCCGTAATCTCGTTCCGGGTCAGCCATCCATGCGAGAAGTCGTTGTTTTTGACTCTGTGAAGTGCTGGACGACAAATAGAAGCTTCTCCGATGGTGCTACAGTGAAAGGAGCCGACAGGAACTGATGGACAGCAAGCTGTCCCTCTTGGACAGCAGTTTGTGAACCTTCGAGTTGATGGAAAGACCAAGGACAGGTGCAGGAAATTCTAGCAGCAGACTTGGACAGTAGCCAAGCACAAACCGGGTGGAGTTTAGGACGAATTTGGTGACCTAGCAAAGTTGCTAGGGAGGAGGCAGATAGGTATTGGCCAGGTTTTGGAATTATTTCCAACTTGAGGGGGCTGAATTTTGTGGACAGAAATTGTGGTGGGCCTTGGAGATTTCGGCCAAGAGAAAAGGGAGGGAGTTTGAATTGTTTCCAAGAGAGGAGGTGGACTTTAGGAAACAAATCCAATTCAAACTCCTAAGGGGCCAGCAGCTTATAGAGGGAGGGAGGGATTTAATTGGATAATTAATGCTTACTTAAATTATTAAATCAAGTTTGGAAAGAAATATCACATCCTCTCTTAATTTAAAATTTAAATAGGAGTTGATTGAGTAGGTTTCCTAAAATAAGACTTATAAATTAGGTAACTATTTTAAATTCAAATTGTTTTGAATTTAATCAATAAAAGTGTTACCAAATTTATGAAATCTAATTTAGGAAAGATTTGATGGCAAGTGGGGATGGAGGGAGGGGCTAAGGGGAGGCCGGCGGTGGGGATTGGACGAGGATGGGCCATGGGGTGGCGAGTTGGGGTTTAGGCGGTTAAGGATTTGGGGAAAGGGAAAGTAGTGTCGGCGGTGGTGGTGGGAGGAGGAAGGGGAAGAGATAGAAAGTAGAACCACGAACCCGACTCATCTAGGTTGGTGGGTGATGCGCAATTCTTCCCTCTCCTAGGGATCTCTCTCCGATTCCTCAGGCTCTCAAGAGAACTCAAAAGATTTGTGAAAACTTTTCTTTCAATTATTCATTAACTTGAAAAGAAGAACAATATGACTATAAATAGCCTTGTACAAAGACTCAAAAAAAAATGAAAGGACGACAATGCCCCTAGGGCTTATATACGACCTCCCTTAATAAAAGGGTATAACTGGAAAGCAAAAAACACATAAATAATAAAAGCTACATAACATAATAAAGAAAAACAATACATGAAATGACTCAAAAATACATAGACTCGATCGTGGCCGTAGATCGACGGCCATGCCTCTGATATACTTTTCATGAAGTCCCTTCAATTGAAATGTTTTGTCAATGTGGCCTTCATTGGGCTTATCAACATCATCAGTTCATTGACAAAGGATCTAGTTTAAGCATTAACTTTGTGAGTTATCATACGAGTGGTGAACTCTAGAGTTTGCATTTTGTAATTTTTTTTTTCCAAATGGCATTGAAATGTGAACATGAAACAAAATATTTTTGTGGATTTAGCAACCGTTTATTCATTCATTAAAATTAGATCTAAAATTTTCCTTCCATGGTGAGCTAATTGAAATTTATTTCTTGTATATTTTTCATGAGATTCAAGTCTTTGTCAACTCCAGTCCTTGTAAGAAGGATTGAAATTAAAATGCAAGACTTATGATTCTTCCCTATAGACAGAGTGAGTTGCTTGAGAGCATCCTGCAATGAAAATTTTAATTTTTAAAATAGAGCTTCTAAATTTTTTTAGTGATTGCACGATCATTTCTAGGATGATTGCAAGCTTTTCAGTGCTTGGTCAGTTTTAAGTTCACTTTTATTTTATTCCGTGAAGTGAAGTGTTCTCGGATCTCAAATTTAAGAATTTTATGCATTTCGTTGGAGCACATAAGGATATATTGATTTTTATGGTTTGATATGTCACACATGCCTTTTGATGTATTTGCAAGGTGTACTTGCATGTTTCATGATGCATTTGTACAATGCACTTATATATTTCTTAGCACTGTTACCCGATACACTTTGACTTTTCTTGATACACTTATGTGATGCCCTCCATACTTGCACAATCTTTTGTGCACTTACATAATGCATTTTCACGTTCATCAGTACCCTAACACATTTTTAATACATTTAATGAACACATGTATAAGATTGCTTATGGTGATTTGATGCGTTTTGCACATTTTGCCAAAAGGGGCTTGTGGCTTCTGGCTTGTGACCATTATAGGGCACAACTTTATTCATTTAGAAAAGTTTCATCCATAGGATGCATTATTTATTCATGAGACACACTGCATGTTCATTGGACGTACTTCTTGTTTATGTGACATGCACAAACTTTCTTTTTAGTATTTAATTTATGTGCCACTTAGGACACTCGTACATCGATTACTTGTGACAGATTGAGTTTCTTTGCTTATTTGAAAATCATTCAAGTGAATATAGCTGTTTGAGATGTGCAAGTATCTGACACAATAGTTGTTCACAAGAATGGTATTGTCATTGGAGCATGCTCATGACTTTACATTTTAATTTATAATTACTCATAATCTATTTGCTTGTGCGTGTATTGTTGATTCGATAGAGAATGTTGTGCGTCAATTTACACTAATAGGAGACTCCCTGTCACTACATAAACACTTGGAAACCTAAAATTGGACAAAAATAAAAGGAATCATGAACATAAATTGAAAATAAAAAAGATGTTAAGTCAAATCTTAAATCACAAAAATAATAAAAAGATAATAGAATTACAAAAAATGAGAATAATATAAAATTTGCAATAACTTACAGAGGTCCTATAACGAGCTTAAAAACACCCTTATGAGCATAGAACCAGTCACTACTAAGAATGCACTTGAACACTTGGAATCCTTAAAGAAAATACTTGGTGAGTTGAACTTGAAATAAAAATGAACTAGGATGAGCTCTTATTTATAGATAGAAGAAACAACCTCCCGTCGTCTTCCCCAAATGAGGGGCATCTTCGATAGTTTGGGCTTGCACACCATGCCAAGAAAGACGTGCATGGTTGGTGTCATGAGATACTATAGTTGGGGGTCTTCTATCCCACTTTGCCAATAAAAACGGTCATGAATCTTCATGTACTTATTTTGAAATTTGTCATATTTCTCCGCTGCATCAAAGAAGACGCCCATGGATACTTAAATTTGAATTTACCCGCCATGCTAGGAAAATAGACATATGATTTATCCGGTGTGTCGTAAACATCCCTTATTAGTTACCTAACTACAATAAGAAAAACACAAAATGTTTTATTTGTTGTGCAAAACTTGTCGTGTTAGGGATTTTAGGGATTTTTTAAGAGTGCTGGTTTATACCTTCGCACATTAGGTGATGACAATAATTAGGGCTGTCAATTCGGGTTGCCGGGTCGGGTTCGGGTCGAACCCGAACTGACCCGAAGTTAAACGGGTCGACCTGAACCCGACCCGTTTAGTTATACGGGTCCAATTGCTGAACCCGGACCCGACCCGGGTTAATCACGGGTCGGGTTGACCCGACCTGCCAACCCGATTTTTTTTTTTTTTAAATGTAATACAGAAACATTTATGAAAATATGAAATAATATGTCTAATAAAAATAACAATGAAATAATAAATGAATTAAAAAAATTAAAAAATTATGATTAACAAAAAAAAAAAACTCTCTTTTTCTATAATACATTAAATACAAGATACATTATAATTTATAAATTTACAATTTACAAATTACAAATACAAGATACAATCATACAAATATGAAATATACAATGATACATTGAGTCATTGATAGGGTACAAATTTACAATTTACAAATATACAACTATACAAGTTACTGTTGCTCATTGCTCAAGCGGTTAAGCCTCAACTCTCAAGTCTCAAGTAGTTAGCTTCTTTGTCATTCAGTACTCAGTAGTTGAACCTGCAAGGCTGCAACAAAATTAAGTAAAAGCCACAAGCTCAAGGTGAAGAAATCACCGATTTAGGCTTTAGGGCCTTCGGCTCAGGATGAACCTAGTGAAAATTGAAGCATCATTTGATAGTCTGCAACAATTTTGAAATTTTGCCCTCCAAGATTACAAATTGAGCATACAGATTTTTTAATTTTAGTATCTATTCAGTGAAATAGTAATGTAGTATATGCTCAAATCAAATCAAAAAAATCTTATTTCCTCAATTTGTAAACTGGTTGCAAAACATTTTTATTTATGTATTCCACTGTTCTATAAATTCACAAGGTTCTTCATCATTGCCATATTATAATAATAAACTAAAAATCAACAGAATTTCAGAAGATAAGACAGTGAGCAACAGAACAAGTGAACAACCAGAAAAATATGCAAGCAGCTAGCTGCACTGCTGCCAACAATGAACAATCCAAATTCCAACATAACCAATTAACTATTTAACCATCAGGAATCTTGCATCAAAGGCACCAAGAGGAGTACAGGACTACATGGCAACAAGCCAACATAACCATCAGGAATCACCGATTCAGGCATAAAAAATTATACCTGAATAAAGATAATGTTAAAAAAACCGTTTAGCACAACCAGATATTGAATGTAAAAGCCACAACCCAAAGTTACCAGAGTTCCATAAGCAGGCTGGCAGCCAGCAGCCTAGCAGCTGCTGCAGTGCTGCACAATGCACAAGCAAAACAGATTTTATAACCCAGCGGTCCCACTGTCCCAGCCACAGCCAGCATCAGCAAGGTTGCAAGAGCAGCCAGAAACATAGTAGTAAGAAGACAGGAAATAAAACCCCACAGCCAAAAATAGCTGTTGCACAGCAGATATCCATTACACTATTACAGTCATTATAAATACAAATTTGAGCTAAAAATAGTTTCTAAACTGCTTAATTTCCTGATGCATTGCCCATTTGATTTCCCTCCATTATAATGTTTTCTGTCACAGCATCAAGCTCCGTGTCTTTTATATCTATTAAGTATTAACAAAACAATAATTTAGTTTAAAAATAATTTTTATCAAAAATTGAAGCAATCGTGTACTCCGTGATATATAAATTACCTTGGTCATTGAACAACCAATCCTTTGTGCAAACCAATGCTTCTACAATATCATGTTTCAATGCACTTCTATATTGGTCTAGAAGTCTACCCCCATTGCTAAAAGCACTTTCCGATGCAACAGTAGAGATTGGAATGCACAACACATCACGAGCCATTCTAGAGACCTGAGGAAATCTGAATTGATTTACTTTCCAATATTGCAAAATGTCTAACTCACTATTCCTATCCATCTTCGGTTCATCTAAATACATTTCAAGCTCTGATTTTCTTGCATAGTTACCTCCACCTCGAAAGAATCATAATCCTGTATTTTTTTTTAATAAATATGTTTGCAAAATTGACATAAGTACTTAGTTCATAACAAAATATGTTAATGGAATGTGTTGTATTGATTGTACCTGCAGAAATTGTGATTGCATTATTGTAGTTGACTGACTACTGGATGGAGTATGTCGAGAAGATTGAGATGATTGAGATAGATTTGTTGTTGATGGTTGGTCGTGTACGACTGAATAGGATGAATAAAGTGTGGTCAACTTATCCTTAACTTTTGTAATTTCAGATTCATAATTACCAGAGTAAAGTCTCTTGTAGCACCACTCAACAAAGTTAAACTTGTACCTTAGATCGAGAATCACTGCAATTGCTAGAATAACACTGAAGTCTGACCAATACTTTTCAAACTTAGCAAGCATCCCAACAGTCATTCTCCTAATATACTCCTCCCCACAAGACAATTCATGTTTTAATGTGGCATATGTGGTTGATACACCTGGAAAATACAAGTTTGCAGTTGGATATTTTGAACCAGAGAAAGCACAAGTAATTTGATAAAAAGGAGCTAAAAACTTGCATATTCTAACCATTTTCTCCCACTCACTACTATTTGAAGGGCAAAACTTGTAGTTGGAATCACTCAACTCCAAATGCATAAAAGCACGCCTGAAGTAAATTGCACTATCTAGCATAATGAAAGTAGAATTCCATCTAGTTGGTACGTCTTGCCTCAATCCTCTACTTGTTTCAAGCAAACTTTGTCGTACACATTCCATAAACCTTTGTTTTCTTGATTGAGAGCCTTTTACATATTTAATGCTCTCACGAACCTTCACAACGGAGGAATCTATATCCTTCAAACCTTCCTGTACAATAAGATTTACTATATGTGCACAACATCGCATATGGAAGAATTCACCATTGCATAGTAGTGCATTTTGCAAATTCAAATGATTTCTTAAAAAATCAACTGAGACAGTATTCGCTGAAGCATTATCTAGAGTAATACTGAAAAGCTTACTATCAAGTTTCCAATCAATCAAAAGCTGTTGTAGTTTCTCAAATAATGCTAAGCCATCATGTGGGGGTGGCATATAATCAAAACTTATAATCTTCTTCTGTAAGCGCCAATTATTATCAATGAAATGTGCAGTTAAGCAAATAAAACCATCAGTGTTAATGGAAGTCCACAAATCGGAAGTTAAAGAAACTCTACTCTTACAGATACATAGAAGCGATTGTATCTGTGCTTTCTCCTTAATGAACAATTTCTTACAGTCATTTCGTGCTGTATTTCTGGATACAATTTGTAAATCAGGACGCAAGTATCGAAGTAATGTTCTAACACCAGACCATTCCACACACTGAAAAGGTAAGTCATGCTTAACTATGCATGCAGTAAACAAACTCCGAAATTCATGATAATCAAACTTATTTTCAACCATAGAAATAGAAGTGCTTGTGTTACTTTGAAGAATAAGTTGACCAATATCATGGGGTCCCCCGCTTCTTACAGTTCTGAATGTGACGTCTCAGATTACCTGTCCCATTTTTTACTATCAGACAAGTAAGTTGCCCCACATTTCTTACATTTGCAACGTTGTTTGCCATCATTACCAACTGGCAACATTTCATAATGTCCCCAAACAGTAGAGGTCAACCTCCTCTTTTTTTTTTATTTTGTTGTTCATTTTGAACTGCATTATCACCAATCTCACGGTCCTCACCCACATCCACATTGTTATACTCATCACTATCACATTCTACATCATTACCAAAAGGCTCTTCCTCATTTTGCTCGAGAGGATTACTGTCAACAATTGTATTAGAACCATCCATCTAAAACACCAAAAAAAAACACATACTTACAGAATATTAAAAAAAAAAAAACTAATAATGTAAAAAGACATGAGACATCAAGTGATCAAGACATCTTAATATAATAATAATTATAATATCCAGTTATCCACTGTTTTAACACTAACAGTCCAAGTCCAAAACTACAAGTGTCCAACAAGGCAACAATCCAACATAATAAGTTAACAACTAAATAAATAACAAATTCAGAACCACAATTTATTATTTATATTTGTGTATTGTGTAATCACTAATTCACTGTAATTAGTGTAATGGCAAAAGATAAATGAAAACATTGAAAAGCAGATTTCCTGAGTCCCAACTCCCAACCCGCAGGCCGCAGAGGCGTAGCCGGCATGGCGGCATGCCGTGCCGACATATGAGATGCCAAAAGACTCAAAAGACATTTATCAAACTCAAGAATATGATAAACAACAGGACTGCAAGCCCTTATCTACAAAACCAAATGTCAAAATGACAAAAACAGCAAACTGCAAACCCTAATCTACAAAAACTGCAAACCCTAACTTCCAGATTGATAAAGTGTGAAATAAAGGAAGAGTAGAAATAATGTAGAATAGTAGATCAGTCGATTAGAAACCAAAACTCAGCCAAAATACTTCTAAAAAAATGAAACCTAAATTATTCATGAGTAATGAGTTCACAACTTCACTGACTAGTGATTACAGTCAATTCCAAATGGTGCGAAGTGCGAACGACGAACGGCCTGGAGAGTGGAGGAAGGCAAGAAGCAAGAGACTGAGAGAGTCGGAGAATGGCGTCGCGTCGGACGATCAGAGTCTCGGAGTCGGAGATAGAGAAACCCTAACTTAGAAATGAGAAATCCCTCACTCAGCTATCCGCTCGGCGCTCGCTATTAAAACCCTTATTGACGCGGGTTGTTTTCGGGTCGGAATCGGGTTACCGGGTTAACCCGAACCCGACCCGATTGTTATACGAGTCCAAATTTAAAACCCGAACCCGACCCGTTTATTAAACGGGTCAACCCGAACCCGAATTTTTCGGGTCGGGTTTTCGGGTCGTGTCAGTTGTTGACAGCCCTTGTCAATAATGATGTGGATAGGTGAGCACATTCTTGTGCCACTCTTCTTCTTCCAGCTCCCAAATGTCATCAAGTACACAAGTAAAATATTTTTGGACATCACCTTGAACTTAAGTTCCTTTGAAATGCATCAAATGACTCTAAATCACGTCTATTCATTTTAAGAGATTCATCATTTCTGCAATGATTTTGTTCACATCAAAGCAGTTGGAAACACAAGCCCACATTCTTATATCAAATTCCTTTGTCTTTTCATTTTCATAGAGAAGCTGCAAGAGGGTTGCTCCCCTTTGCATTGTGAGAGTCTTCAACATATATGTAATGACTCTTTTCACGTCAAAGTTGTTGGAAAACACAAGCCCACATTTAATATCAAATTCCTTTTTCAGTTCATCTTCTTAGACATGCTGCAAGTGGGCTAGGTGGCGTGAAGATTATTAGAATGCTCGGGTGGTAATAAGTGGAGAGGGAAGTAATTGAGTGTGGTTTGAGGTAGCTGTAAGAATGAATAGGGGAAGTATGGGAGACGACATGGGAGAATATGCCAGCAATTACTATTACTTCTGATCTTCTTTTTATAGGGATCATTCTTTTTGAAAGGGAAAACTGTGCAGCATATCATGATATAAATTGTATTTGAATTGGTTTGAAAATTGTTTGATTTGTTTTGAGATTAGTGTAATAAAATTATTTATATACTTTATTAATCTCAAAGCAAATCCTATAATGTGCAAGTCTATCCTAATACAATTTATATCAGGAAATTTTGACATATATATATTTTTTTTTCATTTTTATCGTGCTTTGGCTTTGAGGTCTGTATTTTGGGTTTTCTCTTTTTTGTTTTAACCTTTCTACTTTCAGGCTTCTATAAGTTCCAAGGTTTTCTTTGTTCACGCTACCATTCTCAGTTGTTTTATGCCTTGTTTTTAGTAGCAACAATATCGACAATCCTAGTGAATTGCATTTAAATTGTTAACATTCAGTATAAATCTGGCTTACATATCAAACAATCAACTGTGTAGAAAGGAAAAAAAATCTCACTCGTGATTGCATAAGCCATAGTAACCACATTTTATGTTGGGTATTGGCATTTTATTGATTTTTTGCACTTTATGGCCTGACTATCTGGTTTGTATCTCTGTTAGACTAGTATTCTATTAAAATTTGTGATAAGGCATATGAAGGAAAAAATTTTATTCAATTAACTCAAATAGTAGGAGAGCAATATATTTATAGGTACTAAATAATATCAATTAGTAATCCATAAAATAAGAAATAATTAATATAAATTTAACGTAGAATTATTGGGATATAAATGAGGAATGTTTAGGTGGAGAATCATTTAGCGGTTGATTTAATCCGCACACAGAGATTGCTTGATGAGAATTTGATGTGGGCCATGATTGTGCTTTTATAGACTTTCAACGCTAGCCCTAGAGTTGGAAATATGTGTTGTTGATCATTCTTAACTTGGAAGTTAGGTTTTAGAATTGTGATTGATTAAAGGCTTTGGTCAGGATATATGCCATTTGAAGTCTTATCAGATTGTACTGCATTTGAATGATCCCTTGATCAATTTTCTTATAAAATGTTTATCAATTTTACATGCATCATGATGGACTAGATCTTTGACAATGCTACTTGTAGCTTGGTTGTCTCATATCATAATCATTGGATCCTTAATGTGGATATTTGGGCCTTTTAACAAACCTTCTAAGCCACATTCCTTTATAAATTCAATGAGCCATGGCCCTAAATTTGCTTCAGTGCTGCTTCCAATAGCCACCACTTGTTTTTAACTTCTCGAGGTGGCAAGATTTTTTCCATAGGAATGAACAATAACTAGAGGTTGATTTTCGATCAGTTTTAGACCTATCCATCAACTTCAGTAAAAAAATTTATAATCTCATACATTTCTTTTGTAAAAAATAGACCTTTCCAAGGAGTTCTTTTTTAGGTACCTTAATATTCTATAGAGTTCATCAAGGTAATCCTCAGCATTGCTAATCATTCTCCCTGTGCCGCATCTTAGAATTTATAGTGAGTAGAAAAAAATTAATATTACAATTTATATCTCTAGCAAGTTTGCAAATAGATAAGAGATTGTAGGGAAGTTTCGGGACTAATAAAATCAAGTTTAGAATAATAGAATATGAGATGATGATTTTCCAAAGTCTATAACTGGAGATTATGACCCATCGGCAATTCTTATAGAGTACTCATTAGAATAATGATATATTATGTGAAATAGATATATATCTTTGATCATACGATCTGATGCTTCTGAGTCTACAATTCATAATTGAGTCTTATCAATATTTGAATTAAAGGCATTTATAACTATACATTTTTAGCGATTAATATAAGAGAAATGGCTGCACCTAGGAGATTATTATAATTTTCCTTTCCACCTATGAACTTCATGCATGATTGAGCCCCTTAGAGATAGTTTAGCTTATTAACTTTGTGCTGTATGAGTGGTTGATTTTATGAGAAGCTTTTGTTGGAGACCATTCCATGTTTAACCTTTATTATGATTAAGAGAGAATAATTCATCATGTTGGCAAGACTTGACCGAAGGCAATGGGCAAGCTGAACTCAAGGTAAGTTCGGTGATTTTGATGATGTGAGCTATCATTGAGGTGAGTTCGGTGAGCTGAGACTTGTTCGGCTAGGAGGGCTTTCAATGAGCTGGGATGAACTCTTGCAAGCTCTTGACTCTTGCTATTGTGAATCATGTGAGCTTAGTGAGGTGCAGACGGGTCGGTGAGATGGCTCAATTGAAGTAGAGTGCAAAGCAACAATGCTCAATCAATAATTAGAATCGTTTCACTTAGTGAGCTTTAGTATGATTTTGTGGAAGTGAGAGGTCAGGTGAAGCTTAGACTTGCAAGCCTTGACTTGGAGTTGCATAAGGTAATGCATGAGATTGAGTTTGTGGTAAATGTGTTGTTGGATTGTGAGTAGATATCCTTGGTGTCGCTGAGGTAGATCAGGAACTGGATTGCTATGTTGGATCCCAAACTCGTATTATATGTGTTGAAAAGTTCCAGTAGAGGCAGATAGATGTAGATCAATCACATAGGGTGCATGATAAGATCACTCAGATCTCTTTAGCTACGTCACGAACATCTTTGGTTATGGAGGAAATAAAGGGAGATCGCACGAGCTCTGAGCGGTGAAAGAGCGAGGAGCTTGTGGCGTGAAGGAAATATCCTGCAATGAGTAGGAACGAGTTGCTGGCGATGAACCTTTGACTAGGTATGAGGTTGGCGGACAACGGTCTTGATTTGAGCGAGAAAGACTTGGAGAGTTGTCTGTGATATCATATTAAAAATGGAGATAAGACATGAGAAAAGAATTTTATTTAATTAATTCAAATTAAAGGAGAGGTACATGTTTATAGGTGCTAAATGATATCAATTAATGCATAATTGATGAATTACTGAGATAAATAAGAAAGATGATAATTGATAGATTAGTAAGGTGGACAATCATCCTGCAGACTTGCTATTGATTTAATCAGAGCACATATATGTGTACTATGGTGGTGCTTTTATGAGTTCCATAGTTTCACTTCCATATTTTTATATTTCACCATTTTATTTTCTAAGCCTTTAGCTTCTCCGATCTCATGATTTCATTAACCTGAACCCCGTGTTAAATTTGTGCTTCACCTTCTTGTTTATGTGTGTACCCTGCGCTATTTCCTTATTATTTTCCTTTTTTAAACCCTTAGCTTTCTCAATTGCTTGATTTCCTTAACATGATGAACCCACAGTATGCTTCATTGATTACAATGATGATTTTATTAGAAGCAGCTCTAGTTGGCGATCTCTTTTTCAACAAAGAGTGGAAGAAGGTATGCCTATGTCGAAATTCTTCATTTTTAACCAAATAGCAAGTTCTGTTCCCAAGCATGCTTTTATCATTGTCATTTATAAGTATCATGATATACAGGATCTTCCGAAAGACTCCACTGGAGAACTAAAAAATCTCATAGCCTTTATTGAAGATAATATAGATATATGCAAGTGGGCTGGAGTTTCTATTGTTGTTATTCAGGTATACTATTTGTCTTGAATAAGAGGTTATTTTATGTTGAGATAGTTCATCATCAGCATTTTCTCATTTATACCTTATCATTGCTATCAGTTATGACCGAATGAGTCATAGAATTCATCATGGGTTACAGGAAACCATTCAATTCCGCAAATTCAAGGCTACTAATGTTAGGTTTTATTATATGAAGGTCAATTGTCTTTCCCCCCAGAAGGTGATACATAAAAAATTCAAATATTATGTTATCCTCACTACAAGGTTTTATGTTCTGCGACTCCTGTATAATCTTTGTTATAATTGGGAAGTACTTATAGATGATTTTCGATTTATGCAACAGACCATAAATCTAGGGGTGACTACATTAAAGAGTAATAGCGGCATTTGTTGGGAGCCTTTTGAATTAGAAATTTTAATAGAAAGAAAAATCGTATATTTTTACTTACTGTTTTTTATCCCTATGCAGGCATTGTCCCTTTTGCTGGCAGTGCTAATCCGGGCTATGATACCAAGCAGAAGTATGGACTATGACAGTGATGAGGACTATTTTGTTATCAGGAGGCCCCTTCTAAACCAACAGGGTGGCCATGGTACTACTTCTGGATTTCACTCGGATATTTGGAGTTCACGAATGAAACAAAAGGTATTTTGCTTTGACTTGTAATTTTGTGCTATTTCCCTATAATTTTAGAGCTTAATGGTCATTTGCCTGGATTGCAATAATTCGATATGAGAATGTGGAATAATGACTTGGTTCGTTCATTTTGTTCTTGAGTACTTTAATATAGGTGTGCAAGACTGTAAAAGGGAGGTTTCCCATTTTCAAATGTACGTGGCAAACTCCATAATTAAACTAAAATAAATGTACAGAGAAGAATATGACAACAATAATGGCGGACACACAATAATTATAATAATTGCACGTAATGCTGCATGGATGTATTTCTTCTAATATAGCCCTCAATATGGCAATACTCCATTGGAGATGCCTATCTTGATCTTCAGTGCATGAAATCTGGTGCTTACTACAAGTTTAGTGTCATGACCCTGACCAGATGCTTGAATTAAGGAGGCTTGAATAAATGGTCAAACGATTATTTAAAATTTTATTTACTAACTATTTCCAATACGCTGAAAGAGCCACTAAATTTTCAAATGCATTTTAATGAAAATAACATTATAACTATTTCGGCAAATACATTTCTCAATGAGCATCATGCCTATGATATACGTTCTCTTTACTTTCACTTATTTAAATTTTTTGGATAATACCTGTGAACTCTTGAAAACATGGTGTGGGTCATAAATATAATTCAATGGGTACGTCATGCTTCTAAATTATAGTAATATAAGATATTTTGATCAGCATTCATGCTTGTTGTAAAGTAACTCTATTTTATAAAATTAAAATTTGGAAATGACCATCAATTATATCTTATGCGTATATGTAATACTCATTCTGCCATAAAAAGTTTTTCTATAACTAATATAATAGCCACAGAAGATACCGTTTAAATAGTATCAATGAAGGTACTTTCATTTACATTTTCTCCATAACCTGCCAACCACGCATATGTTATTGTTGTTCCTTTTTCATAACATTTTCTAAAAAAAAAATCATTTCACGTGCACAGATATATTATATCTCCAGCCAATACCATAATGAAGTTTACACCATCAATCAACATGCACATACACACATTCATATCTAGTTATTTCAATCATATATCATTCATTAACTTTATATTTTAATGTAAAACACAACATGATAATAATTGTATATTTGAAGGTAATGAATTATTGAATATAAGAAACATAAATCATGATTTACATGTAACTAAACAAGCATGTGTCAAAATCATGTTTATATATTGGAGCAACATAAAGTTCGATGTTTGAGAATTGGGGGGGGGGGGAAATAATTTAAGAAAATCCAATTTGATCAGCAAGAATCATAATGCAATATTTGAAAACCTTTAGAATTAAATTTAGAATCATCTAAAGATTGACTTAAACAAATATATAGTCAAATTGAGCATCTTGATGAAACAAAACCAACAATGCTAAAGATGATCCAATTCAAATCCATAGAAGCCCATACGAAGCACTTGAAGGATAGTTAGAAACTTTGGAACATTAATTGAATGATCAAATGGCCTTCGAATTTGCATGCTTATAGTAAAAAATGAGTAGCTTGATAAGATAAATCTAACTAGCATAAGATTATTTGATTTTGAGGTTATTAAAACACTTAAATTTTAAATATATAGTTTATGATCAAAGGATTTAATATGAGCCCATTGTGAACTTAAATTTAAATACCTCAGTAGATTTTATGGTTGTATATTTGTTCGTTGATCCAATTCATGTCGACTCTAGTCCTTTTAAGTAGGAGTGTCGGATTTGGAATTTAGATTGATTTTTAACCCCACACTGCATTCTAGGACATGGGTGTTTGCAAATAGCACGTTTATTGAATCACATGTGGGGAATTAGAGTTTATTTTCAAATGATGTGTATGCTTTTCAATATGCTTGCGCACTACACTTGCTCGTATTTGTATGCATTTGCATTACGTGCACACGCTTTTGATGTAGTATGTATCATTGGGTTGTTGAGTATTTCTCGAGGTAGTGTTTTGCTTCTCGAGGAGGTAGCACTCTTCTCAGCCATGTCGCACTCTGCTCGAGGTTACTACCTGTTTCTGGTGGCAATGACACTCTTTTTGAGACAATAACATATTCCATGGGGCTATCATATGCTCCTTGAGGCTACTTAATGCTTCTCGAGGATATGACACACTTTTTGAGGCAACATGCTTAAGTTTGAAAACTTGCATTTTGATGAGTGATGAGGCTTTTATATATTCAAATTTAATTATTTTTGCGTGGATATTTGTTGTTGAAAGGTGCGGAAAATTTTATTTTAGGGTCTTGAGTATGCCTTTTGTTCTCTTGTATGTGTGTTGTGGATTCGATGACATTCATTTCCATTTTATATTTTAAAGGGGAATTGTCTTCTTCCTTATGTTCGCTTGTACATTAGTGTTCGAACATGAGCAAGAGGATGTGTTGGGGTCGGTTGCTCGTGGAATAGAAGGGGAGGTGAGGGAGCAACGAGTGGGTTTGAGAATTGAGATGAAAATGAGAGTGCAGGAGTGAGAGTTGCGTGAGAGGGAAGACATGAGGTAGAGGAGCTGGAGTTGGTTACATATAGGGACGGGAGGAAGGCCAGGGAGATGTTGTGCATGGATGTGAGGAGAATGGCGGTTGGTTAGGTTTGAAGCTACTTTCAACCTGGAGGAAAAGTTGGGTTGGGTGAGAGGAAAACAAATGAAAGAGTTGTGGAAGAGATCTTAGGGATGTTTGTGTGAGTTTAGTTTAGATATTGTTATTATTTATTCTTTTTTTTATATCTTCTACCTAATAGCTATTTATGAGACCACTGGATGGGCGACTGTGCAGGTATGGTGGCAGAGGATTTGTTGGCTGATTGGATTGAAATAGATTAGGATAATACATATATATAATTATTTATTATTGTTTTATTAAAAACAATTTATGAAAATACACATTTGACAACTCTAGCAATTTTTGTTCCCCGTTTACTTTGATTTTTGTGTCATTAAGTTGATTGAAGGCATTTTTCGAAATTGGACCTGTGTTGGAACTCGGTAATATGGTTCTCCATTTCGGGTACTTTCGACATTCTCGACACAATGGCAATTTTGTTTTATGAATGGATAATGTTTGGGTAACATCATGCATTGTCATGTCCATAGACCGTCATCTTCGACCGTCTTTGCTCGACTCGTGTGAAAATTCCTCCCATAGGTAAACTTAATGTCCCGAATACGTTAGCACATTCCATTTTGCAATCGAAGGTCATTTGAGTAATTTTGTGTAGCGGCACTCTCGCCAATAGTCGCACTCATCATTTTTTTATCAAGTTGCGCACAAATGACTCTTCTTTGGCAAATCTGATGTCCTGAGTGCATCAGTGTGATCCATTTCATAAGCAAATGCCATTTGAGTGATTTAGACACTGATCAAGACGCTTTGATTGTTTTTCTGAGCAACTTCTTGTCTACCAACTATGATCCTTCTATTTGCTTGCCTGATTGAAATGTTTATGGAGGTAAACTATTTTAAAATCTCATATTCTCCAATTAAGGAGGGGGGGGGGATTCTTGTAACTTATTTATTGAGTAGAATATTTCACCTAGCACATGCCTCAGAATTTTTTCTCTTTATTATTTTTTTATGCAAAAAATTTGGTGCATACTGAATTCTTTTTTATCTGTGTATTAGATCTTTGTGAAAGCTAAGATATTAAAACTTATTACTCTTTATATCCACAAATTTTCTTACACGTAACAAATATTAATTAGTACACAAGCTACTTTTTCAATTTTAAATTTACATATATTAAATCTTTTGTGCTAGTCATCACACATTTTTAGGAATTTCTTGTATCCGTGAATCAATATCCATCGATGAAGTACAAGTACCTCTGGTTTGTAACATTAATGTTGATACGTCATGAATGCTAGGGTCATAGGTGTTGTAGGATCACCAAGTCGTGTATTTTATTAAAAAAAAGTTTGAATTGTAAATCAAATAGTATACCCATTTTGCTATGTATTTATTTTTTTCCGTGGGATCCAAAAATTCGCGTCCCAGCCTTTTCTCTTTTAGGAGAGTTTTAACATATTAAGTTCTCGGATAAATTTTTAGAAGACGGATTGGTTTGAAGCAATATGCTACCCAGATATTTTGCTCTCATTTTGTGAGGACTTTATGATTTGTGGTCAGGTTTCCTATAGGCGTAAACCCCTATAGTTAATTACCCCTCCTAATAACGAGAGAGAACTTTTGATTAAGGCTAGTCTCAAATAGATTTGTAGTATTCGATATATAATAACAACATGATTTGGTATTTGAAAATTTGATATTTAAAATTAGAAATTTCATTATCTTGCACCTAAAGCGGATGGTGGGGGAATGGATGATGGACCCAATCAAGATCCCATGGTTACGTCGTCCCGGACCATTGTGGTCCCAGGTCTACTTAATTAGAGGCAGTTGACCCAACTTGACAGGAGAATTCTTGTCGGCAGCCATAAGTTGCTTCGTCCAAGGGTACCTTGTAGACCTGGTGTGAGTATTTGTCTAAGGGGACAAATTTAAATCCATCTTAGCTCGCAAAGAGCTTTCTGCCCTATCGATTATATATCCTATTAATTCATATCTCATGAATTTGATGTCATTGGGGAACATACAGGCTATGACCGTAATCGTAATATAGTGAAGTCGTTGAACCAAGCCACTAGGTCAAAGGGTTGCGGTCGTAATCGTTAACTACGTGGATCTGATCTAGCCATGCCACAGGTTCTTTACGGAGCCATCCGGTCAAACTACCAATTAGATGTCTAATGCCACGTCCTTGTTGGCAGAAGACAATTTGAAAATGAATCTTAGTGATATTATCGACAAGACATTAGCTCTTTGTGAACTAAAGTAGTTTTCAAACTTATCCACCTCGACAAACTGTTGTGGAAGCTGAATAGATTTTGCTTTAAGCGTTTTAGTGATTACTTTCAATTTTATATTTTTTGGAGTTTTGGGTTTTATGGACATTTGGTAAGCCTTTTAAGTGTTTGTAGTCACCTTTGGTTGAGATTTTCTATCAACACGTCCATCATCAGGGTTTATCGTAATCATTTGACAATATTTGTATTTCATAAGCATTTGGAGGCATTTGAAATTGTAGAGTCCCCTCCGGTTGATATAAACATTCAACACGGCCATCATCGTGGTATTCATAGATGATTTTTATTTTATCAGTTGAATCTTGTCGACAGAGGATCGAATTCGTTGTCAGCTTTATGTTTTTATTGGTGAATTTTCTTTATTATAGACCTTGAAGGCCTAACATGAACATATTAAAACAAATATCTCGGTCGACGTCGTGATCATATTTTTATTTAATAGTTCGAGCTATGTCGACTATTATCTATCTACATAAAAGGATTGGGCTCGAACTTGAGTTCTTTTCTTGACTCGCGCAGCATCCTCAGACGTTACGTGTGTTACTACAACACACTCGTTGAGGCCCATGCAGGTATTTAGGGGGTATTTTTATAATTATCCATTGAACCTTGTCGATTTTGTCTAATTGTTGATAGATGATCGGGTTCATTGTCAGCTTTGTGCCTTTATTGGTGAATTTTCTTTGTTATAGACCTTCAAGGCCTAATGTGAGCGTATAAAACAAATATCCTGGTTGGTGCCATAAACATATATGTGTTCGATAATTTGAACCATGTCGACTCCTATTAACCCACGTAGAAGGATCGGGTTCGAACTTGATTTCACTTATTGACCCTCGCAGCATCCTCAGACGTCACATGTGTACTCATAACACGCTCGTCGGGGCCCATGCGATTATATGATTTTGCATTCAGTTTATACGATGCAGTTATACGATTGTCATACATATACAATGGATATGTAAGTCATTTATGCATATGTGTATACACATTTCCGCAAGTGTTTTCATGTTTATGTAATAAGCTCTACATGTTGCAATGCATGCAAGAGGGCATTTTAAAATATTTGGCACTGACCAGTTGTGCTGGCGGTTATTGTTTAAATGTGCGTAACGTTCTACTTGAAAGCCTGTAGACTCCTTCTGTTCCCTCATATGATTGTTGTGGATCCGGTGGCGTGATGCTACTTCATAAGTTGTTTGCTGCTTCATGTAGATGAGTTGTTGTTGAGAAATGCATAAGGCTCCACTTGAGAATTTGCACACGGTTTCTGTTAGTTATATGCATGTTGCGTATCCTGGCATGGCGTCATGCTACGGTCATTAGTTGCTTCGTGCAGGTAGATATCTGTATTCACCACAAGCTTCTATGCTGGCTTATAGTTAGCTTGTTCTTGCTACTATTTTTTTATTTGCATCGTAAGTAGTGTATTGTGCAAGATATGGGTCTCCTACAATGACTCGTAGGAGCTTACATTTGCTATTTGTCTCTCATTCTTGCTTGCAGAGGGATCAATGTATTTGCCTAATGGTCACCTATTATTGATTGCAAGGATAATCTAGAGTCTACCGCATGTTATTCATCATCACCTACAGGTGAATCGTTGTATGCATGGTAATCCTTTTGCAGTCACTTGTAGACAAGCTGTAGTGTCCTCAGCCATCTAAACTCTTTCATAAATATCTACAGGTGGATATAATAGAAACTACTACGTCTCCTTGCAAGGCTTGTGTTAATAGTACACATTGTTTGTCGTCATTTGCATGCGAGTCGATATATTCATTTATGAGTGGTTATTGACTACTGATTGGGCGTCCACTATTAACTTTTTTTTATTGCTCGTCGACTGTCGAGTTGTCATGTTCATTGCACATCCTTGTAGTTATTGCAGTTATTTCAAGTCACCCAATGCATGGAATTTCATTATCACTTGTGAGTGAGTTGTGTTTGCATGAGTTTGGTATATTGACTTGCAAGTTCGTGTTTGAAGATTTGTTCACTGCAAGTTCTTTGTCGCCTTTGAGAGCGATCTGCAACATGCATAATGAATTTGTTAACTTTAATTATATTGTTCCTTTAATGAATTATAACATTCCTCCGGAGCTCTTTATTGGATTATCACATTCATTAGTAGCTTCTTTCATTGGTGCTGGTATATCAACACCGCTTCTGTGGTGTTCAATCCCACCACGCTAAGAAAAACATACATGTGTCTTTGGAGGTACCTGTTTGAAGACGCACAAGTCTTTCCCCGCCTGCACTGAGGCGCATACGGGTATTTATAGTCCCACCATGCTAAGAAAAACTTGCATAAGGCTCATCTGCTTCGTCGTAAACGATGCATCGAGTTCCCTCCCACGACGCTAAGAAAAGCGTGCATGGGGGTTGTCGGCGCATCGCAAACGCCGAATGCAGGATTACGAGTTGTAAAAATTATACCTTCGTGAGGACTGACAGTGACGACGATGATGCTGATGAAGTCAAAAAGTACACAAAGTCCTCTCTTTTTTTTAAATTATTTTCCTCCCCCCTTTCTTTTTTTTTTTTAAATTTTTTTTTAGATACATATATATGTATTGATATAAACACACACACAAATATATATATATATATATATATATATATATATATATATATATATATATATATATATATATATATATATATATATTATGCGTGCATACATACATATATGTATATCTAAGATTAATATTACTAATATGAATAATTAACAATATTAAATAATAGGAATACTAGTAGTATTACTTACATTATTTATCAATAATAATTGATACTAACAATAAAAAGGAATTAAAAAACAATAAAAATGAATAAAGAATCTTACTGTCTGGGCTTTGGATCTAGTTAAGTGGGTTGTTGATGAGTTGGAGAGGATTGAATGGAGTGGACTTTGGGCCACTGATGTGTAGGTGGAATGGGCTTCAGGTCTGTGGTAGAGAAGAGGTTTAGTGGGTTTTTAAAATGGGCTGATGTATGGGCTATTTTGGTGTGAAACGAAGCAGCAGGTGTCGAGGTGGAGTGCAGGGAGGATAGATTAGGTATGCTTTAGCGACAAGAGGAAGAGGAATCGGCCTCGAGGAAAGTTCGAAGGGTCCGCTTGCTATGGAGTTCGGACGGGTCAAGCTAGGAAGAAATTGGGTTGTTGGCACTGGCAGCATTGGCTAGGTTGTGGGTTGGGTCGATTGGAGTTGATGAGAGGTGTTGTGTAGGAGATCGGGGCTAGAGCAGGTGTAGACGACTGATCCAGGCATTGTTGGTGTCGGGTTCGAACGATCGGTACAACAATGTGATGGGGGAGGAAGTATTCGGTTGATATATGCAAATGAAGGGGAGAGATCAGGCTGGCTTCGGCGTCAGAGTAGGTGTTGGAGACGAACAAAGAGAAATAGATGAGAGCGGGTTGTTCAACTACGAGGAAGGGAAAT
Organism: Dendrobium officinale; assembly: GCA_019514585.1. Taxonomy (NCBI): domain Eukaryota; kingdom Viridiplantae; phylum Streptophyta; class Magnoliopsida; order Asparagales; family Orchidaceae; genus Dendrobium; species Dendrobium officinale. The sequence goes on from CM033696.1 coordinate 31,766,559, forward strand.
AACAGGAAGCTCGTTTTAGCATGGAAGAAAAACCGAAGAACATAACACAAAGCTTCAGCTCCGTTTCAACGACGAGGGTGGCATTTGATTGAGGTGAGCTACATGATTTACAGGAACAGACCCGAGTAGACGTGCGAGGATTTAATTGGATTTCGGGGATTTGATCAGAGCCAGCATCAAGGCGGAAACGAGGTAAGATTTTTTTGGTTTGATTTTATTTTAACTAATTTATATAATAATAATAATATCATTACAATATTAATGATATTATCACTATTAAAATTATAGGAATGAAACATAAATTTGCATGCCTTGATATTTGCATGTCGATTTATCGATTTGTGCACTGCTGATTCAAAATTTGCAAATTTTGCTGGACAAATTTTGTGGGACAAGATTATAATTCACTTTGGGTATTGATGACGCCCCGAATGCAACGAGGAAGTCCGTTTTTCGATCAGATCGTTTAGGCAACATCGTGCGTCAATTTTCTCGATTTGCGAGTCGTTGCTTCATAATGCGCGCAGATTTCTTTGCGCGACTTTAATTGAACAAATAAATAGTGATTTTTTAGAATTGATGACGTTCTGAGTGCAACGATGAAGTCCTTTTTGTGATCGAACGTCGTTAGGGCAATGTCGCACATCAATTTCTGGTGCCTCTTTGTCCCTTTTGACCGATCTCGTTCGATTTGATTGCGAGGGATTCTCCCTTATGGGAATTTGACATCCTAATTACAACGGCACAGTCCATTCGACAATTAGAGATTATTTGGCCCTTCAAGTAATATGCCGGCCGACGCACGTGTCGCTTAATTTGCCGGTTTCTGCCTCTTTTTGTGTGTTCTGATGTGCAAGGGTCAACATTTTTCAAAGAAGTATTTAAGTTTCAAAGTTAAGCAAATGGGATTCGTCAATTTATCATATTTTTTGTATTATTTAAAATGTTAAATATGAAGACATCAACAAAAGTTGAAATGAAAAATGTTATGTTAAAAAAATTATTATGTTAGATTTTAATGACTAAGTACTTTTAAGAAAGCATTACGAATTAGAATCTTGAAATATATTGTAAGATTGATCTAAACAAGTTTAAGTTGCATAAACTTTAAAAAGATGTTTAAAGATAAAGTTTTTTGTACGGATGAATACTTTTTAAGATTTTAGCGTTCTGGGATGTACTAGAATAGTTTTGTTAACAATTTTTTTTCAATAGAGTATTTAAAACTTGTGTAAAGGAGAAGAAAATTGTGTGTACTGTTATTTAAGAGTAAATTAGAAATTTATGATTATAATAATTATAAGAAATTCAAATTTATTAGTCATATAATAAAATTTTGGGGGATAATCAACGGCGGAGTCACAATCAGGCTAGTGGGGGCACGTGCCCCCAGTGGCCTGAATTTTTTTTAGTTCATGTTAAATTATGATATTTTTATTTGTATAAAAAAATGTAGTACATACATTGGCCCAAGTCCCGTCTCTTCCCACTCTCCACTCTAATCTCCTTTTCTACTACCCCTCTTCTCTATTATTAACTTCTCTGGCAATCCACCACCCTCCATTTGTCACTCTCTCTCTCTCTCTCTCTCTCTCTCTCTCTCTCTCTCTCTCTCTTCTTTGCATTAGCTTTACACGGACCAGGAAGACAAGGGTTGAAGAAGTTAAATGACTGGAATGCCCTTCATATTTAAAATCAACAAGACAGGTTGAATTGAAACTTGTTTCTGCATTAAAATAGGATATGGAAATGAATAGTTGGCTAATGCAAAGATTAAACTAGACCCCTTCGATTTGAAAAATCAATTAGGATTATGTTAAGAAGATCAAATTTGGAGCCAATTTTTGAACGAAGGTAATCAATTGAAAGTATAAAAAAGAGAAATTTCATACGATGCTTTTCCTTCCTGTGAGATTTATTGAGCGCTGCAAGAGCCGATTTCATGCACATTAAGAAAAAATGGTGTTATGTTAAAGCTATTTTAAAGGTCCTATAGCTATGTATGATGGAACAATAAGTTAAGTGAAGGCGAAATAAGAATGTTAAAATGAATGTTCGAAAAAACTAGAAAATATGAATTGTGAAACTGTCAAATGAGGGAAGTTGTATGAGTTAATGGAAGTCAATGTAGTAAAAAATAGATTTTGGTGATATTTTGCATGTTAATGGAGGATAAAAAATGCACAATTAAGTTGGGTGGATAAAATGAGACTGGAAGGTCTAGAAAGAAGGAAGAGTAGATTGAAGATGACAGGATTAGAACTTATGGAACCCTTAAAGTAGCTTCAACAAGATTGAATAGAGATTGAGTATTCACAAAATCAGTCAAATTAGTCTCAATAAGGCTAGCAATTAGTGATGATATTGTGTGCTGCTGTAGCATTGTAACTATTTATTTTTTCTGCAGTATTATTTTAAATTATGCATGGAAACTTATTTGGGCTAAAATTGATTTTAAATATGTATAAGAATGGATACATCATCCTGTTAATTTTATAATTTTTTTTAATCCAATTGGCATGAATGTATGCATCCTTGCACACAAGCATTACCATTCCACGCACATGCATAAATTTGTATGCGTCAATATATTCATACATACATACATGCAAGTGAAGATCTTTAATGTTTTAGTATATTTTAACAAGCAACTACAAACTTTTCCATCATATTTCAACCATAGAACTTATTGGTTGGAAAATATTATTTGAACTCTAGTGTTATATGCGCTCATTCTGAAGAATCTAGATTTTGCCTGCCATCTTTCAACTCTTAATAGATTGATTTATCAACTCTTGTTTAGTTTGGGTTGGCTTTCTTTCTGTTTCTTAAAGCAGCTTTCCAATACAAAAATTAAAATTTTTGTACTAGGAACCTGATTTAAGAAGCAATAAGAAAGCAGTCTCAAACAAAGCTTCTATCTTGATTTTTCTCTTTTATATTAGGCTGCCCGCTCATTCGCTGAAGTTATGGTCCTCATGCAATTTAGGTTTTGTTTGGGATTGCTTTCTTACTGCTTTCTAAAACAGGTTTTTATTGTGCTAGAAAGTTGTTTTAGAAGACAAGAAGAAAGTTGTCCCAAAGGAAGCATTAGAAGTTCAACGTAAACAAAAATAAAAATATGCACAGCTTTTTTTGCTTATTTTCCAAAACCAGAAATTTTATGACCGCATAATTTAGTTTGAGCCCCCGACCTATTTACTGCAATAGTTATAAGCAGTACTAATATTTCTTCAATGTGTAACACAAATCAACCCAGCTGGTCCTATGAATCCTTTATCAATACCTCTCCTTTTCATCCTCTCCTACCTTCTATTTTGGTTGCAGTATGGACTGAACCCAAATCATATCACGTACAATGCTGGGGACCCAAAGGCGGCAGTACACCAACAGCAGCTGTGTTGATCGAATGCCATTCTCAATTTGGTTAGTTTAACTGCTTTATCTCTGTAATATATGCGATGGTAATATATAATCGTGGTGGGAAATGGTGTTGTGGCTTCTTGTGAAAACTATTCTATTTACGTGCAAGCATTGTATTTCTGCATGTTTGGTGAGTTGATTTGGTTTGGTGTATGAACGAAGAATCGTAAATGTTTTCGGTGAAAGCCATTGTGATTGATTCTTTGATTCATCATTTCGTGGGAGAAAACAGAGTTCTACATCAATGGCAGCCAAGCTTGGTTGTCAGTCTTAGGACCACTGTGGAAGCCTAACTATCTCGATCTGCTTTTGGACCACAGCTCCTTAGGCTGCTGCATTCATGGCCCCGCGGGTAGTTCCCTTGTCTTTTTGATGTGGTTTGTAGCTTTATATTGATGAGATCACTTATGTCCTTCCAAAGAATTTTGGATAAGAACATTATTATCAAATTTTGGTTAGCTGAATATTAAAATGATTTAATCAACGAATATTTATATAATATTCATCTTAAAATAAATCTAATAATTAAAATTGATACCCACTGAGGCTTAGGGTTGTTGGGGGGCGAGCTCGGCTGGGAATCTTCCATCCCGGGTTCGAATCTCCTCTACTACGGCTTTGTCTTTTCAGCAGGGCAAAGCAAGTGTGGGTCCGATGACGGTGGGTGGCCTCGCTAGGTTCCGCCAAATGATTAGTTACGCTGCCAAACGCTCCCTTTGGAGGAGTGTCAACAAGTAGATATCCCTATTCCATAATAATAATAATTATTATTATTATTATTATTTGATCATCTATTTTTTTTCTCCTATGCACTCACACATCAAATTTTTTTGTGCCATGATGGATTCGTGTACTTTGTTTGCTATTGTCATTAAATTTGTATTGCCATCAGTTAATTATAAAGTTGTTGAAGATAGATATGTTTATTTTTCGCATAAAACAAATAGTTATATGACCAAATGTTAAGTTCAGGATTTTTTTTTTTTTTTTTTTTTGTCATATGGCTATTTTGTCTGAGTAATTTCAAGCTGCCTATTACTTTTTCAAAGATATAATCCAAAAGAATTGACATAAGTTAAATTACAACATTCTTCTTTATAAAACATTTGTTTATGTGGTTACTTCGTAATATATATTATGCCATTCATTTAAATTACATCTGAGGACAAAACAGTGCATAACTGACATAAAACAAATAGTGGTTTCATTTGAGACGGTTTTCTTTCTGCTTTTTAAAGCAGTTTTTTAGTTTTTGAACTCAAAAGTTAGTTTAAGAAGCAGAAAGAAAGTCATCCCAAATGAAACCTTAGTCATATTTAGGGGTGTCAATTTCGGGTCACGGTCGGGTTCAGGTCGAATTCGGAACTCAACTAGCACTATTCGAGTTAACCTGAGCCTAACCCGTTTAAAAAACGAGTCAGATTTTTTCAGATTTGAACACAACCTGATTCGGGTTCGGGTCAACCTGACCCAACACAAATGACCCGGTGTTGACCCAAAATTGCTAGTTTTCGGGTCAAAATCAGGTCAGTCTTCAATTTTTGGGAAAAAACGAGTCAATCTCGGATTTTCATGTCAAAAATGAGTTTTCAAGTCAATTTCGAATTGTTGGGTCAACTCGAACCCGACCCAATTTTTGAAACGGGTTGATTTGTTTAACCCGAACCTGACTCGTTTCAGGTTCAGGTTCGGGTTGACCCTAACCCGGATTTTTTCGGGTCGAGTCCTGATCGGATTTTGAGTTGTGTCAAAAATTGACACCCCTAGTTACCTGAACCAAGCTTCCAAAAGATGGCGTTAAAAATATTTGGGCATGTCAAGGACGCAATTTAAATTATGTTAACCACTATTCGTTGTACTCGCAGCTCCCACCAACTCATTCTTTTCATAAAATTACCAAAGAACGTTATCTTTATTTCACGTTAATAAAAGTTTTATATTGGCCAACTGCTTTTGCGTACATTGTTTTCTTACATATAATAACGACCGTATTATTAAATAAATCGCTTGGAGATAAATTATTCTATCCTCAAATAAAATAAATGGGTAAAATATACAAATCAAATATGTTATTTTGTCGTGTGTGAATCAATAGCCACATTTAAATTTACAGAATTAAAAATATTCCGATAGAAATAATTGAAGTAGTTCATCAAATCAGCATACAGCTGCAGCTGTAAAGCTACTTATATACATTAAAAACCAAGGCAAATGCCAAATAATTTCAAGTAAAACAATAGAAAGCCAAACGGATACACATGCATTAAAGCTAGACAAATCTAACATACTATAAACTCATAGTCTATATATGGGAAAATTATTTGATGCAAAGAAGTCCGGACGTAACACTACGTCCGGACTCCAATTGAATTTGTACACGTGTAGTAGACACGTGGAGATTTAATTGTATTTCATTTTTTAGATCATTTTATTTTTCGTCGAATGGCAGCAAAAATAAAAGCACTGTAAATGCGCATCAAAGTGAAAGCGCAGCAAAAATGCAAGGGCTGCAAAAACGCAACAAAAGTGAAAGTGCAGCAAAATGATAGCAAATTACATGTTTTAAATTTCTAAAAAAATTTCCTTACAAAAAGCATAATAAATATCCACGTGTCCGTATTACACGTGTACAAATTTAATTGGAGTCCGAACTCCCCACCAAATAATTTGCCCTGTATATGGCAATATTAAGAGGTACCAAACTATCACTATGTACAAGAAGACAAAAAATTTGAGAAAACTCAGCTCAAACAACACCCAATTAGGTCAGCTAACGCATCATCAAACAACTCGTCAAGCATCTTTTCACCAATCTCTTTGCCAAAATCATCCATTTCCAACCACATGGGTTCAGCCAATCCACTTCTTATCACCTCTTTCTTCACCAAATAATCCACAAATTGCTTATTATTTTCAGCTGATGTGCAAATTTCTTCCTCAGAAAAGCAGTCCTTCACACGGCACAAAACTGCATCTGTCACTGTAGGATTAGTTTTCATCCGAGCCATAGTAGTTGTTGTGTTCCATGGATATGCATTAACTAAACTAGAATATCCAATTTCTTTGAGGGAGAAACTGACATAGTCGAATAATAGCTTCTGGTTTGAACGCTTTTCTCTGTATTTGGTTTCTTCTCCTTCCCTTTCCAACAAGTTATCAAGCAGAATTGGATCTAATGGACAATCCAGAGAGTGTGATTTGGCTAATACTGTGGTGGAGCTTTCATTTGCTAAGTTTGAAGATGAAATTAACTTATGGATGAAACCAAGTTGTTCTTCCTCTTTGTCTTCTTTGGAGAAAAGTTTGGAAAGCTTTAGGGAGTTTGGTGCTGCTATATTTACGAAGTGTGCGTTCTCTGAATAAGTTGAACGGCTCACTGAACCAATGAGTGGGGATCTGGAGAGTGTTTCTGCAACTCAGGGAAAGAGAGATTAGAAGGTGGAAGGATAAGAACCTCTAAATTTAAAGCTCAGGTAATCAATCTACTAATGCTTACCGGTGCGGCCAGTGGTTGCATGTTGAGAAGAATGAGAGAAACTAATGGAAAATTCTTCTTGGAATGGCCTTTCTAGGACTGAAATGGGGCTATGTTGACTGAAATTTTCTCTGGAGATTTCAGATTTCCAAACTTTCTCAATCGAGCGAATGCCCTGAAAAAAAAAAAAAAACAGAAGCAGCAGCAGCAGTTAAAGTCATGATCAAAGGCTCATTTATGAAAAGAAATGATTCGGTTTTAACAGAAACAAGTACAAAATTCTAAAATTAAAGTGGTGAATATGGCTCACCTTCCCATGCCTTTCTGTACAATGGACTGAGACAGGAGGAGATGAAACCTGGAAAAAATCTTCCTCCAAAGTTTTTGAAGTATCCTCAACAGATATACCATCATGGGAAGATTTTGATAGCCTGCTATCTTTTATAGATGAATAACTGGCTGAATGGAAACTAACATCAGAACTCACTGAAGTATATAGTTTGGGCTTGTCCTTCACTAATTTCTTCATCCTTGAGAAGAATAAACTTGAAACTTTCTCCTTAAAAGATTTCCCTTTTTTCAAATTTGAAGACTCTTCGAGAAGAATAGATTTGCTTGATGATGTACACGAAATTTCGTCATTCTCACAAATGTTTTTCTGGCATTCAGAAGCAGGAAGAGTCTTCAACCTTGTAATGTTCTTAAGACAGTCCTCACTGGATTCCTGCATCCAAGTTGTAGGTAAACATGTCCCTGCAATCCTCGTGTCCTGTACTTGACCACTGGAAACCCAAGGTGAAATGGCAAGCCTATCAACCACCTCTTTTTCTTTCTTCACCTCAGGATTGGCAAGTATATCACCCAAGGTACTTGAGATCTTTTTTACGTCTGCTTGTTCATGACTATTGTCACTCGATGTTGCTATCTCCCATCTTTCTGAGAGTCTTTTCTTGGCTTCCTGTCTCTGTATTGACTCAGCTGAGTAGGATTGATTGCTACAGGATGTCACAGTGGTTGGATTGATTGATTTTACATGGGCATAAGAATTCGGTGAAGTTGGAGTCACCAACTCAGAATCACTGTAGTTACTGCCCCTTTCTTCTCTGCAATCATTTTCAAGCATCATAAGTTTACCGTCATCTTCTAGATATAAAGTAGAGGAAAATACGGTTGACGGGTACTCGTCCTTCTGCATACTTTTCATATCTTTTTGTATTTGCCGAGTGATTTCCATAGCTAGTTCTCTTGATCTTATATCATCATCAGTTCTCAAATTTCGACTTCTGTGTCTACTTTCTTGAGCTGATACGGCAACATTAGAGGCCATATTAGCTTTTGTTTCATGAATCGCTGTAGGACTGGGCTTTAGAACCACAATCCTTGTGGGCTGAGATCTAGTTTCAGCCTTGGGAATAGACAAGCTAGAGCTCCAGCCGTGTACATCAATGTTTCTTTTGATCTCTTCACCACATGCGCATCTGTCTTTGCTCATAGATTTGTCATGATCTGAATCAAATGATGTGGTTGGCTTCAAAACATTAATGCGCTTGGTCTGGGATCCCAAAGAAATAATTTGTTGAATTTCCTTAAGTTGTTTGGAAATTAAAGAGTTTGGTTCCTCAAGAAATCTGAGAAATAAATCTCTATTTGAACTAAAAACCTCAAGAGCATCTTTGAACTCTTTTGATTGGATAAACTTTTTATTAGTAGCTAGTCTTTTTGCTATAATGAACTTTTCGTGCACAAGAGCCATTCTCTTGTCCATCAAATTATCATGACGGTCTTCATGTTGTAGATAATGATTCTTGGCTTGACCATTTGATGAAAGATGTTGCTTTACCTTATACACATCCTTGCACTTCTCATGCATGCAACATTCACTCCTATAGTTCATCTGATGATTACAAGAACATTCTTTTAGCAGCCAATAGTCTTGGGGAGATCTATTCAAATAGTCATGTGTGTCAATCTCTTGCAATTTTCTTTTTGAAGTTTGAACTTTTTGTTGAATTGGCAGTTTACTCAGACCCATCAACTTTGCAACAACACCAGGAGATGTCTCCTTCGACTCAAATGCACTAGACCACTCCTGTGCTATTAGCATCTTAATAGGAGCCTCACTTGGCTTCTTCCTAGCACTCTTCCATGACTTAATAGTTACCTATCATCAAATTGATCACAAAATATATATAAAGCCTTTTGGATGACATTTCACAGTTCTGAACTAAGATAAATGTGCAGCTAACTGAAAACCAAGTAAATAAATTACTTTCTTCACAAAATCTCACATCCTTTCTATATTAAAACTTAAAAGTCTTCTATCTACATAGTAAGAGTGCGTCATAAAAATTTAGTTGAAAAAAAACCAAACGATTTCAAATTTAACAACTATAATTATTGCATTAGTTTATTGTGTATAACTGCATTAAAATAAAGATGGAAAGAACTAGGAAATTCGCAAAATGAAAAGAAAATATAGGATTACAATTACCATGAGTTTAATTCAGGAGTCGCTTTTTTTTTTGCAGAAAAGATATAGTGCTTACAAAAAAAAAAAAAACCACGAGCAGCTTTGTTCTAACCACACTTATGCTCAAGTCAAATGTATTGATCCATCTTCCTTTACAAACAATGGCTTCTTTCCATTCATCTTTCAACCTGGAGAATAATCAGAAAATAGATCAACAGTAATGGTGTATTCCAACCCAAAATTAATAGTTTAATCAGAAGATATCACTAATTAGCATCTCCCAACAAGCTTACAATGGAAAGCATCTTCATATTAAAGACTTCAGAAGAGCTCTACAGTTGTAGCATATCAACCTAACTGAAATCACGATATGAATCAGACTGCAATTCCTCATTGAGATGCTTTGATAGCGCATAAAGTGATGTGGAGAGAGGAAACTCGGCATAAGAAAATAGTTATACTGTAAAGTTACAAAAATTGAAAGAACTTGAGGAAACAGGATCGGTTATCTTCATTTATGTTTTCCTCGTTTCCTCTCTCTTAGCGGGGTAAAAAAACGAACAAATTATACGGAAAGCATAGTTAGGTTTTGATTGGACAAATTTAGGAAAATTATCGCAACAAATTATGTATAAATAACAAAAGGCAATCCGAGAAAAATACGCACCCGTGGAAGCCCAAAGCTCAATACCTTTTCCAAAGTTAAAAAATTAGGAGAAATCCTAGCTTTCCATAAAGAAAGATAGATAAAAAAGATAGAAGGAACACTATCCCCAAGTGAAGAAATCTACAAGGAACCATCACTCCACAAAGCTACGGATCTCATTATCCCTCAGAAAATTCAAATTCATTTACAAAACACATTGGATTCCTAGAAATAAGAATAAAATGCAGTCGCTTGAACATTTAATCGCGATTGGGAAAAAGCAATAATTTATATTATATTTCAAGAGACTGTGAGAGAAAAAGAGATTTCGACCTTGTACCAATAGCTGCGAATCGGCTCCCTCCAAAATCCCGCACGCCGTGTGAGATAGCGATCCGGCTGTCGCCGTAGCTAAGCAACCTCGCCGTAGAGTTGGTCGTTGTTAGTATTTAAAGAACGTCCGAACGCGATATCGGTGGGCGGGGCGGAGCGGGGCGAGGCGAGAGGGCAATGTGCTGTAGCTTTTAAGGCAAAAATAAACAGAGGGAGCGGAGATGGATTTCCACTTCAGCTTCTCAGAGTTTAAAATTTAAAAACCTTTACAGTGGATAAATTTCAGATCTTTCGAATTTTCAGCTATTCATGAACCATGATTGGTCTGTTCACATGCTATTGCGTGATCGAAATTGTTATTCAAAATTTATATACTAATAAAAAAATTTATTATTTTAAAATTATCGAGGCATGTGCAATGCTATTGAGTTAACAGAATGATTCAAATAAACTATTAGTTTCGCATAATTTTAATAGTAAGATATATACATTTGTACTGTTGAAGTTTTAAGTATTTACGGTTCAAAATTAACCACTGAATATACTAATAAATTATACAATTAAATTATTAAATTTAAGATTTCATTTGGGATAATTTTTTTATTGTTTTACTTTAATATCAATCATACTTTCTATTTGATTGTACTTTTTCTGTGCTTTAAAAAAAATTTGTCTTAGATTTTATTTGGGACGACTTTCTTATCGTTTTCTAAAATAAAATTTTAGTACAAAAATTCTAAATTTTGTATTAGAAAGTTATTTTAAGAAATAATAAGGAAGTTGCCCCAAACAAAGCCTTAGAAATTTGCTTTCTACAACTGCTCTTAAGGGTGCGGGGGCATTTAGGTCAATTATGACAAAGTTAGGCTTCGTTTGGGACAGCTTTTGCATTGTTTTTTAAAATAGCTTTCTAGTACAAAAATTTCAAGAATTTTATGTACTAGAAAGTCATTTTAGAAAGCAAGAAGAAAATCGTCCCAAACAAAGCCTTATGCATATCAATTATGCAAGGCTCGAATCCAATACCTTTTGGTTAGTAGCCGAAGCTCCTAACCAACATATCAAGGTGAGCTGCATATTGGTGTTTAATCCTAATACAAGTATGAGTTCTATAGGGCTTATCATCCTTCTTCCACTTAAATGTCTAATTAATATTGATAAAATTGGATTGTCCTATTTAAGGAGTGAATGATATTAATTTTTATTTATAATTCATGGGATATGTTATTTTATTGGTGGTTTTTTATGATTCTACTCATTTAGTTAATTGGTGGATTTTTTATTGATATTTCTCATGCCTTCTTTGATATGGTTCTTTGTTGGTTGGGTGATATATATGTGATTATTTGAATCAAGGATAGCTGTGATGATATGGGATTCTATGTTGGATATACAAGCTGAACCAGCTAGTAATCCAATCATTCGATCAATAAGCTGATTTTGAGCCGGTACTAAATTAGCTCAAAATCAGATTTTACTATCCCTGCTAATTAACTAGAGTATTATGAAGAACTTCCAGCATTTAGTAGCTTGACTCCTAATTAGGGGTGTAATAAATGGCAAGACCCGTCAAAATCATCTGAAACAGGGCAAATTATTACGTCTGGTGTCCGGATTCGTCCGAACATCCAATCCAGATGTGCCACGTCACCTAAATACACTGGGACTTAGTGTATTTTGGTGACGTGGCGCATCTGGATTGGATGTCCGGACGTTCGGTGACCGGACGTAATAATTCGCCCTGAAACAGACCCAAAAAATTATGGTTTAAGTTTACCCGTTTAATAAACGAGTTGGGTTGGGTCCAAAATTCTAAATTGGGTTGGGCTCGGGTTGACCCGCCAACCCGAAATGACTCGTTTAAATTATTTTTTTTTAATTTTATTTATTTAATGGTATGACTGTTTTATTTTTATTAGTTAATATAAAATCTATTATTAAAAAATTATTAAAAAAAATTTTAGAATCAAAACAAGTTATCGGATCATATTTGAGTTATTCAAATTGTTAACATGTTGGGTTCTATATTTTTCCATGTTTATTAAACATGTTGGGTTCTAATCTATATTTTTTATCTATTTATTAAATAGGTCGGATTCGGATTGATCGGATTCAAGACAGATTAATTTTGAGTCGGACCTGAACTCTAGCTATTAACCCATTTTTACACCTCTACTCCTAAATGATAATGTTGTTGTGAATGATAGTTTTTTTTTTTCTGTCATTGCATTTCAAATGAAAACATCAAATATTATTAAAAAAAATTCTCCTCACTGAGCCAGAAACAAAGATGAATAAAATTGCATGTGAGCCAAGTTAAAATTAATTAAAAAGTTTAATTATTATTTACTAACTGAGGATTTTTTTTTTTTTTTGGTTTGGTAATAAAATGTTGTAGCTATTATGTATTATTTTTATACAAAAAGAAGCCACAGTTACTCAAATGGAGATGGATGACCTGCTCAACCAACTCCCTAATTTGCGTGCTGCTCAGTATTTTCAATTCATTAAAGAAACAAACAGATAATGTACATCGCATATTGGATGCAGCCTAACAATAAATGCAAGTGAATATCTTTAATATATTGGGCTGCCCACTCATTTGCTGAAGTTATGGTCCTCAGTTCCGGGTTTGACCTGAACCTGACCTGTTACCCGAAATTGATACCACTAGATGCAGCCTAAGAGCATCTCCAACCGAAAATCTTATTTTTCACTCCAAAATGCCGTGAAACTACAAAATATGCCGAGATTAATCTCCAATCGAACTCCACTTTTCACACTTTTGCAGGTAACGGTCCTCTCTTTTTTCCCGCGCCAAGTTCGGTAGTGAGGTAAAAATGGCGAAGATGAACAGTGCAATGCCAATATTGGCGTCCCACTGTTCACCCGCAGTCAAATAGCGGGAAATTTACGTTTCGGCTAGAGCTAGCCAGTGACGCCATTCAAGCGGTTGGAGTTCGGTTGGAGATGCCCTAAGGAGCCGTTGTCCAAAAGCAGATAGAGGTAGTTCGACTTCCACAGTGGTTTTAAGACTCACAACCAAAGGTGGCAGTACACCAACAGCAGCTGAGTTGATCGAATTTCATTCTCTATTTGGTTAGTTTAAACTGCTTTATCTCTTGTAATATATGCGATGGTAATATATAATCGTGGTTGGAATGGTGTTGTGGCTTCTTGTGAATACTATACTATATATTTACGTGCAGCATTGTATTTCTGCATGTTTGGTGAGTTGGTTTGGTTTGATGTATGATCAAAGAATCATAAATGTTTTCGGTGAAAGCCATTGTGATTGATTCTTTGAATTATGTAGTGGTTAACATAATTTAAAGTTACGTCGTTGACATGCCCAAATATTTTTAACGCCATCTTTTGGAATCATAAATGTGCGCCGCCTTGCCCTTCCCCCTTGGCCCGAACTAAATTATGCGGTCATAAAATTTCTGATTTTAGAAAATAAGCAAAAAAAGCTACGCATATATTTTTGTTTACGTAATTACGTTGAACTTCTAAATTGCATGAGGACCATAACTTCAGCGAATGAGTGGGCCGCCCAATATGTTAAAGATCTTCACTTGCATTTATTGTTAGGCTGCAACCAATATGCAATGTACATTATCTGTTCGTCTCTTTAATGAATTGAAAATACTGAGCAGCACGCAAATTAGGTAGTTGGTGGAGCAGGTCATCCATCTCCATGTGAGTAACTGTGGCTTCTTTTTGTATAAAAATAATACATAATAGCAACAAAATTCTATTACAAAAAAAAAAGATTTTAATTAATTTTAACTTGGTTCGCATACAATTTTATTCATCTATGTTTCTGGCTCGGTCAGGAGAATTTTTTTTAATAATATTTGAGGTTTTTATTGGAATGAATTGGCAGAAAAAAAAAAGTTATTGACAACAACAATAGGAGTAGGGGTGACAACATCACGGGTTCGGGTCCAACCCAAAATCGATCTAATCTAAATTCAATCAACATAAATCTGACCCATTTAATAAACTGGTAAAAAATGCATACTGAACTTGACCTGCTAACAACCTGAATAACTCGAACTTGATCCAATATCCTATTTTTTATTTATTTTTTTAATATCTTTTTAATAATAGGTTTTAGATTAAGTAATATAATAATAAAGTAATCATACTAACAAATAGAAAAAAACAAAAAACAAAATAATTTAAACGAGTCGTTTAAGGTCAAATTGGGTTAGCGGGTCAACCCGAGCTTGACCCAAGTTGGAATTCGGACCCAAACCCAACCCCCTTATTAAACAGGTCAATCTGAACCATATTTTTTTGGGTTGGGTTCAGGACACCATTTTTTGACACCTCTAATTAGGAGTCAAGCTACTAAATGCTGAGAGTTCTTCATAATACTCTAGTTAATTAGCAGGGATAGAAAAATTTGATTTTGAGCTAATTTAGTGCTGGCTCAAAATCAACTCATAGATCTAATGATTGGATTACTAGCTGGTTCAGCTGGTATATCCAACATAGAACCCCCTATCATCACAGCTATCCTTGATTCAAATAATCACATATATATCACCCAACCAACAAAGAACCATATCAAAGAAGGCATGAGAAATATCAATAAAAAATCCACCAATTAACTAAACGAGTAGAATCATAAAAAACCACCAATAAAATAACATATCCCATGAATTATAAAAAAAAAATTAATATCAATCACTCCTTAAATAGGACAATCCAATTTTATCAATATTAATTAGACATTTAAGTGGAAGAAGGATGTTAAGCCATATAAAACTCATACTTGTATTCAGATTAAACATCAATATGCAACTCACTTTGGTATGTTGGTTAGGAGCTTCGGCCACCAACCAAAAGGTGTTGGGTTCGAGCTTTGCATAATTGATGTGTATAAGGCTTAGTTTGGGATGGATTTCTTCTTGCTTTCTAAAATGGATTTCTAGTACATAAATTTCTTGAATTTGAAATTTTTGTACTAGAAAACCGTTTTAAAAAACAGTACAAAAGCTGTCACAAACGTAGCTTAAATTTGTCATAATTGGCTTAAATGCCCCAGCACCCTTAAAAGGTATAAAGCAAATTTCTAAGGCTTTGTTTGGGACTACTTTCTTATTTTTTTCTTAAAATAGCATTCTAATACAAAATTTAAATTTTTTTACTAAAACAATGCTTTAAAAATCCATAACAAAGCCTCCCCAAATAAAACCTAAGACAAAAAATTATTGAAAGCAGAGAAAAAGTTATAACCAGATAGAAAATATGATTGATATTAAAAGAAAAACAGTAAAAAAATTATCCCAAATAAAATCTTCTCTTTAATAATTTAATTGTATAATTTATTCGTATATTCAGTGCTTAATTTTGAACTGTAAATACTTAAACTTCAACAGTACAAAATGCATATATATACTATTAAAAATATATGGTTTCCGCAGCATTTATGTAGTAGCAAATTAAAATACTACTGCTATAGACTGGTGTCTAAAACCGCCCTTTTATGTTATTAATTCGCGCCAAATGAAAAATAAGGCGCCAAAAATCGGAAATAACCGCGATTGCGAAATAAGCCCTAGCCCCTCAATACCTCGTCCCGACTTCTCGCTCTCTCCAAGTGTGACATTTCTCTAGCGATCTCCTCTAAGTGCGACATCTCTCTAGCGATCTCCTCCGAGCACGATCTGCCTCCTTCCTAGCCGCCTCCTCTCCAACTGTGGACGACGGCGATGCTGAAGCCCAAGCCAAAGCCGACGTTGAATCCCTAGCTCATTTTGTACGTCGTCTAGACCTCTCGCGATCTCCTCCGAGAGCCCATATCGGACGTTGACGATGAAGCCTACGCCGACACCGACACCAATGCAGACGCATCTGCTTCCCTTCTAACAGAACTTCGCCGTTCTGTCGTTCGCCGCTCTCTTCTTAACCTTTTACTTCTTGAATCATACCTAAAATTAAGCAAACATTGGGTAAGATTTATATTAGTTTGTTATTTTATTTTGTTTGCTAATCTTCTTGTTTTTTTTTTTATCCTGTAATAACCTGCATTTTTAGTTCTTCTTCTTGATTTATTTTTACTAGGAATCTCAATCTCATCTCAGAATTTTCTAAAACAAGAAAAAACCACAGGCCCTAAAATCCCTCAATTATGTCCCCTCATAAACTTCCCTCAATTGCAATTTTTAAGTATCCAATAATTTGGTATTTTAAGGTTTTTGTTATTTGGTCAAGCAAAAATCAAATGCACCTGTTGAGTATTGTAAATTCAAGATAGCTATTAATAGCATTCAGTTGTTAAAATTTAACTTGATATGATGACTTATATTTATTGTCAATGGTTTCTTAATTATTTTCAATGGTTAAACACTGCAATTGAATTTTAAAATGAATAAGAGTTGGATAACCAAGTCAAGATGATGACTATGAAGTGCAAAAGAGAAATTAGGTGATCATTGATGCTTAAAAGGGCATGTGGAAGCCATGACAGTCAAAATGCCTATGCTTTATTTTTTTACTATTTCAGAGAGCTTCACATCTTTGAATTACACACCTATTTCAGAGAATTCTTACTATAGCAATAAAATTTTGGTTATCTTTATTTTTTGTGTTTTTAGTTTCATGTTTATTTCTTCTTTGACTTAATAAGCTATCACAGTATCATTTGGTTTGAGATTTTGTTATTTTTTCAAGTTTACATATAAAGAACCTGAGTTCTTATTTAATTGGTTGTCTTTGATCTACATGATCATTATCATCATGATTACTTAGTATCACTGAAAGAATTATTTTTAAAGGGTAATATTTTACAATTTTTTTGCCGGCATTAGCTTATTCACATGGTATTATAATTTTATTTCATGAGGTTTTCATTTTGCTTTTGGTTTTTAATGAAGATTTTTCTATGTAGCTAACATCTATTGATATTCCTTGCTAGAAATTCTGCTTCAGCATTAGTTAGGCAAAAGCTGCTGTTATTATGTTATGGGATGAACTTTTTTCCTCCATGGAGGACAATGATTGCTCTCTTAATCTAATTTTTGCATCAATCACTTTACATAATCATCAAACTCAATATCATATTGTTGATTATAATATATTATATGAAATCATTTGTGGATGAAGTTCTATTAATTTTCATAATAATTAAATCATTGATTGAGCCGGTGGAGTGCAAGCCGGAGGAGGAGCAAATCATTAATTTTCATATATTAATAAAATCCTTTGTTAAGGAAGATTTTGTTTTTGCTGGTTCTTATGATGTGGCGAGTCTCCAGTAGAGTGCAAGCCGGGGAAGGAGCAAATCCTTCTAGTGTTGTTTTTGCTGGTTCTTATGATGTGGCGAGTCTTGGAGCCCCATCTCTGCCCCCAGGCCCCCCACCTCCATCAGTTGGTTGGAGATGAAAGTGGGGCTTTGCACCATATCTCAAACTAAGAAGTAAAAAAGGCTGATAGCTTTTTCCTTGATTTGGATTCTTGTTTAAATTTTAGTTGCTAGACAAGCAATTCCCAATGAATGGAGAAACCAGTAGGTTTTAAAAATGGCTTATAATAAATCTGCGCATTTGGTAATATCCCATGTTTTCTTTCCTTATCTTTCCCTTCATTTCTGTAATGCATGATTCTTATGTGCTGACCTTTCTTTCCGGTATTGTTTGGCATCCCATCACTTTCGGTATTGTTGGCAATGGTTACTTTTTTCTGCAGGCTGCCTCTTTTTCCATTCTCTTCTTCTAATCACATGGATACATAAGTGCATGTTGTACAGTTCTCTATTATTCTTATAAAATTATAATATACTTAGTAGTTAATATAAGCTTATATTTTTTTTTCTTTTTCAGGTTAATCAAGCAAGGATTTAGGGTTGAACAAGTGATTGCTAGTCGAGGGACTAACGAAGAGAGTTGGATCACATGAGCTGTTGTGGTTGCTAGTGAATTTTTTTTATTCACTGCTGTATATTTTAAGTCTTTGTATTAGCCACTGAGAACTGGTTGTGTTCATTTAATTCTATATATGTTGAAGAATATATTTTGATATTGTTTATGTATTATTTAATCATAAAAAATGATTTTTTTTGCATTATATATTTTTTTAATTGCTCATACCCTTTAGCAGCGGTTTTAACACCTACTAACAATGATGCTATAGCTTCCCAACAGCAGCGTTTCCAAACAGCTGCTGTAGCATCTCTATAGTTTTTTTATTGTTTTATTAAAGCTATAGAGATGCTACAGCAGCTGTTTGGAATCAAATAGAAAGTATAGCCTTTCTACAGCAGCGCTTACAACACCGCTGCTAAAGCCTTACCAGCGAAAGCAGATGCGGCGGATGTGCAGCGGTTTAAACCGCTGCTGTAGGTTAGAAAATGTGATGCAAAAGCCTAATTTATTAGTAGTGATAGTTTATTTGAATCATTATGTTAACTCAATAGGACTGATTGCACATGCCTCCATAATTTTAAAATAATAAGAAAAAATTATTAGTATTATTGCGGGCTATAATATACGAGGCCATAGAGTTAAAAAATTTATGTCTTAGCGTTGTACGGATATCTAGCAAACAAACAGGAAAGAAATAAAAACACCATGATTTTTACGTGGAAACCCTGAAAGGGAAAAAAAACATGGGGTCACGCCCAGTTGAAAAAGTTCTTCTAGTGTTTTGCTTGAGATACAAGAGGTCGACTCGTCCACAAAAGTTAGGACGATCAGAGTACAATGAATCACTTATGAATTGAAATTCAATTAACGTCGAGCAGAGTTCTTGCGTCTCTTGGAAATCAGGTGGAATGTCGGCGTCCTTCGGAGGTCAGGCAGAATTCCGACGTCGTTCCAAAGTTGAGCAAGATTCTGGCGTTGGGTAGAACTCTAGCGTCCCTTGAGCGTGGAACAGAACTACGGGGTCCTTCGGAAGTCCGGCAAAATTCCGGCGTCGGATAGAACTCTGGCGGTGGTCGAGGAGGAGTTATTCCCTCCTATTCTTCTCTTCTTCTTGCTTGGGTCCCCTCTCAAGAGAAATGAGGGGCCGATTTAGAGATTTTCTGGAGTGGCATGACCCATAAATAGATGAGGGATCAGGGGCAAATATGGAGTGGTTCGGATGAACGGGCGATATTGAATCATTCGATCATGGACCGTTTATTAGACATTTGAAGGTCTTAATGACTTCGGAATTTGGCGATCTTGGGCTCGTTGGATTCGTCTCGTCGAGCTGCTCGATTTGACTATAAGCTCGTTAAATTCGAAAATCGTTTGGTAACTCAAATTGTTGTACAAACTTTTCAACATTGCTTCAGGTACTTGATTTGGACTCATTTTGGCTCGGATTGAGTCAAATTTGGTATCGTTGAGTTTGTATTTCCGAGACACTCAGTTTGACTGTAAGTTTGCTGAAATCGGAGTTTAGGTAATCCCGAAATTTAATTTTTGAAATTTTCGAGTTGATTTTTCTTGAGATTCGTGCCCGATCAGGTTAATTTTTTTGATGATATATCAAGTTTATAAATTTTGAATAACAATTTCGATCACGCAATAGCATGTGAACAGACCAATCATTCATGAATAGCTGAAAATTCGAAAGACCTGAAATTTATCCACAGTAAAGGTTTTTAAATTTTAAACTCTGAGAAGCTGAAGTGGAAATCCATCTCCGCTCCCACTGTTTGTTTTTGCCTTAAAAGCTACAGCACATTGCCCTCTCGCCTCGCCTCACCCCGCCCCCGCTCCGCCCCGACCACCGATATCGCGTTCAGACGTTCTTTAAACACTAACAACGACCAACTCTACGGCGAGGTTGCTTATCTACGGCGACAGCCGGATCGCTATCTCACACGGCGTGCGGGCTTTTGGCGGAGCCGATTCGCAGCTATTGGTACAAGGTCGAAATCTCTTTTTCTCTCACTGTCGCTCTTGAAATATAATATAAATTATTGCTTTTTCCCAATTCGCGATTAAAAGTTCAGGCGACTGCATTTTATTCTTATTTCTAGGAATCCAATGTGTTTTGTAAATGAATTTGTTGCGATAATTTTCCTAAATTTGTCCAATCAAAACCTAACTTTGCTTTCCGTATAATCTGTTCGTTTTTTTACCCCGCTAAGAGAGAGGAAACGAGGAAAACATCAATGAAGATAACCGATCCTGTTTCCTCAAGTTCTTTCAATTTTTGTAACTCATGTCCCAAAAAATTTTTTTTGTAACTTTACAGTGTACCTATTTCTTATGCCGAGTTTCCTCTCTCTACGTCACTTTATGCGCTGTCAAAGCTTCTCAGTCCATACTGCACCAAAATAGCAGGTAGTAGAGGATGAAAAATAGGATAAATTATTGTGTACGCAATCCGAATACGGATGTGCGTACACAGTGCTTATTTTATTGCGTATTTTTTAATACATAATTTTTTCTACATATTTTTTGCTTATTTTTTGTGTATTTAGTGAGTATTATTTATTTGCTACTTATTTTGCCACGAAAAAATTATGTATAAAAAAATACGCGACAAAATAAGCAGTGTGTACGCACATCCGAACACGTTCGGATTGCGTACGCAATAATTTCTCAAAAAATAGAGTTATTGCTAAAGGATTCATAGGACCATCTGGGTTGATTTGTGTTGCGCACGGAAGAAATATTAGTACTGCTTATAACTATTGCATAAATAGGTTGAGAGATATTTTTGTATAATCAATTGTGCAGCTGTGATAGGGGAAATACAGTAAATTTCTTCTCAAAATTTTTTTGATATGCAATTAGAAAGTAGTACTCAAAAGAAATTGTGATTCGTTTCTAAAAATAAAAAAACATGAAATAACCATCTCAAATAAGCTCTTAATTTAAATATTAATAGTCTATTTTCTTGACATGTGATTATATATATAAAAAAACATTCTTAAAGAAAATAAATTATTTTGCTATTTTATCCCCATCTCTCAAGCCACAGGTGATCTCCTCTCATTCCTTGCTCTTCTTCATTTCCTTCTGCAAGAGATCATCCTTTAGGTCGTTAAAAATATGTAATTTTTTATTTATTTATAAAATTTTGCATGTGATAGAGATGACGGAACGAGAAGCATAAGTGCATATGTGATTTTGTTATATGCTAGAATAGTACCATTCTATGGTTGAGGTGCACACTAATAAGCAAAATGGATTGGTTGAGGTGCACACTAATAAGAATACATTAATTAGAGTATCAAAACTTAGATTAATTTTGGTGAATTGGTTGTCCTTTCTCTTAAGATTATTTTGAATTGTTGTGAACTGGAACATTCATGACGGTAAAGAGATATGGAATTTAGCGTTCTAGCATTGAACGAAGATCAAACACACATATAGATAAAAAGAAGGTGCAATATTTTCTATTTTTCTTGAAAAATATAAAATTTTTGAAGTAGAGCGCTTTGATGCTAATCTGGTGAACACTACGACAATAAGCCATATATATATATATATATATATATATATATCCTTTTTGAAAATTTAAAAGGAAATATAGTTAAAAAAAATCTCATGCCCTCAAACACGTGATGAGTGTGGGTAGTGGTCGATGCTGCCATCGCCGGCGAGCCAATCATCCAACCATTTTCGTGTCAGGTCAGGTTGGGCCAATCTGAAAACTTGACGGGTTAGATTCGAGTCATGTTAACCAGTTGAGGGTCATTGTCGGGCTAAACCCGAACCCGACCCTCAACCCAAATTTGACACCCCTATCAATAGGCAATGATCAAGACCCAATACTCTTATACGGGTTCCAGTTCTCTCTCAGTGGGGGAAAAGCTGTCTAGCGAGAGTTTAAATATTAGCAGTGGCAAACGATCAAGACCTGATACTTTTATGCGGGCTCCAACTCTCTCCTAATGGGGAAAAATTGTATAGCCAGAGTTTAAATACCAACAACTGTGGCGATTAAGACCTTGTACTTTTATACAGGCTCTAGTTATATCCTAAAGGCGGAAAATTATCTATCAAGACTTTAAACACGGGTGCAAGTGGTGATCAGGACTTGGTACTCTTATGCAGGTTCTAATTTCTCTTGATGGTGGTGTGTGTGTGTGTGTGTGTGTGGGGGGGGGGGGGGGGGGTTGTTTAACTAAAGTTTAAATACCATCGATGGTGGTGATCAAGATGCGGTATTCTTATGCAGGGTCCAATTCTCTCCCAAGGAGGGAACATTATCCTACAAGAGTTAAAATACCATCAATGGAGATCAAATCAGAACCTAATCCTTTTGCACATAAAACCACAGTGATGTTTTTATAATGGCAGTTAGAGAGTGTGCCCCTGATGGAAATCGGGTGTAGAGCCAATGATTGGTTGTCAGTAGGTGAAGAGTCGACGTCGATGATTGGGAGGTAAAGGGCCAATAATGGTCATCATGTAAAGGGATGATGATGGTGATGGTCGAGTTGCACTTTATTGGAGGCAATATACACTTATGTTGATGGGGGTAGAAAGTAGATAACCCGATAAAAGTGATCAGGGTAGGGCTCCATGGTAGTAATCAAGCTATACACTACTGGTGCAAATTGAGTGGAGGCTTAATGGTGATGACATTAACTTGTATTGAAGAAAGAGTTGAAGGAGATGCTTTGAAGTGTCATATATTAGAGGTTAAGAGAAATCCACAAAGACTATTTGACCTATCTTAAGTTGCTTGCCAAAGCATTACTTGATGGTCTAACTTACTAGAAAAATCCACTAAGAATATTTAACATATCCAAGATTATTTGTCTAAGCGTTACATGATGACATTAACTTGTATGGAAGAGATTGAAAGATATTCACAAGAGATGTTTGACTTATCCAAGATTTTTTTTCAAAGCATTGCTTGATGGTGCAAACATGTGTAAAAAAGGTCGAGGGAATCCACTATGGATATTTTACCTATCCGAGATTGTTCATCAGAGCGTTGCTTGATGTCGTTAACTTGCGTGGAAGTCCGGCGGCCGTCGGCGACCAGGCAGTGGTCCGACGATGGTCGGGAGTAAGTATGGTTGCAGTCGGCGTCCAGGTGGAAGTCTCGTGGCGGGTGGCGGCCGCGGGTGTTGGTTCGATGTTGGCAGATGGAAGTTTAGCGACGGTCGACGGGGGTTCGTCGGCGATGGTGCTTATTTAGAATTCTAGGATCCTCAAAGCCTCAGGGCTCTTTGCAATCTCTAGCCGAGCCCCCATCATGTAGAGAATAGGATTTTATTTATAGATTTTTGTGAGTGTTACACCTTATAAATATGGAGAAGATCCAAGGCAGGTTTGGAGTGCTCTATCGAACAACCCATTACTAATTCTCCCAATCATAATGCCTTTATCAAGCATTTATATGCCCAAATGATGTCAGAATTAAACAATCTTGGGCTCGTTGGTTGTCTCATCGATCCCCTCAATTCAACTATAACTCTATAAGCATGTTAAATTTGGATATCAATTGATCATCTAATTTATTCTTTGAATCTTCCAAATGCATTTCAGCTCCTTAATTTGGATCCATTTGGGCTCGAATTGAAATGATTTTGGTGTCGTTGGGTTCGTCTCCTTGAGATGTTCAAATTGACTATAAATTTGTTGAAATCAAAGTTCAGATGGTCACAATTTTAATTTCAAATTTTCTAACTTTGATATGCCTCGAGATTTGTGCATAACAAAGATAATGTTTTTGTGATGTATTAGTTGCCCTCTTATTTTTGGATGTCACAGTGACAGAGTCTAGAATTATCAACCGGCTAAAATTATCTATTTTATCGATTTTGTAAGTAATAATTGCTAAAATTTCCAGCTAAAATTATCAACTTCCTATAACTATCTATTTTAGCCCGTTGATAATTTTAGGCATTTGTTAATAATTTTGTCGTTTTGTAACATCAAAATTATAGAAGCAAAATAATAATATTGTAACATCCAAAGATTAAAAAAAAAAAAATCATTATTAGTATTACGAGAAGAAAGAACTGCAAGTGTGAAGAATATTTTTGTGTAATGATTAATATATCTTAGGAGTGTGTCCACTTTTCTAAAACTATGGCTGGATCTTGTTCGGCTGAATGATTTGTAGCTAAATATAACTATTTAGAACCATTATATTATTGATATGATCTCATGTGTGTGAGAAATATTATTCTGATTTAATAGCTCCATCCATCAAAATATTCCTAACAGATGGACACAATCAAATTAGTCGTACTTAAGAGAGAAATAAAGATGAAATATTGCAAACCTTGGTGTTGTTACAACTAGAAATTATTCTCTGCTGTCACCGAACGGTCCAGAGGTAAATCAGAACATGTCACGTCATCCGGTACCGAGCGGTACACAACAGTGGTATACAATAAAAAAAATGATGTGGAGTGTTCTCATTCGCCTCTGGACGGCTTTTGGTGACCGTACTGAATAATTTCTCGTTTTTTTTTTTCATTTGCCTCTGAATGCTGTTCGGTGACTTCACGGAATAATTTTTTTGTCCTAATGACATTTAAATATATATAGGACAGTACCCAATATTATATTATTTATAATTAATTATACTTTAGATATTTTGCTAAACTTTTTAATGAAGATTGTGAAAATAAGATTGACTGTAGTGACCTTAGCACCCTAAATGAAAATAAAGATTTCTATTTTTATCGGCGTATTAGTAAAACTGAAGTTAGAGAGGCTTTAAAGAAAATGAAGGGTGGAAAAGCTGTTGGACCTGATGATATCCCAATAGAGGTGTGGAAATGCTTAGGAGATGAAGGAATTTCATGGCTTACTAAACTTTTTAATACTATTTTGAAGACTAAAAAGATGCCAGATGAGTGGAGAATGAGTATGTTAATTCCTATTTTTAAGAATAAAGGTGATGCACAAGATTGTGCGAATTATAGAGGTATTAAGTTAATGTGTCATACTTTAAAACTATGGGAGCGAGTTATGGAGCATAAGTTGCGGCGTGATACTAATGTTTCTCAAAATCAATTTGGATTCATGCCGGGTAGGTCGACTATGGAAGCCATACATTTATTAAGAGGTTTGATGGAGAAATATAGAGAAAATAAGGAGGATCTACATATGATATTTATTGATTTAGAAAAAGCATATGATAAAGTTCCAAGAGAAGTGCTATGGAGAGTTCTTGAAAAGAAAGGAGTCAATAATGCTTATATTCAAATCATTAGAGATATGTATGCAGGAGCTATTACTTGTGTTCAAACACAAGGTGGATTGACCAAGTATTTCCCTATTTCAGTTGGGTTACATCAAGGATCAGCCTTAAGCCCATATCTTTTTTGCTTTAGTCTTGGATGTTCTCACTAGACATTTGCAAGAGGATGTACCTTGGTGTATGCTTTTTGCTGATGATATTCTTCTTGTTGATAAGACTAGAGAGGGAGTTGAAGGTAAACTTGAATTATGGAGGTCAACCTTAGAGTCTAAAGGTTTTCGCTTGAGTAGATCTAAAACGGAATATATGGAGTGTAATTTTAGTAGTAATAGACCTACTGAAGGGATTGTGACTTTGGGCGATCAAGTCATTAATAAGAGTACACGTTTTAGATATCTTGGATCAATTGTTCAAAGTGATGGTGAAATAGATGGGGATATTATCAGCAGAATTCAAGTTGGATGGTTGAAGTGGAGGAATGCATCGGGCTTGTTATGTGATAGAAATGTACCCCTCAAACTTAAAGGAAAATTCTATAAGATGGTAGTGAGGCCTGCAATGCTTTATGGTGCCGAATGTTGGCCATTAAAAGAGAAGCATAATACTAAGTTAAGTGTGGCAGAGATGAGAATGCTCAGGTGGATGAGTGGCTTTACCCTTAGAGATAGGATACGAAATGAGCATATACGTGAAAAGGTTGGAGTAGCTCCAGTAGAAGATAAAATTAGAGAGAGTCGCCTTAGATGGTTTGGTCACATAAAACGACGGCCTTTCGATGACCCGGTTAGGAGAGTAGAGGTATTAGATTTGACTTATGTTAAGAAAGGTAGGGGTAGACCTAAAAAGACTTGGTTAGAAAATATTAGGAATGACCTTTCTTTATTAGGTTTAAATGAGAATTTGACTTTTAATAGAACACAATGGAGAAAAAGGATTCATGTAGCCGACCCCACGTAGTGGGGATAAAGGCTTGATGTTGTTGTTGTTGTTGTAATTAATTATACTTTAAATTATAGTTTTTACCCTTCATAATAGGCTATAAGAGGTGCCTTTAAGTTTTTATGTTTATTTTTATTTTATAGGAAATTATCTATTGTTGATCTGATGCATATAATCACAGGAGAACCTCCCGTGATTGGAATGAATGTAGCTAAGTTTACAGCTATGATTCGTATATTTAATAGGTTTAAAAAAAGGAAAATAATAGAAAAAAAAAACTGTCAATAAATATAGGAACCTATTAAGTAGATATTTTTTTATATGATTCATATAAATATAGAAACAAAAAGAACAATCAATAATTATGAATTATTTCCCTTTTTTATTAAACAATAATGCAGCCCATTTAACTAATTACGTAATTACTTTTTTGATAATGCATATATATGTTTTTGTTGAGTTTTTAAAAATTTTAGAAGTAGTTAATTAAAGTTATAACTAGTTAGGCAAGTAAAAATATTTTATTATATATAGCTTTTTTGGTTAAGTTTTTTAAAAATTTAGAAGGTTTTGATTAAAGAACTTACTTATTTGCGTAATTAATTATTTGTTACTGCTTGTCTTTTTAGAAATTTTACAAGTATATATTTAATTATAGCTTTAATTAATTAGGTAATTAAATTGTTGTTAATATATACAATTGTTTAGGTTGAGTTTTGTTGCGGGCTATAGTATTTGTAGCTGTAGAGAGATAAATGACTTAACGTCTTAGCTTTGAATGAAGATTCATCACATACAAGTAAAAGATAGGGGTTCAGTAATCATAAGAGATATCATAATTTTTATGTGGAGAATCCTGAAAGGAAAAAATCATGAGGACTTTCCCAAAATGAATCCACTAGCTAGTGTTTGTAGTTAATTACAAATGAGTCTCTTACCCGAGGGAAGGCATTAGCTCAATGTAGTAAATACATGTCATATAGAGCGCATGACATAGTTGGAGTTGAAAGGATTCAGTGACATGAGAGTTGATCTCAAGAGGGCATTGGCCTACTCATTTGGTCGATAAGATCATAGTCGAGAGAAAGTGGTCGACGGGACTGTAGTCAATGGGTGACGGAGGTTAGGAGGACCGTAGTTCGACAACGATGGTTAGAGAAATAGTAGTCGCCGGGCAATGGAGGTCTGAATGGCCGTAGTAGGCTATAAGAGATTGGTCTGAGGGTGATGATAGTTGGAGGGAATGTAGGCAATAGGTGGACAAAAGATGGTTGGTGGGCATGTGGTGGCCCGATGATGATTGAAAGATGGGCAGTGGTACGACGGGGGTCGGAGGACAAGCAATAATCTAGAGACGGTTGGAGGATGGGTGGTGGTCTGGCAACGATCAGAGTATGGGCTATGGCTCAACGACAGTCTGCAACCCAACTTTCTGATATGATTTTCTTAAAATGAAAAATCTAATTTCAGTGTCATGCCTTGTTGAATAAGGAAGAGGAGGAAGGGAAGGAAAGAGGAGATATAATAAAAAAGAAAAGCTAATTTTAGCCGCCAGATTGCTTCACCATTTTTGTGGAAACTTGCTCAAATTTTGGTAAATGACTTTGATCATATTTTTGTTTTCAAATATTTTAATTCAAACTATTTGATTCTTCCTACAACTGATTTTATTGCATTTTCTTCTTATTTACTGAACTTCTAAACTTTTTTTATATAATATCGTACTGATTATTCTGAAGATTTTAACTGTAACATTTCTTATTTTCATCGAGTAAAATAAAAGTAATTGAATTTTTTTTATAATTTTTTATGAATTCAATTTGTTATGATTATATGATTTTTTATGAATGGAAGTTCACTCATCAGCAGTAGTGTTTGGGTAGAACTTTAGGATTCTTTAAGCCTCAGAACTCTCTACTATCTCTAGCCAAAGGTTCCAAGCTCCCCCTTTTTTCATGGGGGAAAAGAGGTCTATTTATAAATTTTTTACAATGTCATGCCTTGTAAACATTGAGAAGATCTTGAGCAAATTCGAAGTGGTCCATTGGACAACCCATATTAATCCTCTTGATCATAGAGGGTTTGTCAAGCATTTATATGCGTCAATGATGTCATAATTAAGTGATATTAGGTTCATTGAATTTATCTCATCGAGCTGCTCGATTCATAATATTAGGTTCATTGAATTTTTTACAATGTCATCGCGCCGCTCGATTAAAAAAAATTCAACTTTAATCCACCTCAATATTTGTGCTAATGACATTTCTTTATTAGATTTAAATGAGAATTTAACTCTTTACATGACACAATGGAGGAAAAAGATTCATGTAGCTGACCCCACATAGTAGGATAAAGTCTTTAGGTGTGTCAAAATCAGGTTGGCGATCGGGTTCGGACAAACTCGATATTGACATACGACTATTTGACACGATCCGAACGTGAACCATTTTTGCATACGGGTCAGAAATTTGAACCTGGACCCTACCCGTTGGGTTTCAAGGTTGACCTGGCCCAACTTGAAACCACGGTGCCACTTGCGAGATTTGGCCGAAGATGCACCTGAATGGGAGAAAATGCTTCGCAACGAGCAAGCTCCCTTCCGTCGTTGTCGTTACTTCTGATCCAACAAAAGAACGGCGAGTTGTCATGACTTCTAACCCAACAGGAAGGAACGTCGTAAAAGGAGAGCACAACACGCGAGCGGGCATTCGAAAGCGAGAGAAGAGGAAAAGCAAACCCTACATGCAAGTACAGGTGTACTGGTAGAGGCGCAATATGTGAGCGGCTGTACAGAAGCAACGAAAGAGGGATTGTGCCTGGGTGGGTGAATCAAATTAGACCCAGGTCCACTTCGAGTTAGCGGGTTGACCCGAACCTAACCCGACTTGTCAAACGGGCCAAAATTGGAACCCAAATCCGATCTGTTTGTCAAACGGGTTGACCATAACCTGGAATTTTCATGTCGGGTTTTCAAATCGTGTAAAATATTGACACCCGTAAAAGGCTTGATATTGTTGTTGTATTAAATGGGTCAGATACAAGTTGACCGAATTCAGGTTGGATCGATTTTGAGTTGGATCCGAACCTGATCAGTTGACTCATTTTGACACCATTACTCCTAATGTTATTGTTAATGACTTTATTTTTTCTGCCAATTCATTTCAATAAAAACATCAAATATTATTAAAATAATTATCTTGACTAAGCCAGAAACATAGATGAATAAAATTGTATGCGAGCCAAGTTAAAATTAATTAAAAAGTTTAATTATTATTTACTAACTGAGTTTTTTTTTTTGGTTTGATAATAGAATTTTGTAGCTGTTATGTATTATTTTTATACAAAAAGAAGCCACAGTTACTCACATGGAGATGGATGACCTGCTCAACCAACTCCCTAATTTGCGTCCTGCTCAGTATTTTCAATTCATTAAAGAGACTAACAGATAACGTACATCGCATATTAATTTCTTCTCCTTGAAGTAAGCCACCATTTCTTAAGAAGAATTGTTGAATAAGAGCTTTAAATTGATAATACTATAGGCGTTGGCGCTCATAAATTTGAAATCATAACGATTTAGCACATAATATGTCAACTCCCACAATCACTTCTCGAAGATTCCCTTAACATTTTCAGTCACAAAATCACTAAAAAGATGTTGAACCACCATACTTCGTATTCTGAAGGGGGAGTTCATCTATCATGGCTAGGATTAATTATTCTGTGCGGATGTTGAACGCCGTCGGAGACCAACCAGAATGCGCCATGTCACCCCTTCTTTTTCCTTAAATAATTAAATCCATTATATTTTGTCCAGATGATTTCAATAATTTCAAGCAGAAGATCATTGGATAGGCTTGATCAGTGTACTGAATTATCTGAACAAACACTACAATCTGGGTGGTGAGTATAATTTGAAAGAAGATTGGATCAGAATGCTCTGATTAAAGTTTTAACACTAGACTTTTTTTAGGTACGAGTATAATATGAGTTGTATTGATTTCAAAGCAAGTCTGATTAATATAAAACTTATCATTATGAAATATAATTCCTAAGTATTATTTAGAAGACATATTGAAAAGATTGTTTATTGAATTTGAAATAAGAAATAAATATTAAATGAAGTTAAAAAATATAAAAATTTGTAAATACATTTATATGAGTATTGAGAGTATATAAAATAAAATTTAATCAATCTTTTAAAGGCTTTCAAAAAAGTTCCAAATTTGCATATTCAAGTGACTTTGGATTTGTTGCGTGAGGGAAATCTAGCTTCTTTTTTTAGAGTGGGCAAAACAAAAATTTAAGAAGGGGCAAAATGTCCAAAATACCAAAAATAATCTAAAATATCCCCTCTATTTTTTTTTTTTTAAGGGTGGGCATTTGCCCCCCTCAACACATGGGGTATCCGCCCATGGAGGCAATTATAATAGAAAGACGGAAGGCTTTTGGGAGAGGCTTGCAACATACTCATAGATAGCTATAACATAAATCTTAGGGACAATGGCTATAATTTACCTGTAGATAGTTTTGGGCATAAAGCTTATAA
The DNA here is from genome assembly GCA_019514585.1 of Dendrobium officinale. NCBI lineage: Eukaryota > Viridiplantae > Streptophyta > Magnoliopsida > Asparagales > Orchidaceae > Dendrobium > Dendrobium officinale. Next base: position 31,797,523 of record CM033696.1, read on the forward strand.
GAGAGGGTTGCACCATATATATATATATATATAGGGTTCATCTTGTTTACTATAAGTATGTCATATTTTGAGATCATTTGATTACTTAATTAATACTTTGAAGATTCTAAGTACGCTTTAGTCCCTTGATTTGAGCCCATTTGAACTCAGATTAGACCGATTTTGGTGTCATTGAGTTCATCTTGTCGAGACGTTTTGTTTGACTGTAAGCTTGCTATGATTAGAGTTCAGATGGTCCCAAATTTAATTTTAAAAGTTTAGAGTTCAAATATGCATCGGGATTAGTGCTTTGATCAAGTTGATTTTTGGTGATGTATCAAATATAAATTTGATATTTATTTATAATTAAAATAGGTTAAAATATTACAATAAGAAAAAAAATATATATATGATTGATGATTAATATTAAAATATAATCCATATTAAATTATAATTATAAATTTAAATATTAGCTGATTCAATTTGCAATATAATTTATAATATTAAAAGATTTACTTCAAATCTAAAAGTGACGTGCCACATTCTGATTCCATCATTAATTTAACATCCACATAAACATAACAAATCATTAACATAAGCCAAATGTTTCTTTGCTATTATCAAAATTGTGGAGTTGATATGGAAAAACTCACAGGCTAATACATTATAAGGCAAATACTATTAAGTACTTACAATAATATTATAATTTTTAATTTCCCATAGCAAAACACACTTGCACATACCTTTCATATTTCTTGAAAACTCCTGAAATTTTATAAATTTATATTGGACATATATATTAAACATAAATTACATCATTTTCTTAAAAAATATATATATATTCATAATTGATTTAGATGTCTTATAATATTTCTTATCATTTCCCACATAAACATTATATCATATTTGCAATGTAAGGTTCATCAGTATCAAAATAGGGGTGTCAAAATTGAATTACAGGTCATATTTGGGTCAAATCTGACATTGACACAATTTTTATTTGACACGATCTGAGCCGACCCATTTTTACAAACGGATCAAATTGTATAACCCGGACCGAACAAGTCTGACCCGGGGCCAAGCAGAAATGGCAATCGAAGCCGCACTTTGCGGCACATGTTGGTGACGTGAAGGGGAGCAGAGTGGTGCGGAGGAGGTGAGTGATCTGCTTTGTGAGGAGTAGAGTTAGGGTTTTACTGGTTTCTAGAGGTGTGGATGGGGAGCAATTCGTCGAAGGAGGTCTCATATCAGCAGAGTTAGGAGCGATGTAGGAGCTACAGTCCCAGCGCCGATGTTAGCGAGGTCACTTTAGTGTCAAAGGTTTGGACTGACGTTTTCGGATCAAATATGGGTCATTCTAAGGTTTTCGGTTCAGTCCGAATCCGATCCAATTTTTGAAACGGGTCAATTTGTTGGACCCAATTCTAACCTGTATGATAAACGGATTGACCCCAACCCAAAATTTTTGAGTCAAATTCGTGTCTAATTTTCGGTTGGTATCAAATATTGACACTACTACGTCAAAGCCTGAGCTAGGATTTCCGTCCAGGTAGTACAAACCTTCCCTAAAATTTAAGCAAGCAATCGAATTCATTGAATCTAGAGGGATTTCCGTCCAGGTACAACGCCAGCTTGGACGGTTGCCTTGTCATTGCATAAGATGTACCGCAGTAATCAGAATACCTTATAAAATGCTGTGCATATTTTGTATTATATATATATACCGGATATTAATAAGCACATATATAAATTATTGTATATAATTTGTTAAGATTTGATATTGAATTCTTCTGAGTTACATTCAAATTTAGCAATTTTTTTATTTTTAGTTAAATTAAAATAAACTCGCTAGTTAATAAATTAATTTATCTTTCTTCATATCATTATTTTTAAAAATAAGAAAATTTAAACTACAATATAATCAAAATAAATTTTATATATTATAAAAATTCAAATTATCATCATTTTTTTAATTTATGAATTTTAAAAGAAATTATAATTTTAATATAGTAACAAATCATATTTGAAAATTTTAATAGGATATTAAGACTAATTAAGTTGAGACAGCGTGACCGACACTATTTTGATCCGGATTGCGAGAAGCTCATCCGCCGGACCAACGCACCGGTAAGATTCCGATAAACGCGAAGCGGCGCTACCCTCCGACTCTGCGAGTCACCCGCCCTGTCTCCTCATCTGTTTCAGGTCGATGGAGAAGTGCGCAGCCATGGCGACGAGCTCGAACCTAGTGAGAACTAGCATGTCTCTGTGCCCTAATAAAGCCTGTCGTGCGCGTTATCATCGGCAAGCCTCTCCCCCGGGCTTCTCGCCTCCTTTACTTCTGCGCCCTTCCTTTGGCATCTACCGTAGCAACAAAAGAGTTGGCGGGGAAGGAACTGGCGGGGTTATGGAAGTGCGATCGATGTCCTCTTCTTCCGCTCCCTCTTCGTCGTCCTCCTTCGGGGCGCGGCTTGAGGAGACGGTGAAGAAGACGGTGGCGGAGAATCCGGTCGTCGTCTACTCCAAGACATGGTGCTCGTGAGTTACCTGATGCCCTATTTTTTAACTAAGTTCTGTTTTAATTCATTGTTGCGCTATTCTGATTTCTTGGGACGTGGAGGTACTCGATGGAGGTGAAGGCGTTGTTCAAGCGAATTGGAGTGGATGCCCTCGTCATCGAGCTTGACCAGCTAGGTAAATATTTAGGTCTTTTGTCCTTTTTAGAAGTTTTGTTGTTTCTTTTGCCCTGTTTTCATTATTTGATCATTTATATGAAGGCTGGAGAATATTGTCTGCTTGAGTTGACTACTTCTTACTGTGCTTTGGACCGAAGGAAACTAGTTTTGCTGGAGTTCAAAACCCGTGAAACTCTGGCTAGGCTTGCTGTGAACATCGGGAACAGTGGGATGAATGGTGATGTTTGAACTTTCTGGAAGTATTGAGCTTGTGTGAACGCGAGAGTGGCCTTTCTGTTTTTCATTTGAAGTGGATTGGCGGCAGATGGGAATAAGTCTTCTTGAGTTTTTACTTGAATCTCAAAACTTAATTCATAGGGCTGAAATCCTTCACTCGTTTCTTTGATTATGCTTAGAACCACCAAAATATAGGACAGAACTGTTAATTAGTTCCAGGGTACCTTGCTAATGATTACAACAGTAAAAGTAGTAGCCATTGCCAGCTTAGACATTTGGTGGATACTTCGTCTACAAATTTCTTAGTTTTCTCGGTCTTTGTTTTGTCCGGCAATAATTCCCAGGGCTTGAGCTAAAAGCTTAAGCTCATTGTCAAAATTGTGGACTTTTGGAATTTGTTGAAGTCCGCTATAGTAAATTCTACCTGATCTTAAATTATGGGACAAACTTTCTACTTGATATATAGCCTCTTATTTGGGCAGGATTTGTGTAGAATAAAAAATACATCCTTTGATTTATTTAGTGCATCCTTGGCTTGCAATCCTAATTTTGAACTCACACTCTACACTGCAACTATAGCTTAAGACATCTCGAAAGGATTGGAGCACATTGGTAAATGGAGTGATTATCACATCTTTAATTATTGACTACCTTCTTTTTTATGTTTTTTATATTGTTTTAAGGCATAACGAGGGGAGGGTGAATTTTGCGTGCTTTTTTTTGCATTTTAGAAATTTTCTCTTAAAATTCAACCAAGCCAATCCCACATTAGCATGATAGTTATAATGTAAAGCAGAACAAGATAAGTTGTTCTATTATCTATACTATGCACTATAGCACATAAACAAGTTGAAGTAAACACATGTATACTATTATGACAATCATTTTTGTATAGAGGTGCACAAGATATGATATTGCTAGCAAATGAGCAATCTAGGTCTAGGCATTATGATAAAAATCACATATAACATTCTTAGTATAATAAATAGTTTCTAAGTAACTTGACAAACGAGTCCACAAAATATATATGCGGTGATGTTATGATGGTCGAAAGATAATCACACTGCTATGAGAGGATATTAAACAATCTAGATCACAATTGTAATTGTAGCTCTATCTCATAATTACAAGTACATTCAATGTGAATCACTATGTAAAAAAATGCCAATTACTATTAATTACAAAAGTATGATGATAATGGGAATGAAACAATGCTAAGTGTGATTAGTTAATATAGAGTTTAATGTAGAGATAGCGTTGGAACATTAGCATGCATATAACCATTCAATCATAACATCTATGTGAATCAAGCTAAGTGTAATGTAAAGTAAATCTAAAGATGAAGAAATAAGATAATGACATTTACATGGTTCAACCCAATTTGGCCTACATTGACACCTAAGCACTCACTCGCTTAGTATTCCATTGCCAATCACAACTTCGCTCCTAAATCTTGGAGAAATCATCACACATTCTTCGTTCATAGGGGAAAAGACCTCACCTTGATTATGGATAACAGCACGCTCTTAGCTAACATTTAGCAATATAAGAAATACCTTCTTCCAAAGTCTCCCAAAACTTTAGTGGTGAGTAACACTATTGCCAATAACTATAAGAGTAACACAATCTCAATAAAAAATGATTGCAAAATATATAACAAAAATCACTTGCAAATTTCCTTAGAGATTAAAAGAGACTCCACCACAAGTGGAGGAATCAAATATTTTTTCTCTTAGGATAAACATTTCAAAGTCTTCTTTAAGATGATAAACCTTTAAGCGTAAGTTTCTCTCCTAATTTTTGACATTGCTTTCGAGTATAATGATTAATATTTAAGCTACTAGAACATCCAATCTATATAAAAGATGAATGGAGATGAAATCCAATCAAAACATCAAATTTAAGCTATTTAAATAAAAAATTATTAAATTTCAAATGACTCCAAAAAGTAGTCATTCAATGTAGTTTTGTAAATGAGTGAGCTTTTATTTCTCCTAATTTTTTACATTGATGTTGAGTAGAATGATCAATATTTAAGCTGCTAGAACATCCGATGTATATAAAAATGAATTGAGATGAAATCTAATCAGAACATCAAATTTCAATTATCTAAATAAAATATTCAACTTTGAATTACTCCAAATAGTACTTGTTCAATGGTATTTTATAAATAAGTTTTCTACCATAATTTATGATTTTAAATGCCTAAATTATGATATTATATATTAAATTATATGTAAGCAACTCAATGGAATCAAAATTAAGCTTAAATTATTTTACAAAAGTTATAATTAATTAATTAATAGTTATTATATATGTTGCATGCTAGAAAATTTATAGTAATAGAGTGAGTTTTATTTCCTAATTTTGCATGAAGATCCTATATGCATAGAGATAGAAGAATATAGGAGATACTAGAGTTTTTATATGAAAATTTTGAGTAGGAAAAAAATCATAGGGCTGGCCCAACTGAAATATCCCACTATATACTTGCAATTATAAAAATGTACTCTTCTCCACAATTGCAGAAGGTGATATTACAAAATTGACAGTACTTGTGTGGTCTCTTGTAATTATAATAGAGATTTTAGGAGAAATAATCAAGATATGATGAGTATTGTCGAACAATATTAGTTGTATAATAGTAGTCGGATGACCATAGTGGCTTGTGGTAATCGTCGGAGTCGAATGTCGAGTATAAGTCTAGAGCTCTCAGATCTCCAAGCTCTCTCCAATCTCAAATCTTGATCACTTTCATGCGGAGAATGAGTAACATTTAATATTATTTTGAGGGTGATATTTTAGTAAATTCAGCTAAAATTTTGTAGCACTATCAATGATCGATATTGAATCCTTGGATTATAGACTATTTATTAAGCTTTTAAGTGCTTTAAAGACATCAAAATAAAATGATCTTGGGCTTGCTATATTTGTCTTGTTGAGCCTCTCTATTTGATTATAACCATGAAAAATTTGGAGATTGTTTGATCATTGATTATTGTTTTGAAATTTTTAAATATTCTTCAAGTGCTTGAATTGGATTTCATTTGGACTTTAGATTAGATCACTTTTGATATAGTTGGGTTTTCTTGTTGAGGCAGTTAGTTCAATTATAAAGTTGTTGAAATTGGAGTTTGGATGATTATGCTCTTAATTCCATAAATTTAAAATAGAAAATAGCATCGTGATTCATGCCAATTTAGCAAATTTTTGGATATGTAGCAATATCATATTTAGCAAATTTAAAGGATTAAATGGGACATTCAAAATCAAATGAAGTTGTTGAAATAAACGAGACGAAAGTAATGACTATTTAATGATATGCATATCTAATATTAATTTCTTAATTATGTAAAAAATGATACAATTAGCTAAGTAATTAGAATTAGCATAAAATAAGCATAATTAGCAAATTCAGTCGAATGATTATGAAAATTAAGATCAGACAAATTTGTTAAAAATATGGGTGATCAAAATCATAATTTTGAATGAATTATAAAAATAATATAAATTATCAAACACTATAGATTGATATAAAATAACTTTTATAATAATTTAAATATAATTTTTTTCATTATCCTTAAATCTTTGGCTGATCTTACTAAATTTAAATGAATAATCTAAACACTCGCACTAGACTACATCAACCATGGATAGCAATGCACTTGTGTTTTCATGAATCCACTTGAGTTCTTCAAGTGATTAAAGCTCAGAGCTAGTCTAGTTGATATCAACATCATCATCGTGATTGCTACTATATTTAATTATATACAGAAATGCTTAACAAATCATTAGATGACACCACAAATTTTGTCATCACAAAATCAATGATGAGTACGCATGAGTTTTATAGGCTCATGGGATCAATAATTTATTTGAAAGAATTGCATATTTGTTGTGTCATGACTTGAGTTGTGAATCTATATGCTAATGTCTTTGCATTTCTAATATGCACTTTTCCCAAAAAATTTGTCCCAAAAATTTGCATTTTAACTTCATAACTTAACGTAAGTGTAATTCTTTCCACGGCAAGAGATCAACTTTTAAACAACCTTTTGGATATAATGGTGGGCAAACATGTGACATGAGAATTTTCATGCAACTTATGTTGTTGGCTATGCCAATATACTTGAGCTCATTTTTTAATCAACTTCATTCACTACCAACCAACAAGAAGCTGTCTTATTATCAACTTTCACTAAATCTTCCGCTACAAATTTAGTTTGTGTTTTCATATGATCTTAATTTCATGGCATAAAGCAAACCAAAAAAACCTTCCTGTAATTACATAAACTCATGAACCACATGTTTGACGGTGGTATTGTTGTTTATGGTGTTGGTATGAATGTCAATGTAGCCTTGAAGTCTGTCCATAACCAATCTGACATTCGTTTGTTACTGCTTAGGTCCTCAAGGTCCGCAACTACAAAAAGTCTTGGAAAGACTTACGGGACAATTTACAGTTCCTAATGTTTTTATCGGTATGTAACATGTTTTTTTTATTTGCTTGTTGTATGTGACAAATTTTGTTCTTTGAAACCTTTGCCTGCATTAAGCAAAATATGATTTTATGTTTTTTTGTTTTTCCATTACGGATGTACGTTGTTTCAATGCATCCTTAAGTTAATAAAAGCAATTTGAACTAATTGCTCCAGTTACCTGACTCTGTAAGAGAACACATGTAAGTAATATTTTTTCTGATATTTTTGCAAATGAGCGTACCGAATTTCATTCTCTTTATAACTACTGACATATTTTTCTGTCCTTTCAAATTTTAGTTCATTTTTTAAGCTAATTCTTCTGAATGCTTGTTGATTTATTTCATCGTCATCATTATCATTTGGCTTACCCCAACTATTTTGGATCAACTTTTTGAATCCTCATTCTCTAATCGTTCCTGTTGAATACTGCATGAGGTCTAGCATTTGTTCTATGTTAATATTTATGCTAACTTATATTCTTATTATTTTTAGTCTTTTCTCTCTTTCTAATCTTGACACAAATTTTATCTACTTATCATATGTGTCCGAGCCATATAAGTCTATTCCCCACTTTTATCTTTAATAGATGTTATTTTTGCCATATCTTTAACATAAGTAATCTCAATTTATTCTTCCTAATTTTGTTACACAGTACTTGGATTGTGCAACATACCCAACCTAATGCAGTTGTATACAAATACAATTTACCCGATAAACATCTATGATATTATGATAGGAAGTTGATTTAATTTCCTCGAAATTAACAAACAACAATAAGGAATTAGGAAGAATAACTCACAAAAAGTCCTTTTTATTGCAAGATATATGAAAGAAAACAACAAATACAGTTGGATCTTCAATTGGAGAGGAAGATCCGACCCTCTCAAATCCCTAGCCGGGGGCTAGAGCCCTCACAAACTAAGAAATTCTAATTTCAGCCAATTCAAAATATAATCCTTAAATCATCCTATTGTTAGCCTTAAATAAGCTCTCTTAATTCCCTCCTAAATCAACTCTCTTTCCCTAAATAATTCTCTCTCATATTTAAATTCAAATCAGATCTCTTGCCCTAAATAATTTCATCCCAATTATAATTAAAACTTTCTTAAACAATTCTCTCTTTATTCCTCAGTTTTCCTAAATAATTCTCTCTAAGATATTTTATTTGAAATTAGATCTATTTCCCTAAATAATTCCCTCACAATTGTAATTAAGAATTTCATAAATAATTCTTCTTTGATTAAGAACCTTCCTAAACAGCTCCCTCTTGATTAGAAAACTTTTTAATTCATTCTCAATCAAATCGATCCGTCCATATTATTTACCACATAGCCAACCTAATGTAATGAACCCTATTATAACATGCAATATGAAATGATAATTAAATTAAGAGTTCCAAACTGTAAAGTTGCTGAAATTCCAGAAAAATAAAGGAAAAAAAAAAGAAAATTCATCCTTTAATGATGAAACACTTGAAAGAAATTGATATGCCTTGGAGATAAAAATAACAAACAAACAATGAAAAATTTATAGAAATACTAATATCAATGGTTAATTTTGGATTATAACTTCAATACGAAAAACAAGATACATGTGATCTACAATTCGAGAGGTAGATCGGCTCATCCAAACAACCTAGATGCCGCTAGGAAGCTCTCACAAAAAGAAAACTACAACAACTCTCAGATAAAATTCTCCATACAAAACAAAATATAAACCCTACTACTTACAGCAAACAATGAACAACAAATACCATAATAGTCCTCCCCCAATTCTCTCCCAAATATGCCCCCTAAATCTGCACTCTTCAATTAGGAAACATCTCCTAATTAATCTTCTCCAAATCAGCCCCCAAATCTCTCCTTTTAAATAAGGAACATCTCCTAATTAATTCCCTCCAAATTAGCCCCCAAAGCAGCCCTTTTTAATTTGGAAACATCTCATAATTAATCTCCTCCAAATTAGCCTTATTTCCTTATAAATTTCCCTCCCCTATTTGAAATCAAATATGAGATCTTTCCCTTATTAATTCCCTCCTTAATTCTCTTCCTAACATAATGAATTATTGTTATGCTAGGTCCCATAGGGGGGGTCGAAATCTCTCTGGAGTTGATTCCAGGTTTTGCCCCCTCCACTACCTGTGGGATTACGAACTTCCTCTACCTACGGGGTAGAATCTGACTGATGATCAGATTCCTTGAAGGACACTTCAAGGTGTCGATCATCACATGATTTGTCAATGGGAAATTTAAAACTCATTCTTGATGGATTTTGTCAATGACGGATCTCTGGTATTATAAAGTAGATATCACGCTGTGCAACTTCTTGATAAATTTTTTTTTCACAAGATTTTGACCTTCATATTTGTTTTCTTTTTTGCTTAGGACCTTTCCATGAGAGATTCTTAAACTTGAGGTCAAGTGTTACACCTCAAAATTCACCTTGCAAGCTTGTTTTTTTTTAAAGCCATAACAGATGACAATTTTGTGGTAGGAATTTTTTTGGGCCTCTATGATAACCGGTCTTCATGCTTTGTCGTCATCATAACCTTCTTTTTCATCACTTTCAAAACTTTATGTAAACTTGCTGATAAAAATTCAATGCCATTTTTTAGAGGAGTAGATACTTGGCATTACTGTTGGATCCAGGATGACTCCTTTAAGTTACCAACAGAATTTTCCTTTTTTGCCTATTTCAAATTTTAGAATTTATTTTGAATAGGGATTTTCGTAACATATAGTTGACTCCTTTAAGTTACCAACAGAATTTTCCTTTTTTGCCAATTTCAAATTTTAGAATTTATTTTGAATAGGGATTTTCGTAACATATAGTTGATTGCTCAAGTTATAATTGTTGGGCTTGCATCTCAGCATTGCGCCTTCTCTTCTGTCTTCTGAACAACTTTTATTTAAATGAGGAAGCTTTAGAGTCATCTTTCTCCAGTTCATTTGTGCAGCCAAAATCTAAAATGCTAGAAACCTTTTGATGGAGGAAATGTGGAAGATGGTCACAATTATACCCATATTATTATCATTATTCCTCCAAATATCTGAGGTCAGGCTCGACTTCCATTACTCTTGGGGACTTGTGTAGCTTTGTATGACATGCCAATGTATAGAGGACTTGACCAAGCTGGCAGGAGGAGAGGGAGAGAGGACAAGCAATGAACGAGTAGAGAACAAAACTAACAAAGAAGATGACTTAGTTGTGATCATCGATCAGCAAGGAAAAGGAGGTGCCACACTCATTTTGTCTGGACTCTTAGTCTAGACCCTAACACATGCTGGCTTCATGCTTTATGTCCAATTGTTGTGATTAAAATCTTTATCCGGCTGTGATAAAAAAACTGTGTTGGCAGGGAAAAGAAAAATAAAACTAAACCTGTCCTCATCCTCAAACCAACCTCTCACTTAAATGCATAACCTTCAGCATTGCGCCATGTTAACTATCATTGTTAATGTCATACATATTTTCAAGAGGATTTGAATCAATTTTGAAGCAAGCGAGCATTATTAAACTTGACATCAACTTGAAATGATTTTTGAGCCAGAGCTTGACATTGTTGGAATTGACTCGAGTCGATTACAATTCTACTCAAATTTTGAGCAACTTTTGAGCTCTGATTATTTTTTTCACCCTTTATATTTAAATCTCAGGAAACATTTAATTCTAAGAATGCTGAGGCGCAGAAAAAAAGTCAAGTCTTAAAGTTTCTTCATTTCTTAGTTTTGCTAATGAATGATTTTTTAGAGTATATTTTCAATTAAATTATGTTTTGATTGAATTAATCATCATTTTAGGATCCTAAAATTTTTATCTAATGCAACTTTTTTTTTCCCCGTCCTTTCTCCATTCTGAAAACAAGTTTAAATTGCTGGTACTATTGTTTGCTATGTAATCTTAATCTTCATCTCAAACTATAATACAAGTTATTTCCCATCTTTTAAAAGGTTTTATCTTATGAACAGGGGGAAAGCATATTGGTGGTTGTACAGGTACAAATATTATTCTTGCATTTATCCATTCGAAGTTTCTGGTTTTAACTTTTATATCACTGTTATTTTTCTTTGATAACTAGCCTGCCTGGTTGGAAATTCAGTCATGTTCAAGAATACCAAAATAATATAAATAATGGGACATGGATGTTCTTAGTAGATATTTGCAAGAGGATGTACCCTGGTGTATGCTTTTTGCTAATGATATTCTTCTTGTTGATAAGACTAGAGAGGGAGTTGACGGTAAACTCGAATTATGGAGGTCAACCTTAGAGTTTAAAGGTTTTCATTTGAGTAGATATAAAACTGAATACATGGAGTGTAATTTTAGTAGTAATAGATTTAGTGAGGGGCTTTGTGACGTTGAGCGATCAGATCGTTAATAAGTATTCTCATTTTAGATATCTTGGGTCTATTGTTCAGAGTGATGGTGAAATAGATTGGGGATATTATTAGTAGAATTCAAGTTGGATGGTTGAAGTTGATGAATGCTTTGGGTTTGTTGTGTGATAGAAAAGTACCACACAAACTTAAGGAAAAATTTTCTAAGCTGGCGGTGAGATCTACATTGCTTTATGGTGCAGAATATTGGCCATTTAAAGAGAAGCATAATATTCAGTTAAGTGTTGCTAAGATGAGGATGCTCAAGCGGATGAGTGGATTTACTCTTAGAGACAGGATATGAAACGAGCATATCCGTGAAAAGGTTGGAATAGCCCCAGTGACAGATAAGATTAGATAGAGAAACCATAGATGATTTGGTCATGTAAAACGGCAGCCTTCCGATGACCCTTTTAGTAGAGTAGATGTATTATATTTGATCTATGTTAAGAAAGGTAGATATAGACTTAAAAAGTCTTGTTTAGAAATATTAGAAATGACATATTTTTATTATATTTAAATGAGAATTTGACTCTTATTAGAACACACTGGAGAAAAAAGATTCATTTAGCCGACCCCACTTAGTGGGATAAAGGCTTGATATTGCTGTTGTTGTATTATCCTCTCATAAGCAAGGAATGGCATCTTCGTTACACAGTTTGGATTCCTGTGGAAGTCCATTAGTATTCATCTCTAATTGTACATTACACCTTTCTATGCTTACATTTTCTCTTTTTGCTGAAGAAAATGAGTTTGTAATACCTTCGGTTCATATTTGCTTTGATGCAGATACTGTAAAGCTTTACCGCAAAGGAGAGCTCACTCCCATGCTATCAGAACTAAACATCAACACAAAGAGATTGCAACAGCCTTAGCTGAGAAGTCCAGGTTTGCAAAATAATTTTATTAAGTGGGTGCTCATATGTATTGATTTTGTTATGATTTTGATTTTCCTTTGTATGATAACCTTTTACCCCGTACAATTAAACTATTCAGTCCATGTTAGTCTTGTAGGACAGTGGAGAGATTATTCTGTGCGGCATTTGATCGGAGGCAAATTCAGACATGCCACATCACCGAATACATTGGGCCCCCGGTGACGTGGCATCCGGATTCGCCTCCGGACGCCGCACAGAATAATTTTTCTCTTGAAAATCCCAAAGTTTAGTTCAGCTTTCTCATGTGGTTTTGTAGAATCTTTAAATTGTGAGATTGTGCATAAAAACATCAACAGCGCAATCTGCTAATAGTGCAACGAGTTAGAATTGCTTTTTTTTTTTTTTTTTTTAATATCACCATAGGGCCATTGGTGATCTATATGGATTAGAAATTCCTAATTTATTAAGCATAATTAAATATTTTAAAACTGTTCTATCATGTTTAATTAATTATTTTTAAAGAGCATAAAAAACTTCCTCGCAAGAATCATCTCCCCTCGTTGCTCCAGAATCTACACTAAGGGTTGATTGAAATGGATTTTACCATTCAACCGAACAATGGTAGAGATTAGACGTTCCATGATTTTGACTTAGTTTAGGATGATTTTTTGCTGTTTTTTTGAAATATTTTTTTAGTTAAAACTTTTAATTTTTATAATAAAAAGCTGTTTCAATAAATAATAAAAAAAAACCGACATAAACAAACCTTCTATAATAGCCAAGTGATGGCTGAAATAATATTTACCTTTATGAATGTTGCAAAATAAGATTTATTTAGACTTCAATTGAGCCAGCAATAAAAGAAAAATTAGTATAAAATTTTTTATTTTAAAATTTTTATTTAAAAATAATTACAAAATGATTTTTTTATTATTTTATAATTTTATTTTTAAATAAAAAAATATATTGAAAACGGAAAATAATAATAATTTAAAATTATTCCAAATGAAATCTAAGAATTACTGGTGTACATAAAAGTTGTCTGCTCATAATAGCTTTCTAAAACGAAGAAAAAAAAAAGCTCTATCCAGAGAGTTGCAAGAGTCGAGCCATAGCGAAAATTCTTCTAAACAAAATGTTGCTTGAAAGATAACCATATATTTCCCCTAACAAAAATACTTCTTTATGCATTTAAAATTACGGAAACATTCTCTGCCAAAAGTTTTTTTTTTTTTTTTGGTTTGAGCGAAAAAAATGAAACACCAAATGTTCTGTTATCATCACAGCAACAAAAACAGAAAATTTAGTTGTGCACTGAGTTATATGGGGCTAAACCATATGAATAAATTCAACGGTCTTGAAATTATTTATAAATGAAAATCTTACAAATCAAAGGCAACATGCCATTCAAACAGAAAAATAAAATTAAAGAATTATCTTCAAAAAGAAATCACCAAATCTTATTTTCAATGAGCATCACTGTCTAATGGATGCAAGTGAAAAATACTTAATTAGGATGATCCTGAACAAAAATCTGAAAAATTATTCTGTGCGGACACCGAATGACGTCTGGAGACCAATAAAAATGCACATCGTCACTCTTTTAATGTAACGCAGCTCGATACTGCTCGGTACTGTGGCTCGGTACCGCTCGGTACCGAGACTCTGTAACACTCGGTACCGCGGCATCCGGACATATAGTTGTGTCCGGCATCCGCACAAAATAATTTCTCTAATAATCTAGAGGGATTTTTTCCCAATAGATTTGTACTGGGATCAATGCCTTTCAATTTGCAAGAAGTTCAAAGCAATTTCATTGGCCAAATATCACTCTATTTTTCCTCGGAGATCATTCTGCCATAATTTTCTTCCATTCTAACAGAAAATAAAATCAAAGAACTGATCTGAAAATGTAAGTTTACAAAATGTTTTGCAAGAGCATCAACATCCAACAGGTTGCACGGGGAAAATAAAAGTTAAGGATGATTCTGAGGAAAAATTAGGAGGGATTTTTGGCATTAGATTTTCATTAGGATCAATATCTTCGAATTTGCATTGATCCCAGTGAAGAATCTCCGAGTCACAATCACAATAATGGAATCAGAATTCAAGCACAGAAGGATAAATTTTACAAGTTAAATTTGTCACAGAGATTTAATACCTGGAATTATACAATTCTTCGCTCATTACAGTTGTTGAAGTATGTAATAGCCTCTATGGATCATCATCGTAAGCAGAACTTGAGGGACAAAATGATGGAAGTTTTATGATGAGATTTCCCTGAAACTGAAACTGGGAAATTACCGACTTACTGTTCGGTGAGTGCAAGGATGCATTTCCGGTCAAGTCCAACTCTTCCAATTTACCTGAAGATACAATAGAAGATAAAGCATTATTTCTTTTCACAAGTTACGTTATACATGTGTTGCACTATCTCTTTTTATCTGTATGCGAGCTGAATTTTCGTACAAAACCAAGACGTTAAACTTTATCTTTCTCTACCACCGCGAATAGTCCAGGATGCAACAGTTTGAACTCTTGCGGAGCGTTGTACGGATATCCATCACACAACATGATAGCTCAATAGGCTTTAAATAAAATAAAAAGAATATCACCAAATGTGTTGTTCTAATTAAAATATCTGATAATTAAGAGAAATCTATATTATACATCCTTCTTCACCAATCACTTTATTAACAACAGAAGGGGTTCATTTATTAGCTATTTGTGAAGCTCCTTGTGTTCAAGAGAGCTCATCTCTACTAAACTGGGAAGAGGCTAGGGGGGTTGCTTAATTGGCGAATCAAACCCTGTCTAATTGCAATAGCAGACGCCATGAAATGAAAACCCTTATAATCCAGAAAAGTAGAAGAGACCCCTAAGAGAATTTTGCTGACCAACCTCCCAATATATATATATATATATATATATATATATATATATATATATATATATATAGCTCAAGCATATGAAAATCCCATTCTCATACTCGGCTATTGATAAAACTTTTTTATGTTTCATTTGGGACAGCTTTTTTACTGCTTCTTGAAGCAAGCTTTCTAATACAAAAATTTTAATTTTTATACTAAAAAGCTGCTTCAAAAAGCAGTAAAAAAGTCATCCCAAATGAAGCCTTAGTCTACTTATTATACTTGCTCCTAGCTTTGAAGAATCATTTTCTTTTAGATGCTTACAACAAAATATTTTTGTAGAACTTGTTAGCCTCATGGAAATAAAAAAAAAAGTAATTTAACAAATTTCCCTGCATAATGAGATCATGCCACCCCACAAAATAAGAAGAGAAGAAAAAAAACCTAATAATTTGGTGTAGTTACCGTAAAATTGATAAATACCTTACTAGAACCACAAGTTATCCATAACTATGGAGGTAAAAGCACATCAAGATAATAATCCACTTAAGATACTCCCATGGGGCAATAAGTATCACAAATTTCTCAGCAAGGAACATATCCAGGTCATATTAAGGCTCTACTTTGGCACTAAAGGGTCCAGTTCATGGAGTTAGTTTGATTGTGGGCTGCAGCCGAACTATAGCTCCACCTGCCATGGTCAAACTTTATCATCCTTCCCTATTATGAATAGCTGCTGGAAATGCAAATGGTAAATTCTAATTTAGATAACCGTCTTTAATCAACTTCTATTCATAGCTAGCTTTAGCATGGTCCTTTTTCTTTAGTCCCTTGCACATATGATAGGGCGCCAGCTCTCCACAAATGTTCTAAATATCCAAAAATCTCTACCTTTTCTACCACTCCAGAGCCTAAGTCACGTATAATATCCAAACAAGAAAATTATTCTCTACAATCCGCACTCACCATATATCCTGTCAGTTCTTTAGCTGAAATAAAAAACACTTTAAAAGGCTGAATGTGTTTTACACGACAAATTTAATGAATATAAAAATATAAACACTAGCTAGTAAATTTTCAATTTGGATATTATGTAGAGCTCTATATTTGCTAAGAGATCATTTCAACTCATACCATTCGATTTCCTCAGCGCATCTTGTATGATTGACAATGATTCAGGAGGTAATAAATTAGATCCTGCATTGATTGATACTAGATCTAGAGCTTGCGAGACAATGCGATGAATAAAATGAGCAGCTTGGATCCCGCCACGATTTTTGCTGCAAAAATAAAATTAAAAATGTTAGCAATAAGCCTTCCACAAAAATAAGAGTACAATAATAACAACCTTATGTTAAGATGAGCAAGTGTCGTCTTGTTTGGCATTTTTCTTTCAAGCTCCTGGAAGCCAAATGGTCCCAATCCAATACCTTCAATGTTAAGATTTCTAATCCGTGAAGCACCCAAAAATTTGGCCAGTGGGGCTGCCACAGAACTAAAAATTCAATAATTAAAACTATTTTTTTTTTCTTACAGAATTAAAAGTAATAACTGTGCTTTTATTTGAGGAAAATGCACCTCCCAAGATCATTGTCTGCAAAAGATAGAGTCTTCAGCTGGCCTGTCTTCATAGTAAGGCTTTGCAAAAGTTCGGATGCTCCTGTCCCTGAAAGATCACAGTTCTCCAACCACATTTCTGTAACTTGAGAGGTCACCTCAAGATCTTTGACAAAAAAAGGGATTAATCTTCTGCAGAGGACCAAGAAAAACAATTATTACGGTAAAAATATATAATTAGTGCTTAACATTGTTGATTAAGCAACATAAAAAGATTTCTTTTTAATAATGTGTTCATGCCTCCTTCCTGATTCAAGAGAAGAGCAGTCCACTGATCTATAAATACCTGACTCCATCATCCCTGATCGGATTATCACTCAAGTCTAATCTCGATAACTTTGGCATGTTAACCAGCACGTGATAGAGGCCCACCATATCATTCATTTGCAAATTGTTACCCCTGAAATCATAAAAGAATAATGGAAAATATTGAAGGCTTGCAAACATTACAGGCTGCAACTAGAAAAAGTTCAAGCAGGCCAGGTTCATTGAATAGGTCTTTCTCATTCTCTTTCTTTTTTTTTTTTTTTTCTTTTTTTCATATATATATATATATATATTTTACTTGGCTAAAACTGACTGTTCTTTTTTGGCGGACTGCCGATGAGTTCTATATATTTGTTATTTCTGCAGCCTTGGTTCATGTCAAAGCAATCCTCCTGGTCTGCCCAGCGGAGAAAAGTTGAACATTGATGTTAATTCGATAATCAATGGTAAAATTTATATCAAAATTAATGAAATGAATGGAAATTTTGAACTTTGCAAGTGCTTAAGCAACCCTTAAAGGCGCCAGGAGCCAATCCAATTGCTATGAGAAATATACAAGTATTTGCTAGCCAACCCCAAATAGTTAGGATAAGGCTAATGATCATGATGTATATGACTACTGTAGTCAACTTCATTAGAATACGACTCGCATTGCTGCGTCTTTTTTATCATGGATGGACTACTCTAAAATTACTAGGATTGTCTCGGCTTCCCAAACTATGCAATGCACTGTTCTAACTGTAAGAGGAATTACTTCATCCAGACTTTCTACATACAAATATTATACATAAACCTACATGTATAAAGATCTCAATTATTTTTATCTGCATATTCAGAATGATTTCTTAATAGTGGACTTACAAACTTTATTCTCCAAAAAATATAGTTGGTTAGTGATACCTCAAGTTGAGTTCAACTAATGACTGCAAGGAAATAGGTGATTCCAAAACGGGAGAGAAACTAATGTATTTCCTGCCAACCTTTGAAAGCAAACCTTCAAGCTGTGCAGAAAGATTGCAATTAACATGCATAACAATCAAGCAGCAAAACGAGGAGTTGAAGAAAATAAACTCTTAAGAAGTCAACAAGCGGCTCACCTCATTTCCAGACAGCTCAAGATTTACCAAACTGCTCGATGACTTGATCAGGATTTCAAAGATGAACTCAGCAGCCTTTAAACCCAAGCGCGTATCAGTAAAGCGGACCGAGTGAAGTGATCTAACGTGTTTTAGAAAGCCATAAAATAACATCACAAACAGTGACATGATGATATTTTAAACTTCTAGTATGGCATGAACTTTATAGTTCAATTATTACTTTAAAATTAGATTATCACATGGACTTTGCTTGTAAGCTGTTTCAGAATTTGAGAAAAATGACATGATCTTGAAAGTTCGCATGTCTAGAATGGCTTACTGAATGCGGCCTAATCTTAACCGAGTTACAAAGATAATCTTTCTATAACGTGAATCTCAACAAGCAAACAGAAAAAAAATCCGAGCATATTAAAAAGGTACTTCTAAATTTAAATCAAGAATCTGATCGAGACATAGAAAGCAGATCTATAAGGTTCCATGTCCCATGTCCAGAGTTATCACACATTCAAGAAGGTCAAGGGATGGGTGTTTTTTCATGAGAAATCAAGAACCTATAGAAGGGGTGAACAACTGAAATCTACACCTAGTTGGCTTATATGTATATCAGGGATGCTGAAGCACACTAGGAAAAGCATGGGTTTTATTTTTAATCAAGCAAGCAAGCAACAGATTTTACAGAAGACCAATGGGTACCAAGCTATTGATCGTAAGTTGTCTGTATATTATATATATATATATATATTGCATGTTAGTATTGATGTTGTGACAGATCAACAAAAAGACCTTCCTTGTGATAGAAAGGATAAAAGCAAGAATGTATAAATACAGGTATTCAAGTACACCGGAATACTTAAAATTGGACATCACATTTAACCAAACGGAATGTGAAGCAAAAAACTTTTCACATCTTAGCAGTTGAAGTTATCAAATGAGTGAGAAACGAACCTTCCTGATGATAGAAAGAATGAGAGCCCACAAGGTATGGAAGATGATTTGCTTCCAAAAATAGTTGATGATGTAATAGAGAAATGCCGGATGCCATGGCTATGAATTTCCTTGTCATAAACAGAGTTGCAAATCATCTCCATATCCAAGGGAGAAAGCTTACAATAAACTAGTTCGAGAGACATCAAAGTTTCCCTATTTTGAGTAATAAGCTTGCACACTCCATCCACCTGCAGAGAAATCCAATGAAACATGGAAAAAGAAAAGAACCTAAAAAGAAGCAAATAATCGTGAAGAAAAGTCCAAACCACATAAAATTTGCAACAGTCCACAAAAAAAATAAGGTGCAAAATTTTGTATTAATACTCCTTTAATGAACTATACAAGAGCAAATATACACTAAACAAAATAACTTATAGCTATGAAAGGAAGTTATTTTCTTCAAGTTAGGTCATGAAAAATTAAACAATGGAAGATAACAAAATATAAGGCTTACATGTCTTCCAGACAGTATTCTCCGAAACACTAGAGCTTCCAACTTGCTTGTCCTCAAAAAATCCTACAGCATTTCATGTAAACGAAAAAAATGTTAAGTCTTAAAATCTATGTCAAATGGTGATTTTCGCAGAGAAAGATAAATTTCAAAGCAAACGCCAAATGCAAAGTTTCACATCATCATCAGGCTTATCCCAACTTCACGTTGAAAGAAAAACCTTTTTCAGCTCATTACCTATCTAAACAAGTGAGAAAATAGTTACATCCATACAATATCTCGATGCAGTAGGCTTTGTAGCATGCTTTAGAATTTTTAACAATTAGTAAAATTGCCAAATATAAGATTCATTATGGTATTAAACATGGCAGTGAATTTCATCATGCAAGGAAGCTAAATTTTACAATATGGGAACCAAAGAAAGATCTTGTGTTAGATCGGTCCATTGAACCGGTCCAGCCGGTCCACACGGGACAGGCTTAGGCGGAACAGAGGAAGAGCCTTCTGCATCTCCTGTACGCCGATCGGACCGCAGGAGCCACCGAGCAGTTTAGGAAGGTTTTTTGAGGGAGTTAGGAGGGAAATTTGAATGTAGGTACTGTTTAGAGATTTCCTTTTGGATTGTATGCATTAAATAGTTTGTTTTCCTAGGGTTAGGGCATCTGGAATTTGGCTGAAATTTGAGATCTCTTAGGTTTTTGGGTTCTAGCAGCATCTAGAGAATTGGGAGAGAAAGATCCTCCCTCTCGAATAGAGGATCTATTGTATCTTACTATTTACTTACGTTAGTTTGTGTTCTTGCAATAAAATTTCTGTTTTTCTCTGATTTTCTGTTGGATTTGTGGAGATTTCTCGCTGTTTTTGTCAAGATCGTTAGGTTTTAGTTGAGATCTTCAAGTGTTTCCTAACAAATTGGTATCAGAGCAATTTCCTAAGCTGAAATATAAGTCTTCTTTGCTGAATTTTGCTGTGTTCCGTATCCGATCGTGTTGGCTTTTTGCTGATTGAGGCCAGAATTCGCGTCAAACTTTCGGCTCTTGCTATTGGAGCCTAAATCCAATTTCCCATGGTAGGAAGAAAGGTAGAAGTGTTGGAAGGTGAGATCGGACAATTGAAAACTGAAATTTGAGATCTCCACGCTAAACTTTCAGATGTCAAAAGTCAAATTTCAGCCATCCATGAGAAGATGGATGGGAATTTTTCTAGCCCGGGGGAGATGTTGAAGAAGTTGCTCGAGGGCCAATCCAAAATGACAACACCGGAGGCAAGGTAAGCATCCAACAACCCAGGAAGCGGGGAAAACTCTAATCCGATAAGGCAAAGGGAAGATCAGGAGGTGGAGACTCAAAAGGGAAAAGAGAGAATGCCTTCCTTGGAGTCTGTTCCTATGGGGGAGCCAGGTAGGGGGTATAAGGAGAATCGTGTGGGGGTGGAGCATGAACAAAGGGGTGCTGAATTGGAGAGGAGAGGGATGGAATTTGAAAGGGAAAGGGGTAATTATGACCAAAGAGGGACTGAAATTGAAAGGAGAGGGATTTATTATGATCCAAGGGGTGCTGAATTTGAAAGAAGAGTGTGGGAATTTGATGAAAGGTTTGGTTCTCAACTATATTATAGGACTATTTTGGTCCCTCAAATCTTTAAAAGGAAATCAAAATAGTCTGATGAGACTATTTTAATTCCTCTTTAAAAAGTTGAGGGACAAAAATTGTCATTTAATATAGTCAGAGATTATTTTGGTCTTTTATAAATAGTCAAGGGACCATTATAATCATTTTCTCAATAAAAATAGCAACAACCCAAACCCCCAGATTCAGATATAAAGATTTCTCTACTCTTCACTGCTTACCCAACTTGTACTCCTCTCAAACATTTTCTTTTTTCAGTAACATTGAATCTTCCAATCCATGTCAGCCATTTATCAATCAAAGCAGGTCAAAGAAGACTTTAAAAAAAAAGTAGCTTAATGAAGGCTAAAAAGCATATGAACAGTATCACTTATCTGGCATTGCATCAATAAAAAAGTTTTAAATTAAATATGTTGATTTCACTCTTAGATAGTTACAAACCTTGTATGGATGAAAGTGAGAATAGTAAAGCACATCACATCTATAAAAGCAGAACATTTAAGCAACAATTTACTCAATGCTAAATGCTCTACTTACCAAAATTTTATCATGGCAAAGGACGCTCTGAAGTCTCATACATCTGCATTTTATGAAAAACAAATTTAGGAGACAGAAAACATGGATCATGCTTATGCGGGAGTTGGACAGATTAAATAAACAAATAAAAGAATTACGTCATCATCATTATTCTAAAGCAACCATTTTCAGTTGTCTGTAAGAATCTCTCTTCAGCCCTCACACCTGTTAACCGTTGCATGTGCTGTTAACTACAAGTCATGCAAATCTCTTAGCAAAAATTTTCAACACATTTATCTACTGTCTAGTTTCTTTTTTCTTCCTATTACTTCAAAATTTTTACTATCCACCGACTTCATTTTCCCCGTAACACATGCCAACATGACTACAAGTTAAATTCCCATTACCCGCAGACTTCATTTTACATCAAAATACAAAATTGCTGCTTCTTAGTAACAGCCAAGCTCAACAACAATGATAACTATTTAAATGTGTTCCATAAAAAAGCAACATTAAGGTAGAATCAAATTAATTAATGTGGAAACATCACAAGCTCACAACCATTGAGAAAAGCAAAATAATTTCACTTAACGACAAGCAAAAAATAATAATCAATCTACAAACGTACCAAACTAAAAATAGCAAATCAAATAACAGATAATGAACATGCTAAGCTAAGAGCTCATGGCAACATCCTGCAAGCTCCCTTACCTAAAAAATGCATCAAACCACCCAAACCTTGGTGTTCTGGAAACAGTTTGTTTAACAAAACTCAATAGGAAATTATCTTGCCTGAATGGAGACCAATGTCAAGCTAACAGGTACCATTATAGCTCAATCTTAAATGAAATAACTTCCAGAATAAGTGAATAACATTACAAAATTTTAAGCATAACTGAATGTCTATCAAACCACCACTCCAAGAAGCCTCAAAAAGAACTTATAAGAGAATTAAAGAGAATTTAAGATGCTGAACTCTAAATGAAACATTGTAAGCAGATCCCAAAGAGATATGCAAGCCACTGCCTAAGATGAAGACAAGGTTTGG
Source organism: Dendrobium officinale (assembly GCA_019514585.1). Classification (NCBI taxonomy): domain Eukaryota; kingdom Viridiplantae; phylum Streptophyta; class Magnoliopsida; order Asparagales; family Orchidaceae; genus Dendrobium; species Dendrobium officinale. The sequence continues at coordinate 31,820,630 of CM033696.1, forward strand.
TGTTTAAAAGTGAAAAGCATTGCAATAAAAATGGTATGCCACTAAACAAGCCAATTAAACAAATACTAATCTTGCTCCGTAGCAGTAATTTTAAAGATGCTTCTTTCACAAAAATAGAAACCTAGGAGATGAAGGCTTTCAAATGACTAATTCTTTCCATTATCAGTTTCACCTACCCTCATATTTTGAACATGATAATTAATAAGTATTCATTGAAGCACACCTACATAAGTAAGAATGGCCAATTAGGTGCAAACCAAAAGTGCGTGTTATGTCTAAAAGGCAGACCAAAATAGATCTGAGGATCAAACTATGAAAAGGGTGGTTAATCCAAAAGTCACTTCAAGTCTATAAGAAGAAACTACCCACTCAATTTGGGCATTAAATTCCAAAGAGATCAAGAAATGGGGTTAATTAATGATTGTACACCATATGATTTATTAATGAAGACTATTGACGATGATGATTCTCATATCATACCATCAAACATAATTATTAATTGCATTTTTAGGGGTCCTGTCATAATTAAATTTCATTCTTGAATTTGTTTCTTCTTTTCTTTCTTTAGAAGGGTAGTTATGTATCTTCGAGTGTCTAGGGCTTATTAAGATCGACCGCCTATTTATATTCCTTGGGGTAAGGTGGTGGGCAAAGAAGATAGCAATTGAGTCTATGACTCCGCCACAATCGGTCTCCATAGCTTTTATACCTTAATCACAACGTTCTGGACGCTTTCACTGCAATTCCAGAGGCTATCCAACAGGTTCCAAGAGCTGGTCCATCTACATAAGCAGCTATTTGACAGTCTTCCTCCTGTTTTCTTGCAATACCCGGCTTGCACAGAGTTTGGAGACAGCAGTTAGGAGGTTTTTCATGGGTTCTATTAGTACCTGTGGTTGAGAAAAGGCAAGTGCGGTAGAAGTCTTGAAGAATAGGGGCCACCAAACACAGTGCATTCCAGCAGTGACTCTTAGGTGGGCGCAAGAATCAATTAAAGTGTCTTCACTGTTTTGAAGCAGCAAGAACGCCTCTTCTTGATCCCTAGAAAACGCAACGCAAAATCAGGCCTCTGATGTCCATTCTATAGACATTAGTTGTTTTCTTGATTTCTTGAACAAACTACCCTTTTCTCTTTTAAATTGTTTTCACAGGTGGCTGGATTTCCAACATTCTATGAAGAGACTAAAGCAAATAGTGGAATATGAAGAAAGAAAACAAGGCAGGATGGCAGCTAGGATTTGGCAGCCAAAACTCTAAGTCATGACACTAAATGGTGTAGGCAAAAAACAAAATTCAAATGGGTATTTATTGTTGGGCTGAAATTAGCTTAATGGGCTTGGCCCAATTTCCTTTTGCTGTTTGGTTTTTGGGATGGCTGTCTGTTGGGCGCCTGGCTGTATGGTTCCTGAGCCTGCCGTGCCCTTTTTTCCTTGGTTTTTATTGGGTTTCTTGGTTTGTTCCGATTTTGGATGGCTATTGGGATGCTTGACTACTCGGTTCTTCGGCTTACAGTGCCTTTTTTCCTGATTTTTTCCCTCTGTTTTGGTTGGCTGATTTGGGCGGCTGCTATAGGTGATTGTTGGTATCCTTTCCCTATTTATAGGGGCTGTTTGTTGTTGTTTAGTAAGGAGTTTTTGATGATTTTTGGAATGTAAACCTGCAGGTTTTCCTAGCTTGCGAGGTAAGTCTCCTTTCCCCTTCTCCTCTTATATTTCGTTTTGGACTTCTACCTATTTCTTCTCTCCACGGTTTTCCCTACCAATTGTATCCTTCTTCTCAAAACTTTTGAAAGTTGAAAGTAATGTTGTGTTTAAGATTTGAAGTTGTCTTTTTATTTGAAATTGATTTGTGTTGTTTAAGTTATAGTGAAATGAAATCTTGGTATTATGCAATTTTAATTTTCATTTGCATCAATTTGGTATCAGAGCTTTAGGTTGTGAGTCTTCCTTTGTATTTAAAGGAAATTAAAAAAGGGAGTCAAAACAGTCAACAAGCCAAAGTTCACTTCAAAAGGAAGATCTACGTCAAAAATAATGCATTCGGAACATCAAGAAAGCATTGTCATTCAACCTAAGTTTGCAATGTCGCCATCCTGATATTTTCCAAAGTGTACCGAGGCATTATCATCAGGAGATGAGATTTCTCCACCAAGGGAGAATTGATGTAGGCAAAAAACAAAATTCAAATGGGTATTTATTGTTGGGCTGAAATTAGCTTAATGTGCTTGGACCAATTCCCTTTTGTTGTTTGGTTTTTGGGATGGCTGGATGTTGGGCGCCTGGCTGCTTGGTTCCTGAGCCTGCGTGCCCTTTTTTTCTTGGTTTTTTCCCTCTGTTTTGTTTGGCTGATTTGGGTGATTGCTTTAGGTGATTGTTGGCATCCTTTCCCTATTTATAGGAGTTGTTTGTTGCTCTTTAGTAATGAGTTTTTGATGATTTTTGGAATGTAATCCTGCGGGTTTTCCTAGCTAGCGAGCTAAGAATCCTTTCCCCTTCTACTCTTATATTTCATCTTGGACTTCTACCTATTTCTTCTCTCCACGGTCTTCCCTACAAATTGTATCCTTATTCTCAAAACTTTTGAAAGTTAAAAGTAGTGTTGTGTTTTAGATTTGAAGTTGATTTGTGTTGTTTAAGTTATAGTGAAATGAAATCTTGGTATTATGCAATTTTAATTTTCATTTTCATCACTAAATTATCATCTTCTCGAATCAAGAAAGCTATGCTATATCAGGTTCTCTGTTTTTAATTAAGTTCAGAGTCTTGCGTCTTTGATTGGGCATTTGGTCACCTAGTTGGTTTGTTTACACTAAATGATAGGGTGACTGGAACTATTCTAGCCAATTTGGAGACACCTTCTAGCACATGGGAGTGATGGTTATCCTTAGCAGCAATGTATCAAGCACCACAACAGCACGATGGAGTTGAAGCAGGTCAGGGATTCGGGCATGGCAAGCAGAGAATGGACCCAGTTTTGGGCAGAACCTGAAGAGGGACAACAAAAAAATAATTAATAAAATAATAAATTGATTAAATATTCACAATCTCATATTCTCGTTTTCTTTGTTTCTTCAATTGGTCAAACCCTGTTAATATGTAGGTCCTCATTTTCGATCTGTTTTAGCTTACTACTATGAGCTTGACAATAATCTTAAGAGGATGACTACATATCAAAATTTTATTAGAGCGCCAATCATTGGTATATGGTACAACCAATATCAAAATATAAATATAAATGAGAGATGTTCTTATCTTAGAGTCAACTCAAAAGCCAAGAAAAAAAAACAACAGCAAGAAGAAGAAAGTCAACTAATGGCTAATAACGATTCTGCACAAATCTAGCTGATTACATTGCTAGAGTAATGGGACGGCCACAGTGATGGGGTGTATAAGAATGCTAACAATTGCCACGATGACTGGTGGGTTAAGTCATATTCCTCATCCTCATTCCCTTTCGAATGCAAACACAGAAGAGGATGGAGAGAATGAAGCAGAGAAAATGGCTACCACTCATAAAGGAAGAATGTAATCAGTCAAGTACAAGGCAAAGTAAAGATTTTAATAAGGATGCCTGGTTTAAAGAATATATTTTTATACGGATGTCTAATGTCAAGAAGCTGGATTGTCTGGTTCAAGACTTATTTTATATTGTATGATCACAACACACATGAGACGTTTGTCTTTATCTCATTGAAGTCTATCAGTCATGTCCTTGAAATGTGGAATACTGGACTGTTTGTATCAAAAGAAGAAATACCCGCAAAGATGACTTAGGGGATTTTCAGGCAAGTTATATGCTAAGAGTTCTACCAAATGAGATATGGTAAGGACTGGTGGAAGAAATGGCGCAATCTAAGGCAATGCCAAAGACAATCTGTGCAGGAATATACCATAGAGTTTCATCGTTAATGGTCACATAAGGATAAATACTTGGGGAGGTAAAAACACTGATAAAGGGTGCCTCAAGGTCTGTCCTGGACTGTCTGGAGATAGGGAGATAGGATATGTCACTTTCTTCCGCCTTCTAGACCGAAGGCATGACATATATATCCATAATTAATACTCTATATTATGAGATAAAAGTCTCTTCTTGAAATCAAGTTACAATCTTTGAAAAAAATATATTTTTTTCTGCATAAAAATATATTTGTGATTTGGTTGCTTTAATTTTGTAAGCGATTAAGTGTTCTTCTAGTTTCTTAACATTTGAATTCATTTCATTAATTTTGACTTAAGTTAAATATTTGATTATCAATCAAACATCCACCCTCAACCATTCTCATTTAAACTTGAGGTTGGAAATAATAATTTAAAAAAAATTACACAATTATGATAATTATAGGAAACAAATTTACTATTCACATGATTAAGTTTAGAGGAAACGCCTCTATAAATAGCTCGATAAAATTCATGTTAATTTGAAAGTATTAATTTGGTATTTTAGTTTTTAAGCCCAAAAAATCTACTATGAAAATAATATTTGTACTAATGCAGCTAGCAAAAAAATTTAAAGAGCAACAAAAGAATCTTTCTATGATTCTTACAAATCTTGAAAACTTGTATGAACAGTTACCATCGTAATCGATTTAATGTGCATGACATTAAGAAAAAATAAGTTTGTCAAAGTTATTAAAGACCTACATGATATAACAATGATCATCGATTAAAACAAAATTACAATCAATTTCGAGAGGCCATGGTTTGCAAGCAGGAATGATTTACCAATCTAGAAAAGAAATGAGGAATAAGAAATAAAGACATTCAAAAGGGAGAGTTTAAGTCATTAAAGATCGACATAATAGAGCAACAATTAGCAATTAAAAAAAGCTGCAATAAGTCAACCTTAGCTAATGAGAAGCTTTGTGCAATATTAAGAGTATCCTATGATTCATAACTTAATGATTTTTAAAGCAATTGGGGAATTTATGAGCTCTAGTTATTATCGTAATTTAACGGTGTCATTTTGCAGAAGATCATTCCATTAGAGGGTCTCGATCATAACCATTTATTTATAGTGTTATTTGGTGGCAAAACATTGATTAGAGGATACGTGACACATCCTTATTGGTGAGAAATTATATTAGAGTGAATATAGTGATATAGTTGACAAAAAAAAGGGTTTCTATAGTTGACAAAAAAATGGGTTTTTGTGAGCTTAAGATTATTCTTAAATTTATGTCCCTCAAAAAATTGTGGAGGGTGGACGACAATTGTTTTAAGTATCAAGTGGTAGATCTCACTTCCATATAATTAATTTAAGATGACTTTGAATTTTTAGACCTTTATTAGAATTTAGATCCTAAATAATTTTGTACTAAGGTTTAGAAGGCATTTTGAGAATAGAGTTTCCACCAATTGAATTTTCTTTCAACAGGACTATCATCGATGGGTATTTGAATGCTTTCATTTTGCTATTATTAACATTGTCGACTCAGACAACTTGCTTATAGAGGAGTGGGTTTGTAATTAACACATACAGTTGCATTTGTAGACGTGATATCATGAGATTGTATTTTAAAAATAGACTTACATTGTTTAAAGCATTGGAGGACATATACAAACGTAAAATTGAACAAATTATTATTCTAGATTTGTTGTGTAGATGTTTGTCACAACATTCAAGTCTTGTCGATTCCAATCCTATAACGAGGATTAGACCTTGAAATGTGGGACTTATGACCCAATCCTATAAGTAGGGTGGCCCACTCGAGGTTTGAAGTAAAATGAGAGCTTGAATTTGCACTTGGGGGTGGTTTGTCTTGAAGTAAAATAAGTGTAAAGTATTCCAAATGTAAGGGTTTTAAGAATATTGATGTTTGGTTTAAAGTAAAACAAATACAATGTAAATTTTGATGTAGTTGGGCTGCACCCTCTAGGATAAATTTGGTGTATTTAGAATTCCTCAGACTTGATAGATTTTCAAATACACCACAAATTCATCACCATTGTCGCCGCCTACCGCCAACTCCGCCATCAGTCACCATCAAACGCCACCGGCCCAACGCTAGTCGCCGCCGGCCCTACCGCACCACCAATCGCCACCAATAGTCACCGGCCACCACCCATCACTGGCCGCTGTCACTGTCATCCCTATAGTCGGCCGTCAGCACCCCGCTACTGTCATATTTAGACTTTAGCCAAATAAAAAAAAGTAGTTGTCTGCATTTATTTTACACTAATCCAAAAAACTCCTTAACATTTCAAACACAATGCATTTCTTTTACATCCAATTAAATAGCCCCTCAAAAGAGAGTTAATGAATTTTCAAAAATAGTTACTCATTTTTCCAAAAAGGTTGCTAGATTCTTGGACTAGGTACAACAATGCAAGCGAATTTAAATTTCATCTTATTTTAATTCAAACAAAATTGTCAAACTATCAAATGATTTTCAATGCTTTGATATGTTGTGCACGTATTTCAATACATTTTTATATTTTTGATATATTTGTACAATGCATTTGCATATTTTTCAGCACATTTGCATGATAAATTTGCACATTGTTCATTGTTCTTGATGCATTTTTGGACACTTTTCAATGCATTTATGTGGTCTTCAATACACTTGCATGATGCACTTGCATAACTTTTAATGTATTTACATTTGCAAAATGCACTTACACGCTGCTTGGTACATTTGCACTATGTTTTTTTCATTTTTTTTAGTATATTTGCACGATGTACTTCCATGCTTTTCAGTGCTTTTACATTAGACTCTTACACATTCTTCAATGCATTTGTACATTAGACATGCATTCTTTTAGAATAGTGGCACAATTCTTGAGTTAGCAGCAAGCCTCTCGAGGCGATTGTACACTTCTCAAGGCAGTTTCATGATTATTGATATGTTTGCACAATCTAGAGGCAATTACACGTTATGACATGTCGCATTTGAATTTGAAAGTTATGATGTGATGCATGCCTAATTTAAAAAAATATTCAATTTTTAATTATTTGCGCAAACAATTGTCATTAAAATGCATGCAAAATTTATTTTTTTAAAATGAACATACTCAAAAAGCCAAGGCCTTCATTTTCGTATGAGCTTCAATTGTAGTAAATCCTAAGCCCAACCATATAGGTGTGCCCGGTGCATCCCAACAACTTGTAATTCTTAGAGCAAGTAAACAAGCTAAGCCTTCCAATGTAAAAGTTCAAGTGGGAATTCAGATGAATTATACATTTAATCAGTCAAATCAAGAACACTGGAAGAATGATAATGAGGTGAATACCTGGCATAGCACCCAAACTTATTGCAGTGGTATGATAAATTTGAACAGTTGCAATCCCCACTTCCAATGTGACCAATCAAACTCATAATGCTATCTACAACCACCAAAGGATCTTATAAATAACTAAAAATAACATTAACATAACTAGATATGAAAGGTCCTGAAAACTTTTATGCTTAATAAAAAAGCATTATCTCAGGTGGTCCAAAAAGTTCATTCAATTTAAGCTAAATAGAAAGCCCAAATCATGCTACTAGATCCATTTACTTGCACTATATCGTCTTTATTATTACCAATATTATCATCATCATCATCATCATCATTACTACTAATGTTATCATCATTTCTTGCATTATGGCCTCTTTATTATCATTATCATCATTTATCATTACTATCAACACCGCCATCACTGCCATCATCAATCATCGTCATCATCATTATCATCATTACTAATAATACTAAAATAATTATTATCATTAGCATTATTATTAATATGCCATCAAAAAAAATCATTCGATTACCCATGGATATTGATGCAAGTGCTTGAATGAGAAATGATTGAAATCAACTTTAAGACCGTCAACACTCTATTTCAACAAATTAGTCAAAATGTGCACCTCAATTAGACATATGATCACCAAATTCTAACATCATTAACACACCAAAATGCTTACAAAAATATTATATGATCAAGGAGCATCAACATGGAGTTTAGAGTTATCAATTTATGGTAGAAATTACTTGAATTTTTCTCTTTAGAAATTTATAAATAGGCCCTACTTCCATACATTTAAAAATGGTGGGATAAGACTACAAGAAAGATTCCAAATGAGAAAAACAAGACCTCAATCAACATCTCATGCACACCATCACTACTAATGTTGATATTCATTGTCGACAACAAGGTCAGCACCTATCATTGACACCACCGTTGAAACTCATCATCGACATCACCATTGAAACCCATCATCAACACCAACAAAGATGCATGCATCGCAAAAAAAAGTCAAATGTCATTGTAAACATCAATGCCAAGGCCCACTATCAACATTAATGCCAACACTCCCCATCCTCACCAACACCAATGCTTATCAACGCCACTACCTTCAGTGTCTATTATTGACAAAAATGTCAACTCCCGTCATAGACACCAATGCCATCACCAAACCCTACACTCGTAGTTGACACCAATGTTGATTCCCGTGATCGACACCGATATCGAAACTAAATGCCAGCACCAATTCAGATGCCCTACAATGCCAACAAGTCCAATGTCAATTGTTGACACTAATGTTGATGGCCACCATCAATACCAAGATCAATGTTGGCCTGTTTGGTCATTATCCTATTTGGATGGTTGAGAAGACTACCAATGATCCCCTACTGGCAATTCTAATACCTCAAGACCTTTCATACTTCCACCACCAAATCATTTTGCATAGGTCATATCTACTATATGGTACTAATGCCTTCTCCAACTGCTCGTAACTCATGACTCAAACTAGCATAATGATTTAACAATGTCAGAACTATAATTTTTCCCTTCTCAAGTTTTTCAAGTGTTGGCTCAAGAAAAACGGCATGAATGCATGAATCCCGCATTGTAGCTGTAGGATTCAATTTCTCTTAAGTCAGGTTGTAGTTAACCAGATTTTCACTGAGGTTGGTGTGTAGATCTGGGGTCCTTACTTCCGTGGGAGAACTCTCAATTAAAAATGAACAAATTTTAAGTCATTTAGTCTCAATTGTGGGGAAAATCGAGATCTCTTGGTCTCGTCATCATGAGTATACCATAGTTTCAGTCTACCAACACTAATAATCATTTACCGTGGTATCCAGAGAATCTGATTAGCAACCATGGGTTGCCTCCTCTGGATCCCGAGTAGACTGAAGTGATTTTAATTTTAATTTTGTTTTGGTTTTGGGGTTTACATCTATTAGAATACCCAGAAATTAGTTTAGTTTGCGATTTATGACTTCGTTTAGAAGTAACCCAGGAGTTTGGATTGGAGAGGGTCTTATGATTTCTTTAGGAAGTAGCCCAGGTATTTAGATTTAGATTGGTACTTACGGCTTTCATAGAAAATAACTTGGAGATTTAAATTGGAATGGGGCTTACTGCTCTATTTATGAGTTTCCCAAAAATTGGTCTTACAACCTAACTCTATGCAAGTCTGCCCGGGAGTTTTAATTGTTTGGGTAGGTCTTATAATTTCCCTTAGGAAGTTGTCTGGAAAACAGGTCTCACAGCTTAATCCCTTAGACTAAGATGCCCACGAAAAAAAAAAAAAACTATTAGTGCTTCAGCGTATTTTAATAGAGAAAAATATGATACTAATCTCATGTTGAAAGCATGTGGAATTTCTATCATATTACGCCTACGTCAACATTCCTAGTACAGATAATAGATTGTTATCATGTGGTGATGACACTGGATTGAGTTTCTCAATGAAACAGTTATTTGAGGATTTCATTTTTGGTACAATTTTCAAACTTCCAATCAAAGCAATAAAGAACAACATGAAGGCATTCCCTCCTACTACCATGCCATTTGGGGATATCATGACGACGTGTAAATTTATAAAACCTTAGATAGGTTATGATTTATGAGTCCAAATATTAGGGGAAAAAATAATGATCAAGTTAAGTAATAAAAAATGAGAATGAGATGCATCTAAAACTAAGATGAAGATTTAATTATATTGGGATTGTGTAAGTAACACCGATTCTACAATGAAAAGTGAAGTTAGGCAAGCATAAGACTCAACAATAAGGTGAGTAGAAAGAATTAATATGAAAAGATTAGGTAAGAAAATAGGCAATCCATAGGAAAACAACAAGAAGTTCTGCAAATCGTAGCTAACACCTCAAGTAGCATTATAACTTTGATTCTCCTGTAATTATCACAATTTTGAATATTTTCTTTCTTATTACTATGATGAATTACTTATTATTTCAAAAAATATACATGATTCACAAAGGAAGTTGAAAAGATGCATACTAGTCTTAACACTGAATTCTTTAATTTAGAAAAGGAGCATGCTAGTTTAATTATCAAGAAATATACTTTAGATAGTGAGCATATGAATTTATTAGATGAATTTGATGCATTAAATAAGAAGCATATTGACCTATCTATTGCACATGATTCCTTAAAAACATCACATATTGAACTAGAAAATTCATTTAAGGGTAGAAAAACTTTTATGTCAACTAGATAGTAGTGAACATGCATTAAAACTGGAAGTGGCAAGAAATGAAAATGCTAATAATGTTTTGAGAGAAAAAGTTACTAAAGTTTAGAATAATGAACCATCACCCCTACTAACTTAATGGTACAATCCCTCAACACAGCATGCATCACATATACCTTGGATGAAGCACCATAACCCACATAGATTAGTAAATCCATTCTATAGTTTTAGGTGTTACTCTTGTGGCATGTTAGGACACATAGCCTGCATTTACACAATCCACCATATGACACATCTAACTTGAAGGCCTAAATTATATTCATCACATCATAATATGCATTCATCTCATTCAATTAAGCATAAGGTGGAACCATAACTCACTTAGGTTCCCAAATCTAACCTCTGAATTACTATATATGAGTGCTTTCATAAAAGGCCTAGTGAGAGCTTATGATACATGGATAGTGGATGCTTGAGGCATATGACTAGTGATATGAAGCAGTTCATCACACTGGAGGCCAGGTTAGGAGGAAAGGTGGCATTAGGAGACAACACCACTAGGAAAGTGGTGGGTTAATGTATAATTAGCAACTCTAAAAACTTTATGATTGAAAATGTCTTATTAGTTGATGGTTTAAAGTATAATCTATTGAGTATTAGTCAACTATGTGATAAAGGCTTTGATATTAAATTTCTTTCTAACAAATGCATGATTAGCTTAAATGAAAAACTTATGTTAGAAGAAATATAAATAAATAATATTTATATGTTAGACTTAAATTGCATTGAATATTCAAATTCCTTATGCTTAAAAACTATATTTGATGAGTTTTGGCTATAACATATAAGACTATGTTATACGAGCATGAAGACTCTTACGAATATCACCTGGGAAAACCTAGTTTGAGGCATACCTTAGTTCGACTTCACCAAGGATCACCTATGTGATTCCTACAAACTAAGAAAGCAAATAAGGTCTTCATCTCATTTAATCAAAGATATCAACACCTCTAGGCCACTTGAAATCCTTCATATTGGTTAGTACAACCAGCATAGGAGGGAAGACATATGGATTTAAAATAGTGGATTACTACTCTAGATTTACTTGGGTTAGATTCTTAGCACATAGGAGTGAGTATTGAGGAATTTGGAACTTCTCCACCTAAACTCAATGGAAATTAGGATATAAAATCTCAACAATTCATAGTGATCATGGTGGAGAGTTTGAAAATGATAAATTTGGATCCTTTTGTTAAGAGATAGGAATATAATATAATTTCTCTACCCCTAGGACTCCCTAGCAGAATAAAATAGCTAAAAGGAAAAACAAAACCTTGGTAGAAGATACTAGGGTAATGCTTACTGAGTATTCACTTCCTAGATATTTTTTAGCAAAGCAGTGAATACTGCTTGTTATATTTTAAATAGGGTGAATATTAGATTCAAACTTAATAAGACACCCTATGAACTGTAAATGCTTCATCTTAATCAATGGAAAATTACCTTATGAAAATTTGACCCCATGTTTGATGAAGAGTCTACCCATGTGGCATTTGATAAATTATATAAGATTTATGAATCTAAACTTGAAGATAATGAAGTGGAGGTCAATCATGGGGTAGATGAAATTTCTATAGGAGAGAGAATAGAACCTCAAGAAAAATTTCCTAGATAATGGAGATATTATTTTATTTATCCTAAATAACTTATTTTAGGAGACTCATCTGAAGGTGTTAGAACTAGGCATGGATTTAGGAAGGAAGTTAATCATTCAGCTTTTATCTTTATGATAGAACCCATCAATATAGATCAAGTCCTAGTTGATGAATTTTGGATCCTTGTAATGTAATAAGAGCTAGAATAACTTAAAAGAAATGATGTTTGTGAACTAGTCAAGAAACCTAAGGACTAGAAAATGGTTGGAACAAAGTGGGTCTTTTTAAAATAAGATGAATGATTCTAAAATAGTTGTGAGGAATAATTCCAGACTAGAGCTAAGAGGTATAATTAGATAATATGAATAGATTTTGAGGAAACTTTTACTCTTGTAGCTAGATTAGAAGTATTAGGGTTTTATTAGCATTTGCTTGCTTTAAAAGTTTTAAACTATATCAAATGGATGGTAAGAGTGCCTTCCTAAATAGGATAATTCAGGAGGATATTTATGTTGAGCAACCCCTAGGTTTTAAAAAATTTACAGTTCCCAAAATATGTATTCAATCTAAAGAAGGCCTTATATGGGTTGAAGTAAGCACTTAGAGCCAAGTATGAAAGGCTAAGAACTTTCCTTTTATATAGAGGCTTTGTTAAGGGTAGTGTAGACACCACCTTATTCCTTAAAAAAGAAAGAGAAGATTTAGTCATTGTCTGAATCTATGTTGATGACATCTTCTTTGGATCCCCAAATAAAAAAACTATGTGATAAATTTTTAAAAAGAATAAGTAAAGAATTTGAGATACGTATGATGAGAGAGCTAAACTACTTTTTTGGATTTTATGTGAATCACATCGACGATGAAACCTTCCTTAGCCAACCTAAGTACATCAAGGACATCCTTTAAAAATATGAAATGGGCAATACAAAGGTCGGGAATAATCCCATGAGCTCTACCATTCAATTAGACAAAGACCTAAATGAAAAATTAGTATATAGAAAAAGTATAGAAGAATAATTGTATCACTATTTTACTTAACTGCTAGTAGACCAAATATTATATTTAACATTTGCCTTTATGCTAGATTTCAAGCTAATCTAAAAGAATTCCACACAATTGCTGTTAGGAGAATCCTTGGATACTTGTTAGGCACTCTAAACCTAGGAATTTGGTATCCTAGACACAACACTTACTTTGAAATAATATGATATTTAGATTCTAATTTTACAAGAAGTAGGGTAGATAGAAAAAAAACACTTCTTGAACCTGCCTATTCATATGACAATATTTAGTTTCCTAGTCCAATAGAAAATAGAACTCAGTAGCCCTTTCCATAGTTGAGGCAAAATATACAACAGTAGGGAGCTATGCTGCTCAAGACTTATGACTAAAGTAGTAAGTCTTAGATATTGAACTACCTGTAGGAATCATTCCAATTATGTGTGACAACACTAGTACTATTTGTATATCCAAAAATCCAATTCAATATTCACACACAAAGGATATAAACATTAGGAACCACTTTATAAGAGATCATGTAACCAAGGGAGATATAGAATTACATCATATAGCTATAGGAGATCAATTGGTAGACATATTCATAAAACTCCTAGCTTATGACACCTTTATCATATTGAGGACAAAAAACTAGGTGTTATATATATTCATGATTAATTTAAGATAAATAAAAAAAATATTAGAAATCATTCATCGACATGTGTTAACATGTATGTGTTTGTTCTTTTACATGTTTATGTGTTATTATTTGTTGTTATATATTTAATTAAAAATAAAAAATAAATAAATAATAATAAAAAAATTTAAGATTGTTCTTGATCATCACACACACACCTCACTAACTCACAAAATCTTTCAAAATTTTATTCTTATAGTATTGTATGATCCACATTCGTACTATATTAAATGTACAAATGCACATATCACAACCCTTCATTTAATCAACTATCCAGATTAGATCAATGATATGTATATAATATTATACAAATTATTACTCGTACTGTATGGTCTATGTGTAATTAACCATTGAGGAATTCATTTCATTTGGTATGAAATTATTGACAATCATACAGTACGATACCTCTCTTCGTACTATATGATAAATATATAAAATTGGATTGGTATGAATTTAGTTCGGCCGATACAATAATTATTGCATTTCATACTGTATAAAAATGTTTTCATACTATATGATATTATTCATCAAATATCGTACCGACGCTCCTTAATATGATCATAATTTGTTAAGATCATCTAGTATGATGCGCGATCGTATTATATAATTTGACCACTTTTTCTGACAAGTCATCCAAATGAATTAACTTCCATAATCATATTATATGAACCTTGAATGTACTGTACAATCTACGTAAAATTTATAAATTTGAAGGATTTAAATGTTTCAATTTACTCAACTCACTACTCTCTCAAACTGATACCATCTAAACCTTCTTATCCAATGGCAGGTAGAAACAAACATGTCATAATAACTCAGAGGAGCTCCTCCTCCTCTCATCATTTTGAAGATCATTCCCTATCAATAAGGGATGAAGATGAGTATTATAAGTATAAGTAGACAAAAATCACCCCTCCTCGAATGTTAAATAAACCAGCACTAAACTTTGAGGTGATGAACCTCTTTGCCTCTACTTCTCTTCAATTTCTTCTCACACTAGCTTTTCCCTACAATTCTAAAATTCTTAATGATGATGAAGATGAAGAGCGTTGGCAACCGTCCCCCAGGCGAGTATATCGTCGTCGTCGTCGAGAAGGGTCCACCACAGGCAGAAGTCGTCATTCTCAAGAAGAAGAAGAAGTGGAGGAAGTAGATGAAAACCCTTCTGAGGCCGAAAACGTTACACTCGCTGAAATGCGGCGACAGATGAGACGACAAATGAGAGCCAAAGACAGGGAAATCTCTCAGTTAAATGAGAAAATGACTGAGATGATGGCTCAAATGGGGGCAATGATGCAGATGATGCAGAGAACTGCCGCTGTTGGTGCCATGCCTAATCCTCCTGCTGACCCTCCAAACTTCCAAGTGCCACAAGGTTCAGGAGTACAGGGAGCTCCTGAAGGTGGTCGCGAAGCCCATAATATTGTCCGTCAGCCCACCCCACAAAATGTTGCAAGTACCTCCGAGCCAGTAACTGCTGCACAGTTAGAAGGAATTATCACTGAGAAGATCAGGGCTATTATAGCCGTCGATCAAGCAGAAAAGTTGGTGGGCAAAGGTCGTCCGTATCCTGCTGAGTACGACCAAGTACCGTACCCAAAAGGATATTCTGTACCAAAGTTCAATACTTTCAATGGTAATAACAACCCCAGGCAGCACCTGGCACAGTTTAAAGCCACCTGTGGGAATACAGGAGGAAATGACGCCCTACTCTTCCGACAATTCGTCAGCAGTTTGACAGCAACCGCTTTCGAATGGTACGCTGAACTGCCAAATGATTCTGTGAAAACCTTTGCAGAGTTAGAATCTCTGTTCGTGAAGAGGTTTGCCAGTGCAACAGAGAAGATAACGATCGCTGACCTCGCTCTAGATAAGAGAAAAAGAGAAGAATCAGTGACTAAATACATCACTCGCTGGCGAAATTTGAGCATGAAGTGTGAGCAACAGTTAGAAGAAGAGCATGCTGTACAGTTGTTAATGGGCAACATTGATGACAAGATGCAACCCTTCCTGTGCATGGCTACGATAAATACATTTCAAGACTTGCTCGACAGAGTGGCCAAATTTGAGAAGCTGAATTTCTCCAGATCAGAAAATCACTCTGATAAGCCCAAGAAGGCTAAGGCCCCAGGTGCTAGAAGGGGTGAAGCCGACTCTACATTCTTCTCCAGAGCTGATAGAGAAAAGCAGGTGATTTACAATGTAGACAAGGGCAAGCAGCCGATGCAATATCAAGAAAAGCCCAAACAGGCCTACAACCCCAATCCCCAACCGAAGTTGATATTCGGGGGAAATGATAAGCCACGGACTTATCAAACTGGAGGCCAGAAACAGGCAATAGGAACTGGTGATAGAACGTTCCAATCCCTCAAAGACAAAATGAATAAAGAATATTCATTCAAGAGGGAGTGTGTCGCCAAATTATTTCGACAAGTGTTGAAATCGGGTTTAGAACTGCCTGAATGCAAGAGACCCGAAGAGTCGAAGCACACTGGTGACCCAAATTATTGCCCATATCATCGTGTACTCAGCCATCCTATTGAAGATTGCTACATCTTTAAGGATTGGCTTGAAAGAAAATACCAAAAAGGGGAACTCACTTTGTCCGACAATGTGTTGTCTCACCCTAGAAAGGAATCAACTCGGGTGGTCACGTCCTCTTCCGTATCCCTGGTTGAAGAAAGAAGAAATGGAAAGAAGCCAATTCAAGAAGAAAAGTGGGAGACTGCGGTTTCCAAGAAGACTGTGAAAATGTTGAAGCAACTTGAAGGAGTTTCGTGTGTAAAGTGGAAGTCTCCTATTGAGCCAATGATAGATTTGAAGGCACTGCCAGTGGTACGACCTTCTACTTCAAAACAGTTTTCCAATCAAGTTAGTTCTTCAAAGGCTGGAAAGAAGAAATCATCCAAGAAGAAAACCAAGCTGAAAAAGCCTAAGGAGAAAATGACTGCAACTCAGAGAGTTATCAACAGTTTGGATGAATATTACCAGACTGTGAGGCGACCTGTCAAGCTCGCTGACTTCATGTCGGAGCTTAAAATAGATGAAGCCGAAGAAAATGATGAGAATTCTCTTCCCAAAGAAGTATGTCGGGTCATCTCAATGGCGCCGAGTACCTCAATGAAAGAAGAATACACAGAAGAAGTACCCTCTGAATCCTGTATGATGGTTTTGCCAATGGATTACAGCTCGGAGGAAGATTTATATTTTCCAGAGGGAGACGAATCAGACCCTAGCATAGCGTCTCGGATGGGACATGTAAACCTAGGTGGTGATTCTGAATCAACGGATGAGTCCTTAGACGCAACGATGGCTGACTCTGAAGAAAATGTACAGTTAAATGACTCTGAACCGGAGGAGATTGCTCAAGTGCAGTTAAGAAGCGGAAAAATACTACCGCCTCCACCGAAGAAAGGGGTCTCCAATAAAGATAAGGAAAAAGAAATAATTATCAACGATGATATTATATCTGAAGATCTTAAGAAAAAGAACACTTCAGCCAATGGGATAGATTATAATATCTTATCCCATCTGAGAAAAATCCCAGCACAACTCAGTATATACGATGCTTTGGTGATGTCTAAAGACCTTCGGGAGACTCTGATTCAGGCTCTCAAAGATCCCGAAAGATACGAGGCGTATTTCGCTGAACGTAGTTTGACTGAGGTTCTGCAAGCTCGAAATGAACCATTCATTACTTTCTCCGAAGAGGACATGATGCTCGGAACTGCAGACCATAATCGCCCTCTGTATGTTACTGCAGAGAGCGATAAGCTGATTATCAGTCGAATCCTGATCGATCTTGGATCCTCCATAAATCTGATAAGCTTGAAAGCACTGAGATCCCTCTACCTTGATGTGGAACATCTCGGGCCAGATAAGTTGATGGTGCATGGTTTCAACGAGAAAGGGCAGAAAACCCTTGGATCATTCATGCTCCCTCTTGTATTTGGAGAGCTCCATACAGAAGCTAAATTCCATGTGATTGATGCGGATACTTCATTCAAGGCGCTACTAGGTCGTCCCTGGTTGCATGAATATGGCATTGTCCCATCAACATTACACCAGTGTATGAAGTATCTCAAGGATGGAGAAGAATTCAGGATCTCTGGTGACATTCAGCCTTTCACAGTTCATGAAGCAACAGTTTATGAAGATGCACGGTATTTCATGCCAAAGAAGCAAAAGTCTTCGAGCTCTCTCGACGCTAGAGCATCAAATTCAAAGGCTGCAAAGCGATCTGAACGAGAATGTGAGAAAAAGCAGGTGGGGAGAAAGAAGGCAGTGCCGACTCTTCCCAAAGCGCCGACCATTCCAAAGGAAAAGAAGCATGTACCTCATCTGGGAAGTGACACAGATGAAGATGATGTTACTCCTGCCAAATCTCGAAGAGTGTGCCAGTCAACGGATGAATGGAGTAGGCATGTTGAATTTTCAAATGATGATTATGACTACGACTCCATTTACATGAACACGGTGCAGAATGTGTTCTCTAGAAGAATTGACAGCCTATCAATTTCAGATAGTGTGCTCGTAGTCACGCGTGTTCCCTTACAACATTTCAAAGAAATTATTCCGCGCGAGGTGCATAAAGTTGAAGAACTCGCCACCCTCTATCTGCCTCCCCGTAAAAATGGGACTATTCCAAAGAATGTGTTATATTCTACGGGAGTTCGTGAAGAGGAGAATTATGATTGGGATTGCATGATCCTCGATTCTGAAGAGTTATTTCCTACGAGGCTACCTAGGTTCAATACCAAAAATATTCAGAGAATGCTACGAAAGCAAGTCAATATTCCTACCACCAAGCGACAACTTCGTACAAGTTTGGGCCTCTGGTATGGGAGGAGTCCGCGCCCGTTACGACAGAAGGACACAGATGCATATAAAGGTATTGGATTCATCAAAAGAAAATTCCTCCGGAAAGAGATTTGTCGCGCCATTACCAAACTAATTTAGAATCTTACATGACTCTCTGGATCTCAATCAATAACTCATCTAGGTCTCATGATCTACCTTTGCATTTCTTTTTCAAATTTAACTCTATAACTTTTTTTGGATTACTCTATAGCAATTTCATAATACTGTTGTCCACAAGATCCATAAATGGCAAACACCAATGCAGCAGGAAAGCTAAGCATCTTATTATTCTCCAAGCAAATAGTTATTGCAGATAAATAAAATGTCAAATACCAAAAGTGATGCAGGACTACTTAAATGACATGCTCATGGATTCATGTGGGCATTGCACAACTAATAGGTTAGAACAATTTCGGAACAAAATTTACAAGCAATTTTCAAACGACAATTAAAACAAATGACGCGATCAATTGCGTAGGCGAAACCACATGCTCCGAATTTGAACTAACAAGATAATTGAGAAAATAAAAACAATACCGAATAGTAGTTTTCAAATTAAATCCCTAATCTAACAACGAGGCGTAGGATGCATAGAAGATTACACTCAATTCCTACAAATGACTAAGCTTGGCAAGAGCAATTTGAAGGAGCTTTCGTGACTACAATCTAACCAATTGAGAATTTAGATTTAGAGGAAGTTGAAACAAGTGATAAGGAGAACCTTTGCCAAGGAGAAGTGGAGATCTTCCATTCGGTGCCTTCAATGTCTTATTCCATGGCTTCCGTCAAGCAAATGAGGTACGTCTCTTGAATAATCACAAAGCGAAGAAGTTTCTCAAGGTAGAGGAGAAGATGCACGCTTTCAAACTTTTTCTCTTACAATCTGAAACAGTTTCAGATTTTCCACTAAGAAAATCTGAGAGAATTTCTCAGATTTTATTGGGCTGGGTTGTAGAAGACGGGGAGGAGAACCTGGCCGTAAATGGGAATAGAGAGCTGAAGGCAGATCTCCTTTACAGGCTTTGGAAGAGGGGATTTACTCCTTGCAAACCAGGGAGATGAGAGGCGGTGAAAAGGGAGAGGGAGTTGACGGGTTGGAGAGGGATTTGACGGGCTAGAGAGTGGAGCCTTGTTTCCTAAATCAGAATTCTAGTATTAGGAAATAATTAAAACAAAGCATAGAGGAAGATTCGGCCATGATAGGGGGTTTTCAAATTGTTTCCAAAAGCTGAGATGTAGTTTAGGAAACAATTCTCTGGAATTGTTTACTGGGCCGACAGTTAGAGAAACCAAGAAAGAATTTGTGGAGAAGATTTGGGGAGATTTAAAAGGCTAGGAGAAAAGGAAATTTCTTAATTAAATTCAATTTGAATTTGAAATTCAAATTGATGTAATTAAGGAACTTTCCTAAAATAGATTCATTAAATTAGGAAAGATATTGAAATTCTCAAAGATTAATTTGAATTTCAAATCTTCCCTCATTCAACTCAATCTAAAATAGGAAACAAGCTTGAATGAGAGAAAAGGAGAGTGGATCGGTGGCTAGGGAGATGGAGGCCGGCGGCATGGGGATTCGAGCATGGGTTTGGCCGTGGAATTGAGGGAGATTTGTGGAAGGGGAATTCGGGTGCTAGGGGCACCGGCGGCTAGGTGAAGAGGGAGGAGATATGAGAGAAATAACGGGACGAGAAGAGAACGAGATAAACAAAGAAATCATGAACCCGACTTATCTAGGTTGATGGGTATTGCGCCAAACTTCTTCCTCTCCTAGGAAGCTTTCTCTATTAGAATTCTCAAACACACAACTCTCATGCAAGAAGGAATTTTCATCAGTAATCATCCATTAACCATAATAGAATAAAATGGGGCTTTAAATAGCCTCCTATAACATGACTCGAAACAAAGACACAAACGCCCTTTGGGCTCACATACGATAACTCCCACAAGAGGGGTACAATGGGAAAGAAAGCACATAAGCAACTAAATAAAATAAAATAAAAATGCAATGACTCATAAATGCCACCTAAGCAAATAACAAGCTACATGAAAATAAAATACATCAACGACTCAAAAATATAAAGACTCGATCGTGGCCGTAGATCGACGGCCGCGTCTCTGATAAACTCTCCATGATGATCTGATGTCCCCATCAAAAAGAAACTGGCAATACCTCTCCGCAAAGCAGAATATAAATTAAATATGCCAAAGAAGCTCATATTTATGAATCATTACATTATGCTTCACCAAACAGAAATATTGTAATTTGAGAACAAGTCAAATTAACAGAAACTCGATGCAAAATTAAATTTCATGTAACGAACAAATTTGCACACTGAACAAATTGCTACCTGGAATCTTCAGTTCAGCAATATTACCGCCAAATGCTGGAAGCAATGCTTGCTCAGTAGCTGCATCCAAACAGCTTTTTTGATAAATTAAAATGGATTGCATTAGCATCAAAACAATCCATGCAAGACAATATAATTTTGATCCCATTCAAGTAAAATAGCATACTCCTGTAGATGCCGCTCCCAGTAAAGCTGCTGCCAATCAATAACAGAAGCCGTTGATTCATGTGCTTCCACGCAATGATCACCAGCTGTGTAACTAGACTGATCTTTCCATTTAATATTTTCAGGCCATCGCTTCTTATACAACGTCTTCCATGCTGCACGTGATTCATTGTACCTGAAACTTTAGCATGTATCGGTTATTTTCTTTCAAAATATCAAATTTTGCAATGAAGCAAAATATGCATGTTTCTCATCACCTCCCACGTTTCTTTCTAATATTGATGCTATTGACTATGGATGCTTCCTCGGTGGTGCTGCCAATTGTTCTGTCTTATGAATGCAGAAATGAAAAAGGTCCACTGCGTTAATTATTTAATGAACCAGAAAACATCCACAAAATTGCAAAGCAATAAACTGACAGTAGAACTCTGCAACTGAGTCAAATTCTTAACCTTGGAACTTTAACAAACAAAAAATGAACAAGCATAAGTGAAAGATTACTAACAGCTCATAAATATTTTGCAAAGCCAATGGAGGAAGCATCATCAATAAGCCATCAAGGAATACTGATGGAAGTTCAAAAAGGTCTTGTGGCTGCCCACATCCTTAAAATCAACGGTAAGGGAAAAAAATAAGTAGCATTCAAAAAAAAAATTGGAAAAGGATTCAAAACCAGTTAACACCTCTTGTAAATATTATTGCGTGACATACCATGCATGATATTCCATGTGATTATCTTCACACACAAAGAGAACAAAGATGGAATTTCCTTCATATGGTTAAGATATGCTTCAGCACCAAAACCTGTAAAATTTCCAAAGCAACTTGAATTTTATACACAGCATAACAGAATTTTCTGTTAATAATTAAGTCACTTGTCATAAGCTTAAGATTCCAAACAAGTTTTAGTATTCAAGAAAGAATATGATTGTTTATAATGGTTAATCCTCACGCACCAAAATCTGGAAAATTTTCAATACGGTTCAAACCTTTTACAACCGCATAATAAGAGCATTTTCATCAACAACAAGCTCAAGTTGGAATGAGCCTAGAAGGCAAAACAATTTTTGCTAAGATTTACCAAGCCAATGGTGCTCAATCAAATCAACTCAACGATGCCAATGAGAATAATCTCCTTTAAAGGTGAATAACAATTGATAGGAGAATTAAATTGATGTCTTGGATTTAAGCAATGGTTGGACCTAGAGCAATTTTAGGAGACCTCTATTGTGATTTGGTTGCACAAGTTTGGGTTTAAAAAATAGAAACACTCTGCAATCCAAGG
Source organism: Dendrobium officinale (assembly GCA_019514585.1). NCBI lineage: Eukaryota > Viridiplantae > Streptophyta > Magnoliopsida > Asparagales > Orchidaceae > Dendrobium > Dendrobium officinale. The sequence continues at coordinate 31,843,059 of CM033696.1, forward strand.
TTCAAACTACATACATTAACCCCTCCTCATAACTTGCATTAACGGAAGCTTCATACATGGGACATGCCATTATGAATGAGAGAACTGATCATACCTCTCAAAACTTAAACAAGCTAAACAGCTCCCTGGTAAGCTAAGCTGTAGGTGTCGGTGACAGGAAGCAACTTGCTTGCACCTCATTGAAGTATATTCTCACACAATTGTGCAGTGACGCGGTTGTCAGGTCTGATGAGTGTGAACTTAAAGATCTTCAAATACATCGGGTTCTAATCTCCAGGTTAATAATCTTTCTTTGTGGATTTTGTCACTTAAACAGACAAACTCCCATTAGTCTTCTTCAATTGGAGGAAATTGGGAAGCTTTGCTATCATTTGTTTTGACAACTTTAGGGTTTCTGTTCATTATGATATTTGATGGTATTTGAATTTTGGGGAATTTTTATTGAACCTAATTAATTGTATAAATGCGCAGCAGTTTGAAAGTAGATCAATTTATTGAACCTCTCTAGTGCACACATGACCATATAAAAATTGCTATCTTCATCTATGTTGGATCACTTTCATTGTTTTGTGTATTTGCTGCTTTGATCCCAAGCGGTGATTCAAATCCAACCGTGTTTGTTCCAAAGTTTGATGCTATTCATTAAAGAATGAATAGGCATACCAGACCAAAAGGTTCACTAAAGAAAGGAAACATACACATAAAGAACAGCTACTAACAATATTAACAGTTTTACTAATAAGAAACTAAAAGACATATCAAACCTTCAATCTAAAAGCACTGCCCAAAGATGTAATACCAGACCAAATGGTGAAAGATGAAATCAACCTCGATCTTGAATGATCCACATCACTCAAACTTTATCTGGATATAAGGAAAGTGAATGGAATGAAATGAAAGCCCGATAAGTTATGCATTAATTATAAAGTTGCAACCATGATTTAACTTATTTGACCCTTTTTTTTTAATTTCCTAGCATTCTAACACAAGCTTATACCTCTATTGTAATACAGGATTCCCCTTTGATGTGAAAAATCAAGTTTCCTCTTATACAACCTCAAATCTTTGACTGCAAAAACTACATTGATTTTCTTATATGAATTTAATGAATTGCCCTGCTCCTTAAATTGATATAGCAACATTATTTGAATTATGTATTCTATGGTTTTGGTGTTAAAAACATCAACTATGCCACTTACTGTAAATTAGTTTTTAATCAAATTAATGTCTATGTTTAATTGAGAATTGGGAATTTTTATTTAACCAGTCGTTTTTTATCTTGATCTCGTTGCCCTGTTATCTGGAGTATGCTGAAATACAAAGTACAGATTGTTTGTGTTTTCCTAACTGCCAATCGAATTTAGAATCAATATTGAGCATCTCTGATGACCTAGAAAATCGTCACTTAAACTGGCCAAGCATGCGCTATTTTATCCCGCTCGAATAAAATCAAACATCAACTAATGGGCCGAAAGGAACTCAGCTCTAAGAAAAAAAAATTAAGGGAAACGCAGGAATGTTGCACAAGGGTTTATGATCATATATCAATATAAAATTTCAGTCAAGTGAATCAACTTGAGCTTAATGAAAGTAAGTAGAATCAGCAAAACGAAAACATCTTATGCAGAATCAAACAGCAAAAGTTGACGAAGGAATACAAAGATTCGGCAATCAAACCACAAAGCGAGTGCTTGTTTGCCAAATGATATCGACAAGAATAATCGGCGACGAAAACCCCGGATAAATCGCCTAGTGGTGCTACTCCGTCAGCGCGAACCGGCAGGGTTTGTGGTGCGGAGACGGATAGCTGCCCTAAATAATTTTACCATTTTCAAAAAAGGTTTTTGTTATTTTTTTTTTATTTAAATTTAGGCATGCAACAAAGAGGTATGTATGTAAATCTTCACATACATCTCTTTATTTCAAATTTTTATTAGGTCCCGTGTAAGGACGTAGAGGAACGTCCGGTTGGAGGCAAAATTCCGCCAAAAAACTCGATATTTGCTCGGTATTGTTATATATTATTTAATAATAACGAGGAATACCGCTCTGTGAAGACCAATACCGAGTTATACCGAGAATTACCGAGCTGTACCGAGTTATTTCTAGGAAAAACTCGGTACAACTTTTGTATAACTCTGTATTGCTTGATATAGCTCGGTATAACTTGGTATTAGGTCTTCACGTGATAGTATTCCTCGTTATTGTTTGGTATTGGTCAGTATTTGCTCGGTATTTCTTGTTTTTTGGCGCGATTTGGCCTCCGACCGGACGTTCCTCTACGTCCGGTCGTAGGACGTAATAATTGTTCCTTTATTTCATGCTAGTTATATATCTTGTATCTAAAACATTAGCATTGCATACCTATCACCCATATGCAACTCTAATATCAAATATGTCACTCCTATACTTCATTCCTACCACTCATAATACCTTATATACTTTAATATTTGATTACATACACTCATATTTGTTATATAGATGGTAGTCAAGTAATATTAACGTTTCGGGTATTAGATCTGTAAATAGCATGATATATTATGTATTTAATATTTCCATAAAAACAAATATATATCATTTGTGTCAAATATTATAAATTTGCTTTGTCGCTTGCCAAAAAATAGTGATCTACATTAATAATATTGGAAGCCCTAATATGTATATATGAGCCCTCGAAGTACTTTTTCATTTCAATCATCTTAAAAAAAGTTGGATGAGATTTATGAGAAATAAAAGCATAAAGGTGGACCGAAATGAGGACAACATGGCATTTTTATTAATCAAATCTGTTATGAGATTTCTTCTGATCGTGATAGATAATCTGAATCAAATTCATATTTTTGATGATTTTGATTTCTCGGATTTGAATCTCCTAAAAGTGATTAAAACATTATAACTCTTGTTTTAATAATTTTCTATTATAATTTTTAATCTATGATAGAAATCATCATAATGAGCATTTTGATTGGTTAATATAAAAATTTTACTTGTTTTTTTTGTTTATATATTATTTTAATTTAAATGAGTAGTATATGTTGAATATAAAATGATCAGGATTGCATGAAATACAAAATATGCATACATTTATTATTTATTTAGTTCAATATACATTTTTTGTTATACTATAAGCATACTAAATAATATTGAGTGCACATTATAATCTCCAAGACTGAAAGGAGAAATTTATCCTTTTTTCGTTTATTAATTATCAATCCAACTTTTCCTTTCTTCAGATCCATCTAATCATCCAAAAAGTATAAAATAAACTCACAAAATATGCATATAGATATTTCTTTAAAAAAATTTAAATATCAATAGTTTATAATACAATGATTGCAACTAGGGCTGCAAGCGAACCAAACGTTCGACGAACTACTCGTTGTTCGGTTCGATTAAAGCTCGTTTGTGATCGTTTAATTAACTAACAAACAAACTTGAACAATATTTTAAATACTCGATTCTTAAATAAACAAGCTTGAACACTAATGCGTTCAGCTCGTTTATGTTCGCGAACAACATCAGTTGATGTTCATGAACAAGCTCGATAAAAAGCTCGATTCTGGTTCGATTAAAACCGCTCGATAAAAACTTAAATAATATATTATTATAAAATTGATAAATATACATAATATAAAAACTTTAATTATAACATAATAATATAATTATTTTTTATTAATAACAAGAAACATTTTATATTTGTCCATGTTTGTTAGATTGTTTGTTTAGGATGTTCACGAACAAATTTAAGGTTTGCTTGTTCAATAGATTGTTTGCGAAATATGTTCACAAACATAGCTTGTTTAAAGCTCGATAAGCACTAAACAAACGAACATGAACCAAACATGAACCAAACATGAACACCCTTAAATTAAACGAACCAAACATGAACACAAATAACAAAGCTCGAATCAAACACGAACCAAACATGAACAAGCTAATGTTAAACAAACACAAACATGAACACTCACATACTCGGCTCGGCTCGGTTCGTTTGCAGCCCTAATTGCAACATAATACTTAGGCTTTGTTTGTTTGAGTGTTTTTTTGCCTTTTCCATTTTTTGAAACGGAGATTTTTTTTTTTTTTTTTTTTTGTTTGGTTCGTCAAATCACGTTCCCAATACCTTCTTTTTTTTTTTCATTTTTTACAGTTTTGAGAAAACTTTTTATATATGCTTCTTCGTTAGAAAACTCCATTTTCTGAACTAATATTTTTTAAAATTGTCTTTTACAAAAGCACCAAAAAAACAAATGAAGCCTTAAATACATTTTGAACTACAAAATTATATATACCTTAAAAAATCAGATTCTCTGCTCCTTATTAGACTCAATCTACTCACCAGGACATTTTCATTTGCCATAAATATTTTAAATAACATAATGAATATAAAACTCAGTATGTCAATCATTTTCCCCCCATATTAAAGTTCAATTCACATTTCATAATTAAAATAAATAAAATAATAAAATTGTTGTTTACTCTATAGCTTTGGCATACTATATTACATATGAATATGAATGTAGAAATGCATATGTATTAATGTCCACTTATAACTCTCATTTACCACCTCACACCTACTTGAGATAGTTGCAGAACATAGCTAGAATATAACAAAGTATATTACAACACAAAGTCATCTTAGAATTAGAGTAGAATAAAGGAGTCCAGAATAGAGATACAATTACATTGACCCTGAGCTCAAAATTTAATGCGCACTTTCATTTTTGTAACAGAGCTCTAGAATGCCATGAAATGCATAATAATGCAAATATAATATACAACTGCGAAACTAAAGCATGTATATATAAAAATACCAAGTTTTATACAAGAAACCCCCAATCTCATATGTATATTCAAATTTCTGAGAATTTTACAAGTTTTATAGAGGATATGTAAAATATCGGGTTGACACAACTTACGAATTTTACTAGGGTTCGGAATTGACACATTTAATTTCAAAATTTTATATAGAGCATATCAACTTTTGTAATCTTATAATCAAATTATCCAGAACAAACTATATAACAATACAGTAAAAGTTATGCTGTGAAATTTTTTTCAAACTTTAGATAAACACATTTATAAGCATATATTTTTATAAATATTTTGGAATTGAAATCACAAATTCCAAAATTAGCTGAATAAGTGATTTCTAGATTTCAGCATTTAAAACCTCTCTTCCTCACTCTCTCTACTATTTCCTCATATCCTTCCTTTCTTCTTTGGCAAGGCTGGGATGAAGTGGTTTAGTCAAATGGATTTGAATACTTTAATATTTAGAAATCACTATATTGACCTAACGTCGTGTCACTCAGCTCCCAAATGCTGCTAAGCTCCTAGAGAATCTTCTAAATTCTCCTAAAATATACTCACCTAAGACCTAGAGCCATGTCGGAGCTTCCTGGCACCACAGTGCACACCCATTACCCATTTTTTTTCTCTATTTTCATGAGAACTCAATTTTGCCACACTACCAGCCCTGGAGCCATGGCATGTACAAAGCAATTTTTCCAACTTTTATCTTCACTTCTCCAACTTAAACCCTAGTTACTTACAACCCCATTAAATATTATAAGCCTCATATGAAACCATGTCAATGCTCACTTAAAGCTATTATTGTATGCACATTCAATCAGAGGTGCATGATCTTTCTATCTTCCACCAAATTTCAAAACATAAAACCTCAATAGATATTCTAAAACGGTCAAATTTTTAAAACCATCTCCATTATAACTAAAATTAGGCGCTACTCATGTATTTTTTTTTTTTTAACATGAGGCACAATCACGAGGGTGCCAGCGACTGGTCGCTGAGCTGGAGTAAGTCGTGGGCATCCCTAACGACTGCTTCAATAAAAAAAAAATGTAGTGAACAGAGCATATAACGATTACAGTTGATTTTAATAGAATAAAGATTTTAGAAGTTATTTAATGGATATATATTTTTGTATACTTTGATAATTTAATATTAAAAGAAGTGTGTAAATATTTTAATATAAATTTTGTTTTAAGCAAAGTTTATGTTATTAATTTATGATTATGGCATGATAATAAATTTTGAAATTTGTCCTTTTTTAACAAATTTTGAAATTTACTTTTACTTTATGTTAATTAATCATATCGAGTTTTTATAGATGATTTGAACGATCAATTTAAATTGAAAATAAATGAGTAAATATTATATTAAAGTTAATTTATTAAAAATTTGAAGGTTTTATTGTTTATTTGTTAAAATTTAAGGACATATTTTTAAAATGAAACTAAAATTAAAAATTTTAATTTTATTTTCTTTAATTCATCATTTAAAAAAAGGGAGTTTTACATACATATCACTTAATACTATTCTATTTACATATTTAACACCTAAAATTTTAATATTACATAAATACCACCCATAGTTCATTTTCATACAAAATATGAGTGGTAGAAATGAAATATATGAGTGGTAGGAAAGAAATAAAAGTGGTATATTTGATATTAAAATAATATAGGGTGGTATGGATGTAATATTAAAGTTTTAGGTGTTAGATATGTAAATAGGATGTTATAAAGTGGTATATATGTAAATTCGCCAAAATCACTTATCTAACTTTTTGGGAATGGACAGTCATTAATATGATTATTTTGGTGCAAACTTTCGCTGTCTTTTCACATCAGTTACATTGTATTGTCCAATCACATCAGGTTATTATTTTCATTAGCATTATGTGTAGTTAGTGTTATACCCATTAGAATCTCTTTGGTCATGATTAAGATCATTGGATGCTAAAGTACTTGTGACATGTATTATTTAAAAATATGAGTTGATATGAGAGGTTGCGTTTATTCCATCAATATATTAGTGTTGTCTATGCCATCTTTATTATTTTTTTCATTGCGTGCACTCTTTTGTTCTAAGTTATTTCATTCTTCTGTTATAAAAATATTGCATGAAGCCCTCCCTAAGAGCTGCAAGGAAGATAGTGAATAACATACATTAGAGTTTATTTGATCAGGTGAGTATGTTGCATTACTTGAGGTTTGATGTTAACTTGAGGTTTGATGTTTGATTTTTTTTTTTTTTTTTGTAATTTCCAATGAATTGGCCAATTAAGGAGAAAAGCAGGGGCATTCCAACCAAAGAATTACTGGATAATGGAAACAGACAATTGCACCGATTTATGGGAAGATGCCCGAATAGTCCTTTTGAGATAAAGGCAAGGGAGAATGAAATATTTAGATATTGTTGTTGCTTGAAAAAGGCAACCATCTTTGCTTTGGAAAGATGCGAAGTACTTCTTTGATGCCTACACAACCTTGTTTGAACATCAAAGCAAGTAACTATATTTGTGCCTACACAATCTTGTTTATGAATTAGATGAAATCTTGAATAAACAAACTATTTTTGGTCATTCAAAGTTATTGATTTACGACCTATTTGGGATGACTACAATATTTTATAAAATTGATCGTGAAATTGTTATAGGGAACACAACTTAACTACTCTAATTGTGTTAGTTTTGTGTGGAATATAATTGTGTCGATCAATAGTGTTCTACTGTTGCCTTGAACCTCAATTCCATCAATCAAGCTCGATGGGGGGTTGCATGGGCTTCTCCCCGTGCTTAGGTTCAAGTGCTTTGCAGCTGAATATATATTTTTTTGTACAATGCTGCAGCACTGTGTACATGAACACTACAACACTTTGTAGTTTTATTGGTGACAGATAAAGAGCAGGGCTTTGCAGTGCTCTAAAACCAAGTGCCGTGACGCTATCAAGGAGTGTTGGACACTTCAAACCCTAGTGTTGCGACACTATCAAACAAATTGGAGACAGAATGTAGCGTCGTGACACTGCAAGACGGGTTGGAAGTCTTCTTTCTCATTTTACATGAGGGGTGCATCCCTTAGTACTTTATGTAAGTTTCTTTTTATTTGTTTAGGTGTGAGAACATTGAAAGAGTAAAGAGAGATAAGAAGATAGCGAGAGAAAAGATGTCTATGCTATTTCTCTCAAATTTTCATAGCGAATTTCTTTAAATGATGTGGTTTTATGATTTTTTCCGATTTCAATATTTTTCACATTAAATCCTAATATTATTTCTTTTCGTTGCAATTTTCTATATTTTCTTTGTATTCTCTGCGTGTTTTGCTCCCCCAACAAAATGCAAAAGCAGCCTTCTAATACTTATATTTTTGAAAATCAATGAAAAACAATAAGAAAACTGTAGCTAAAATGTGATTTATTTATTTCTAAAAAATAAAACAACTAAAAAGCTATCCCTTACAAAGTCTTATTTAGAATGTACTTTATATGCCAAGCACACTAAATAATATTTTAAGCATGAGCTAACTTTCATTGAAATGATGCTCCATTCATATAAATGAGAAAAGCCTCTCCTTCTAGAATCACAATTGTTGCGTCCTGGAATATTCGCGGCGGTAGAGAAATATATGGTTTAACGTCTTAGCGTTGTACGAAGATCCAGCACACAATTAGATAAGTGAGAGGGTGTAGCGTTCATAAGAGACACCAAAGTTTTTACGTGGAAAACCCCTAAAAAAGGGGGAAAAACCACGGGGCCTGGCCCGGTTTGAATGAATCCACTAGTATTTGTAGTCGATTACAAATGAGGCCCTTCCTTAGGAGAAGGCCTTGGATTGATGTAGCAAATGTACATCATATAGATTGCATTACATGTTAAGAGTTACATATACAAGTTTGTTTGGCCTGAAGGACCGTGGTCGGCAGGAGACCGGAGTCGGCAGGAGACCTGGGTCAGAAAGACCGTTGTCTGTTGATGGAGGTCGGAAGGACCATAGTAGGCGACAAAGGCTTGAAGAACTGTAGTCGGCAGGAGACCGTAGTCGGCAGGAGATCGTACTCGGCCGGAGACCGTAGTCGGCAGGAGACCGTAGTCGGCCGGAGATCATAGTCGGCCGGAGACCGTAGTCGGCAGGAGACCGTAGTCGACCGGAGACCATTGTCTGGTGATGGAGGTCGGACGGACCATATTAGGCGACAGTGGTCAGAAAGACCGTAGGCGGTAGGAGATAAGGAGTCAGGTGTTAGTCCCAGTGTCACTTGGAAGATCGGATGTTGATGGTCTGGCCTTGAGTAGGACGTCGGGCCTTAAGCAGGACGTCAGGTCTTCAGCAGGACGTCGGGTCTTCAGCAGGACGTCGAGACTTAATTTCGGGCCTTGAACAAGACGTTGGGTCTTTGGCAGGACGTCGGGGATGAACGTTGGGCCTTAAGGTGGTGGTCCGGCGAGGTTTTGTGGTGGTCCGGCGAGGTTCCTGCGGTGGTCCGGCGGTGGTCCGACGAGATTCCTGCGGTGGTCCGGCGGTGGTCCGGCGAGGTTCTGCGGTGGTCCGGCGGTGGTCCGGCGGCTGTCGAGGAGGAACTCCTTCCTTCTCTTCTCCTCTTCTCTCTCTTGCTTGGATCCCCCTCTTATGAGAAATGAGGGCTCTATTTATAGATTTTCTGGAGTGGCATGGCCCGTAAAAAGGCATGAGATCAGGGGCGAATAGGGAGTGGTCAAATGGACGGCCGATATTGAATCCTACGATCGTGCACCATTCATTGGACATTTAAAGGCCTTAGTGATGTCGGAATTTTGTGATCTTGGGCTCGTTGGATTCGTCTCGTCGAGCCCTTCGATTCGAGTATAAGCTCATCAAAATCGGAGTCCGTTTGGTAACTCAAATTGCGGTTTGAACCTTCCAACAGCACTTCGGGTCCATGATTCGGACCCATTTGGGCTCGGATTGAGTCGAATTTGGTGTCGTTGAGTTTGTATTTCCGAGACGCTCAGTTCGACTATAAGCTTGCTGAAATCGGAGTTGAGGTGCTCTCGGAATTAATTTTTGAAGTTTCCAACTAGCTTTCGCCTCGAGATTCGTGCCCGATCAAGCTAATTTTGTGATGCCGTATCAACAATCAAACTTTACTAGCTCATTTCTATCAATGAAATGTTATTACATATCAATCGTATTGTTGTGAAGCGTTTTTAAGCTTACGTCAAGGATTTTTCTTGAGTTACGATACTTGAGATTTGGGCATCAATATAATAGAGGTCTGGAGCAACTTTCATGCAAAAAATTTACAGAAGTTTGGCAAATACAATATATGAATAGTTTTTCGAATGATGCAGTATTTAGCAAGTAACAAAGTAGACTTTCTCCTGAAAGAAAGTTTCATATTTTGCAAAAATAACCACTAAATTTATTCACACCTATAAAAGTGGATTAATTACTTAAATGTCACTCATAGAAGAAATGCTATCTTCTAATTTGTGATTGAAGATTGCATCAGAAAGTATTGAATCAACAAAAAGCTCTTGATGCTTTTAAAAAATTCAAAGCTATGATAGGGAATCAAAATGTTTTCGCAAACGCGGTGCTTTGACATTTCACATCCAATTCCTTTATATATATATATATTCTTATTATATTTACATCCAATTCCTTTTTATATAAGTTCGTTGAAGACAATAAAGAGCTCCATTTTTTATTTAGCTGAACAATGTTCATGGCTGAAATTAGAGAAATCATTCTCTGCAGAGATCGGACGCAGAACGACACATCGTTCAAAGACCAACTAGAATGCACCACATCAGCGATACCGAACCACAATACCAAACATCACTGAGCCGCGGTACCAAGCATAAGGGTGACATAGCACATTCTAATTGGTCTCCAAACGGCGTTCGAAATTCAACGTTCTCACAGAATAATTAATACAAAATTGAGCTAAAATTAAACCAATTAATTAAGCAAGTTAAATTTACACATACAAAATAAGATAATAAGTCCCATGCTCCATCAATATTATATTCGGACATTTGTGGAATTTATAAATAATGCTTACAAGTTGAGAAACAATCGATACTTGTGCAGCAGAAATAAATAAAACATATTGATAACTTCCATACAGAATTGACAACATATATATAATTATGGCAAACTCCCGAATAAAACACATCGGAAAGAACTTCGCCAAAGCAAATTCACACGTGCCAACCTGCCAGGAAAGCACGAGCAAAAAAAAAACCAATTAACCAACATATATTATTACGCATTGACATGGGTGGTTTGATCGAATATATCAAGCCTACAACATTTTACAATGAGCATTCCTATCCCCCAATAGAAACGAAGCTCATTCCTAATAATAACAAAAAAAATCCTTATATCTTCAAAGAAATCATCCCATAATATTGGATAATTCACATCACAAGTGCTCTGTCCAGAGAGTGAAACCATACCTGCGAAATAAAGTAATTTCAAAGAGCACAGCCCATTAAAAATAAGAGAGATTTACATACATACAACTCTATATTATTCTATTTACATATTTAGCACATAAAATTTTAATATTATATATATACCACCCATAATTCATTTTCATATCAATATGAGTGGTAGAAATGAAATATATGAGTGGTAGGAAGGAAATATGAGTGGTATATTTGATATTAAAACAATATAGGGTGATATGTATATAATATTAAAGTTTTGGGTGTTAAAGTGGTATGCATTAAAGTTTTATAAATTGGTTTCTATATTATTCTATTTGCATATTTAGCACCTAAAACTTTAATATTACATATATATCATCTATAGTTGGGAAGGCAATAAGCACATACCTGTCATGACCCAAGCGCAAGATCAAACACAGCGGCTTCATCTCTAGGGCAAAAACCTCAAGGAGGTTGATCAAAGATAGAATACGAGTCGTGGCTTGTCTTAAAAATACGCCACTCTGTAGTATAGTAGCCCCTTTGTATGCATTAAATGAACAAGGCAAAGCTATAGGGGACATTCTTCTCAAAAAGTTTCATGCCCCAAAATGAATGCCTGTATCTCTGGCCAGCCAGAGACGGTATAAAGAACGCCAGAATTCCCTTTCCATACCAAAGACCCATCGGGCCCAAATTCTCTCTGCTTGTGCACCAAACCTTGAAAAAGTGGAATGAAGGAAATACCAAACTGCTTTCCTACCCTCCTCAAGCTCTCGCTTGATCCAACCACGATGCCTATGTCGGCCTCCAACAAGCAAAGCAAGTCGCCAACTGAGTCACCAATATATACAGAAAGATGCTCCTCACCACGGCTTTCATCTAAGATGCTTCTGAAGGAATGGAGCTTGTTTATAGGAGATTCGATTTTCCGTACAATTTCACCAGTTGAAACAGAATCTTTGTAATCCAGCTCATTCGAATGTATAGTTACATCAGCAATACAGCCTACTGAAAGAATTGAAAGAATAATTTGTTATTCCATACTGTTGTTGTGCCTAAATAGTGTCCTAATGTTGAAGGTGGAGAAAAAGTGGATGGCTAATCCGACAGAATACCGGTTTGTCTATTTTAAAGCGGTGGTGGCATAACACTGAAGAACACTGTGCAATAATTATTGTATGCAAAACGTATAGGAGTGCCATCTAATGAAGAGAAGCTGATGAAAACAAATCCAGAAACTTTTTCAGTAAAATCAGAGTGAAGGTTTAAAAAGGAGATATCGGGAATAGAGGCATTTTGCCTTAGCTCACCAAAGTTGGCCATTCATAGTTGCACCTTAAAATCTCACCCGTAAGATGTGCATTACAACTCCATACATGTTTCTTATAATGACTATTTTTGACTCGTACAATCCAAAGGGTAAAACTGATGTTTACATATAGCTTTTAGGAGATGAACTGAAAATTTTATAGAAAGAATGTGTGCTTACACATGAAATAAAATTTCAAAAAAAAGTAGGCACTCATGTGAACAATTGGTGAATTTACAACTTATGATATGCAATTAAAGGGGAATATTGCAGAGAAACTAGCCTGGCCATATTGAATAAAGCCATCAAAGGTAGTCACAATGAAAATAGTGGCACAAATTATTGGTTTGATCGCCATCAAATATTTCACCACTAAGTCCTCTTTTATAAGAAATGAAGATATTAATAGAATCTAGGCTTCCAAATTATGATACTAGTCATAATTGGACAAAGCAAATGTACTTTTTGAGATGCACCATATTCTAGAGCGAATGTAATTTGGCATAATTTATATTTGATACATATCGATAATAATTTTTTTGGCAATATGATTAATAATATGGCCATCAAAGCAAAAACCAAGAACAAGTTGAAAGGAATGATAAATCTTAAAAATGATTTGGAGCTCCAAGAATTATGCATTGGGAAGGTCTTAAAGTTTAAAGCCTCACACAGGAACAAAAAAAAGTAGTAAGCGGATTAATACAATTATCCCTTTGAGAGGTAAATATGAAAATTATTATATTGTTATTAAAAATGTATTATATGTGTTATATCTAATATATTCAAATATGAATACATAATTGCAAATAAAATCACAAAAACTATAAAATATAAAGCCCATCTATGAGACGTAATTTGTGATATATACCTAGCACATGAACCATCCAATTTTTCGCTCTTACTACTTTAAGCCATGTGTCCAATATAGCTAAACTACAGTTAGTAGTAATGATGAGGATGTTGAAGATGAGACATTCAAATTATCCTCATCCATTTTTAGAGTACCAGGAAGAGCATCTGCTATATTTTTATCTAAATACTTGAGCGATAAAGATATTATTGTAGTAATATTATGTTGTGTGTTATAAGAATGTGAAACCCTTCCTTGAGTAAAATTTGTAAGTTATAAAGGTGATATATCTTCATGCAAATATTTTGTGTGCTAATAATAATCGATGTGTGTTTATCAAGCACCTGAGTGATATAAATAAATGATTGCCTTAATATTATGTCTTGGATTATGATAAGATGGAACCCTTCCCTTCCCTTCCCTTCCATAATAAGTTTTATAAGAAATATATGCAATGTGTCTTCATGCTATATCTTGTGTGCTAATAAAAATACTTTTACATATAAGATGAGAGAACACTTTCTACACCTAATTCAAAGAAATTTGATGAGAAGATGTAAGCTTAATTCATCATGTGATTACACAATCTTGCATAAAGCTTAACGAGAATACTGAAAGCATGACTACTTTATTGAGGAAATGGATACAAGTTCCATACAAGCATGTATGTAGACTGAGGGTAGAAATGCAAATAATTATGGCGTATGAATTGCAAGTAGTCAAATGTGACGGGGAGCGAGCCAAAGGTTGAAGTAGCTTCTATAAGATAGCATGTGATGCATAGAGTGCACGTAAGCCATTTCACTACATATAGTAAGTATATTTTAAATTTTTTACATTATATCTTAACTTTTTAAAATTTCTTTTTATTGGGTTTTTCTTTTTTAGTTTGGTTGACTTTATCCCATTTTAATTAATTCTTTGTTTTCTATTACTATTACTTTCTTTCCATAACTTTTAAACAATTTTATAAATTGATTTTCTTTTCAATTTTAGTTTTAATTAGCATATTTTTTCTTTTAAGTATCTTTTTTATTTTCTTTTAACTTGTTTTAGTGCTCTTTAAAATGGTTTTTTTTTCACTATTTTTTTATCTTTTTCACAAATATTTTCCTTTTATTTTAATTGATTTGTTTTTATTATATTTTTGTGTCCAGGCTTTTAATTTTTATTTCCTTTTGTTTGATTTTTTATTGTATTTTTTAGTTTTTTATAAAAAAGTGTTGGGTGAACTTAGAAAGGAATGTCCAAAATATTTGAAAAGCTGTAGCACCTCAGAAAAGAAATAGCTAAAAGAAAATGATTGAAAATAATTCTTACTTCAGTTTTTAATAAGACTACCCTTGTTTTGAATGTCATAATGTCATAACACCTCAGCTTTTTTCGTTCTTTTGATAGTGGAACTCAAATATCAATGAAAATATTTATTGTAAATTTGGATGAATAAGAGAAGAGTAATTCTCAAGCAATGCCTTCTCCAACTGTAACAGGAAAAAAAAAAACATTAAAATTGAGTGCACTTGGAAATTACAAGATGCTTTGTGAAAATAGAAAGTCCATTCAACATGGAGAAGAGTCAATTAATGATTAATATGCTTCACTCTCTTGGAATTATGGTCAATATGATTAGATCTTTCTAGCATGTATGAGCTTCAAATATGGATGTCAGATGGGGAAGTAAGAAAAATAATAAAGATGGTTGATAAAAAAAAGACATGGGTTCAAACAGGGGTAACAATAATGTCATATGGTTGGTCAAAACATCAAACAAAGGAACATTATTAATTCCTCAATAACAATCTTATTTTCAAAATCTATTAATGCATTGGTTTTGTTAAATATGAACCTCTATTATTCAAAATAGTTGATGAAATTGCAGAATAAGTAGGGGAGAGCATAGTTTTTCAACTGAGAATAGATAATGCAGGCCATATAATGCTGCGAGGAATATGCTAATAGAGAAAAAAAGCATCGTTGTTGTACTCCATCTCCTGCCCCTTATCTCTATTTGATGCTTCAAAAGCTAGGATAGTAAACAAAATATGTTTTGCTTAAAGAAAAAAATAGTGAGAAAATAATTTTAAAACATTCATGAGTATTAAGGTTGATAAAGAAGTTCACTGAGAAATGAATTATCCACCGCAACTTATTTAACTTTGCAAAAGTTCAAAGAATTTTGAGAACGTTTAAAGGTCATGTTTTCTTTCAATGAACGGGACAAAGATCATAAGAAAACAAAAACTTGAAGGAAAATATGTGAAAAAAATAATTTCCAAAGATGATTATTTTTGGTGTTGTATTAAATATGTTCTTAAGTCCACAGGTCCTCTAGTAAAGGTATTGAGAATAATTGATGGTGAGGGCTTCATCTAATAAACCTAAGCATAAGGCAAAGGAAGAAATAATAAGTAATTAGCTTGACGAGAAGCGAACTATAAGAAGATATACGAGAAGCTAACTATAAGAAGATATAATAAATTATATATGAAAATGGCATCATTAATTACATCATAATTTGTACATAAGTTGAATCCTTAATTTCATTATGACATATTTTCTTCTAGACATGGAGATCAAGAGTAGTTTATATACATGCATGGGGGCAATTATCTAAAGGCTAATGCTTAGCATGAAAATCTTCATTAAAAAAAATGAAAATTAAATGTTTGGATTAAGAGCAACCAATTCATACTATAAAACAATATCTCTTATATATATATATATATATATATATATATCATCATCATCATCAATTTTTCACTATAATCTAAAACAATGGAAAAGTGAGCATAACTGGAGCGCATTCAACCAAGTGCATATAACGAGGAGTTGATTAGCTACAAAAATGATGACCATGTTATGATCGTGTTATCAAAAGGCATGTTAAAAAAAATTTTAAAGATGGACACCCCAAGTTATAGAGAAGAAGGAACATGATGAAATTGATCATTTTAAGTGTTGATTATGTATTATCTGATAATGAATGGATAGCTCATTAAACATCTCTCAAGGCAATTTCTTCTCTTCAACTTCAAGTATTTCATCACTTTTAAATCATATGATTCTAATGTTAATTGATATAGAGAGTAAGAAGAAAAATATAGCGATTAAAAAAAAATCTGAGGACAATAAAAACACTAAATTGGGCAATAATTGAATTGTTACATATAATGCTTCATTTGAAGATTTTGAAAGTAAAGAACAGGACAATGTGGATCCTAATACTCTTGACATATTTAAGTATTAATTGAGAGCATAACTTGAATCTTGTTTCACATAAGAATAAAAAGTATTACATTAATATTTAAGAATCTCATATGATCTGTTTTTCTTATTGTGTGATTTTATGACTTATGATTATGAAATAAATCTATATTAATGATTTATAATATATTTATCACTTGTCTTTAATTTTACAAGTTTTTATGATTATAGTTTTAGGCTTACACCTCGAATCGATAAGGTAAAGCACATTTGTTCTTGGTTTCACCTTTTTAAGCCATCAATATAATTATATGAAGAAAAAAATTTCTTACTATACAGTTGTAATGTTTATGCCACATACCTAGTAAAGGCACAATAGCACCTAAGTATTACAAAATTAGTGAGGTAATGGCAGAGTAAAAGATATGCAAAATCTGATATTTTCATTCTCACACAATAGACAACATTGATCCACCATGCAAACTATCCGAGAAGATTAAGAGGCAAAGTAGATTGGCCAACAATGATTAAGACTAATCCAAGAGGTAAGATTGAAGATAAAGAGACTTGTGAGGTTGCTCCACAAGAAGATGGCAGAATCCATATAGCAATATTGAGGATGATTTTCAAGAAGTTGATGGGTATGTAGAGGGAAAATAAAGAGGATGATTAAGATGAAAATAAAAATAATGAGAAAGAGAGGGAAGGAAGTAAGCTGTCAAGTGAAATGAGATGTAAGAGGAATGACAATCTGTAAAATTAAATATGTGATAATTTATAATAACTAAAATGCTTTTTAGTGATATTCTTACTTATGTGAAGGATCTTACTCCATTTTAAATGTTCTTTATATTACGTATATATGACTGATTATGTTATATATCTGTTGTATATATGAGAACACAAAGAGATGATTAACCTGCTAAGCAAGCTACTACCAAAAAATTTTCAATTTACAGTGAATATTGAACTGATAATTTGTCGGAAATAAGCGACAAAAAATCAACTAGATTTTTTTGGTGGTTAATTTGGAAGAAAAATTTCAACTAACCAGCTCAAAATTTCAACAAACTTGTCAACTGCACAACTGTCGATAATTAGAGGCAGTCTAACCAACCTAAAAATTTTTTGTAGCACCGAAACACCATTTTTTGTTAAGGAAAAATATCATAAATACATCCAAGCACCCTTTTTTGATAGATTTTGTAACATTGAAAAATGTTTGGAGTGGAACAATTATCAAAAGATGAATTCTGGTGAAAATCCATCAAAGCATGGCTTACTAGTAAAAATTATACCACTTTAGGCAGATTTTATAGTGAGTGGATTGATGGATAATGATTGGATTGATGGCGGTCATTGTTGATAATGCTCCAACAGATTAAAGGAGTACACCATTTATAAGTTCTGATGCCATGAATCTAATAAAATTTGCAAATAAAATTTACAACAATCGGACTTATGGATAGAATTTTGAAACAATTTAGGGATCAAATTCCATCTTGTCATTTTTGCTTAAAATGGAAGTCTCCTTGGAGAGCAAACCAGTGCTGTAAACAGTTAATGAATCAAAGGTCTATAAATGTTGCAAGAACTCAGAGAAGTTTTAATGATCATATTAATGGTAGGCACAAAACAATGACAACAGATTATCATTTTTGTGTAGTAATATTCATCTCCTAGAGACGAGCTAACACAAACTACTTGCCAATAAAAAAAAAAGTGATATAAACTCTAGAAAGCCTCGTCACAAATTGAGGCATGGATAGATCATTTCTAGAGAGAAGGTGCGAAGGGCCTAATTCACCAACTGGAATGGCAAAATTGGTGAGCAATTGCTGATAGTCCTTGCCTCCTTGGCCATATGACTCATGCACTCCCTAGCCTGAGAAAGGAGGTCGGTCAACCCCCTAGATTGAACTGAAACAAACTATTACTATTAAAGTCAGTTTAAAGCTCATACAAGTATTGATTGGTTTTGCAAATTTTAGTGTCGTTGGAATCATTGAAACTAGATGAACATTTTGACCATAAATTCACAGGACTATGAGTCCATTTGCTCCTTGAAATAATTTTTGCAAGAGTTTGGTTTGTCCTTTTTTAGTGCTTTGAGATCTGAAACTGATGTCAAAATTTATGCATAGTTCGATGGGAAATTTATGATCCAAATAATGTAATTAAAGCATGGAATTTAGCCGGTTACCAAAAGAAGGTTATGGACAAGTCAAGGATAAGGTGGATGCGCCAAAAGGAACTCATTGAAATTTTTGTAATGTTCAATCGAAGTTCCACAAGTTACAACTGAAAATTTAAGATTAAATTACTTGGGCTGAAGCACCAAAATTTTAGATTTCACAAACTTCAAACATAATCACTAAATGTAGCTCAATTGAACAAGATATCAAGGAAATACACCTATGAAAAGAGTTGCATGTACTACAGTAACGGATCAAAATTATACCTGATTTAAAGGCAGACCTTATGAGATCCGCACACCAGCAATATGAAAGAATATGAATATCTGCATTAAGCCTTTCCTTCAATCCAACAATTTTCTGGAAAAAAACTGAGCACCCATCTTGAAGATTTAAATGCTCTCCTGCACGTTTTATGTCATTTACATTCATTCCCTTCAACACTCCGGATTGGATAACTCTAGTATTCGCCCTTTTCTCAAAGTCTGACAGCTGTTCCAGACGTTGGTAAAGATTCTCCGAAGAAAATGTCTTGGCTAAGGAAACAAAACCAATGAGAAAACTACAGATCAGTTCACTCTCCAATAAGAATATTATGTTTACCTATATTTGATGATTACAATCTACTATATGGATAATAGATAACAATCAGGTGATCAATAGTTTACCTTCTTCAGCTGGTAATAAGATTTCTATGCAATGCTCATACTCCTCGGTATATTGCCCAGATAAATCTCTCCAATAGTTTCTTAATTCAGAAGAGGACATCTGATTGATTGAGCTATCAGCAACAGGTAGATCAGTAGATTTTGCAGCCTTTATAATTGCGATTTCAGCTAAAATGGCAGAGGAATCAAGCACTGTACATGTCAAATCAAAATCTGAAAATATAAAAAGCCTGTTCTTCGGATCATGTAGCTTTGACAATGGAACTACAGAAGATTGAGCAATTGGCTGAGCCAAAAAGAAATCAATCTCAAGCTTCATTGCTTGATGATAGAGCTTCTGTATAACATCCAGCTCCTCTCCAGTTAGAGGAACACTCAGTTTGTCAAGCAGGTCTTCTATTTGTACAGCAGCTTCCTGAAAGAAAAGAGAAGGGGAAGCTATAAGGGAATCATAGTATATACATGAATACATAGTTTTAGGATCTTCAAAGAGATGACATGCAATGTCAGAGCTTGAAGATTACCTCAAAGGTTGAGGGGGAATAGTTTTTTATCCAACTCGTATAGAGATGAGCACTTCCATCTAGACTAAGAAATGGTTCAATCTCCTTACCCAAAAAGGCATAAAGCCTCATGCAGGGAACCATCGCACCTACTATATATGCAGCAACTTTTGTCTTCTCAAAAGGAGTGACAATTTTTCCAACACCCTTTCCTACTTCAATTTTGCCGTTAGATGTAGCATCCAAGAAGTTTGTATATTTAAGTGTAGCAGGGTTCGGTGGGATCTCTTTGCTAGGGTCAACCCCCCAATCCTGCAAAACAACTTACGTCAGAAAGGCACAAACGTGTAAGTCCAGCCAATATCTTATAAATATATCCAACATGCCCACAGCTGTGTGATGCCGCAGAGGCAACGGACTTGAAAATTCAATAGGATCTTCAAG
Source organism: Dendrobium officinale (assembly GCA_019514585.1). Lineage (NCBI taxonomy): Eukaryota > Viridiplantae > Streptophyta > Magnoliopsida > Asparagales > Orchidaceae > Dendrobium > Dendrobium officinale. Next base: position 31,863,459 of record CM033696.1, read on the forward strand.
TTTCAGATGTTGAATGCCCCAAAGAATAAAGCTATTGAATAATCATTGAAATCGGCACCAACTCCTAAAAGCCCATAAGAAAAGAATGGAGCCAGTCAGGAATTTTTTTATTCTCATCAGATTTTTACACAACACTTGTAAAAATCTCCGCGCCCTAAGCACGCATACTTAATATTTTATTTAAATTTTAAATTTTATTTTAATCTGAATGTTATATTAGGGTGCACCATCAAAAATCACTATAATTAAAATGGCTTCATTAAAAGTGCTTTAGAATAGTTTGATGATAAAAAAGAATAAGATTACAAAGAAAAATAGCCTACTGGATATTTAGGCTTCGTTTGGGATGGCTTTCTAGCTGCTCCTTAAAGCAAATTTTTAGTAAAAAAATTAAATTTTTAACTAAAAAGCTGCTTTAAGAAGTAGTAAGAAAGACGTCTCAAAATAAGCTTAGGAAGCTTCCATATATGTTTCTTCCGTATTATGACTATTTAAGGAGGAGTTGTCTAAGGTTTATGGGAGGTTTTTCTGTGAGATAATGTAAGAACACAAATATAACATAAAAAAAATAAAAATTAAAAAATAAAAAACAAAAAAAAAAGAAAAATTAAAAAAATAAAAAAACAAGGGGAGAGTTGTCTGGGGTTTATGGGAGAGTTTTTGTTGGATTTTTTGCTGTAGTTTTACTTGGAGGCTTCCCAACAGCGTCTAGGTTGTTTAGGAGAGCCGATCTACCTCTCGAATTGTAGATCATCTGTATCTTGTAGTTTCCTATTGAAGTATTAATACTAAATCAGCTATTGTTTTGATTTTATTGCTATTTTTCTATTTGTTGTTTGCTATTTTTGCTTCCAAGGCGTATTAGAAGGCTCACTTTTTTAAGAATAAAAAAGAAAGGAAGAGAAAAGCTTCGGGTTAAGTTCATAGGGGGCATATGGGATTCTAGGAATTCATGACTGTGACTAACTCATTGGAGTGAGATAATGTAGGAACACAAATATAAGGTGAGATGGATTAAGATTTGCTAATTTTGTGGAGAAGTTTTTTAGAAAGAGGTTAGGATTTAATTAAATTTGAATTTAAATCAGAAATGGGTAGTTTTCGAAAGAGTTAGAAGGGTAATTGAAAATTTTTAAGAGATGCAATGTTTTGAGAAGGTAGAGCAGAGACATGAGGGAAAAAAAAGGAAAGCATGTGGCAAGGAATTACACAAAATGGTGTTTCCAAGGCTACCTCAAGTGAGGTGAGAGGAGACTTTAGAGTGGAGAAGGGTAAAAAGCACACAAGGTGAGAGAAAAATGCATGGTGGGAAGAAAAATGCAAGAAACTGATATTGGAAATCAAAATTATGGAAAATTGATGAAATAAGTGTAAAAAATAGCAAAATTGTTGAAGACAAGTGCAAAAATACCATGACTTTTACTATTGATAATAATGTGATATAATAGGAAGAAATATTATAGATCCAATAGAATTTATAAGAAACATGAGAGGAATAAAGATAAAAAATAATAAAATGAATTCTCATTATGTAGATGTTATCCTTCAAGCATCTGAACTATTAAATCCTCGATGTAAGTTGTGCAAACTTAAAAAAAGAGCAGAATAAACAAACAAGCCTAAATAAGGGATGCAAGAAAGGTTCATTCAACTCATCACAATCAAGTATATATAAAGTACAAGGCAACAACAACATCAAGCCTTTGTCCCACCACGTGGGGTCGGCTACATGAATCCTTTTTTTCCATTGTGTCAGGTTAAAAGTCAAATTATAGTTTAAATCTAATAAAGACAGATTATTTCTAATATTTTATAACCAAGTCTTTTTAGGTCTACATCCACCTTTCTTAATATAGTCAAATCTAATACATCTACTTTCCTAACCGGGTCATCGAAAGGCCATCGTTTTATGTGACCAAACCATCTAAGGCGACTCTCTCTACTCTTATTTTCCACTGGAGCTACTTCAACCTTTTCACGTATATGCTCATTTCATATCCTATCTTTAAGGGTAAATCAACTCCTCCACCTGAGCATCCTCATCTCAGCAACACTTAACTTAGTATTATGCTTTTCTTTCAATGGCCAACATTCTGCAACATAAAGCATTGTAGGGATCTCACCACAATCTCATAGAATTTTCCCTTAAGTTTGAGGGGGATTTTTCTATCCCACAAGAAGCCCGATGCATTCCTCCACTTAAACCATCCAACTTGAATTCTATTAATAATATCCCCATATATTTCACAATCACTCTAAACAATAGATCCAAGATATCTAAAACGTGTACTCTTATTAATGACTTAATCGCCAAAGTTAATCCCCTCACCAGGTCTATTACTATTAACCATATATTCAATTTTAGATCTACTCAAACGAAAACCTTTAGACTCTAATGTTGACCTCCATAATTCAAGTTTACCTTCAACTCTCTCGCTCTAGTCTTATCCACAAGAAGAATATCATCAGCAAAAAGCATACACCAAGGTACATCCTCTTACAAATGTCTAGTGAAAACATCCATTACTAAAGCAAAAAAGATATGGGCTTAAGGCTGATCCTTGATGTAATCCAACCAAAATAGGAAAATACATGGTCAAACCACCTAGTGTTCGAACACAAGTAATAGCTCTTGCATACATATCTTTAATGATTTAAATATAAGCATTATTAACTCCTTTCTTTTCAAGAACTTTCATGAAAATTAACTATCAAATTACATGAAACATCGTTGTCATTTCATCCAATCTTTGAAGCTTCAAGGAACAACCCAAAAGGATATGTCAAATCCCATAATAAGTAATAATAATGATTTTTCCCATTATAAATGATGTGAAAATAATAAAAAGTCATTTTAATGTAAAATATTTAAGGAAGATTATATCAACGACTACCACATTTAGGGTGTGTATCTATTAAATAACTAACACTTCTATCATTTACAATTAGGTCAACAACACAACAATATCAAGCCTTTATCCCACTACATGGGGTCGGCTACATGAATCTTTTTTCTCCATTGTGTCCTATTAAGAGTTAAATTCTCATTTAAATCTAATAAAGAAATGTCATTTTTAATATTTTATGACAAGTCTTTTTAGGTCTAACTCTACCTTTCTTAACATGAGCCAAATCGAATACATTTACTCTCCTAGCCGGGTCATCAGAAGGCCGTTGTTTTGTGTGACCAAACCATCCTAAGGTGACTCTCTCTAATCTTATCTACCATTGGAGCTACTCCAACCTTTTCATGCATATGCTCGTTTCATAACCTGTCTCTAAGACTAAAGCCACTCATCCACCTGAGCATCCTCAACTCTGCAACACTTAACTTAATATTATACTTCTCTTTTAATGGCCAACATTCTGCGCCATAAAACATTGCAAATCTCACCACCATCTTATAGAATTTTCTCTTATGTTTGAAGGAGACTTTTATATCACACACAAGCTAGATGCATTCCTCCACTTCAACCATCCAACTTGAATTCTACTAATAATATCCTCATCTATTTCACCATCACTCTGAATAATATACCCAAGATATTTAAAATGTATACTATTATCACTGTTTTGAAAACCGGACCGACCGGTTCAACTGTGAACCCGTTTGGTGGCCAGTCCGATCCAGCTTACAGAACTGGCTCTACATCAAACCGGATTGAACTGGCAGTTCAACCGGAGAACCACTGAACCGGTCCGGATTGGAAAGAACCGTCCGGTTTTAATATATATATATATATATATATATATATATATATATATATATATATATATATATATATATATATATATATATATATATATATATATATATATATATATATATATAATATATATGTTTTAATTAAATTTTAAATAATATATTTTAGTTTATTAAATTATTTTAACTTTTAAAATACTTTTATTAAATATGATCATTAATTTCACCATATTATATGCAAGTTATCTTAAATAACTCACATAATTTATTTAGTAAAAAGAGCGAACTTCACACTTTATAAAAAATTTAAAGCAATATCTTCAAACTCCTCCTATGATGTGGGACTAAAAAGTTACATGAATAGTTTAGAATGTGAATTTGAGCTAGTTGGGCCTCAAATTTAGGCTTAGTTGGGCTACAAATTTGGACAATATGCATTATAAATTTGATATAACATATATTATATGAATTATAATATAAAATTTTATTATTATAAATTTATATATTATATTAAATATTATTTTTATAATAATTAAATATATAAATATATTATTCTTAAATAATATTTATATGTATAAAATTTTATTATATATTTTAAAATTTTATAAATATTATTAAATGCTAATATACCTATATTATATTATTTAATTTTATTAATTTTTAATAATATTCTTATTTATTACATTATCCGGTTCGAACCGTGAACCTCTCTTTCTTCCAGTTCATTGTCCGGTCCGATTTTCACAACCTTGACTATTATTAATGACTTGATTGCTCAAAGTCACAATCCCCCTACTAGATCTATTATTACAAAAATTATACTCCATATATTTGGTTTTAAATCCACTCAAATGAAAACCTTTAGACTCTAAAGTTGACCTCCATAATTCAAGTTTATCTTCTTCAACTCCCTCTCTAGTCTAATCAACAAGAAGAATATCATCTGCAAAAAGCATACACCAGGGTACAACCTCTTGCAAAACTATTAGGTCAACAATTTTATAACTGAATTCCCTAACTTTAGCATAGATAAAAGAATCAATAATATATTTCTATTTTTTATAGATATATAAATAATTCCCCACCCACCCTTTTTATCTTTTCCATCAGTGAGATTGGCCAATACTTTCTATAGAGGTAGGCAAGATAAATTTTGAAGGTTGAGGAGGAATTAAGGGAGGTCTCTCAACTTGTTAACCACTATCTCCATGTGTTTATTCCTTTAGAACATGAATTTGTTAGAGTTCACACCCTCTAATTTTTTAAGTATATAAGACAGACTTTGTCTGTGAAAGTACAAGTGTTAGTTGTGATAGGAAGCAAAGGATTAAAGATATAAGGTCTCATCACCCTGTCAAGGGGAGGGCAACGATTGACCAGAAAAAAAAAAGAATGAACAACACTAATAAAACTGTTATTTGTCAAAAATAAATTAAGAAAACTTTCAGAAAGAGTAATTTAATTTTTCTTATATTAAATGAGATGCATGACACTTGTTTAAAATTTGAGGGGCACAGGTCAAAATTCTTAAATGCCATGGAATTTATAAAACTTTAGGATTTTTTATTGCAAGTATTTATAATTAAGGTGCATTGTAAATACAATGTAAAAATAAACTCAATGAATTCAAAAAATTTCAATTTTTTTTTTGCTGCAACTGTACTAAATCCAGGTAAATGCCTTTGCTTTGGTCAGCTAATAAAAAAGAAAAACATTACTCTAGGGCATTAGTGGCCCAACAACACCACCGAAAATGGAGACAATAGTGGGTTGTGGGGTCAATAAGATCGGGGTTGGGGTCAAGCAGGAGTAGGCATAGGCGTCCTCACAGAAACTATCGTCACTTAGATGGCATGGTGTTGTCTCAAGCATGCAGGGGAAGGGTTTGGGCATCGCGTACATTGTTGCATGCATAGGCATGCGGCTACGACTTGGGAGAGCAAATAGGAAAGTGTATGAGACAACATCATGGGTTACAAGATCATCAGGAGTGAGATGGATGCCAATCACGAGCGGTAATTGTGAGGCGGGGGGCGACGAGGGTGATCATGAGATATTGCAAAGATGATGCCGCAAGTTTTGCATCATGAATTCTAAATTTGCATGATTTAGGAGAATTACAAATGAAACAATTGAAGTGGAGGAGGAATATGGAATTCCTCAAAATACTGCTTTGCATTTGTTTTCCTCCAATCAAATACATAAATTTTGAAAATCCTTACATTTAGAATGAAATGCACTCAAAACTATTCCAACCAAGCAGCCCCTTAACAACGAGCAAACACAAAAAACACTGGTCAATTAACTATTGAACTTGTGAACAAAACTTTAAAAATCATTTTCTTGTCAAAAGAGCATGAGAATCTTTATCCAAAGTTGATTAAGTCCCATCTATGGCTTGAATAAATGCTTAATATAAACTTGTTATGTTTGTAAAAATAATGTATAATCAAAGGTCAATTAAGAATAACTATATATAAAAGTTAATCATTTATTTTTTTTCAAAAAAAAAAAAAAAATGCTTTGAATGCAAAGCTCAATTGTTTCTCAGAAAAACATAGTTGATAAGGGCTACCTCCCGTTTTTGATAAATAGTAAATGACAAGAAATGAAAGAGATAGAAAACTAGGAAAGATAAAGAGATATGCTACAACACTTTGATTATTGCTTTCATAATCCTTTCTCAAGCTAGAAGATAGAGAGTGGAGAGAAATAAGGGAATAACCAAGTTTACTCCTTTGCAAAGATCATCAAGTCATCAATCCATGTTTTACATAAAAAATGCTTTATAATTTAAAGTAACAAGAAAAAGAAATCCAGCAAGATGCAGGCTCTCTTTTATCAAACGTACACAAGAGAATACACCATACTAAAGCCTTTCCTATGATGAGCAACCCAAGAATTACACCAAAATGAATCAAGTCAAGTAAAAGATGATCAGTTCTAAATCAACAAGCAATGTATTTCAAACTAATCTAATTCAAAATAATAAAAAATTTCACAAGCATCTACACATCTAGCTACCCATGCCTTATACTAGCCTCTGGAAAGTTGAAAAACCCCAATGTATGTTGCAAGTGATGTGAATTTCTTCTGATAAATTAGACACACCGTATTCATGAACTTAAAATGATCCATCATGGCAATCATGCACTTAATACAAAAAAGAAAAAAAAAATAAACAATAACAAATCAAACACCTTCTAAACTGTGACGCAAAAAAAAATGACCACTTGGACTAGTTTCAGCTGGACAACAGTTGAGTTGTTCTGCCAAAACACATCTAACAATGCAAGAAACATTTCAAAGCCTTTAATGCTGAACTTCAAGTTATCATCTCATTATTGCCTGATTAATCTTTTGATTCTTCATTTGCCAAGAAAAAATATTGAGCTTCTTCCTTGTGAAGGCCCGCACAAGGAAAAGAAATTCTACCCCTCTTTATTCATAAACAACATAAAACTATCAAGCTTATGCTCTAGTCCATTGCTAGTCAACCCTCTTTATATAAAATTGGTTTTCTAGAAAAGGTTATCAATTAATATAGATTTTAACTGAAGGAATCTGAAACATCTTTATATTAGTGATAACTCAGATATTTTCTTCAACCCGCGCTTGACATTTGCTGTGTGATATAGGATTACATGAGAACTGCCAATTTAACGATTCTTAACTACCTCAGTGAGCAGTAAAACAGCAAAATAGCGACGTAGATGTCTGCAAGGAAACAAAAGAAGATGAACGCCAAACAAACATTAAAAAGAGAAAAAACTTACTTGAACAACAGAGTTGTGCAATTTCATCTCCTCGGTGATAGCTCTCCACAATTTAGATATTGTAGCCTTGGCATCGTCATCGTCAGCATATTCTTCAGCTTTCTCGTACCTAACCAAGGATTTAAGCACAAAGAAGAAACCGTTCAGCGGCAGGAAATACAACTTGTCTAAAAATTAAGCTATTTGACCTCCAATTACGTTAGACTGTTTGACTATCTCGAAATATTCCAATATCAAGAAAACCTTAAGAAAATGAACAAGAATGATACGTTAAATCATGCACCGCAACACCTCAAAGCTAAGATACGAAAAGATTTAACCGCGCATCACAAAACTTGGCTACTAATATCAGGTAACATCGATAGAGGGGGAATTCTGGAATAGAAACCCTAGGCCAACGACCAGCGGTAACAAAAAAGAACACAATCAATAAAGGAAAAGTAATCTCATCAGCTTACGCGCGGGCAAACGATCTTAGAAAATGAATATCCTGCGCAATGTACTGTCGGAACGTCTCCTGCTCAAGTTTTCCCGACGCTAAGCATACTACAAACGGGGTGTACTTAGCGAGCATGGCCTCCTTTTGCGACTTTAACCAGGATTTCTTCGCCAGCGAAATGGCCTCGTCGGCCCTACTAGCCACCACGGACATGGCTACCCCAACAGAAGGAAAGGAAGAAAAGGAAGTCCGGGTCAAACCCGACTCAACAGAGAACGGCCTCCACGGATGTACTCGCAGAATCGGCCAGTAGATAGAACGGAACCTCGATGACGGAAAGAAACAGGGATGACCCGAACAAAGATATCTAAATCCGGAGATGCACAGAGAAGAAGTCCTCGCGAAGCTGGTGAGGAGATGGGTAGGGCTAGGGCTTCGGCCTGAGAAGAGAGTAGAAGAAAGGTATCGCATCAACGGACGAAGGCCGGGGAAATGGGGGCTACCAAGGTCTGATGGAGGGCAAATTATTGGGTCAGGTGACCGAACGCAGAGATAGGTTCGGATAATAATAAAATATTATTTTAAAATTAGCGCAACTAAAGCGCAACTAAAGCGCAACTAAAGCGCAACCAAAGCGCAACTAAAGCGCAACCAAAGCGCAACCAAAGCGCAACTAAAGCGCAAGTCAAAAAGCGCAACTAAAGCGCAACCAAAGCGCAACTAAAGCGCAACCAAAGCGCAACTAAAGCGCAAGTCAAAAAGCGCAACTAAAGCGCAAGGTGACGCGGCAAATTTTTATTGGCTGTCCGAACTTATCTTTTGGCTCCGGTCACCTGACCCAATAATTTGCCCTGATGGAGGGTGCCGTGGGCAAGCATTTATAAGAGGGCAACTATCGATGGTTCAGGAGGTTTTAGAAAGCAGAGCCGGCGGCCGGCGCGCCTTTCGTTTGGAAATGAGAGAGCCGGGCGAATGCGGCCGGTCCAGCGGGTAGGTTGGACCGTGCTGACAGTTAGACAATCAGAGAAGCTAGGTGCGGAGGTACTTGTCGCTTTTGACCTGTTACGTCTGATAAAGTAATCTGAATGAACATCAATTTTATGGGCTGTTCAGCTGCAAGTAGCATTTAATAAACTCTTTAAATTCGGATCTAATTCAGAGCCACTTCAGATTTAATTCAGAATCACTTAAATTCTGAAAAAAAAAATATATATATATATTTTTGGGTGATCTGAAAATTATTTAACATGATAAGTAATTAATCTGATTAAAATTTTAAAAATATTTAATGAATTTAAGTAATTAAATGATTAAGATATTTTATTATATTTATTTATTCTATGATGATAAAAACTAAATTAATTAAATTATGATTAGCATAAGGTAATATATTAAGTAATTATTACTTAATAATTTATCAAGTTAATTATATAATAATTTTCATTTGTTAAAATAAAGAATCATAAGAATTTATTTGGTAATATCTCTTTAATTAATTAATATTAATCAATAATTTTGAATTAAATTTATAAATTATTGCACATACATCAAATTTATTTGACTAAATATTAATTGTTAATTAATACTTTTAATCAGACAGCTTAAATTATATGAGCATAATATAGTATATTAATTAACTGTTACTTAAGAATTTATAACATTACTTAAATATAACTGTTTTTATTTTATCAAATCAAATCATAATTAATATCAATTTGCTCAAATAAATATATAAGGGAAGATCTTTATCAAAAAAGCACATTATGGAGGATAAAAACTTAAAAAGTCTAATTTTCACTATTTTAATTATTTTTTAAATAAATTAATTTGTAAGAAAACAAGCATATTTTATTTTATTTTAACTATTTTATAAAAAAAAATAATCTAAAGAGAAATGTTGAATAATATATCATTAAATTTGCAGTTTAAATCTATGATCTTTTTGGATTAAGGATTAAAAAATAATTTGTTGCAAGTGAGCTAGAGTTCTTTGGACATAAATGGGTTGTTTGGTATTAGGACTTATATAGGCTTTTAATGTGATAATTAGTAATCACCGACAAGCTATAATAGGAATAACACCACAAATCATCTTTAAATGAAAGTCCGTCGATTCACCCTCTTATGCAGAATATTATATTTTAACCGTCAACCTGTGACACTTTAAAACCTAATGTAAAAGAATTATTCTTTTATCTTTTAATATACAATAACAAGAGCTACATAATTTCTTTTATTAATATAAATACTAGTAGAAAAACCATTGATCAAAATATTTATATATACATCTATATTTATTTTTTAAAAAATTATGTATACTATATAAGATCTATACAATCATAACACAACTATTTTATTATGAGTATAGAATAATAGTTAAATAATAAGAATAAGAACTTAAAAGATCATGGTTAATTTTATACTCATGCTCATTTGCCCTAATCTAAAATTATTTAACCATATATAATGAGCTCAAGAGCCTAACAAGTAACCAAATGTTATAATTGACTCAAAGCACATCAAAGAAGCAATATGAATGTCATCAGTCAATTCATAGTATTAACAGTCACATGATCAAAAATCAATACGTAAATAATAAAATACTCATTCACTCTCAATAAAATATGTAGCCAGTAAAACAGTATGATATTTGAAGCTAGTGAAGTAGTGAGGTGGGGAAACTAGTAAATCAATATGGGTGTTGAATTGATAAAATGGTCTTCATATCACTACTATCAATTAGAAAAGAAATCATATAAAGTGATAAACCTAAAAATATCGGTGTTGAAATTATATCAAGATGATAACATATTATAATAATGTACACATACTATCTAGATATTTTATATTAGTATTCAATAAGTATTTTAATCACATGCTTAGTATATCACATACTTAGTATGTAACATGCTTAGTGTCAATACAATGTCATCAGTAAAATTGATAGAAGTAATAAAAAAGCAATGCAATAATAATAAATTTGTGCAATAACAGTAAGTCAGTAAACAATAACAATAAAAAAGTGAATGAATTAATAACATCCATTTAAGTAGGGGTGTCAATTCGAGTCAACAGTTTGGGTTCGGGTCGAACCCGACTTGTCTCAGGCATAAACGGGTTGACCCAAACCCTACCTGTTTAGCTAAATGGGTCAGGATTTCTAACCCGAACCCAACCCGTACTGGTTACCGAGTTGACCCGAATCGACCCGCAAACCCACAGGAACAGTTGTTGAGTTGCATGAGGCAGAGTCGGCGGACGACGAAGTCGAGTGAGGCGGAGTCGGAGGACGGTGTCGAGTGAGGAGGAGATGCGGAGTCGAAGTGAGGCGGAGATGCGGAGTTGGGGGACGATGGAGTTAGAGTGAGGTGAGGCTTAACCAAGGATTCACGCAGACCAGCGAAGTCGGAGTGAGCGGATTGTGTCACAAACGAGCTCCGGGGGAGGCCTGAGAAAACATGGGATCCGGGTTAAACAAGTTGACCCGCGAGTTGTCAGGTCAACTCGAACCTAACCCTTTTTTCAAACAGGTCAGAAATTCAAATCCATACCCGACTCATTTCACAAACAGGTTGACCCAAACCCAGATTTTTTCGAGTCATGTCCGGGTCGGGTTTCGGGTCATGTCAATTTTTGACACCCATACATTTTACTAGTTACACTAAATAAGTAAGAAATTACATCTTAATTGGTATTTTTCATTATCATAAAATATCAGTAATTTGTTGGCTCAATAAATAGAGTTATATCTCTTTGCTCGTCAACACAGTAAATATTTCCTTATAATTTCTAATCAATACCACATGAATCATTAGTGAATTACAAATCATAATATTTAAAGGAAAGCATGTTGGCCCACCATTTTGTTCAAATCATTCAATCTCCAACCAATGCCATTGAAATCAAATTTTTACTTGTCTTCATGTATATTATTATCACATTATTATAGTAATAAATAATAATAACAACCAGCTATTACCCAATTATATATCCATCTTTATTCTCAATGCTTGTATTAAAAGTGTGCTTAAATAAAAGTATCCAATTATTTACTTAGTACAAATCATATTAAATTTAATAACTTTTATTTTATCAAGTGAAATTAATTTAATAATATTATAGTCAGAATACTCATATTATTGACACATATCACATATTAAAAGTTAGGCAGTAAAAGTTTGCTAAAAATTAATCACAACTTTTATAAGTTTTAACCATATTAAAATAGATAAAACACAATTCTTGAAATAAAAAATAGGGTAATGATTTCTTACAATGAAACAAGCAAATTTCTCAATATGGTTGACCGACCAAAATTGTTCTATGACCTCCAAACTCTTAAGTTCTATTTTCTCTCTCCGCTAGCTCATTTCTCTCTAATTTCCCCTAACATGTCTGTAATATCAGTTTTTGCTTCAGGTTCGTCCGGACGAAGTCGGATCGTCCGGGACGATCGGTACAGGTTGTGCAGAGAAAATCATGTTTGGCTGTATGGTTCGTCTGGACGAAATCAGGATCGTCTGGACGAAAATAAGTCAGTGAACCCTTCGCTAGGGACGATGTTCAATTTTCGTCTGGACGAAATCATTCTCTTCATGGATCGTCCGGTACGAAGCTCGATCGTCCAGGACGATCAGTTTGGATATATATAGAAATGAGATATTTTGAAGAGAGAGAAAAAGTTGAGGAGAGAGAAAAACGAAGGAAAAAGTGGAAAAGTGGATTTTCGGGCGACGCCGAGCTGTTTTCGTCCGAAGAGACTGTTGAGGAAATTGCTGTACGCAAGGTAAGGCACAATCCGACTTTCTCAATTTTCAGAACCGTCGAGTTTGGCGGTATTATCTATCCGGAATTAAGTTTTGTTCGCGATTTTCGTCCTTAATTTCCGACTGGTTTAGTTTCTACCGCGTAACTTTCTGTATTTTGTTGAAGTGCCGAGTGTGCACATTTTGGTTATTTTTTTAAGATTTTTGTCCGGGTATTTTTGATTCGACTGTGTTTTTAGTCGACTGGATTTTTCTGTGAACTTGGAAATTATCTGTGCAGTAGAATAAATGTTCTAAAATGTTGATATCTATATTCTGTGCGAATTTGGTGAATTTTGATTTTCAGGAAAATTGTGTAAATTCCGTATACTGCCGTTGTACTGCCCGATTTTTGAGTAATTTCTGTTTTGTCCGGAAATCTTCTGAATTGATATGCTATCTGTATATGCTATATAAAGGGAGTTATAAGGGGCCTGGATCCTATGAGATTCAGTTAGTGTCTGGGAATTCTGAAATGAGCTCAATATGAAATCTGATATCTGTTCTGTTCCGGATCCGAGGAAATAATCTGTTTAGGTGCTATATGCACTATATATGTATTCTGGTGCTATAAGCACATCTGATCTGATCTGTTTTGGTGCCGTGAGCACAAAGGGAGGCATAAGTGGCCTGGATCCTATGAGATTCAGTCAGTGTCAGGGAATTTAGCTATTAATTAAATATTTGATCTGCTACATGATTTTGATATGATTTGTTCTGTTCCGATATGATCTGTACGATTCTGATTCTGTTGATCTGATGTGTCTGATTTGTTATGTTTCTGATTTGATACAACTTCCGTTTCCGTATAGTTTTGTTGATTTGATATCTGTCCGAATCTGTTTCGATTCTGTACGAATTTGTCTACTGTGTTGGTTTTAAGATTCTGAGGATTTTGATTGGAGGTTTGTTGCTTTACTGAGCTGTTGAGCTCACCCTTGCTTTCTGGTGGTTTTCAGGTTCTGGGAAAGGCAAGGAAGTCCAGGATTAGTTCAGAGTCGATCAGTATAGGTACTTTTATACTTTTGATTTTTGTACAGTCATGGCTTTTCTGTTCTGTCTTTCTTTCTGTCGAAGGCCATGTACTGTTCTGTAGATGATTGTTTTGAGGAAATGAAATTGGATAGATGTTTTGTTCCGCTGCATTTGATGATACATAGTAGCTCTGTGTTTGTTAGTTTGTGTGAATTAATTATTTGGAAGATTCAGTTCCGAACCAAATTCCAAAGCTAGATCCTGGTTAGTGCAGCTCCGTCGCGATCCAGCGCGGACGGGATCCGTCTCGTCTCGGGTCGGGTCGTGATAATGTCTCTCTTCAAATGAAATGAATGGGATTAAGGGATTTAATGGACTATGTGAATTAAAAAAGTAATATATAAATTTATTCATATTAATTTTAAATTTATGTAGATTTTCTTATATTTTCAAATTTTGACGCTAAAAAAAATTATAGAAAAATTTCTATAAAATAACATATTTAAAAAAAATTTGTGAAATCGGTTTGTAAAGCGGACACATAGCTATCACAAAACCCTACTTGTACCGATAGGTATCAATTTCTTAAGGATTTGTACAAATGCCAAAAAATTAGAGAAAATTTAGTGCTATTAAAGTATATATATATATATATATATATATATATATATATATATATTATGGCAAACACATTTTATAATCTAGACTTATAATGACTCCTGAAAATTTTATTTTACTGGATAAAAATATGGGTTATTACACTAGTTGTATATATTATAGTATTAACAGTCAACCTTCATTACTTACATGCACGTGTTATATTTATTTCAATACATAAAATGCTTAAATCTATAAATACATAAAATATGTACATTAATTTATGGTTTCAACAAATCATAAATTTCATATTTTCCCCGATAAAATTTAGTAATATTACAGTCAAAATATCCATAAAATATCACAGGCAAAGAATCCTAATATTACAGTCAACCTGACACCGCTGCACTTACTCCCAAAAAGTTTTAACACTCCAACTGAAAGCATAGTGTCGATGCGTTTCCCCAACGTCACATAGATAAAGAACTCAATGTCGCGCGCAGTGTCGCCTATACCCTAACATTACTATGCTCATAGGGGGGGATTTTTAGATTTTTCAATCATATACATAGACCCCAAGACTAGCATCAGAATAGATTCAAACACTCGCATACATACAAAACACTTCATAGATACATGCAAGAGGTTTTAAATTGTTGACATCATTTTCGTGTGAGATTGAGAAAATAAAATCAAATTCAATGCCAAATCAAATCCAAATAAAAAATCTAATTCAATAAACCGAGCACTTGAGACCCCAGCATCACAACACTCCTCCAATTCACTATAGGACAAAGGAGACTCCACAACAGGGTCGTTGCCCTGAATCACCCAAAACTCAAAATAGAGAGATGGGTTGCGTCATTGAACTCCCAATAAACTTCATGCATGCACAAATTTTCATAGTGATCATTAATAGGTCATTTAAGGGTATTTAATCATGAGAATATTAGGGTTATTTGAGACACCATTTATGAGGGTGATGCTAATTCATAACCATTAAATACGCGCGCACACACACACACACACACTATATATATACACAATGAAGTGCATAATTGTAGGTGTAAGCATACTCACAATCTGAAAACCCCATGAATACATACAATAAATAGGTGCATGTTTGTTGCGTCATGGAATATTCGTGACAATAGAGAAATATAATGTTTAACATCTTAGCTAACTCCTGAAACGGGGGGGGGGGGGGGGGGGGGGGGGGGTGTGGGGGGGTTGGTCTTGGTTAGACGTATTAAACATACATCAGACAAAGCACATTATATGGTGGAAATCAAAAGAATAAGTATTGATATGTTCGTTTGGTGATCGACAAAAGTCCAACGAAAGTCCGACAACTGGCAAAAGTATGAAGATGAGCGAAAGTCCGGCATCGGGTAAAGTGATGGGCAAAAGTTCAGCGTCCTGTAGAAGTCCGACGAAAGTTCGGTAATTGGTAAAAGTCCGGTGACGGGTGGAAGTATAGCATTGAGTAGAAGTCGAGCGATGGACAGAAGTTTGGCGATAGGTGAAAGTTTGACGTCGGATAGAAATCCGACATAAGTCCAGCGACGGGTAAAAGTCAGGCATCGGGTAGAGATCCGATGAAGGGCAGAAGTCT
Organism: Dendrobium officinale; assembly: GCA_019514585.1. Taxonomy (NCBI): domain Eukaryota; kingdom Viridiplantae; phylum Streptophyta; class Magnoliopsida; order Asparagales; family Orchidaceae; genus Dendrobium; species Dendrobium officinale. Next base: position 31,879,369 of record CM033696.1, read on the forward strand.
GACGACGGGTGGAAGTTTAACATAGGGTAGAAATTTGATGATGAGCCGAAGTTCGATGTCAATTGGTGCTCTGGCAAAAATCCAGCGTTATTTGGTGGCCGGACAAAAATCTGACAGCCAGGTGAAAGTCCAGTGACAGTCGGTGGTCGGGCTTAGGTCCGGCGGATGATGAGAAGGAGTCTTGTGGCAAGAAAACTCTTCATTCTCTTCATGCTTGGGGTCCCCTCTTCTTCCTTCCTTGTTCCTTCGTCCCCCTTTCATAAGGAATGAGGTGTCTATTTATAATTTTTTGGGAGTGGCATGACCAGTAAATAGAGGGAGATCAATGGTAATTTGGGAGTGATTTGAATGGACGGCTGATGTGGATTCCCTCGATCATAAATTGTTTATCAAGTGTTTGAGTACCTTAATGATATCAGAATTCAATGATCTTGAGCTCATTGGATTCGTCACATTAAGCCCCTCGATTCAACTATAAGAAAAATCAAGTTTGGACACCATTTGATAATCCAAATTATGATTTGAACCTTTCAAATGTGCTTTGGGTTTTTGATTTGGACCTATTTGAGCTCGGATTGGGTTAAAATTGGTCTCGTTGCGTTTGTATTTTCTAGATGTTCAGTTCGACTGTAAATTTGCTGAAATCAAAGTTCATATGGTCTCCGATTTAATTTTTGAAGCTTACTACTTGATATCCCCTAGTGATTCGTGCTCGTTCAAGATATTTTTTTGATGATATATCAGATGTTGATTATTATATATGTCAAATAGAGAAACATCGTTTGAAATGATAGAATATTATCCCATGTGCTTCCTACACATAATTTCATTAAGATAAAGAACATAAACTTTGTAAACATACATCTCACATATTTACGCTAGAAATTATCATACAAAATTATACAATATCACAATAAATTACTTATTGTACATAATTACCTAGTAAAAATCCAACAAATCATTGAATAATAGTTCAATATTTATATTCTACAAGAACAAGCATATGAAAATAAAGATAATGATATGATGTCTTAAATTCCATAGATTAATTTCTAAAATTGATTTAACACATACATTAAACATAAGTAGACCACTAAATTTGAGCTTTCCCTCTTGTCTCCTCTCCTTCTCCCCCCTACCTCTCTCTTCATATCATTTTTTAATAAGGAGAAAAACTAAATTGAAATTGGCTTAAGAGAGATTAATGGAGGGCCCGTTAGTAGCTTTCAAAATATGTATTTTAGCAAGAGTTTCAATCAACAAGTAATTAATGCTCAAATAAAACTTGTGCTATTAAAATTATATAAAAAAAAAATTATAAATACAATGCTATATTATACTAAGGAAGAAATACACTAACAAAATTATTCATAAATTACATATTAGTTGATTTTAGAAAGTGCAATTGTATAATAATAAGCAATTTGGCTAATAAGAAAATTTTAACCAATCATATTGTCATATGATTTTGATTAATTATAACTATTAGTTGACACAAAAAGTATATATATTTAGTTGATATGTGGTTGAATTGTTGAGTTAATTCATTCAAGATTAAAAGAGATTCACTCTCTTGAATTGAATAAGCATTGACCCATTAAGGTTGATCTTGAAATAAATTTCTTACACTTTAATTTTATATGCAACATCATTTTTTTTTTGCGTGATTATAATTTTTTATATATTTTTTTAAAAAATTTCTACGATGTTAATGAGTTTATTACAATCATATCCACTAGAAATGTGATAATTATATTAAAAAAATGTTACTTAATTTTAATTTTGGAAAAGATATATAATACCCAAATAATTTTAAAAAACTCTAATTTTTAATTAAAAAAAATCTCAAAATTAGACTATTCAGCATAGCTAATTTCTTCTTGTAGAATAACACATCAACTCTATAAAATTGATCTGAAACAGTTTCTCATGTTGTAATTATAAGATAAAATTGATCTCAATTTATTCCCTCGACTTTATCAAATTTATCCCAATTTACGTCCAAATGGATAATTTTGATTCAATTTTATATAATCCGGAGACTAATTTGATTCAGAAACTAAAATAATCAAATACAAATAGTGTGGGACTATTTTGAAATTTAATCTAATTTTTAACAAAAAAAATGGACATAATTCAAACCTTTTTTCTAGATAAATTGAGGACAAAACACATTTATTTACTATAAAATGATAATTCAAAAACACCAAAAATGGCTAATAAAAAAGACATTCATATGAACATGAAGGAACCCTAAAAAGTAAAGTTGGATTGGTGCTTTGCCATGTTGGAACATGACAAGCTTCTTAAGGAATTTAATAAGTGCCTACCATATTTGCAAGGCAATATTTATATATATATAGCTTGCACGAATGTGTTCAATTTTTTTTTGGATTTAGTGGAGTCCAATGACCGACTGCTAAAAGTTTCTGCCGACCGTTGATGGCTATCAACACCCATACGAGTGGATGTCATGTAGGGAAAATAGCTGCTTCAATTCTTTTTAAAAAGTTTTTATAAAAAGGGGTATATTTTTTATATAAAAAAATATTTCAAATTGGAATATTTATGAATGTGAAAAGTGATTTTAATATTTTTAATTTATAAGAAAGTTCGGCGTATAGATAGATAAATGAAGATTACAAGAGATATCACCGTATAAGTGTTTAAAATCATTTGATTTGGGTCAATTAGAATGATCTATTATGAAAATAAGATTAAAAAAATCGGCGGTTTTTGAAAAGGATATTATTATAAAGTTGGGAATACTAATTTGATCTCAGCTGGTTGTAGTTGAAATTGTTTGCGAAGTAAAAAAGAGTGATGACATGTGGATAATGATGGTTGTGCGGTGATGATTAGGTGACATATATTAGGAAATGATGGTTGGACTATGAAGATTGGGCGGTGATGAGAGAACAATGACAGTCACGTGATGACAGTTGTTGGGGTTGATTGCCATTGGTGTCAATTGCCGAACATGGCTCAAGTGTTCTTCGATTCTCCATGCTCTTTCCAAATTCATTTCACTTGATCAATAAAAGTGAACTAATTTTCATTCTAATACATACATGAAACATGTAAATGCAAAATATTCAAATTCTTACATTAAATATCATAACCAACTAACTTCTTATGCAATATGGATGACAGTTGTCCTATGTGTGTACCTAATATATAAGCACTCGCTAAAACCTTCTATACAATTGCGTCTCATCATTGATTGACTCTTGCTCCTCATCCCGTGGTTCAGTGTATCTGGACAATTTTGTTGAAAGAGCAAACCAAAATTACCTAGGAATTTTCTTTTTCAGTTCTTCACCTACTTCTTTCTCATCCTTCGATTCTCCCTCGAAGCTGCAGCAATTAGTCAGGGATGCGTCGTGGGATTATATCAGGAGAGACGGAAATGGTGGCAATGTGAAATGGTTGTCCTAATGTAGACCAATTGGGTGAGAAGGTTCTTATTATTTTTTAATTTTGGGGGAAAAATATTAAGAAAGGAAAAATTACTTAAATAACCATATTTATTAAGTAAATAAAGTTTATTTTGATCCTTGGTTGGTTGTTGATCCATCTCTAACAACAATGTCTGGTTCAATAAACAATATGAATCAACAAAAGACATACTCTAACAAGAAAATGCATGAAGCTCAAAACTAAAACATTTGCTATAAAACAAAAAAGAGCTGCATTTCTTACATATTACGCATGATAGAAAGGAAATGTAAAACAGGCAGCAAAATACCAAAAAAAAAAACATGCTTCAACTGAAACTCATGTGTTATTGACCAGTGATTGCTTAGCATATGAACTCTTTTTAGCTTGCTTATAATTTACCCAAATAATGTCTTACAATTTGATTAGCCCATGTTTTATATTTAATGCTGCATAAAATGCATATATATACACACACACAGCAAGTTCAAATGTCAAATTTATTCATGATAAATATTTATAGTAACAAATTCTATCAATATTCTTGATAGATCGTCATTATAGGAGCCTACTTTCAACACCTGTTATTTCTTTCGTACTTAAATTTATGTTGAACGTTGGGCAACTGTTGCTTATGTAATTGCTCTAAAAGTTTCTTTTTAAAGCAATAAAATAGTATTTACTCTTCTATGATAAAAACTTTTATGGCTTGAGTATAAAATATTATTAATTGATCATAAATTTTGAGATTTATATCAATAGTTTAGGTTAAGCTTTCATTATGTCCAATAATGTTAAGACGTATAGTTTTATAGACTTGGAGTGTGACACTAGTAGATCATATATAATAGAATAATGAGATCCTTATAATATTCTTCATTATCTCCCTATCATCTCGAATGAGCATATGTGTGTTAAAAAATATGTAGCATTAACACTAATTCAAGTTGGAATGGAAATCAATAGCAACATAAGTTTTAATGTATAGTATTGCAACTATATTTAATCAAGAGTTCACCTATTAGCAAGAGGGATAATTAATCATAAAAGACGTATATCATTCCTTAGAAGTCATGAATTAGAAATATAAAATCTTTTAAGACGATGAAATATTTGGAAAATTTTCTAGTCACTAAATATGTCCTAATCACATGTAAAGGATAAGATGTGGGCCTCAGTTGTAGCTATCAAACAAATTAGAATCTTAGTTGTGTGATCCTCATCAATTAACATAAAGGAAGATCAAAGGAAGATGACGTGAGCCTTCACAACTAGTTGATGTCTATTTATATACCTTAGTGATCAGTTGGAGCCTCATATGCTATCATCCGACTTTAGTGATCAAGTTAATTTATCAATCAGGTCGAAAGAGTTGGCCCTTATGAGGTGAAGAATCAAACTAAATTTAGACTAAATATGGCTCCATGCTAGGGTTCTAGCTCGAGAACAACTGTATTGGGGCTTGATTTCGACTTGCTTAGAGGATTTGATGGTCCAACCAATCAAGCAAACTTTATTTGACAATAAGCCTAGATCCAAGTCCTCTTATCACATGCATCACTTTCTTTGGAATATGATTTGTATTTTTGTGAAGAGAATAGGAAATTGATAGGAAAAAGCTTCACCCATTAGTCCAAACCATGCCAAATTTCCAACACAAAGTCATCAAAGAAAAAGTAGCATAGGCCTCTATCATCCCATCTTTTATATCATTTTATCCATAAATATGAGCCACCCACACATGATTGCTTGTTAGGCATAAATTTCATATCAGGAGTTTGCTACAAAAATATATCAAGAATATAATATACATGTTCAAAACGGATTCATCAAAATTATAACATAATAATTTTGCACTGGAAAATAATATTTAATATCCTTATTCATCATAGCCCAAAATTGATCTATCTTAGATTTTGTTTGGGAAGGCTTTCTTACTGCTTTGTAAAGCTATTTTTAGTATAAAAATATCTTTAAAAGGAGAAAAAATAGCGGTATAAAGCTATCCCAAATGAAGCCTTATAGTTTTGTTTATTTTTATCGTTTATTTTTTGCATCTTATTATGGTAGTAAAAGTTAGGGTTGCAAGCGAACCAAACGTTCGACGAGCTACTCGTTGTTCGGTTCGATTAAAGTTCGTTTGTGATCGTTTAATTAACTAAACAAACAAACTTGAACGATATTTTAAATATTTGATTCTTAAATAAACAAACTTGAACACTAATGTGTTCGGCTCATTTATGTTCGCGAACAACATCATTTGAAGTTCGTGAACAAGCTCGACATTAAACTCGATAAGAAGCTCGATAAAAGCTCGATTCGTGTTCGATTTTAAACTCATGAATAAGCTCGATAAAAATAATTAATATTTTACTATATAATTAATAAATATAAATAATCATTGCCTTTGTTACATAGACAATTGATTTTATTATAAATGTGTTTGTTCATAGATATGTTCATGAACGTGTTTGTTTGATAGTTAAAAAAAATTCGTTAAATATGTTCGCGAACAAGCTCGATAATCACTAAACGAATGAACATGAACTGAACATGAACCGAATATGAACACTCATTAATTTAAATGAACCAAACATAAACACAAACAATAAAGCTCGAACAAACATGAACCAAACTTGAACAAGCTGATATTAAATGAAAACAAACATGAACACTCACATACTCGACTCGGCTCGGTTCGTTTGCAGCCCTAGTAAAAATACTTTGTTAATGCGTTTATGACCATTCATAATGAGAAAAGTGGATAATATTGCACATCCAAATTCCTTAATACTTAGTCGTTAGAAGAGGTTGAAATGAGTGCTTGGTTTGCTTTGGACTAAGGAATTTGAAATAGGATTGAAGTTCCATCTTTGTAATAATCACTGTTAAAACACAGCTCACCTTGGCCTGTTGGTTGAGAGCTTATGCTTCAACTAAGAGGTCCTGGGTTCGAGTCTTTGTGTATGCGTGGTGTGTGTGAGTTTGCCTTAATTGGCCTAAATGTCCCCAAAAAATAATCACTGTTAAATTCTTAAAGAGGTGGTCCCTTAACAACATTCATTCATTCCCATCTTTTCAATGGAAAATTGTACTTGATACGGAATCACAAAATTAGCTTGATCGGGCACGAATCTTGAGGCAAATGCTAGTTGGAACTTCAAAAATTAATTTCGGGAGCTCCCAAACTCTGATTTCAGCGAGCTTATAGTCAAACTGAGCGTCTCGGAAATACGAACCCAACAACATCAAGATCAACCCAATCCGAGCCCAAATGAGTCCGAATCTAGGACCCGAAGCGCTGTTTTAAGGTTCAAACCGCAATTTAAGTTATCAAACAGTCTCCGATTTTAACGAGCTTATACTTGAATCGAGCGTCTCGACGAGACGAATCCAACGAGCCCAAGATCTCCAAATTCCGACATCATTAAGGCCTCCAAATATCCAACAAACGGTGCACAATTGAAGGGTTCAATATCGGCCGTCTATTCAAACCACTCCTTATTCGCCCATGATCTCACACCTATTTACGAGCTATGCCACTCCAGAAAAACTATAAATAGAGTCATCATTCTACACAAAGGGGACTCAAGTGAAGAGAGAGAAGAAGAAGAGAAGGAGGAGAAGGAAGAAGCACCTCATCGACCTTCGCCGGAGCTCTTCCTGCCTCCTGAAGACGCCGGAACTCTGCTAGATTTTTGGGAAACGCCGGGAATTTGTTGAACTTTGTAACTTTGTGAGAAGTTGATTGTAAACTGATCGTCTTGATTTGCAAGACGGATCAACCTTTGTACTTCATACAAACACTAGTGGAACTTTACAACTGGGCGAGACCCCGTGGTTTTTTCCCTTTTTGGGTTTTCCACGTAAAAACTCTGGTGTTCATTTCTCTTTTCTGTTTGTGTGCTGAATACTCGTACAACGCTAAGACGAATATTTTCTAACTCTACCGCCGCGTATATTTTAGCACGCAACAGTACTCTTGTTAACAACTTGTCTGTTTCTTCTCTTTTATTGAAACTCCTCAAATATGGGACAAATGATTTTGCACGAACAATGGATAGGAGAACCGTTCGGTGTCCGCACAGAATAATCTCTCCAAATATGGTGAGACAAAGTCTTGAACTAATTAACTAATTTTATAATTTTGTTTCAATAATGATTGATTAGACAAAAATTTAAATAAAATATTTGTATAAAGAATAACAAATTTATTTGAATTGAAAGGCAGATAATGCTAAATTGATATGCCAGCATTTTATAATAAATTCTAGTGATATTAGTGCATTAACAAACCCAATATCTATAAGAATTTTAAAAAAAAAAATCTCTAAGAATATTTATCAGAATTAATTATATTTATTTATAAACTAATTAAATTATTATTTTAATATTGGAAAAATGAAGAAAAAGCCTAATTTGTTGATCATTAAAGAACTTTAATAGACTTTAAGTCTATATTTTATACTTTAGGACTAAAAAGCCATATTCACTTTTTCTTTGTTTTAGTAATAATATAGTCATATTATACTAATATATTGATGGATAAGAATATTAAATTCATTATGACTAATAAAAAAAATAAAGGTGACTGCAACACAAGAATTTCGTTTGAGATAATTTTTTTACTGCTTTGCTTTTCAAAGGGCAGTCACACTTTCTATTTGAACACTGCCTTTTTGCTGTTTTCAGGAAATTTCTTATGCTATGAAGCTATTTTTCACAACAACTTAAAAAAAAAAAAAAAAAAAACTTTCTCCACAACAGTTTTATAATCGCTTTTATAAATAGATGCAGTCGTGACCTTCAATATGACTCATTTCAAAATTAAAATGTAAATATTTTTTTAAGGCCTAAAATAAAACAAACTTGGCCTTGAATGTTGATGCTGGAATAAGATTTTGTAATTGCAGGGCTTCAATTTCATTAGAAGATGAATTCTAAAAGAAAGGTACCAGTTTGTGATAATAGAGCTGGAAGGCACATGAATACTTAGCTAGTGGAATAAGATACATGTAAGCATCAAGCACTGAAGATTCCTTCTTCTAATTTTTATTTTCAGATTATCTGATTATGGCATGTGAGGACTGGATTGATTCAGTGTTGGACTATTCAATAGAAATATTATCTAGATAAAGTAAAATAATAATTTTATCTTTACAATGGTGTTTTTAATTATAGCAACATAAAGAATTCAATTTTATTTTAAGTAATCAATCATGACTATTTTTTGCTAAAAATGATTGAGATGGACTTCATTTGAGATAACTTTTTTACTGATTTGCTTTACAAATTGTAATCATATTTTTTATTTTGTTATTATTTTTTAACTATTTTTAATATTTTTTTACGCTAAGATTTACACAAATTTTTTTTTAAACTACTGATGTAGGACATAAATGCAAAGAATATGATTTAATTAAGAAATTTGCACGTTTTAAATTTAGAGAGCAATAATAAACAAAACTTATATTGATTTAACGATAAGATAAAATAATAAGGTGATAAAATAAGCTTATGCCAAATCACATGCATAGAAGTTAAGATAATAAAATAGTCAATTAATCTAACGTTGCATAAATGTAAGCTTTTCAATAAAATTCCTTTGTTAACAATAAGAGTAGTCACTATGCAATGATTCCTTACTCAACATCCTAAATGACTATGCTTTAGTGGAGGGATCAACAAGACTCTTTGCGAATCAAACTATAAACCACAATTGAAAGGTGAATTAGGAAGATATAAGAGTACGAGGAAAAGTTTACCCAAGGGAAAGACAATTATTGAGCTTCGGTGTGATCGTTGTGATGCATTGGAAATGAATGGACAGCAGCACAATCCTCCTAGCTGTCTGGGACAGCATTTTGGCAATCTGCATGCCTTGGACAACAGCCGGAGACCTTTCTAATTGGCGGAGCAGCAAAGGAAAGGTGCAGAATCCTTTGAACAACAATTCTGACAGCAAGGACAACAGTTTTGGGCTTGTGGTAGAAAGTGAACAGCTGTTTTGTTTTGCCGATTGCAACCATAATTTTTATTTTATTGTTATTTTTTAATTATTTTTAATAATTTTTTGTGCTAAGATTTACAGCAATTAAAAAAAAAACTAATTTCTCCACAACAACTTTACAACCACATTTATAAAAACAGACCCATAATCTAATTAATCTTCAAAATATTTGCTATTTAAACTACATCATTACCTAAAATTTCTATTCATATTATTTCATTTTAATGTGAGACCTACTGAGCTAGTAGCAAATCAAATATTTCCTTAAAATCATATATGTATTACACATACAAGAGACCAAACAATCTAATTAGTAATGTGGTTATCTTTTAATAAGTCTGAGACACCCTCAAATCTTTATTATTGCAAAAACAACAAGGAAGATGCCTGTTTTGCAGATTAAACGCTCCTAGAAAAACCAATGCACTAAATGTCCTCAAGAAGCATATACTTAAAAGAATCTTCAGATAAATAAGAGACTTCAGAACTTGGAATACCCTATTTTGTCAAGCCCAGCTCTTCTGTTCAAATCTGTTGTGATCAGAGAAGCATTTTAATGTTCCATAAACCTTCCTCCTTTGAACATCTCTATGTTCTAAGAGAAATTATTCTGTGCGGACACCGGATCGTTCGGAGATGAATCAAAGCATGCCACATCACCTGGTACACCGCTGCATTACACAATAAAGGGGTGACATGACGCACTCTGATTCATCTCCAGACAGCATTCGTATCCACAGAATATTTTCACCTGTTCTAGGCCAAATAATGAATACAAAAAAATTTGAAGACACAATGTAAACCTTAAAGTGAATAATGGCAATTGCCACTTCAAAGTTGCATCAACACTCCCCCTAATTTAAATAATTGTATAAAGAATGAGAAATTTTTCAAAATGATACTTTGAATATTTATGAAAGATCAAAATAACTTTCAACTATATTAAGGGATCATTTTAATCCCTCAACTTCTTAAAGAGCAATCAAAATAATCCCACTCGAACTATTTTGATTCATTTATAAGATCTTCAATGACCAAAATAATTATTTAATATAAATGAGAACCATTTTGATCATTATAAATCCACTATAGATAGATATATGTATATCTCAACATTTCTCTGTTCCCTTAAATGTTACCTGCACCATTTGAAAGGGAGATGAATTAGGGGCAAGCAGAACAGAAAACTGCTTTTATTTCTTTCTCATTAAACCTCATCATCCAAAACATCTTGAAATACAAAATCTATCAATGAGAACCAATTCTAACCAAAATTTAAAGGAGAAGTTCAATGATGTACACGTCAAAATTAATTCCTATGACCTACTTGTTGGACTCTCCTATTATTTCAACTTCACTTGAAGAATCGGATTCAGCAGTTACAGTTAACTTAACCTGAAAAGAAAGCTTTCAACTCTACCAGGCAGTTAAGTGCCTCTCCATTCATCTTCCTTGAAGGCCTAATAGAACTTCCAATGATCCCTCTTTATTACATTTTGATGACTTCCCATTGTCAACTGTGCAGAGCTCTTGATACAGCCTCAGTTCTTCGTTCATCTTTCAGTTTTCATTATGTAATGAAGAAGCTCTTGCTCAAGCATCTGGAATGCTGCTTGATCTTATAGAGTATTCAGAGACAAGTTTCATAAACATTGATGTCTTGTCCTCCAAAAGTCTATGTGGGCTGTCAAACTCCGCAACTTTCCCTGATCAAATACAAGTCAAAGCAGTAAAATAAAAAATCTTGATGATATGGGTTATGGTTAACTCTATGGTTAATAGAAGATATCGCATCTCTGATAAATTCTGAAGTTCTTGTAGTCTACAATTGAAAAATCAATCGAACAAACATAAAAGAAATCGTGAAATTTTTATTTTCTTACATTATTCTTTTATGGAGAAAAATCAAACTAATATCAATTTTCTTTTCTGAATTTTGATTTCTTGATTAACAAATTCTTAAGAACAATCTCATAAAAAGATTTAAATTACATCAATGTTTTAAAGGATTTGTTAATGATGATTACCTTCAACTAAGGCATCATTTGGTTGGCTGTAAGTTCTCCATTTCTAATTTCAATAGGCGAAAAAAAAATTATTTTATTGTTTGTTTACGCGACTTTTTCAAAGTACCTATTGCTACACCTCCGTATTTTTGCCGATCTGAAAAGAAAAAAAATTCTGCTTATCCGTTGTAGTACCTCTGTTTAAGAACGAAAAAACTTTGGGGGGAACCAAACGAGGCCTAAAAATCTAAAACTCTTATATTTCATCAAATCTAAAAATGCTCAATTCCTAACAACTAATCGTTAAGCTATTTTGATTAATTTTATTAAAGAGATAGTAGATTCATACCAACATGAAATTTATTTTTTTCTCATCATAACCACCCACCTCTAGTAATTAAATTGACAATATACATGCTAGTTTTTCTTTGGTTTATTTTATGCTGCTATTTTCTCCGTTTTCTAGGGATGTTGAATTCTCCAGATTTCCTCTTGGCAACTCTGCTTTCTACAATTATTGAGGGGACCTAGATGGTGGTTTTTCAGAGCTTTACACAGTGGATTAATTTCCCATGTTTGGGTTCTACACGACAATGTTTTGCTGAAGCTTTGGTTTGTTTGGGAGGTGGTCTTGGAATCTTGTTGGCAGTGATTTGGCGTTGGATTGGCTGCGAGTTATGTTGTCCCTGAAGTTAAAATTGGCCAACAGGGTTATTTAATTGAATGTAAACAGTAGTTAAATAGCTTGGCTGGCGGGTTATATAAGTTATAATAATTCACAGGTTTCCTATTCAGCGGGATATGTGGGCCTCCATTTTCTTCCTGTGCAGATATTGCGCCTGCGAGTGGCTGAAGCTATCCTATCTTGCACAGATTTTTGCAACACTAGGGATTCAGAATGAGGTTTAAATAGCTGTTTTTATATTTTAAATTACCAAAAAGGGAGAAATTTATGGTTATTGTTGCATGCTAGAATATTCGCGGCGATAGAGAGATAAAATTTAATGTCGAATTTTGTACATAAATTCAACACACACAGAGATGAGAGAGTGGTGCAACAATCATAAAAGACAACATAATTTCTATGTGGAAAATCTTAAAAAGGAAAACTACGAGGACTAGCCCAGCTACAATGATCCCACTAGTGTTTGTTGTTGATTACAAAAGATGCCCTTCCTCTAAAAAAGGTGCTGACATAACGTATAAATATACAATATATAAAGCATATTACATGGTTGGAGCTAGAAGAATCTTACAACGTGAGAGTTGTTCTTAAGCATATGTTGACTTGTTCATTTGATTGGTAGGACCGCAGTCAGGCGACGGATGTTGGAGGAGCCGTAGTCAAACGACGGAGGTTGGAGGGACCGTTATTAGGCGACGGAGGTCGGAGGAACCATAGTTGACGGTCGAAAAAGGTCGAAGGGACCATTGTACCATTGTCGGGCGACGGTGGTCGGAAGGATCGTAATAGGGTGACTGAGGTTATGAATGGACCGTGGTCGGAAGGACCATCTTCGGCAGGCAACAGAGGTCGGAGAGACCGTATTCAGTGGGCGACTGAGGTCAAAGGGACTGTTGACAAGCGAATGAGGTCTGAAAGACAATAGTCGGCAGGAGACGGAGGTCATAGGGATCGTAGTCTGGAGTTGAACTTGATATTATATGATACTTTTATGTCATTCCTATATTTAAAATTATTTTGCTCTTATAATATATGAATTTCAATTCTATTTCACGCAATTTATCACGTATCACTTTTGTCTTGTGCATTGTGCAATTTTTTATATTATATGTATGCCAATTTATTACTTTATAATTCTATAGAATTAACATGACATCCTTTAGTATATTATTTGAGTATTACATTAAAAATCACTTTTTAACATTTATTTTGATGTAACACAATTTTTTTTTTTTAATTTTGAAGGCTTGCGCCTCGTTTTATGAATAAAAAACGCCTCAATACCCAATTGCACAATTTTAAACCTTGGCTCCAATGAATCAATCAGCTATCCAAATAACCGCCCTTGATCAACCAGTATAGTTTATCTCACTAGCAATGCCTGCATGTGACGAAGGCCAAGCACTTGTTCCAATTCCTTGCTTGATTTAGCAAGAAAATCAAGCATAGTCTCGTGTCTACAACTTGATTTTATACTGCCTACCAATTTTATGGAAATTACAAGAAGCTTGCCCAAGATGACTCCTATCACATTACTATAGTTGCAAGACACACAAAAGTTAGGGGATGAATAGCCACCACATCTAGTTTTACAAGCATATCTGATGGGGACATCAGATCATCATGGAGAGTTTATCAGAGACGCGGCCGCCGATCTACGGCCACAATCGAGTCTTTATATTTTTGAGTCGTTGATGTATTTTTATTTTCATGTAGCTTGTTATTTGCTTATGTGGCATTGTGAGCAGTTGTATTTTATTTTATTTAGTTGCTTATGTGTTTTCTTTCCCGTAGTACCCCTCTTATGGGAGTTGTCGTATGTAAGCCCAAAGGGCGTTTGTGTCTTTTGTTTCGAGTCATATTGTAGGAGGCTATTTAAAGCCCCACTTTATTATATTATGGTTAATGAATGATTATGAAGAAATTTGCCTACGCTTGTGTTTGAGAGCCTTGATAGTTCTAATGGAGAGAGCTTCCTAGGAGAGGAAGGAGATTGGCGCATTACCCACCAACCTTGGAGACGGCCGGGTTCGTGGTTCTCTTCTTTATCTTCGTCATCGTCCCCTCGTCAAACTTCCCCACCCTCCACCACCACAAGCCATCGGCCACCTCACCCGATCCCTCCTCCCTACCCCACGGCCCAAGTATCCCCAAGCCCCTTGCCGCCGACCAAGGCCTCAGCCGCCGGCCTCTTTTATTTTGTTTCCTAATTTGGGTTGGAATTAATTGGGATTAATTTGAAATTCAAATTCACCCAAATTTGAATTCAAATTATTTTCTAAATTAGCTCTTCTATTTTAGGAAAGTTTCTTAATTAACTCAATTTGAATTTCAAATTCAAATTGAATTTAATTGGGTAATTACCTAATACTCCTAGCCTATTAAATCTACCCAAATTCCCCTCCTTGATTTTCTCCCTGGCTTCTATTGCCGCCGGCCCCATCTTTGGATTCCAATAGGATTAGTTTCCTAATCCCCCAACCTTTCCAAGGAAATATTTCTTAATTCTATTCTCATTTATTTGGCCGAATTTCCCTTATCCTTGATTTCCTCAATTAATTCCCTAAGCCTAAGAATTGATTCAGGAAATCAAAACCCCAATCCTCTGGTTCCCGCCGCCTCCCCCTTTCTTTCCTTTTGTTTTTCTTTTCTTGCCGCCTCTCTCTTTCGTTACCTCTCCTATCTCATGAAACTCACTGTTGAGATTTGGGTATAATCAATTCCCAACTGGTTCCACTCCCACATCAGAAGATCTGGGATTTTTCTTCTTAGATTTTGGCTAGAAAATTTGAGAACTTTCTCAGATTTTGGAAGGATTTGGATTACTTCTACAAGCACCCTATGAAGACAACATCTTCGTTCTTGGACCTTGGATATTCATCATGAGTAGTTGCTATGGCGGAGGATTGCCACGTCTCTTTGAGCAAAGGTTTTTCCTTCTTTCACTTGCATTCAAAGTCTTCTAAATCTAAGTTCTCGTTTGGTTAGATTGTATTCGCGAAAGCCTACTCCGAATGCTCTTGTTAAGCCTAGTAATTCATAGGTCATTGAGTGTACTTTCTTTGCATCCTAAATCTCGTTGTTAGACTAGGGATTAAATTGAAGGCTACTATTTTGCATTGTTTTACTTGTCTTACTTATCTTGAAAATCTCAAAGCTTGGAGCATGTGAATTAGCCTACACAAATCACATCTTTATTTGTTTTAATTGATGTTGAGAATTGCTAATAATTTTAAGTCAAAATTATTCTAATCAAAGAATTGTGCAATGCTTAAAATGAAGCCATAAGCATGTCACCTAAGTAGTCCTGCATCAATATCACAAAAAAGAATTCTGACTTAATGGTCACTTACCACTGGCAGATTCGCCCAAGTTTCCACCAATATGTCACGACCTCAATATTCAACATAGGTTCCTCACTTGGTTTATGTTTTATGGAGTGACTTCTTGTTATTAAGTTTTAACTTGAGGATAAGGTCAATTTGAAAGGTGGGCGATACTAGGGATCTAAAGTGGGTTTATTGTGGGTTAATAGTAAAATAAATATTACAGACATTGAGTTTAGTTAGGTTGTTAGGTACTTACTAGGTAGTTATTGAGCTGAGTAGTCTTGTATCCCTATAAATAGTCTTCATTTAGAGGATTTGGGCATGAAGATGAAATGAAAACCCTCAATTGTTTGATATATTCTTCTTCCTCTTCCACCTTCTCTCGATCCTACATTTTCTAGGAGTTGTCGATGTACTACAATCATCGTTTATCATTGTAATGCTTCAAGGGATGTCACAGATAACTTATGCAACCAAGTGGATGAATGCATATTTTAATATGTTATCTGAGTATTCTAGCATAAAAACTCCCATCACAAAACTGGCACAACATGGGATACATGTTATTTCAAAGTTGGAAGGTCCCAAAACAAGTAAATTAAGTTTATATAAAATGAATGTATCCAATTTAAAAATATGATTTATCAAAAATACAATTATATAATTTGGATAGGGAGGATGAAATTTACCATCACTAAGAACCAAAACAAGATCGCTATCAATTACAGTTGGGATGCGATGTGCTATTGTGCAAACCGTGCAATCCTTGAATTCACATCGTATGATCCTCTGAATCAGATTATCGGTTGCAGTATCAACAGAAGCCGTTGCTTCATCAAGAACAAGTATTCGTGCCTGTTTTAATAAAGCTCTTCCTAACGAAACAAGCTGACGCTGCCCTACACTCCAATTCTCTCCATTCTCAAGTACTGCAAGAAAGAAATCAACATAACCCTTGTCAGCAACAAAAGGATGTGCAGAGGCATCAATGCTCTCTAATATACTCCATGTAGTACAACAAGTTATGTCTTCTCAAAGAATGCATGTATGGTTAAACAAAAATTTTATTTTCATGCACACAAACTTTGAATAGTACCTGGAGAGTCTAATTTTTGTTCCTTTTGGCGGATGACCTCACCAAGTTGACACTTGTCCAATGCCTGGAAAACAATGACATTAGTTCAAGAAAATCACAAATTTATATATGTTTAATTAAATGAGCTAGGATTTTTGTTTTACCTGCCAAATTTCATAATCAGAGTGCTCTTCAAGTGGATCAAGATTGCCCCTAATTGTACCTTCAAACAAGGTAGGATCTTGTGGAATGATACCAAGACGGCTACGAAGATCATGAAGGCCAATAGTAGAGATGTCTATATCATCAATGACTATCTTTCCATGTACCGGTTCAACCAAGCGGAAAAGTGCCTGTATAAGGGTAGATTTACCGCTTCCCGTACGCCCAACAATGCCTATTTTTTTACCACCAGGAAACACGCAAGTTACACCATGGAGAACTATTGGCAAGCTCTCCTTGTAACGAACCTTTCAAAGAGTAAAGATGAATAAATTTAGCTAAACGTCATTATCTACAAACAGATAGAGGAAAAGATGAACTAAAGATGATGACAAGTGGTGTTAGTTTTAACTACATGAAAAATTTTAACTGCTATCAAATATAAAGTTACAGTAGTAAAGATCCAGATGAAGGTTGAGTGTTTACAAAGGGAACTTATGAATAATGACTACAATCTAAGTCAGTAATTTTTAAGAAACCAAATTTTATTTTAAACAGAAATAAAGTAAATAGCAACTGTCATCAAAGATTTATTGGATGGCACATTTCAAATAAGGCTTCGTTTGGTTTGGTTATTCGGTACTTTTATAAAAGGCATTTTTAAGAAACATTGGTTCAGAAAAAGTTGTTTTCTAACGGAGAAAGCATATATAAAAAATTTTCTCAAAACAGCAAAAAAATGAACAAAATAGTGTTATTGGGAACGTGGTTTGAGGAACCAAACAATAAAGAAGAAATAACTTCACCGTTTTAAAAAGGAATAAGCACAAAAAACGCCCAATCAAACTAGGCCTAAGAGTGGTCACTTATTTTAGTTAGAGGGATTAAAGGAACAATAATAAATCAAACACATTTAAGGATTAAACAGCAATTATGGAAAGTAATAGCACAGAGAAAATGGCAGTTGCACACCTGGAGGTCTAGTAGTTCAATCTTCCCGTTCACAGGCCACGAAGGTGGAGGTCTAGAATTATCAATAATAGTTGGAGCTTCACTAGGAATTTGGCAGTACTGGTGTATGCGCTCTATAGAAATAATCTTATTTTCAAGTTTACAAAAGCTCAATATCCACCGGGACAAGCGGGCATTTAAATTAAGACCGTATGTTACAGCTAGGCCCGCCATACCTAAGATATGAAAAAGCATATTTCATTAACAAAAAAGGTTCACATTTCACAATAATATCACGTATAAACATGAAATTCTTAAACCTTTAAAATGTGTCTGGGACAATACTGGTGGAATGTTTAAGTATAAATTCTAAAAAGTACATTTTAAATCAGCTTTCGTACATTTAATAGTGAATTTTGGAAAGGAAGCTACAATAAGTTGCCAGAATTTAGAGAATGCGTACTTGGATCAATACTTCCATGTGGGAAACTAACAAGAAGTGTCATGCAGAAAGCAAATACAAAAGTAGATAGCAATTCCATACGCAAGCATAGCCATTCAATTGCTGCAAGACTGCAAAAGAAAGGGCGTGAAAAGCAATCAAGAAGGTACAGGTTCCTCTTGATGAATCTCTTTTCTTGTCCAAATCCTCTAATAGTTGAAGCGCCAGCAATAGATTCCCCAAAAATATTGATAATTGGAGACTTCTGGATACTGACAATACGCACAAGCTCTCTTGATGAAGCCATATAATACTTCTGTTGAAAGCAAAATTTCAATGTTAAAACCTTACAACAAATTTCTACTCTTTGATGTTTATTAATGACAAAAAAAAAAAAAAAAAAAGATGTACTCATGAGCATGCTGCTATTCTTCACAAATAGCAAAATCAAATTCTTAGAATACCCAGGAATGTAAGCTAACGTAATTGAACGACAATCACTTCTGATATTTCAGTAATCAGGCAGATTTCGCAAGATGTAAGAAATAATTAAAATTCAAGGTTTATAGTTTGCACGTTATATTTAATATTTATCATATATTAGGCAGATTTCGCAATATATATATATATATATATATCTTTTAAGTCTTCATGATATTTTCTTATCATATATTTCTTCTTTATCACTAATCTATTTTAAACACAAATGCTGATGAACTCTAGAATTTATATCCACATCTATATCCCCAGTCTTCTATATAATTGATCCAAGAGAGTTAAACCAATTAAACCGCTTTAAATTCAACTAAAATTTACTAGCAATTATTAATAGCACCTCAATAAAATTACATATGAAATACTTGACATTTTATTTAATAATCTTAAACAATTTATTTTCTAAATATTTTCTCCATTATGCTCAAGTGGATGAGTAGCTTTACTCTTAGAGATAGAATGTGAAACGAGCATATACATGGAAAGATTGGAGTAGTTCCAATGGCAGATAAGATTAGAGAGAGTCACCTTGGATGGTTTGGTCAATAAAATGTCGGTGGCTTTCTAATAACCCGGTTAGGAGAGTAGATATATTAGATTTGGCATATGTTAAGAGAGGTAGGGGTAGACCTAAAAAGACTTAGTTAGAAAATATTAGAAATGACCTTTTTTATTAGATTTAAATGAGAATTTGATTCTTAACATGACACAATAGAGGAAAAGAATTCATGAAGCACATAGTGGCATATACGCTTGATGTTGTTCTTGTAGTATTATAATTTTTCACTTATTTCAATAGTTGATTATATCATCTCTAAAAAAACATACATCAAATCACCCAACTTTGAACATTATTTATAAGCATTGACAGGCCCAATATAAAGAGAACTTTCTATTCACCTTAAAATTATTGTCCATACTAGTCAATGCTTCATCATATATCAATATATCATAATATGGTTAATAATTTCACATAAAACTCAAAATATGGTCAAAGCTTGATCAAGTTTTGAGTTAATTCAAATCGAATATGATATATTTCAAGCCCAATTACGAGCATCTCAAATAAAACTTTCTTTCAAAACAACTATGTTGGATATGGCTTCACTCAAAATGAGATTTGAGCCAACTCAAAATTATGACAACAAAAATTTACGTCACAAAAAAAAATTATCAATGGAGTAGGCTCTGAGGAATCTTTTACGTTCATCATTGGAGTTCTCATTTGTCTCAAAATACTCATCATCATATGTCAAAACTTCACATTCAAATATAACCATCATTTTGGTGATATCAAAGATGAAATGATGAATGGATGCAAGCAAACTCGACTATTATATCGAATCCAATCAAGCAATTTAGTGGAGTTATCCAACTAAATCAAGTTGCAACGACAGCACCCACACCACAAATCGTGTAAATCAACACTAAGTCAACCCAATGTAATGATAGTAGGTTATCATAGTGCACCAAGAGGAATCCAAGAAAATGAGACATAATCCAAGAGGAAAAATATAAGAGATAATGGGGATGTTAATATTGTTGATACATGAGTATTTGGTTATAATGAAAAAGTTACAATCGACCATATATGGAGTTTTATTAAAATATATTAAATACGAAAGACAACTAGGCCGACAATTACTAAGTACTATTCTCATCATCTCCTCTAAGGTCTCTCCTCATACCCTTATCATCCCTACTTGCCTCCTCGTCCAAATGGACGACTAAGTATCTAACGATAACTTAAAAATGGGGAATAACATAATTGAGGGGAAAACAACTTAACACGTCAAAACAAAGATATTGGAAATCTATTCAATTTACTCAAACTCTAGTTTACAACAACAATTTAAAATGATATAGCAGGGACAAATCCTTAGATAAAGAGGAAAAATGCATTCCTGGAAGTACAAAAGAGTTCTTTTGTTTTAATGGCACATTCATTTAATCATTACTTCTTTCTTGCATCCAACCAAGATCACAATGCACGATAGGGTGTCAAGAACACACAACATGGGCATGTCATTAATGTCAACGATCTTCACACAAATGGTCTGCTTGTAATGTTATTGATCAAATAACTCAACATAAATCACATTATATCTTATCAATCACATGTCGACATTCTCCCTAGTAAGGCCTACTCCACACCTCCCCCTTCTACTTCTCAGATTCTTTTACATTTCCACCCAAATATTCATGTAGAGATCAATGGATCAAGTATGTATAAAAAGTGATAAGCCGTATTTGACAACAAGTGTTAAATCTAAAAGCATGCATGTCCAAGATAAGAAAAATCAAGGAAATGAAGGAACATTTACTGAGGATGAATTAAAAGATCCATAGCCTAAGTAAAGGCATAAGAAAATGATGAATCCTTCAACTCGGGCTCTAATGATTTTCTCTCATACTTGCAAGAGCTCCTACTAGTTTCCTAAAGTGCTTCTCACACACCCTCTGTACAAGGGACTTCCTAGTTTTATAGGTGGAAAAAAAGCAAAGGGTTCATTGGCAGTTTTCGACAATCGACTCTAAGAAATTAGAGGGAAATAGAAGATAGCTTTTGTCGTGCAATTAGAGGGAAATAGAAGATAGCTTTTGTCGTGCATGACACATAGCGAACTCTATTTGAGTGCTTCCCAACTATTATCGACAAATTCTACTCTCCTTTAATTCAAGCACAACACCTCTTCATCCTCTTCTGCAATTCTTCTTTTTTTCCCTTTATTGTCAATTTGTTTACTTGCATTTGAAAACAACGGCAGAGACAAAAAATTTTATTAATGGTGGCAAAATTTGATGATTTTTTAATTATTCTCAATAATTTTTGGGTGATTCTTTTTACTTTCTATTTATTAGTTCATAGTGCAGTAATAATTTTTAAAAAAAAAATATTAATATTTATTTTTTAATAATTTATTAAATTCTATATTTTATTAGTTGTATTAAACACAAATCTATAATTACTTTATTTCACTTTAAATATTTAAGTATTAAATTTATTAAAAATTATATATATATATATATATATATATATATTGGGTGATACAAATGTGAGACGAAGAAGAAAAAAGAATAGAAGATTACTATCGGATTTAAATATAGTTTAGGTTATAAATAGCAAAAAATGATTCACGGATGGCCAATGTTTACGCTAGCTCTCAAAAACTCATAGATCTAAGTTCGAATCCCAGGGGAAAACACACGTCACCTTTTTATTTTAAATGGTTCATTGTTGTGGACCTTTATTCCTCTATTTTTGTTAATGGGCCAGTGAGGGTTTTGGGGAATTTTAAATGGTTAAGAGTTGTGGGCTTTTATTCTTGTTTATTTCTGTTAATGGGCCAGCGGAGCACATGCACCCAAGATCCCCACAGTAGATCCACCCTTGTTTGAAGATCTAATAATCATAAATGTTATGCATATCCATATATGACACATATTATGTCTTATTATTTTCTGTAAATAATAGAACCGTCATAGGAGGCACCATCTAAATAGTACTGATTAGATACTTCCATTTTCTTTTCCATTTCATGCGTACAGGAACATTGCATATGCAATTATTATAAATGAATCATTTTATTTGTATTTTTCAATATCATTTCATATCTTTATATCATGACCATTATATAACTTGTGCTAAATGATTGTTATATAGTAAAAAATTCATATCATTCACTTCAACATGAACAATTGTCTATAATAGAGAGAAATCATAAATAATGTGTAATAACAATTTATAAGTAATTATCAATAATAAATGATTTATCTGATTTAAAAGAAACAAAGTCATTACTATAAATTAGAGATCTTAAAGCTCACTTCACTTTCAAAAGTTCTATCATACTTTTTTTATTCCTTAAACACCACCATTTTTATTTTAAAACCTATATTAACATATGATCTCATTATTTGATGACTATGTTGCACCGATACACCTATTTATGAAGGCGTGCTGTATCCGATACACCGATACACGGATACGCCTCAGATACTCCACTGATACGTGCCGGATATGCCAAAGACGTATCCAATTAAAATACTAATTAATTTCAAAAGGACACGCGTATCCGATACACGTGTCCATTGAAAAACAAAAAGAAATCCAAAAAAAAAAGATGCGTCGTATTTACTTCCGTGGCTGCGAGCAAAGTTCTCTCATTCCGAGATGGATTTGAGTCTCTTGATGATATGAGAATATTAGAAATTACTAATCTTTCACTTGATGAGCCTGAATTAAAAGTTATGATATTTATTGAAGATGATATAGAAGTTCAAAGACAAACCACTGAAGAAGCTAATCATATCATTCCTTCTATTGAATAGTTGAAACTTTATGTGCTAGACAATTTATGTTTATACTTTTGTTGTTGTACTAGACATTTAATGCTTACTTATATTTTGATATTATAAGCTACAAGGCTACAAATGATATTGTTGTCATTTTTTTTGTAATTTAAAATATTATGCTTTGATTGATTTCTTAATTTTTATTTATGATTTATAAATGATGATGACGTGTCCGCGCCGTACCCGTATCCTGTATTTTTAAGAATTGACATGTCCCGTATCCGTATCGTGTCATATCCATGTCGCCGTATCCGTATCGGTGCAACATAGTTTGATGATATTTAACTATTTAAGTATATAAATTTATATTTTACGAATAATATTAATTTAATACCTAACATTTCATTAACAAAATTCTATTAGCACTTTAATTTATTGATTTACTTTTAAAATATTTATAGCATTAAAATTAATCTAAAACTAATATATATATATATATATATATATATATATATATATATATATATATATATATATATATATATATATATATATATATATATATGTATATAAGGTACATTTTTATAATTTTAAATTTCTCCTTTCTTACACAAATAATTATTTTAACATTGACATTTAATGTTTGTCTTATTTTAAATCTACCTAAATAACAAATAACCTTGCGCTTATATATTTATTTTTAACTTAGAACCTATATAAGTATTTTATAAATCAACTTCGGTAATTTATGAATATAAACTATTCTTAAGATAATACTTAAATTATATTTTAAATTTTAGATTTATTATCATAAATTATATAGAACTATCCTAAAAAGTTGATAACCATATTCTAGGGTATGTGTGTGTATTAGAAATGTTATAAATAAGCCAAATTTCTTATCTTTCCTCAAACTCGCTCGTGCCATAGCCTCTCTCTCTCTCTCTCTCTCTCTCTCTCTCTCTCTCTCTCTCTCTCTCTCTCTCTCATCAAGTTCGTCTCTTCCTTTCCCATTGCCACAGGCCGCTTGATCCCTAATTAATGGCCCGCTCGTCGGTTTTATCTCCCATAATCATACTATCTCTTTTTCTCTCTCTCGGTCTATCCTCGTCTCCCTCTCATCTCTCGGCGATTTAAAGGGATGAAATCCCTTGTCTTTCTCAAAGAGAAACTAACGCAATTGCTTCATTCGAACCGACCCTTCCTTTGTCTTCCTTAACTCAAAAGTATGAAACTAATGGAACCCACCCGTTCCTTCATCTTCCTCGATAGCAAATGATAAAATCACCTTCGTTCAGGATATTGCACTTGAGCAACTCAAAATAAAAATTTCATTTGTCATCACCCTTAAATCTTAAATTAATGCACTTATTAAATTTGAGTCAACTCAAAACTAATTTAAGCTAACAAAATAGCATTTGATTCCTATAGGGTTAATTTTGAGTTGACTTAGAATCAACTATTTTTTAGACAAGTTGACTCGACTAAATAAATTCCAATTTCAAATCGAGTTCAAATTGTGTTGAAGTCATTCATTTCAAGTTTGCGTTTAATCAGCCTAGCTCAAAAACGAGCTGATGCCAACCCATATCTTAGTAACTTCAGCCTACTGAACTTCAAAAGCAGACAAATATAATTGGCAATTGGCCACATATCTGTTAATTTGATTTATAAAGGATCCTTTGTGCTAGGTAGGATCACTGTAACAGAAAAAACATCCATCATAAATTACCAAGTATTCAAATTCATAGTAGGTTGTATGGCTAAGGCATAAATTATCAGAGTTACTATGGCCAAAATTTATTTGATTTCAGTCAAATATCTCATTTCAAGCTTCATGAATTTCTGCTATTACAGGAAGGAAACACTCTCTTAGTTATCTATTTTTTCCACCTGCAACCCTAGTTCAGTAATCCAAATCATGGTTGTATAGCCTACACGGATATTCCAAATTAAGTTTAAGCGGAATATTGCATCTATGCCACAAGAACCACTATCCAGATAAGAATGCATTTGTCTGTTCAAAATAACACGGCTAAAAAACAAGGGAATGCGGCGCCGATAAAGGTCGTATATCGATTTACAGTTCCTTGCTAACCAAAAACTGTATATAAGTAAGGCACAAGGAAAACACTAACTCGAATTGCCCATGTTTTTGCTATGTAACCTATGGCATCTCACGCCACATGAAAGCCAAAATAATAGGAAGGTGGTTTTGGTATTGAGTGAGATACTTTTCAATACAAGAGGACAACAAAATTATCAAAAAAGATAAAATCAAGTATTCAACCAGGATGACTTTTCAAAATATATCCAAATAACCTTCAAATTATTCATGCTGAATAATTTTGTTAACAAAAAGGTATAAATTTCCTGTTGTTGGTAGTAATGAATAATGTTTCAATTATGTATACCCAGATAAGTGGAAAAGCCCGAATGTTAATCATAATTTAAATATGAATTCCATCCATTATCGATTAATAAGAGGACTGGAATTGTTTCTTTCTGGCAAGGTACGAAGAAAAGCCAAAAAGCAAACGGAATTATGTTGATTGCTAGATTATGAGAAATTGAGAATACAGACTATTAAAGAGAAAATGGAACTGATGGTGGATGTACAGCTCTTCCTTTATTTATTAACCCATTATATGAAACTTCAATTCATTATATTCATTTCTCAAATCTTGAAATGGTTAGACAATATATTGTTAAGTATATCTTTGCGACCATTTACTTGTGTTCCAAGTATTCGTTTTTTCACTTGATGATACCGTAAGTTTTGAAAGCTCATAAAAAAACAATTTTCTTGCCACATAAAAATACAAGCCTACCAAATTAAATACTAAACTCCAGAAGTAGAGGACTGAAACATTTAGACACTAGCATCCTTCCTTCAGATTCATGAAAGATGACTTACCACATAATTCTATCGAAAAGAAGAAAAATCAAAGTTGATTACCTGCATCCACAAGCAAATGATGGTCATTGGAATTAGGAGGAGCAAAACCTGCCATGTAACCTTAGACATCACACCAACTATACCAAGAAGTTGAATTGTGGTTGACGCAAACCCACCAAGTCTGAATGGAATATCAAGATCAACAACACTTTGATCTATTGAAACCTGATAATTCATAAAGTTGGATAGATAAAAAATTCAAAAAAATAAAAGGAAAAAAGCATTCATCCCAAAAGGAACTAGAAAAAGTGACCAAGACCAAATATCAAAAAGGCCATAGGGAACTACTTACACGATTCAAAATTCTCCCCGTTGGGGTGGAATCATAAAATGACATAGGAGCCCGAAAAATAGTTCTCAACATCTTCATAAACAACTTTTGTGCAGCTGCTAGGCCAAAAGTAGCCACAAGAACTGCTCGAAAAAAGACAAACCAAGAGCTTCCAAAAGCAAGTGCCATGTAAACCACGAGAAGAAATGTACTAGTCATCTTTGGCTTATCACCATGTGTTTGGGGATTTGCCCAAGCCATCCACCAGTTACTAGCGATCTGCAAAACCTGAAATGTCGTCTGCGACAAAATAATCAAAGGTATTAGTGCTCCTTTATATGCTGCAGCCATGTATGACAAGTACACCTTCAAACTAATTTTTCCCCTTTCTCGCTCTTCTTCTTGAACAAGCTGTTTTTTTCTGCTGCGTTTAGATTTCTTTTTTTCCTTTATAACATTTCTCTCGGATGGAGACTCCTTTACTAGTGCTTCAGTTCCCATGCCATCAGCATTGCTTACACTTGATGCTGATCTTCTGCCAAGCATTGATACATCCTCCAACATGCATTCTGGGATATCCATTGCTTCAATTGCTTCATGATGAGCTGAAACCAATGCATTGAAGTCAGTTCCAGCTTTTAGAAGATCATCATATTTTCCAGCCTGTATTATGCGACCCTCTTTAAGTACCTGCATAAAATGGATTGACAAGGTCAATGGAGAAATAAGTACAAGACCATGTACTTCATAAACAGAAAACAGTTCCTAGGAAGTTTTTTTGGTCAACTCACTTTTTACTCCATATAGTTTGGCTATGGTTCCACTTTGATCCCTATAATTCCACTTGTCCCAATCAAATCTCTATAGTTTAAAAAGCTAAAATCGCATCCAAAATTCAAATGACATTATGAAGATAGCCAAATTCCTTCCAAACAAATCAGCAAAAATCTAATATGTTATGTGAGAATTTTTGCTGGGTTTAAGTTAGGCGTTGGGTCTAACTGACAAGTTATCTTTTGGCCATTTCATTTGGACAGAATAAGATTTCCTCGGTTATATCATTTTGAGCCCTGGATATGATTATAATGATTTAAAGTACAATGGTTTGATAAGGACAATTGAAACTGTAGAAGCAAAACTGAAACTAGAGCCAAGCTAGGGATTAAAAGTGGCTTACCCAACTTTTTTGCAATGGATCCACATCTTTCCGCAATATTATTGAAACAAGAGTCAATCATAATAAAGTTATACGTTTAACAAAAATTAAAAGGCTTGCTGCTCGTACTAGACAAGTTGGAAGCAATAAGGATACAGCCAATTTATAATAATAATCAGTGAAATATGGTGAGAAAAAATATTTATCCACATGCAATAACATAATTTGGAGTATGAAAAAAAAAAACCAAGCCTGGCATAATAAATTCAACCAAGTACAAACAATGAAAAAAAAAATTAGTTAAAAAGTCATACATATTATATATCTGATTGTCTCCATGAAAGACTCGTTTCAAGACAATCTTAAAACAAACCAAATATTTTAGGAACTTGCCCAAATTGACAACCACAAAAAAGCTCCTAGTTAAAACAGTAAAGGCCCACACACCAGTATCAAATCAGCAGCTGGAAGAAATTCAACTTGATGGGTGACAAATACCACGGTCTTGCTGGCCAGGGCAGTTAAAATATAGTCCTACAATCCATGATACACATCATTCAGAATCAAATAATTTTTATAAGTAATATAGTTTTGTAGGGCTCAAGTGGAGAAACAATTTGCAAACCTTGAACAAATCGCTCCCAGTATGAGCATCAACTGCACTAAATGGGTCATCGAGTAAATAAATGTCAGCATCCTGATAGAGCGCTCGAGCAAGTTGAACCCTCTGTTTCTGGCCACCACTTAAGTTTATCCCTCTATCACCAATTATTGTTTGATCTCCATGGGAAAATAGCTCCAGATCCCTTTTTAGTGAGCAAGCATTAATAACATTCTTGTACCTTTGCTTGTCCATTGGGCTCCCAAATAGGATGTTTTCCTCGATATTTCCTGACTGTATCCAAGCTGACTGAGAAACATAAGCCGCAGAGCCACTTATCTTAACCTGAGAAAGATATATCAAACAGCATTGACAAAATCGTTAACATCTATGGAGAAGAGATAGAATAAAATAAACATTAACAAATCACTTACTTCACCGGAAAGTTTGGGTATTTCCCCCAGGATACAAGAGAGGAAGCTCGACTTCCCAGAACCGACCACACCACAGACTGCCACACGCTTCCCCTTCTCCACTACCAATTGTATTGATGAAAGTGTAGGTTGAGAAGAACTAGGGTCCCAACAAAATTCTCCATCTCTAATCTCAATGGCTGTGCTTCCAAGCCCACTAGGAATAACAATCGTGGCATCAAATTGCAACTCCTCCTCTTGCAAAAAACCTGCTATTCGATCAACAGACACTTTTGTCTGGGCGATCATTGAAACCAAATCTGGAAAGTTTCTTAGAGGCTCCTGGAGAATCCGAAAGGTGGCCAGTGCAGAGAGCACACCACCAGCAGTGAGCTGACCACCTAGCAATATGCAAGTTGCAAATGTCACAACAGACACAAAAATGGGGGATCCCCAGAAGATAAAAGTGATAAAAGCCTGAGAATACAAGGCTTTCCGGAGCCAACTAAACTCCACATTTCTCATCTCTTCTAACTTCAATCTATAGCGATCCTCCCAAGCTTGAAGCTTCAGGATTCTCATGTTTCTCAAGCATTCTGAGGTTGTCCTCATTCGATCATCCTTGGCAGCCATGAGATTATCTTGATATTCCTCTTGCATCTTTGCAAGAGGAATGGTGATAGCAATGGACACAATAGTTGCCACAAGTGTTGCCACTGAAGCAATTCCAACATTCTTGTATAAAATAGCCAGAGCAAGAACGATTTGCAAGGGAAGCATCCATATGTCATGAAGATACCACGAGTAGTCACCTACCCTTTGTACATCCACCGCCATATAATTAACAATCTCCCCAATGGTGTGACTCTGTCGTGCTGTGCTTGATAACCTTAGTCCTTTCCTATAAACCAGCGCTGTCAAAGCCGATCTAACATGCATGCCTAATATATCTACTCCTAAATACCATTGTCTGGTCGTAACTGTCTCTAGCAACTTTGCCACAAAAAATACTACTGATGCCAGGACGTAACCTTCATGAGGAAAAGCCACATCTCCACTCAAGTAATCAACGAAATATCTTATCATATATGGTCCAACATAAGATACCAATGTGTTTTAATCCAGCAAAGATGGCATTCACCGTTGCTTCTTTCCAAAACGAATGAAGAATCGCCAATGCCAAGGAGGGCTGCTTTGAAGGGTTCTCAGCTTTCAATCTCTCCCAATTTGAATTCAAGACCTTATATGAAGTTTTGGATCTGTCTTTATGAGCCAGCAATGGCACATCCCTCAGCTCAAGGGGCCTCTTGGCACCTATAGAGAGTAGAGGGTTGAGCCAAGACAGGGTTGCAAGGCTGAAAAACCCTGCTTCACTGTAGGGGGTGACCTTGAGGCAACCAGCTTCCTCTTCCTCAGCAAGTAGAGGCTCATGAAGATCAGAATTTCTCCTGTACACATCTATGCCAGAAATTCCACGGATGGAGGCAATGGAAAGGAAGGTAAGAGCAGGAGCAGCAGCATAATTCGCCACCACATGAGAGCTTAAGTGAGCGCACTTATCAAAAAACCCTCTGGTATCAACATATCCAATATAAAGACAAAGGCAGAACGACACAGGCCACCAAAACCTAACCAGAAAGGGAAACTTTATCGAGACCTTAAACCTACTTCGTAATGCCGAGAATATTACAGCAAGCCAAGCGATTGCCTCAACGCAGGGTAAGTAAAATACGGAATAATCTTCGAATCCGAAGCGAAAAATACGTTGTGTTTCATAGCCGAGAACTATTATCTGGAGGAAAAGGAGGTAGAGGGTGCAAGAAATAGCGACCTTGAACCAACATCGGACGATAACGATCACCGGATCTCTAACGGCACCACCAGAGTCGGCGCTAGCCTGGACGAGATTACCATCACCATCCTTGAACGGGATCACCCGAGACAATACACGGTAGAAGACGCGGGTTGTGGAGGACAAGAATAGGAGGAGGAGAAGCAAGAGGTTTGCAGCGAAGGAGAGCTTCTCCGGCAAGGGTAGGGCTTCAAAGAAACTGAGAAGAGAGGGGCCGAGGAAGAGCAAACCCATTTTCCCGCCAGGAGATCGGAGCCGGATTGAAGATACTGGAATTGAGCAACAGATTTCGGAGAATATCTAGCCAGTTCACGGGTTTCAGCTACGGGCATTGCACCGCGAGAGGTTTTTTACCCTTCGGATAAGCAGAAACAACACGGAGAGAGAGAGAAAGAGGACGGCAACAGCTAGCAGCGACTAGAGCGGCGAAGGACACATTGCAGAACCAAACAAAAATGGCACGTCTTCCACCCCTTGATAGATAGAAATCACTCTCACGAAGACGACAAGGGTGTGAAAAGTCAGAAACCGAGAAAAGCTTCAACGCTACCAACCTCCTCCGTGTCCTTCCGCTCAGCTTTCCCTGTCAGCAGACTCCCTTCCAACAGAGAGAGAGAGAGCTGAATAGTAACAGAGAGAGAGAGAGAGGGTAATGGGGGTAATGGGGGATGGGGAGGAAGAGAGCCGTGGGACGTGTAAAGAGCGAAGAAAAAGAGGAAAAAAAGATCAAATTGGTTTTGTTCTCTTCCTCCTCTTTGTCCGTCTACTTCTCCGTTCACAAGAGTGATTGCTCCCAAGCTCCCTGAGTTTTCTCCTCTCGCTTCGTGGGTCGATA
The DNA here is from genome assembly GCA_019514585.1 of Dendrobium officinale. Taxonomy (NCBI): domain Eukaryota; kingdom Viridiplantae; phylum Streptophyta; class Magnoliopsida; order Asparagales; family Orchidaceae; genus Dendrobium; species Dendrobium officinale. The sequence goes on from CM033696.1 coordinate 31,910,345, forward strand.
CAGAATTCGGAATAAAATTAGTTGCAGAGTTGGATTCAGCCTTTGAAGGAGGTGGCGCTGCTCAGATTATTGGTAAATGGAAAAAAGACGGAGAGATTCTTAAAAAAAATAAATAGACAAATAACTGAGACCAAGTGTGCAACCAGCAGAGCTATTAAAAAGTTAGATCGGTCGTCCTTAAAAAGCTAGGGTTTGGGTCCTTCGCTGCGCCCTCACTTCCATTTAATGTTGTAAAGGCTGCTTCTATTTCCCAAGGAAAAAAAGAAAATTTTGTTTCTTTTAATAAAATGTTTGGGCATAGAATTAAATGTCATTTTAATTTTGTAATGTAATGGCTGACCATATTTAATGTTTATATTTCATTATATTTAATAAAAAATTAAAATTATTATAAATTTTTCATCAAATTTGATTTAATTATCTGTATAATATATATTTTTTTCTTTTTTAGATAATATAAAATTGATATATCATAAAAAATTTACTTGGGTCGGGCACAAATCTCGAGGCAAAATCAAGTAGGAAACTTTAAAAATTAAAGATGGGATCATCTGAAGTCTGATTTCAACAAACTTATAATCGAATTGAACGTCTCCAAAATAAGAACACAATGACACCAAATTCGACTCAATCTGAGCTCAAATGAATCCAAATCAAAGATCTGAAGCACACTTGGAAGGTTCAAACCATAATTTGGATTAACAAACAATTTCCAAACGTACCATGCATATAATCGAATCGAGGGGCTTGACGAGACGAATCCAATGAGCCCAAGATCGTCAAATTATGATATTGTTTAGACATTCAAATGCCTAGTAAACGTTCCACTATCAAGGTATTCGACATCGACCGTCCACTCAAACCATTCCCAATTTACCATTGATCTTCTTCCTATTTACTACTAATGCCACTCTCACAAAACTAGAAATAGACTCCTCATTTCGCATGAGAGGGGACCCAAGCAAAAAAAGAAGATAATGAAGCAAGAAAAGAAGATAAGGAAGCAAGGAAACAAGAAGAGTAAATAAAAGGAAGATAGCTCTCTTTCCACCACACCTCCTCGACTACCGCTGGACTTCTACCTGGTTGCCGAACAACGCCGAAGCTCTACCCGGCTGCCGAGTAACGCCTGAGTTATGCCCGACTAACGCCGAATTTCCGCCCGACCGTCAATTGAAGCCGGATTTCCGCTCGACCACCAAATGACGCTAGATTTCCAATCTCCGTTTGTAACTGAATTTCAACCCGGGATTTGATTATTATACTCTGATCGTCCTCAATTTCAGGGATGAGTCAACCACTTACAATCTAAACAAACACTAGCGGGATCTTTTCAACTAGGTGTGACCCCGTGTTTTTTTCTTTTTTAGGTTTTCCACGTAAAATTCTGGTGTTATGTTTTTCTTAAGGCCGTGTGTTAGATATCCGTATAACGCTAAGACGAAAATTTTCTAACTCTATTGATGCATATATTCTAGCCCGTAACAAAAATAAATGATATAAAACATAAAATAAATTTGATATACTGAGCTCATTTTAATCAAAAATCAATTAGAATAATCTATTATTTTATTTTATGTGTAGTAAATATAAATTTTTAATATATTTATAACATTTAAATTTTGTGATTATTGTCAATATATTTTTCATAGGAGAAATTAATTTGAATTCATCCATCAAATTTAATTCCCATTATGATGAAAAATAAAAATGAAATGTTCTTACAATATTCACATACATTAAGCCATTTATTATTTTTAATACTATTCTTCTTTCTTAAGTTTGAAATATTTAGACATAAAATTTAAACATTATATAAGTTCAAAAAATTCCTCGATTATATCTCTCACATATGTTTCTCGTGCCAGAAAGCTGTGGAGTCCGATCGTACACCGACAAAGCTATTAAAAAACTAAGATCTCTTAAGATTTTTTTTTTGGAAACTATATGAAATTAGTATCATTATTTTGATTGATGTAAACGGTTTAACCCAAATTCGGATCCACCTTAATGATATTCCTAAACTAAGAGAGAAAATAATTTTGAAAGGAGAAAAAAAATTATAACTTAACGTTCTTACAATTTTCTGAACAGAAAAATATTCAATAGTAATTTTTAGCAAAAGTTATTGAATATAAACATTTCTTTAGGATATTAGGTCTTTTTTTTTTCTCAATTTATTATGAGAACAATCATATTTAGGGATGCATTTTTCAAATTTGTATGATTGTTGCATCCTCAAATATTTGCGGCGATAGACGAATATAAAGTTTAACGGCTTAGCTTTGTACGAAGATTCAACACATAATCAGATAAAACTATATTGTGCAATATTTATAAGAGACCAAATTTTTAAAGTGAAAAGCCTGAAAAAAGGAAAACCCACAGGCCTAACCCAATTTGAGAGAATATACTAATATTTGTAGTATATTACAAATGAGGCCCTTCATTAGAGGGAAGGTCTTCGTTTGATGTAACAAATATACATCATATAGATGTGTTACACGGTGGAAATTGGAAGAATCGGAATTGATATATTCATTCAGTCAATAGGACGATAGTTGGTTGGCGAGGGAGGTCGGAAGGATCATAATTTGCATGCGAGGGTGGTAAAAAAAGATTGTTGTTTGACGACATAGGTCAAAAGGATCGTAGTCGTACAACGGAGGTTGGAAGGACCATTGTATGGAGAAGAAGGTCGAAAGAACCATAATCGGGTGGCGACGGAGGTTGTAAGTCGGGCGATTAATGGAAATTCGACGTCGGGCAGAAGTCCGACGATGGACAGAAGTCCGACATCGGGTAAGAATCCGATGAAAGTCCGGTGAAGGACAGAAGTGTGAAATCCCTTAAGTAAAAGAAAGCTAACTCTTAATCATCGAGGAACCTTTTGGTGCACTGGTTGGAATTAATTTTCATAAGAATCTTCGCAGTTGAGCGTGCTCATCCTAGAGTAATTCTATGACGAGTGACCTACTAGGAAGTTTCACCAACAAAATAAAACTGTGAGGCATTTAGGCCAAAGCAAACAATATCTCGATAGTTAAAAGTTTGGGTTGTTACAAATGGTATTATAGCAATACACCAGCAAGAAAGATGGAAGATAAGTGTTATACAAGATAAAGTGTTACGCCATGGGAGCCACCTCTTGAACCTTATATGGGACAAAGTGATACATGACAGGAGCCACCACTTGAACTTGTATGGGCCACCTCTAGAGTCTTATCTACTTGGTGTATGATTCTGGGATACATATGCTTACGAGGATGTTAGTTACTTAAGTGTGGGAGATTGTGAAATTCCTTAAGTAAAAGAAAGTTAACTCTTAAACATCGAGTCGTCTTTTGATGTAATGATTGAACTTTCTGTAATAAACTTCGTAGTTAAGCATGCTAATCCCATATCAATTCTAAGATGGGTGACCTACTGAGAAGTTAAACCAATAAGGCAAAATCGTGAGGTTCTTAGGCCAACGCAGATAATATCTCGATAGTTAAGAGTTTTGGCTCTTACAAGAAAGTCAGACGTTGGATAGAAGTCCAATGGAAGTCCAATGACGAGCAAAAGTTTGGAGACATGCAGATCTCCAGCGATGAATGGAAGTCCGCTGTCAGTTGGCGGCCGAGTGTAAATTTAGTGTTAGACGGTGGCCGAACAGAAGTCCGACATTAGTTGTTGGCTGGCAGAAGTCCGACGGTGTTTGAGGAGTCTAGTGCCAAGAGATCTTTCTTCATTATCTTCTTGCTTGGGTTTGGCGTTAATTGGTGGTTGGATAGAAATCTGTCATCAATTGGTGGTCGGGCAGAAATTTGGCAACAGTCAATGGCCGAGCAAAAGTGAGGCTATAGTCAATGGTAGGGCTGAAGTCCAACGATGGTCGAGAATGAGTCTGATGGCAAGAGAACCCTAAAATATTAAATAGTAATTTTAGCAAAAGTTATTGAATATAAACCCTTCTTTAGGATATTAGGTCTTTTTTTTTTCTCAATTTATTATGAGAACAATCATATTTAGGGATGCATTTTTCAAATTTGTATGATTGTTGCATCCTCAAATATTTGTGGCGATAGACGAATATAAAGTTTAACGGCTTAGCTTTGTACGAAGATTCAACACATAATCAGATAAAACTATATTATGCAATATTTATAAGAGACCAAATTTTTAAAGTGAAAAGCCTGAAAAAAGGAAAACCCACAGGCCTAACCCAATTTGAGAGAATATACTAATATTTGTAGTATATTACAAATGAGGCCCTTCATTAGAGGGAAGGTCTTCGTTTGATGTAACAAATATACATCATATAGATGTGTTACACGGTGGAAATTGGAAGAATCGGAATTGATATATTCATTCAGTCAATAGGACGATAGTTGGTTGGCGAGGGAGGTCGGAAGGATCATAATTTGCATGCGAGGGTGGTAAAAAAAGATTGTTGTTTGACGACATAGGTCAAAAGGATCGTAGTCGTACAACGGAGGTTGGAAGGACCATTGTATGGAGAAGAAGGTCGAAAGAACCATAATCGGGTGGCGACGGAGGTTGTAAGTCGGGCGATTAATGGAAATTCGACGTCGGGCAGAAGTCCGACGATGGACAGAAGTCCGACGTCGGGTAAGAATCCGATGAAAGTCCGGTGAAGGACAGAAGTGTGAAATCCCTTAAGTAAAAGAAAGCTAACTCTTAATCATCGAGGAACCTTTTGGTGCACTGGTTGGAATTAATTTTCATAAGAATCTTCGCAGTTGAGCGTGCTCATCCTAGAGTAATTCTATGACGAGTGACCTACTAGGAAGTTTCACCAACAAAAATAAAACTGTGAGGCATTTAGGCCAAAGCAAACAATATCTCGATAGTTAAAAGTTTGGGTTGTTACAAATGGTATTATAGCAATACACCAGCAAGAAAGATGGAAGATAAGTGTTATACAAGATAAAGTGTTACGCCATGGGAGCCACCTCTTGAACCTTATATGGGACAAAGTGATACATGACAGGAGCCACCACTTGAACTTGTATGGGCCACCTCTAGAGTCTTATCTACTTGGTGTATGATTCTGGGATACATATGCTTACGAGGATGTTAGTTACTTAAGTGTGGGAGATTGTGAAATTCCTTAAGTAAAAGAAAGTTAACTCTTAAACATTGAGTCGTCTTTTGATGTAATGATTGAACTTTCTGTAATAAACTTCGTAGTTAAGCATGCTAATCCCATATCAATTCTAAGATGGGTGACCTACTGAGAAGTTAAACCAATAAGGCAAAATCGTGAGGTTCTTAGGCCAACGCAGATAATATCTCGATAGTTAAGAGTTTTGGCTCTTACAAGAAAGTCAGACGTTGGATAGAAGTCCAATGGAAGTCCAATGACGAGCAAAAGTTTGGAGACATGCAGATCTCCAGCGATGAATGGAAGTCCGCTGTCAGTTGGCGGCCGAGTGTAAATTTAGTGTTAGACGGTGGCCGAACAGAAGTCCGACATTAGTTGTTGGCTGGCAGAAGTCCGACGGTGTTTGAGGAGTCTAGTGCCAAGAGATCTTTCTTCATTATCTTCTTGCTTGGGTTTGGCGTTAATTGGTGGTTGGATAGAAATCTGTCATCAATTGGTGGTCGGGCAGAAATTTGGCAACAGTCAATGGCCGAGCAAAAGTGAGGCTATAGTCAATGGTAGGGCTGAAGTCCAACGATGGTCGAGAATGAGTCTGATGGCAAGAGAACTCTCTTCCTTCTTGTCCCCCCCCCCCCCCCCCCCCCAATTAGGGATCTATTTATAGTTTTCTATGAGTGGCATGACTAGTAAATAAGAAGAAGATCATGGGAAAATTGAGAGTTGTTTGAATGGATGGTCGAGGTTGATCCCTGGATCATGGAGTATTTAATAGACATTTTAATATCTTAATGATATCAAAATTTGACGATCTTAGGCTCATCGGATTCGTCTCGTTGAGTCGCTCGATTCGACTATTAGCATGTTGCATTTGAAAACAGTTTGGTCGTCCAATTTATGATTTGAACATTCTAAATGTGTTTTGAGTCTTTCATTTGGGCTCAGATTGGGTTGAATTTGGTGTTGTTGGGTTCTTATTTCCGAGACGTTCAGTTTGATTATAAATTTGCTTAAATTGGAGTTCAAATGGTCTTGGATTTAATTTTTGAAGTTTCCAACTTTACTTTGCTTCAAGATTTGTACCCGATCAAGATAATTCGTTGATGATATATCAATAATAATTGTATAATATTTATTCTAATTCTTATATTAAAATATATTATTTTTAGGTTTTCTTATTTATATATGTGTTGGCAGTAAATAGGGTTATAAAAGAATGAAAGTGTTTGACAAACTACTTGCAACTTGACTTGATAACTCGATTAGAGATCATTTATGATTGTTTAATTAACTAATTAAATGTAGTCAAATGATGATGGTAGAAAGTTAGAGGACAGTAATCAAGTAACAAAGGTTACAATACTGTAGGGCGATGGTGGTCAGAAGACTTTAATCGAGGGCAATGATCAGAAGACCATTATTTGGTGATGGTGGCCGGAGGATCATAGTCATTATGGTTGGGTGACTGTAGTCAAAAGATAGAGGTTAGATAACTATAGGAGAAGAGATGGCCATTAGAGAATGGGAGTCGAATGATAATGGTTGGAGTTAGAAGGACTATAATCGGTCAATAATGCTTGGAGAACTGTAGTTGAATCACGGTGGTCAATGGATCGTAGTCAAGCAATGATAGTTGAATGACTCTAATCGGAAGTTCATAGTTAGTTGACGACAATTGTAGGTCAAAGGCTCATCATCATGCAATGGCGGTTGGAGAACCATATTCGGGTGGTGGTAGTCTGATTATGTTGGTTGGGAAGTGTTGTCACAGTGTTTGCTCGGTGGTGGTCGGATAATGACAATTGATCAATGTTCTGAAGGAGGTGGTCCGATAGTAGTTTTCTTGTGGGTGGTGCTTAGGTGGAGCTTCCAAATTCCTTGATTTTTCTTGTCGAGATATTCGATTCGACTCTAAGCATGCGAGATATTTAGAGTTCCTTTGATCATCAAATTATTATCTTGAAGCTTCTAATTACATCTCAAATTCTTAATGTGAGCTAAATTGGATGAAGATACAACCATTTTTGTATATTTTAGGTTCATCTTAGAGAGACTTTCAATTCAAAAATAGATTTGTTGAAATTGAAATTAGAATTACTCTAAATTTAACTTCGAAAAGTTTTAATTCAAAAATAAATAGAGATTCATACCCGACAAAAATGACTTTCGACCACGTATCAATGTCATATATGTGCGAAATTATTACGTGCGGTTAGCGTATGCCGTCCGGAGACAAATCAGAACGTGTCACGTCACCAATACTATGTGTACCATTATTATGTATCGTTGTGTGTCAGGTAACGTGACACGTCCTGATTAGTCTTTAAACGATCCGATAACCGCACATAATAATCCCCTCATATATGTCGTAAGCATCTCAGCATAGATAGAAATATCTGATTTCAATAATATATGTTACAAATAAACTGCCATCCCATTTTCAATGGCTTTTCTCAAAAAATTGCGCAAGCAGCCGATTTTAAAATGACTATCAAATTGGATAAAGTTGTCATCGTCACGGACCTTATGGCTGAATATTTATATGGCCCATAATTTAAGAGAATATTAGAAAGGTTTGCCAGCCTTCCAACATCTATTATTGCTGATCTCAGCTCGCCGATTCAGCAGAATATAAAATTATTGCGTTGTGCTCATGTGCATGTATGCGCATGATTATTATGATAGTAAAATTTAGAAAGTACAGTGCATCTCTTTTTAATTATTTCAGATAAAGGTGATTAGCTAAAACTGAGGGGTATTCATGCCGCAATAAGCTTGCTTGTTTCTTCTCTATTATGGGAGATGGATTTATAATTTATAGAGAAACTTTATACTTTAATGAAATTAAAAAAAAAAAAAACATACTATTAATAGGAAAATTGACTTTATATATCTCTACTTTATAATGCACTAAATTAGAAAAATGGATGTGCTATTTTATTTTTTGAACAAATATATCTAAAACTTTATTCAAACCATAGTATCATTTGTGTATTCATGCCTAACAATATAGGAGAGAAGATATCCCGCCTTTTTCATTTTGGCCTTCTTCATTTTCGGCCATTGTTACATCTTCCTTTGAGTTTCTTCACTTATGTTGGACCGTACGTATCGGTGAAATTGGGAGATAGGCATGTTCATCGAGAGCTTAAGCATTCATGAGTACTATTTTTTCGAGTTTCCGTCGTGTAGCGTATATTAAGATATTTTAACGGTGATGTAACACAGTTAAATAGAGTATCGAAAAGTGTTTGATGGCTAGTATTTGTTAAAGAATTTGCATGATTTATAATTGTACCAGATCATACCATTATTAAATATGGTTCCAAGCATCAAATACCATTTTGTTTTATTTTGATTAGTACCATATTCAAATATTATTCAAATATTAGTTGATGAATAAGATATGATCATCTCTTAATTAGACAGATGCTTTAACAAGGTCTAAATAAGGTTCCATCTTATTTTTTATTATAATTTCACTACATATTGAGTATATTTGACCATGATTTAATCATTACTCAATCATGTTCAATTAATGTTCAAATATGATTTGATTTATTTTGATTTATGTTCGAAGAATAGTGAAAATACAAATTGATGAAGTATTTACTATATCCAAATCAAGTATTAACATTCTTATATTATAAGGTGGAGAATGGAAGAAATATATATGAATTGGTTGGATACTTATCAAATAACAAAGCAAGTGATTAAAGATACAGAGAAATATTATCTTTAAAGATGTCGTGGATAAAGAATTCATGTTGTTGTTGTTGTTGTTGTTGTGGATAATTAATATGAAACTAGAGGTGATATACCACTTTGATGATGCACTCTTAATTCCTCTAAAGGTACTAATTATCGAAGAGATTTATTTATCCATTAAGCATCATATTTTCATATTATTCACCCTACTTCTAAGAAGGTTTGTACTACAATTCTTTTTGCAAATGAGACTAGTACTGTAAGATCAATAAGTTTGTCATCTTCAACTAATGTAGGTGTTATTGTGGTCATTCCACATGTAAATATTGGTGATATTATTCACATGTGGGTTGCATTTGATTATGATTCATTGGATGTTCTAAAACTTAAATATCCATTGGATGTGTCAACTTCAACTTGTAATCAATCTAAAACTAGCAAACACTTAAGGTCTTTTTATTCTTCATGTACCATGGGACTAAAACATGTAACTTAAGGTATGGAAATAAATAAATAACTCCCAATTCATAAGCATCCGTGCTTGAAAGTATATCAAATTCAATGGCTACTGATTTACAGCATCATGCTTGAGTTTATCTCCCACTAAATTACATTTGTGTAATTATTTGAGAGCAAAGAGGAGTTAAATTGGATGTTACATCTATATGCTATGAAATAAAACTTTCTATTAAACATGAAAAAAAATTAGGTGAATAAATATGATACACTCATTGCTATTTTGACACGTGCTCGTGAAACTTGTGAGCAAAAAAATAATAATTTTAATTGTGCTCATGATAACGAGCCTTACATTAGGATATATTTGTATACTATATATAAGATCTAAAGACTACCATCGAGCAAAGTTTTGGCTCATTAAACAAATGATAAAAATTAAGCTTGTAGCCTCTATTTCTAACATGAAAGAAAATATTATCATATCAAATGTCAAGATAGACTAAATGTTTGATTTTTCTTATAAGAAGGCTTGGCAATATCCTGAACAAACTATCTCCTATGTGAGAGGGCCCTTTAAAATATCTTTTATTGTTATATGCTATAAAGTTTGAGTCGGTAGAGTGTGTTTTATGTCTTAACATTGTTTAAGAATTTAGCAAGTACAGATAAAAGTAATAGGACACTATTACAGGACAATACGCCCGACCTCCATTGTCCGACAATGATCCCTCCGACCTTTATAGCCCGACAACAGTTCCTCCTACCTTCGTCGTCATAACTAAGGTCCTTTTGTCCTCCAACGCTCACCAACCTTGGCCCCTCAGATTTCAATAACCCAACTACGATCCCCTCAACCCTAGTTGCCAGACTGTGATCTTTTTGACCTCCATAGCCCGCCGACTACAGTCCTCGGATCACAGTCACCCGACTATAATTCCTCATACCTCCATTGACAGCCAACTACGGTCCTTTTGGCCTTTGTCCCTCACCAACTATAGCCCCTCAAATCACAATCGCCCGACTATGATCCCCTCGACCCCAATCGTCGTAATGTGGTCTTTCTGAACTCCACAATCTGTCGACTACTACGGTCCTCGGACCACCGTCACCCGATTATGATCATATCAACCAAATGAACATCCCATTATTCTCTTTAGAACAACTCACATGTCATTGGATCCTTTCAACTCCAAACATGAAATGTGCTCTATATGATATATATTTACTACATTGAGCTAATATCTTCCCCCGCAAAAAATGTTCCATTATAACCAACGACAAACACTAGCGAAGTCATTTCAGCTAGGCCAAGCCTCATGATTTTTTTCCCTTTTCTAGATTTTCCATGTGAAAATTCTATTTTCTCTTCTATGACTTTTGCACAACTCTATTTTATGTATATGTGTATTGGATCTTTGTTAAAAGTTATGACGGTAAGCGCTTTAAATCTCTACCATCACGAATGTTCCGGCTCACACAACCTTAATGATGATATAAATCTATATTTAAAGGGCAGATATATCCTTAAAATGAGATGTAGGCTAGCATTTGGAAAATTATAATTTTACCGTTATAATTATACACAGATGCATGTGAGGGGAAAATTATAATTTGATATTACCAATTCGGCCGGCTGACATCAGCAAAAAAAAAGATGTTTGTCGACCTTAGAGAAGAAGCAAACCCCGTTACTATTCTCGTAAATTATGAGGCCATTAAAAAAAAAATCCAACTATAAGTTCGCTTTTTGAAACCTGATAAACTTTTAAAATCAGTTGATTCTGACAGAGTTCTGAGAAAAAAGCTTAAAGAAACAGGCAAATGGAAAATCCTTCGCTGTTTTAGCGGTGGCTTAATCACTTTCCAAATCTGACGTGCGTTTGGACTTTGAGGGGTTGATTATGACTAGGCATAGCACATCAATATTAATTAGACCAGTTGAAGATGGCTATAGTGGCATGAAAGTATTCTTTTTTTTTTTGGGAAAATTATGAGCATAGCTCTTTCCATTATAAAATGAGAGAATTACAGGTAAAAAACATATAGGAAAAAAAACCTATATCCAAATTCTGGACAGAAAAAGGAAAAAACAAAACTCCCTAATTCTATACAGCAAATAAGAATTGAACACATATAGAAAAAAAGACGACAAACAAAAACTGAAACAATTGAGTTCCAATAGAAACCCAAGGGCTCAGGAATTGCCGCTCTCTTCTACTTGGTTGCAAAATTAACTACCCAGGAAATCTGCCATCCGAAGGAGAAAATGGCAATTCTGTCATCCTCGCCCAGCATATACTGCAGCAAAAAAAATAACAGAGAAATTCCCAAAAGATCCACTGCATAGCAGAACAGCATAGAAAACTTCCAGCACTAACGTACTCAGAACAACCCCAAAAATTAGAGCAGCTCCATATAATATTCTCTCCTTTTCCATTTGAGGATCTTTGCCAGAACAGCACCTTTGATTTTATGGACTAAAGTTGTAGATGATGCCACATTAGTACCAAAAATCCTGTCATTTCTTTCTCTCCAAATATGATATACCGCACAGCAAATTATCAAGCAGTAAAACGCCTTATCCTTTTTATGTTTTTGATCAATATACTCAAAAATCTGTAGAATGGATGGTCTAAAGAAAATATCACCCAAGTTATTTAGTATATCCTTTAGCACTGTAAAAGAATAGTCACACTCAAAAAATAAGTGGCTAACCGTTTCCATCCCTGTATGACAAAGAGAGCATTTTAAATTTACAGCTATGCCTCTAGAGAATAAAGTATCCGCAGTTTTTAAACCACCAGAGAGGGCCATCCAGCAAAAACTGGAGAATCTTAAGATATGATGCTTATGCCACACAAAATGCCACCAGTTTACCAAAGATAAATTTTTATAAAAAAAATTCTCTGTATTCACTATGCTTAGCAACCTTCCCAGAATTCCAAAAAATAGTTTTATGTTCCTCAAACTGCACAGGAAAATCAGCAAAAGCTTGGTGTATCTCCTCAGGTGAATTATCAGGCAAAACCCAGCCATACTCATTAAGTATTACCTGAATACTTTCATTTATCGGAAAAAAAGAAATAAAGGGCCTGAATACTTCAATTTCTGTTAAGCACTTATCCTGATACCAATGATCCCAATAAAGGGCACATTTAGAGTGCACAGAGATATTGAAATGGAATTTTTTCTCTAGCATAATCGGCATCCTTACATAAAAATTTCCAGAATTTAGAGGCTTTGGTACCAGGTTGTTTCCAGGGAGAAACATAGGTTTTAAAAAACCAGATGGAAAGTGGACTACAAAAATTATAGATCCGAGAAATCAGAGCACAGTTAAATCCAAATTGAATAGAGTGAAGGGAAGGTAATCCAATTCCTCCCATATTCTTAGGTTTACAGGTATTTTTCCAGGATATTAAGTGCATTTTTTTCTTGCCAATAGTATCACCAAAATACAGAAATTTAGCACACACCCTATCAATTTGTTTGAGTATAGATTTGGGTATAATACCTCCCCTTATCCAATAGGCTATCGTATTCCAGATAGTGTATCTAAGGAATTGCAACCTCCCTGCAAACGACAAAGTTTTTTGCCTTCCAACCTGATACTTTTGATATAATATCTTCCAGTAATTTCGAAAAAACAGGCCAACTTAGGATTATAAGCCGAAATGGGCACACCCAGGTAGATCATAGAAGGGGAAGGGTTACTGATATTAAGAGTAGAACAAATATCCTCAGCATTAGTACAAACAGTGGGCAAAATAACAGAGCTTTTTTCAAAATTCACCATGAGACCTGAACCATATGAAAACGTTTGTAAAATCTGATTAAGAACTTCAGAGTTTGAAGTGTCAGCCTTCCCAAATATGATCACATCATCAGCATACAAGAGGTGGGATAACCTATACTCCCCAATCAATGGAGCTTCAAATCTGTAAGAGGTTAAATTGCAGTCTAGAAGACAAGATAATGCATCCATGACAATAGTAAAAAGGTATGGACTTAGAGGACAACCTTGTCTCAGTCCAGTGGTAGAGGGAAAAAAACCTTCAAGACTTCCATCAATACTTAATGAGAACCATACATCCTTAATGCATGCATCAATCCAACCAACAAAAATGGCAGGAAAACCCTTTTGTAACATTCTAGCCAGGAGGAATTCTCTAGATACATTATCAAAAGCTTTTTTAATATCAAGCTTCACACACATAAGTTTGAATTTGGAGAATTTCCTATAATATTGAAGGATTTCATTAACAAGAATAATATTATCAGTTGAAATCCTATTTTGAATGAAACCTGCTTGATTCTCCTTAATAATAAAATGCATAATAGGCTTCATCCTGGAGGCAAGAACTTTGGCAATAATCTTGTAAATAGTATTACAAAGAGCAATAGGACGAAAATCCGTAATATTCTCAGCATGAGTAGATTTAGGAATTAATGTAATTGCAGTTGCTTTGGCTGTACGAGGAATATAAGGGTGATAGTAGAAGTATTTAACAGCCAAACAAACAGCAGGACCCACATACCACCCAAGTGGACTTAAAAAATTCAAAGTTAAATCCATCAGGACCTGGCGTGGAGTTAGAATCCCCCGAGAAAACAGCAGATTTTATCTCTCTTATCAGTGAAAGGAGAAATCATATCTTCAATATATTCAAGAGGTATAGAGTTACCAGTGGGAAATAGGTTGATATCAAAATCCAGATTCCGAGCAGTGTTGAAAAGTTTCTGAAAATAGGAGATGGAATCTTTGATAGCATCCTTCATGGATGAATTAGAATTGGACATAGCAAGAGTAATAGCCGTTTTTTTGTAACTTCTTCTCAGACGTATCCTGTTATAAAGAAATTTTATGTCATCCTCTCCCTGAGAAAGCCAATTTGATTTGGCTCTTTGCTTAACCCAAGAAAACCAAAGAGAAGAAGTGGCAGCAAGCTCTTGATTGATGTTTTTAAGCTCTAAAGAAGTTTGCAATAGATCATCTCCATTATTTAAACGTTCAAGACAAGAAGCTTGCTTATAATGCAATTCTTTAATACTATCTGCCATGATATTGGAAGAGGCCCAAGCTTTCTTCTTAACAGCTAATTTAAGAAGTTTGAGCTTAGCACATAGATCTACCAAAGGATTACCTTTTACCTTAACAGCAAAAATCTCCAACAAAATAAACCAGGATTGATCATATTTGAGCCAATAATTTTTAAAGAGAAACCGATGTTTGGTTGAAGAAAATACCCCAGATTTCAGAATAATCGGACAGTGATCAGAACCATCAGAATTAGAAACCAAATAGAAAGAATCTGGAAATAAACTGAGCCAATGCTCATTAATCAGCATCCTATCTAACTTGATATGTATAGGATTATCAGTCCTTTGATTGTACCAAGTGAATGATGGCCCAATAGATGCTAAATCAGTCATGTTAGAATCAAAAATGAAGCTATTAAAATCATTAAGCTGATTTTGAATGAGAACATTTCCTCCTAATTTTTCAGAAGGAAACCTACAGCAATTAAAATCTCCCATCACTATCCAAGGAGTATTAACAGTCGGAGTGATGTTTTTTAGATCATCCCAAAGAACCCTCCTCTCTTCTTGTAAATTAGAAGCATAGATAATAGAGAGAAGAAAAGGTGTACTAGAACCATAATTTACCATGCCAGCAATCATTTAGTGGCCAGAATTTGGATCATTGGGTGAGTCAGATATCATCATTTAGTTCAATTTTCAAACAAGCCACAGGTTCCAGTTGATGTGAATCAACAAATTTAATCATGAAATTTGATGGCCCAACGATAGCAACATTTTTTTTGTTAGATAGAATCTGTTACGTCATAGTGGGGATGGAGAATTTAGGCGAAACCTAACTTAGAATTGGCGTAATTATTGGTATGTGAGGAATTTGGTTGTGTTGATTAATCGAGTTATTTTTTTGTCTTATATTTTAAATTTGTCATCTTAGATTTTAAATTTGTCGTGCTTGATGGGGGTGCAGAGGGTTTATCCCCTGTTTTGCACATAATTTTTTTTTTCCAATACAACGCCTCAACGTAGTGTACCTGAGCGCCTGATATTATGTTCCCGAGCGCCGCAATACTGATAAATAGATAGCAGATTATTATAGTGCTCTAGATTCGGCATCATAGAGCTGAGTGCTGTAATGCTGTGTTTTGAGCGCCGCAATGTCCTCAAACAGAGGCTTGATGAGCACCGCAGCACCTTAAACTGACGATGCAAGATGGATTTGACGAATTTCTTTCTCATTTTCTTAAGGGTTGCTCTTGGGGTTATTTTACTTAGTTTTCTCTTGTATTTTTTTGGAGGTTGGACATTGAGAACAGTGTATGTGAGAAGAGAAGCAAAGTGAGAGAATAAAGATTTGTACTTATTTCTACTAACTTTTATAGTGAATTTCTTAATGTGGTGTGACTCCATAATTTTTTTCCTATTTTTAATTTTTCAACGTTAAATCTTAGTATCCTTTATTTTTTCGGTGATTTTAATTTATTAATTGTTTTGTCATTGTGGTGTTTACTCCTCTTCATCCTCAACAATTATATACATCATATTTAATTTTTTTCATTAATTATCATTTAAATATTATAATAATTTAAAACTATTCTAATTATATATTTACATTTTATTTATTATTATTTAATTAATTTATCATTACGTTTAATCTCATCTCACATGTGAAAATTGAAATAAGAGTTAATGATGTCATTCAGAGATAAATGAAAGCGCCACGTTATTTTTTTTATATATTAAATATATAGATAAAATAATTTTGACTGTATTTTATATAATTAAATAAAAAAGTATGTATATATTTTTAATAAACAGATAAAATTGAAGTTATTATTATTTTTTTTAATTTCCTGTTGTCGTAGAAAATTCTTATCTTTAACGGTAGCTTTAATTTTTCTTGTAGCAACGACAACTTTTTTTTTTTTTTTTAATAGACGAAATTTACATCAGATAAAAATAATAAATTATCTAAAACTCCATTTTATAAATATTTGATTTTTCAAATTCTAATAATATTGTTTGTTATAATCTGCAGCTTAACAAATGATCCGTCCTATCCGTTGAAATTAGGATAGTGGGCTCCAATGGAGTGATTTGATGTGATTGGCTCTAAAGGATAGTATAGCTTTTAAGTTATTTTATTCTCTATTTTGGGGGTTTTAGATAGATAACACTTTATTTCATGCTATTTACATATCTAACACTCAAAATATTAATATTACATAACTACCATTCATAGAACAAATTTAAGTGCATGAAATGAAATATTAAAGTTTATAAGATGATATAAATGATAACAATGAATTATTTGAGTGGTATATTTGATATTAAAGTTATATATGAGCGGTAGACATGTAATATTAAAATTTTGGGTGTTAAATATGTAAATAGTATGAAATAAAGTGGTATGTATGTAAATTTCCCTTTTATTTTTCAGGCAGTAATGATAGTTCCATTTGACAATTAATGTCATCCTATTTTCTCATAGGTTTTTTAAAATTTATGTTAGAGAAAACTGTTTTCTACAATCATAGTAAGAAAGTTATTTTTCTATAGTAATTTTATAATCAATTTATAAAAATATTGCAAGTTTCAAGGAGACTCTTCTATTAAATTATATATAAAAAGACTTCTCCAAAATTATATACTTATTAAATTTTAATCAAGTCTTAAATGAGCATATTATCAAACATTAACCCTCATCAAATTTTAATGATATTGTTCATAATCATATTCAAATAAACCACCAAATTATTTAAATTTATTCTTTTATCAATTAAATATTTATAAATATATTTAAACATTTCAAGTCAGTAATAAAAATTATTTTTAAAAATAGTAAAAAAAACCGTCCTAAATAAGGTCTAAGTAACTTATCAAACGTATCAATTCATTTACAGCCATAATTAGAATAGATCAAAATTCATTTTAAAAGAAAGTGATATATGAAAATTATAAATATTTTAGAGCATATAAGTATTATTTATACCTATTTATTTATTTATTTAAGTGGTACCGACAGCAAATATGCGGTGTAGAGACATCGTTTGATTGTTTTTTTGTGATGCTTCCAAACAAATCGAATCAATTTTAAAAAATTTAGGATAATATAACAAATAAATATAATATAACAATCACATACAAACAACATCATAAATACAAATAGTTATCACGTTCATTTCACTCATAATCATCAACCAAAATAAAAAATCAGCAATATTAAAAAAAAATGAAAAATATGTACAATAAAATATGTTTATACATAATGACCTAGTTGTACACATCATAGTTGTAATAAAAAATATATATATTTTTACTAATAATCACAATGCAAACTTTTGTTTTCTTGTTATGCTATTTCATACGCGCACTTAGGTGCTTATCTTGTTAAACTTTTTGTTGCTTTGTGTCATTAAATGGATTATATAAAATACTCGGCTTCCTTTTAAACAATTGGTAATATGCTAAGTACGTACTTTAGTTGGAACTGAACAGCGGACCTTTGATAAGCTATTCTCAAAATGCAATCATGCATCGATATTGAATTGTGTTGTGTGACACCCTACTAAAGATGAGGGAGATCGAAGATAAAATTCTCGAGGCTTGTCGATCGAAGAACGTGCGATTATGACAGAGAGAGAGAGAGAGAGAGAGAGAGAGAGAGAGAGTATTGTGTGAGATGGAGAAAACACGACTATGGTGATTGCGAAAAACTTAATTAAAGTTAGACAACAACGGATTGAATTGTATCGTATGACACCCTACTCTAAATGAGGGAGATCGAAGTTAGAATTGCTCAAGGCTCATCGATCAAAGAACATGCGATTACCTTAGAGAAACTGACCGAGATAGAAAAACACAGCTACGATAAATGGGAAGAGCTTAATTAAAGCTAGACAATAGCGGTTTAAACTAACATCAAAAGGTGTTTTATAACAGCAATTTTTAAACCATTGCTATTAAATGTTGCAATAAATATCAAATTCTGAGTGTGATAATATGTGCATTTTACACAACTCTCCTTGGCCTATTGGTTGAGAGCTTAGGCTTCCAACTAAGAGGTTCATGGTTCGAGTCTATGTGTATGCATTGTGTGTGTGAGTTTGCCTTAAATGACCTAAATGTCCCAAAAAAAATATATGCATTTTATATTTTTCTTAAATTAACGAGAATTGATTAATATTTATATTAAATTTATATTGCATGGAATCGTCAAGATAAAATAATAATAATAATAATAATGTACTTGTCCGTGCCCTTCAAATGGTCCCCTAAAAAAATTCAAAATCTTACGGCAACCTACAACAAATAAAACAAATGACCTAACAAGATAATAGATTTGTTTTTGAAGTACAGAGAATAAGAATTCCACGATATCCAAATGATATAAATATTATCATATCTCTGCTTGTCTGCAAACAAGTGATGGAGCCTTCCAAATTTTTTATGATGCCCATTCCTTAAGGCTAACGTAGTAGTCAAAATAGATCTTTAATATCTCCTACTACTTCTCACTATCTACTACACAACAAATTAAATATATATTTTTTAAACAACAAAAAGCTAATAATCAATTGAAGGATAATATATTATAGATTTTAAAATTAATAGTCTTTAAATTAGGTTTCGTTTATTACAGCTTTTTAGGTTTCATTTGAGATTATTTTCTTATTATCTTTTAAAACAATTTTTAATATAAAAATATTTTTAAAATGAGTGAGAAAGCCATCACAAATGAAGCCTTATTGTTTGTAAAGTTTTGTAAATAAAACAAATTGTTAAAGCTGGGGTAAATAATATTTTCGTAGCAAAAAAATTTTTAAAAAAAAACCTATAAAAAAATAATGATCAAACAGAAATAATAGTGGAGGTCTGAAAAAAAAAATGAAAGCTGTCCTAAATAAATCTTTAGTGAAATATTAAGCATGGATATCCCTTAAAAAAAAATTTAAAAAAAGCATGGATATCCCTTGTCCCTTCCTGAACACACAGGTTGGCAGACAAGATGAAGCAAATTTTTTATTGGTGTTGTAAATAAATATTTAAAAAAATTGCTTCTAAGGACTGTTGCAAGATTTCTTGTTGATTATGAAGTTGATGTGAAGAAAATAATTTATTATAATTATTGTATAAATCTACTTTCTTTGAAAAACAATGAAAAATAGCCGCCAAATTATCTGAAAAATAAATCAGACAAAAAGTTGTCCCAAACAGTCCCTTAGCGTAAAGAAAAGAACCCAAATTTTATGAGAGCAATTGCATATGAGCTGCATGTACTGTACTACCCCTCTTTTTTTCCTAAATAAAATGACAATGAATAGCTGAGGGCTCCATTCGTGAAAAAATTTACTACGTGCGATGTCCAGACGGGTTCAGAGTTCAATTCGGATGTGCCACAACACCCAATATACTATGTATTGAATGATGTGGTGCGTCCGATAAAAGCTATGATTTAAATAGGGGTAAGTGACGCCAACATATCACAATAAGTTAGAAGGGCCTGAGAAAGCTTAACATCTATGATGGCAATAGAATAGTATTTAGCTTATAGGTGGAGGAGCAGACTAAAATACTCTGTTTCTTGGCAGTCCAATAGAGATAAGTTTAAGCTATATATAAGATATACGCTGTGAGCACTTGTAGAGATAAGAGCCATATTTGCTATCTACCAAGTCAGCATAAGAGATGATATATGAAGCTGAAGCATGAATGATTACAAAAGAAGAATAATATGATAATCTTTGTGTTTACTGATCAGTTTGATGATAAAAAATAACAGCACGAAACACTTAAAATATAAGAATGAGATTTATGAACCGAATGCCGTATAGTGATAGAAGAATTGCCATTAGGTGAGAGTTATAACATCAAGCATTTACCTCACCAATTGGGGTCAGTTACATGAATCATTTTTCTCTATTATGTCATGTTAATAATTAAATTCTCAGTTAAATCTAATTAAGAAAGATAATTTCTAATATTTTCTAATCAAGTATTTTAAGTGTACCTCTACCTTTCTTAACATAAGCTAAATCTAATGCATAGACTCTTCTAACCGGATCAACAGAAGGCCGCTGTTTTATGTGACCAAACCATCTGAGGCGACTCTCTCTAATCTTATCTTCCACTAGAGCTACTCCAACCTTTTCACAAATAAGCTCATTTAGTATCCTGTCCCTAACAGTAAAGCCGGTCATCCACTTGAGTATCATCTGCAATACTCAACTTAATATTATAAGTGTGAGTTAGTACAACAACAACATCGAGCCTTTGTCCCAATACGTGGGATCGGCTACTTGAATCCTTTTTCGCCATTGTATCCTGTCAAAAGTCAAATTCTATTTAAATTTAATAAAGATAGATCATTTCTAATATTTTATAACCAAGTGTTTTTAGGTCTACCTCTACCTATTATTACTATAAGACAAATCTAATACCTCAACTTTTCTAATCGGATCATCGGAAGGCCTCCGTTTAATGTGACCAAACCATCTAAGGCGACTCTCTCTAATCTTATCTTCCACTGGAGCAACTCCAACCTTTTCACGTATATGCTCATTTCGTATCTTATCTCTAAGGGTAAAGCTGCTCATCCACCTAAGCATCCTCATCTCTGCAACACTTAATTTAGTATTATGCTTCTCTTTTAATGGCCAACATTCAGCACCATAAAGCATTGTAGGTCTCACCATCATCTTACAGAATTTTTCCTTAAGTTTGAGGGGGACTTTTCTATTGCACAACAAGCCCGATGCATTCCTCCACTTCAACCATCCAACTTGAATTCTGCTGATAATATCCCCACATATTTCACCATCACTCTGAACAATAGATCCAAGATATCTAAAATGTGTACTCTTAGAAATGACTTTATTGCCCAAAGTCACAATCCTCTCATTAGGTCTATTGCTACTAAAATTACACTCTATATATTCAGTTTTAGATCTACTCAAGTGAAAACCTTTAGACTCCAAGGTTGACCTCCATAATTCAAGTTTACCTTCAACTCCCTCTCTAATTTTATCAACAAGAATAATATCATAAGCAAAAGGCATACACCAAGGTACATCCTCTTGCAAATGTCTAGTGAGAACATCCATGACTAAAGCAAAAATATATGAGCTTAAGGCTAATCCTTGATGTAATCCAACTGAAATAGAAAAATACTTGGTAAAATCACCTTGTGTTTGAACACAAGTGATAGCTCATGCATACATATCTTTTATGATTTGAATATAACCTTTATTAACTCCTTTCTTTTCAAGAACTCTCCATAGCACTTCTCTTGGAACTTTATCATATGTTTTCTCTAAATCAATAAATATCATATGTAGATCCTCTTTATTTTCTCTATATTTCTCCATCAAACTTCTCAATAAATGTATGACTTCCATAGTAGACCTACCCGGCATGAATCCAAATTGATTTTGAGAAACATTAGTATCACGCCGCAGCCTACGCTCCATAACTCGCTCCCATGGTTTTAAAGTATGACATATTAACTTAATTCCTCTATAATTCCCATACTCCTGTGCATCACCTTTATTCTTAAAAACAGAAATTAACACGCTCATTCTCCACACATCTGGCATCTTTTTAGTCTTCAAAATAGTATTAAAAAATTTATTAAGCCAAGAAATTCCTTCATCTCCTATGCATTTCCACATCTCTATTGGAATATCATCAGGTCCAATACCTTTTCCACACTTCATTTTCTTTAAAGCTTTCTAACTTCGGTTTTACTAATATGCCGATAAAAACAAAAATCTTTATTTTCATTTAGGGTGCTAAAGTCACTAAAACCAATTATATTACATTCTTCGTTAAAAAGTTTAGCAAAGTATCTCATAGTGTGAGTTAGTAGAAGAAAAAAAAATTGCACTAGAATTAATGTTTTGTCATAAACAAATGAAATGTAGCAGCTAAAAAGAGCTAGAATAATGCTTCAATTGGATCAAGGGGACATCCAGCTTTAGTTTCTCCACGTTAAACGTATTCTATTATACTTACAGACCTGCGAATTGAAGAAGAATTGCAGTTCTCAGTGCAAATTAAGTTTTCTATAATTAATGGGCGTCATCTTAGTTCCATATGTAAATTTAGGCTTGGATTAACAAGTTCCAATTAGATTCGAGCAAATATTCAAGCTTGAAGCGCATTGTACAAGAGTTTTTTAAAGGCAAAACTGTGACTTGCCAGAATAAAATTGGTTAAAATTACGAACATAGAGGATTGATCGGCCACGTATTATCTTTCAAATTTCCAGTGATTCTCTCATTACATCAAAACTGATATTGATTGGATCATAATTGGCCAAAGTTGGAAACAACAAGATTAAAGAGTACTGTGTAAACTACCTGCCTTCCAGATTTTAATTTCACTTCACTGTGACTAGAAATAAGAGAGTTAAAATAGTGATAAAGGATCGTGCTTCCTGGATTAATACTTTGCTTTCTAGTTTTATGTCACAAAAGTGTGTTTATGTGTTGGAATCTGTTAGATGGCAAATAAGAAAAGGATAGATGATTGAGTAACCTTTCAAATGATACAATGTGTGAGAGATGAACCCGATTTAGTGAGAAAAGATTGAGCTCATCTTAAAATAGAGAGTGCATTTGATTGTTGGACTCACCTAATCACAATCAGATTTTGGTATTGTTAATTTTGTGTTGAATATGATTGTATTGATCAATCACGTTATATTGTTGCATCGGACCTCAATTCAATCACTCCAGCCCGCTGTGGAGTTGGAAGGAGTCTATCCCCCTACTTGGGTTCGGGTTATTTGCACATGAATTTTTTTTTCATCAGTACAATGTATAGCGTTGCGGCGCTGTGTATCTGAGCGCCCAAGCGCCGTATAGTTTGCTTGGAGGAAGACAAAATGCAGAGCGCTGCAATGCTCCAAAACTCGACATTGCGGCTCTCCAGACTCCGACCTTGTGACATTGTCATGCAGACAAGCGACAAAGAGTTGGGCGCCGTGGAGCTCCAAATATGACGCTGCAAGATCGACTAGCAGTTTTCTTTCTAGTTTTTAATTAAGTGTTACTTCCCATAGTGATTTTTATAAGTTTCTCTTTGTATGTTATATTGTATGAACACGATAAAAGGGTGAAGAAAAGCAAGGAAATAGTGAGAAAGAAGAAAGATTTGTTCTATTTCTCCCAAATTTTCATAATGAATCTCTTGATGTGGTGGGGCTCCATAATTTTTTCTCGATTTTGAGTTTTTCCACATTAAATCCTGATGTTCTTTCTTTTTCATTGAATTTTATATTTCTTGTTGTCTCGCTACATGGTTTTACTTCCCCCAACAAGTATGGCTAGACCATTCAAATAGTCTACATCTTATATGTATGTTTCGATGCAGGCAAATAAATATGAATATTATAAATTTTCAGGTATATTCTTTTCATGTATGTAAATATTCACTTGCGTGCTCTGTTCTACGTAGAAGTAATTCTCATTTTTCATTATTTTCATTATATTCAATCACTTAGGTAGCCATACATGTTGAATCTAAATTTGGACACGAGTAACACCTAAGCTTAATAATAAGTTTACTTAGCTATAGCAAGAAAATATGATTACTGAATCAGTAAGCATGGAGAGTGTGAGAGAAGCTAAGTGATTTCTATGAACAAAAAGAAAAATCATGAAGTTTTAAATATGCCTCGTAAGGGCATCTCCAACCGAAAAACTCATTTTTCACTCCAAAATGCAGTAATACACCAAAATGAGTAACTTGTCTCCAATCGAACTCCATTTTCTAACACCAAAAAAAGAATATTCCTAGTATATTCTTCTCCATATTTCATTTTACATATTTTTAATCATTAAAAAAAAAGGCAAATGGCGGGTGAACAGTGCGACGCCAAATATGGCGTCGCATTGTTCACTGGCGACCTTATGCCGTAGAAAATAGCGCTCCGTTGGAGCGACATTGAGCACGGCAAACACTCGTTTGTGTATCCATTGGAGATGCCCTAACTCCTTATATATAAGATTAGCAGTGTTACAGGAAATAATATACTTAAAAAAAGATAAATAATTCATGAATTGACAAGTTACATGCTGATACAAACACATGAACTGAGTTAGAAGATACATATGTACCCCTCTGCCTTTGACATAGCTTTCGACTGCCCTAGCGACTAGCGAGTACCTTATGTGAGTTTTTAGGGCGAGTGCCTTAGGTGAACCACCATGAACGAGTGCCTCGGGCAAGTCTGTAAAGGTGAGTCCCTCATGGTAAGCAGCGAGTCTCCAAGACAACTATGGCTATGGGCTATTAATTGAGCCATAACAATGAGCTTAAGGTTTGTGTCTCCTTTAACTTAGATTGTGATATACGTAGAAGATTGATGATCTTAGTTGAGGAGAACTACTGAGAAAACTGAGTTATCTTAGGGCAAGCGTCTCTTACGATGAAGGCTTGTTAATGCGAGTCCTGTGTCCAAATACACTGGGAATAGGCGCATTCGTAATATAATCCCTTATGGGCATGTACATGAGCATAAATGAAAGTACAACATACATGCTCGTTGCCACAATGAGAGAATCCAGGATGTCATCTAGAAGATTTTGGTCATGAAAGAGATATTTTCATTGTCAATTTCAGGACGCTTAATACATGTTGAAACCTCTTGCAAAAACATATACCTATAAAGTTGCAAGAAAAGGATATTCAAGGCCTTCTATGGAAACTAGTTCTTTTTATATCCTTACTTGACTAGATCACAAGTGACTACCTCCCTCTCTCACACTGAAAATCTGTAAATTGAGAACTATTTTTTTGTTGGGGATGAAAGTAAAATACCGCAACAAAACAAGTAAGAAAGGAAAATTGGGAGAAATAAATATAGACCTCACTTATCTCTCACTCTCTTATTGCTTCTCTCCTCTCTTGCACTATTCTCACAAACAAAGCACAAGAGAAATTCAAGTAAAAAATACCAAGAGGCACCACCCTTAAGAAAATTGAGAAAGAAAAATGTTCAGTGCGGCACCAGTTTGGACCGCCGCGGTGTTCAAACTTCAAACTGTAGTATTGCGGCGCCACATGACGCTGAAGTGCCTAACATATTTCATAGCCTTTTGGAATATATTTTTCATTATGCCTCCATATGTTCTAGCTGAATATGAATATTGTTTTTTTTTTTTTTTTCAAACTTCTAATGAAAGATATCATCTGCTAAGAGAAATTCAGGAGCCACAGAGAGAAAGGGAGAATTTTGAGGGATAAGAGCCTCCTTGATCTATACTATAAGTAAATTTGCTTATATTTAATTTTGTTTTTGTGATAATTTTGGTGGTTAAAGAAGTTTATACTTTTATTTGAACGGGGCAGGTTTATGAGTGAGTGCATCGTACTCCCCGCTTATGGCTCAGCAAATATATATATATATATGCCCTTAAAGGATTTCTTTCATTGAGAAATCTTTTTATTGGCTTTCTAACTTAAAACTTTGATTTCGTTTGGGACCTCTTTCTTATTGTTTCAATCTTAAAGTAATTTTTTTAAAAAAAATAAATTTTTTAAATAGAAAGCTGCTTTAAGAAACTGTAAAAAAATCGTCTAAAACAAAATCTTAACCAATTACTATTTGTACGGTGCGTTTAGGATTGTTTTCCCTCACTGTCATATTTCTATTTGAATAATTCTAATTTTCTTGTTGATATTTAGGAAGTATTATGATAAAGCGTTTTTAGTGATTACATATATAGTACAAATTGTTTGAGTATTTTCTTAAAAAATATTATAATACTTGGCATTATTTTAAAAATTTTATTTTTTCTATAATAATTTCATAGTTGCATTATAAACTTTCTTAACTTTGTTGATGAAATAAGTCAAGAAAGCTTCAGAGGTTTCATGGCTTCCAATCAAGAGGTCTTAAATTCGAGTCTTTTTTTTTTAAAAAAAATTCGAGTCTTGTATATGTGATGTATGTGAGAATTTGTCTTAATTGCCATAAATGTCTTAAAAAAATATTCACTTTTCCATATTAAGGCAAAATGAATAGAATTGAAAGAAAAGTTTGTCTCAATCAACTTCTCTTTCTTTTATTATTTAGGATTAGAACATATATTTAAGAAATATGACAAATAATCATAATATTGAGTGACATATTATAAGTTCACGAGTGTCACAATTTTTGGCTTCATTTGGGACAGCTTTTTTATTGTTTCTTAAAGTTTTTTTTTTAATATTAGAAAACTGCTTTAAGAAGCAATAAGAAAATCATTCAAAATGAAGCCTTAGAATAACCACCGAAGATATTACTGGTTCTCAATTGAAATACAACTAATGTAATCCAAAATAAAATTTAAGATAATAAAGTTTTAACTTTATTGAATTGTTCACACTCAAAAGTTTTAGAATTTCTGAATCGACCACTTTCTTTCTGTATAATCACTTGATATTAATTCTCTGTGTGTTTCTTATGATTTTTTTTTTTTTGTACAAATAATATTCATTCATCGCAGTATATGAAAAATATGCAACTATTGATTGAGGGCCTGAAAAAACTGACATCACAACTATTTCCTTGGAGCCCAATTTTTCACCTTAATTAGCTGCTTAATTACCCGTTGACTTCATGTGTGCTGATTTCTATATGATTTCTGTATGATTTAGATTTTTTATGTATTGGATACAGATGATATTTCTTTCAGAAATAAAAAAATTATTACAGGACATTTTGGATACAGGTGATAACATTTTAGAACTAACCTTATCCGTTATGCGGCAAGTTACACAGCTGTTTTTTTTTTTTTTTTTTCTTTCGGTATGGCAAAATAGAACGAGCTGTTCTCACAGAGGTCGGATATCTTGTCACAATCAAGCAGAAGTTTTGCTGTCCAGCGAAGCTTAACCACAGACTTGATTGTGGATTCATTTGGGGCAACTTTTTGGTTACTTCTTAGAATAATATTTTAGTATAAATTTTTAAATTTTATACTAGAAAGTTATTATAAGAAGCAACAAAAAAATCGTCCCAAACGAAGTCTGTATGAATCTTTGTATGAACATTTTTTTATTGTCTTCTAAAACATGTTTTTATACGAAAAATATTTTGAACTAAATTTTTTTGTACTAGAAAACTGTTTTTAAAAACATTTAAAAAGTTGTCTCAAATGAAACCTAAGTTTCTAATAAGAAACACTTGAAGATCTCAAGTAATTCCTATCAATCTTAGAAAAGCAGCGAGAATTCTCCACAAAAAACTAAGAAAACAGTAGATAATTTGAATTATTTGATGAAATGGAAACGGAAAATATCAAGATACAATTGATCCTATTCGAGAGGAGGACCTCTCTCCCAATTATCTAGACGCCGCTAGAGTCCAAAATCTAAGAGAGATTTCAAATTTCAGCCAAATTCAAGATGCCATAATCCAGCAAAGCATACTACTTTATACAAAAGATTCAAAAAAAATCTCTGAACAACCCCTACTTTGAAATTTCCCTCCTAAATCCCTCAAAAATCCGCCTTTGTTATGTGAGCAGGTCCCGTATGGACCGGTCTAACAGCATGAGTATGCATAAAAATGGATTAACATAATTGTAGTAATAGTTCTTTTTTGCTTTTAAATTATCAATTTCAGATGCAACTCTCGAGTTCTATTAACAAAATATTAGACAATTAAAATTTCATTAAAAAAATGTATTATTTGTCTTTGAGATGTACTCCAAATTCTTGAAAATAAACTTCTTATGATTTTCTTCTTTTTCTTTCTTATTTTCACCCCTCCTCTTTTTTTCTCTGAATTTCTTCTCATCTCCATCACAAAAACTCATAATCTTTTTTTTTTAATCAATTAAGCATCATCAATTTCCATAATCATCAATCCATTATAGATTTCTACAAAATTATCTAACATATTTTTAATCTTCCGCATGAAAAACTTGATATCCATCCCATAATATGATTCATACGTGATATTGAATGAATGCCTAACCTGCATGCCAACAAGTAGGAGCTTATTTGATTTAGGAGACAATAAAAAGCCCTTTTCATAGATGTTGATAGTAAAGGACTCTTATGATAGGAAATACTTGATTTCAAGTAGTTCCTGGTCAAATCTGAAGTAAAACAGCAAAAAAAACTCCTGTTTACAGCAGTGGACAGTAGGTTATCACTGGAAAACAGCAAGAACTAGAGAGAAAACAGAGAAAAAAACTCAAGTCAAGACTTGTATTTCACTAGTAGATGAATAAAATAGCAAGATACGATTGATCCTCAATTTGAGAGGAGGGTCGATCTCTCTTAAATCTCTGGCAACGCCAAGAACCCAAAGAAAACCTAAATCTAAGAGATCTTAAATTTCAGCTAAATTCAAGATGATCAAACCTTAGAAAAATCAACTATTTAATGAATACAAATCAAAAAAAAATCCCTAAACAGTCCCTTCATTCAAATTCCCTCCTAATCTTCCTCAAAATTTCTCCCTAAAACGCTCCCGCAAGGCGAGCGGCTCGCACGGCCTCCGCTCAGGCGGAAAACTTTCATTGTTTCGCGTCTGGGCAGGTCCCGCGTGGACCGGCTGGACCGATCCACTGGACCGGCTGGACCGATCCACTGGACCGGCTGGACCGATCCACTGGACCGGCTGGACCGATCCACTGGACCAGTCTAACATCTTACATGCTCATTCATTTTCTTTCTTTATTATTACTTGCCCTCCACCGAAGGAAGTAAGGTTGTTAAAGTGGCATTTCATTATTATGGCTTTCTTAAATTGGGTCATTTCGGTGGTTTTTTTTTAGGATATTTAGATCAATTAAGACAAATTTATACACACATTACATATATAAGATTTGAACTTAGGAACTCTTTGTTGATAGCCAAAGTACTCAACTAATAGAACCATATGAGCTGATTTCTGTGATTTGAATTAACCTAATTCTTCTTCCAAAAACATTTAAAACGGAGCAGAGGTACAGATCAGCTGAAGTAAAAACGGAGCAAAGGTGCAGATCATTACTCAACGAATTCCTCACTCTCTTTGTCGAGGGCTCAATAGTTTTAGGAAGGGAAAATTGAGTTTATGTCTTATAATAGTAAAAATTGTGAAATATGATTATTTTTTTCAATGGGAAACATACCTGAAATTTTGTTTTGAACTAATCACTCCATATTGCATATATGGATTGTTTATTGAAACGCATTGTTAGGTAATGATGAATCAAATACAGAGAGAAATAATAAATTACTATATGCAAAACACAAATGAACACAATAGATTTAAGTGAAAAATTCAAATATGGGGAAAACCATGGGGGAGAAGGAAGAACGGCTTCACTATAGAGAATAGTCGGAGTACAAAACAGCTTATAAACCCTAAGCCCTTTACAACATATTTATAGGGCAAAAATAGGGCACCAAAAAACAAGCGGAATTAAAAACTCTGCCAGGGGGCGCTGCCCACTTGGACCCCCGACATATCTGCAAAGCATACGATGATCAAGGACATAAACAAACAAGGGTCGAAACAAATTTGAGGCAGCTCCAACACGCATGACTAATGAATTTAATTCAAACTAATTCTAATTTGAACCTTATTTGATCTTGAAATCAAATCGAGTGAAGTAGTCATTGCCAGTGAACATCGTTGTTTGTGATGGTGATGTTCGAAGGATGATCGTGGTAGGAAGGGGCTAGAGCTCTTTCCGTGATGGCGTCGATTGGACCAATGGCATGTGAGGGTGAGAGTTCATGATGAAAGCCCACTTGGGGATGACTTTGGCTTCGTTTGGGACAGCTTTTTATTGCATCTTAAAGCAATTTTCTAGTACAAAAATTTTAATTTTTAAACTAAAATACTGATTTAAGAAAAAGTAAAAAAAATTATCCTAAACGAAGCCTTGGCCAAGACTAACAGCTTATGAATATGTGAGATGACCCCCACAAAAAACCAAAGACGTGTGGCGTCTCTATCAAAGCTGATATATACTCATATTCTCGGTCATTGGTTTTCCCTCTTATAAAGGAGAATGACAATGTAGAGCATTAACGATCTCTTGGTGACAATTCGTATGCCTCAAGGCTTCTCCTACCTCCACCATTCAAGTCCTCTTCTACACTTTGTGTTAGCATTTAAATGTCTTCTTTAATTGGCTAGATTTGTTGACATCATTTATAACTTATAACTCAAAAACAGGTGAAATCGGCTCAGGCCATGCCATTTTTCCGCTTCCTCTTTTTGTAAGTTTCGAGTTGCTCTCAAATTATCTCATATGTGTATGTAAGATTTTTGTAAAATATTAAGAAGATAAACTCTTTATCTATATTATACTACTAAATTGTAGTATTATTTTTTAGTATCCCGACTGTTATAAACATCACTAATTCCTTTGCAACGGTTTTAAAACCGCCGCACGCTCGCTATAGCTATTATGCACTGCAACAACATTCCGCAGCGGTTTAAGCTAGGATCAGCTAGGTAGATTCAACGAAGTGCTAGATGTAGCAGTGGTTATAACCGATATCAATTTATAGATTTGCAGCGGCCATAACCGCTACTAATAACTTCAAAACAAATTGATCTACATAATTGTGGTGGTTTTAACCGCCACAATTCTGATAGGTTGTGGAGTTATTATCGGACGAAAGAAGAGACCATGAAGATCAAATTGCATGAGATTGGGAATTAGAGATTCTGCTTAAGAGGCACGGGCGCAACTTTCTTGACAGTTAAAACCGGTGCAATTATTACCGGTTAACATAGGTGCAATAGAAAGATTTTGGTGGCGGTTTCAAAACCATGCGAAAAATGCTGTATTTTTGTAGTATAAAAATTCCAAAACTCAACTGTAATAATACTAATAATAAATATTAAATAATGTATATTATATTTCTACTATAAATAATTGACTCACGTGAAAATTTGGATATAGCGAAATTCCACAACAAACGTGGGGCTGTTTGGTATGCGGATTTAGCCAGATTTAAGGGCGGATTTGGGCGAAATCCAGCCAAACGGCCTAAAATGCAAATCCAAATCTCACGGTAAATGGAATCCGCGGTTGACGGAAAAAGAGCACTTCTTGCGGTAAATCCCGGATTCCGCAAATCCACCGATTCGGCAGATTTATGGGATTTGGCCGAAGAAGCGCGTGAAAGGGAGAAAGTTACCTTCACAGCAAACGAGTTCCAGTTGTTGCTTCAAATCAAAAAAATGTCGTTACTTCCGATCCAACAGGAAGGTAATGTCGTCGAAGGAGCAAAGTCGAACGGCGACGATGAAGAACTCGTAACTGTGAGCGAAAGGGAGAAAATGGTTACCTTGCGAGCGAGCTCCGATCCGACAGAAGAACAGCAAAGGAACGTCGCCGAAGGAGGCGAATAGGCTCGTTCAAAACTTTGTACCGCTCAAGCGACGTAGAATTGCTATAGTAGGAGAAAAGAAAACCCTAGTACTATAGCTAACGAGAAGCCAGCAGATAGTAATATTGTCGTATGAATTAATTAATTTACTTCAATTAATTTAATTAAAATTAATCAAAAATATAATATAATTAATAATAATTAGCAATTAAAAATTAATATAATTTCTCATTTAATATAATTTGATATAGAAATTATTAAATATATAATTAATAGTGTAAATAATAATTAATAATTAGTAGAATAATTAAGTGATTATAAGATAATTAATAATTAAATTTAATTAATAACACTTAAATAACTAATAAAAATATTAGTATGAGTATTAGTTAAATGATTAGTTATTTCAAAAAAAAAAAACTAATTAAATAGATTTCAAATACTTATTAAATTAATAAATAAATAAGTAATTTGATAATTAATATTATAATTTGATAATTATTATAAAATATTATAAATAATAATTAAATAATTAATTAGTATTAATAAAGTTTTATTATATTTTATTTAAACTTTTCTTGTCGTGCGCACTTTAATTATCCTAATAATGTATGTCAACTCTTTTAACCGCCTTAAATCATGAATTGAACAGCCAAACAGTCACACAAGATTTAACTGGATTTATCATGAATGTTACCAAACAGTTTTCAGGATTTAACCCTCAGGATTTCGTAAATCCGAATTTGGAGGATTTATGAAATCCTACTTAAATGAAAACCTAGATTCTACCAAACAGCCCCGTAAAGTGATACAGAAGATGTTAATTTGATTTTATAAATATGATGACCAGGGGCGAAGTTATTATAAAGTGCATCATTTCTTAGAGCTCTTTTGATGAGGATCGGATCATGAAAGAGAGAAGTACGAACAGTATCAATAGTTAGCTACATATCCATGTCAGAGAAGTTAAAGTTTAAATCTTCAAATAAAAATATCAATAGCGAACATCAACAAAGTTCTGAAAAGAGAGTGCCAACAAAGAGAATTGCTAGTGAGCATCTAGAGGCAAAGATGGGAACCATTTTTGGTGGAAGGAAGTGCTTGATACATCACAAGCAGAGGCAATGCTGAAGAAGGCGTAATGTGAGCACAATAAATGAAATATTTACTATAATTTTAGACTTTGTAATTTACAGTGTTAACACTTTTCGCAACAACAACAACATCAAATCTTTGTCCCACTACGTGTGGTCAGCTACAAGAATCCTTTTTCTTCATTGTGTCATGTTAAAAGTCAATTTCTCGTTTAAATCTAATAAAGAAATATTATTTCTAATATTTTCTAACCAAGTCTTTTTTGGTCTACCTCTACATTTCTTAACATAAGTCAAATATAATACCTCTACTTTCCTAACCGGGTCATCGGAAGGGCCACCGTTTTATATGACCAAACCATCTAAGGCAGCTCTCTAATCTTATCTTCCACGGGAGCCACTCCAACATTTTCATCTATATGTTCATTTCGTATCCTATCACTAAGGGTAAAGCCACTCATCCAATTGAGCATCCTCATCTCTGCAACACTTAACTTAGTATGTTTCTCTTTTAATGGCCAATGTTCGACACCATAAATTGCAGGTCTCATCACATCTTATAGAATTTTTCCTTAAGTTTGAGGGGGGACTTTTCTATCTAAAAAAAAAAGGCTGGTTAAAAAAGGGGTGCAACACGAGGACTTCTCAATAGGTCACCCATTGTCCTATTATTATTTTAGCCAAAGCACGCTTAACTAAAGAGTTCTGATGGGATCCGGTGCACTGATGCTTGTTTGGTCGCACCCATCAATATAAAAATTGAGACTCGTTTAAATAATTTACAGTGTATTGCATAATTTGCTTACAATTTAAGGTTTCGTTTGGGATTTCTTTCTTACTGCTTCTTAAAACAGTTTTTAATTTTTGAACTAAAAAACTGTTTTAAAAAACAGTAATAAACCTGGCCTAAACGGTGCCTAAGTATGAGGGTTACATGCAAGCATTTAACTAACTATTCATGCATGTTCCCAAGTTAGCCTCTAATAAATGTTGAATCCCTGCTGTTTTTCATTGATTCAGCCCGAGCTTTCATCCCTTAGCTTTATCATTGATTTTTTATTAATAAAATAATATTATTTTACTCATATACTTCATATATTTCACAATTATGTTGCAAAAGTAATTATGGGCCAATCAATAGTTGGCTGGCTTTCATTACAATAAACAAACTTAACACAGACAATACATTCAACCTGATAAGAGATTCAGTACACAAACTTCATCTCATCAATAAGTGACAGCAAAAGAGAAATATAATCAGCATAACGAAAAAGAAAAATAAAGAAAAACATAAGCATTTTTGCATCAGCCCATGCAATATATCTGGCTTTTTCTTATTTTTTTGCTGCTGGTTTGCTGACTTTAGCCTGCAAGATAGAGAAGCAAACACCTTAAGAAATCTTTCTCAGAAGCCAGAAGTTTCTCTCATTGAGCTTTAGATTTTTAGTTCTTTATTTTTATGTTGGAAGGAATATAGTAGTTTTATGTATGTTTCCTCAGTTTAGAGTTGTAATTGAACCGTTATATATATACATATCACTACCAGAAAATTGTGCTATCGCAACACAAAATTTGACCTTCAATTCCCCGGCGGTTTTAACAGCCACAAATTTCTTTATTGTGATTACAATGCGCTGTAATGATATTCTGCGACAGTTTTAAATAATGTGAATTGCTAATTATTGCAGCGATTTTAACAGTCACAAACATACATAATTGCAGTGGTAATAACTGCCACTAATTATTCAAAAAAATAACATTAAAAATAATTTGTACGTTTAAATATAATTACAATAGAAATAATTATTATATAACATTATGAATAATAATTAATAATTAAATAATGAATTAGATTTATAAATTTTAAATTATTAATGAGATAATTAAAAATTAAATAATAATTAAAAGTTTAAAATTAAGAGACAGAACAAGGGATGGAAATGAGAATCATGTTTGAAGGCTCGTGTGATAATGAGATATTTTACCAGGTCTATTGCAGCGGTTTAAACAGCTAGTAATAGTAGCTGTTTAATCCGCTACTAAATGTGTCGGTTAAATCCGCTGGGAAAAGATATCTATAAAAGTGGTTTTACAACTGCTACTATCTAGAGCTGTAGAAATCCCACTTTTTTGATTGTGTGTGTATATATATACAGCTCAAATATGGATGAACTTAAATTGATAAATTTTTTTTCAAAATGTCAACAAATTAAGCTCAAATCTTTAGTGATTTGAGGTTGATTTGACTGTCTTATATTGATTTTTTCTTTAGATTTTGTATATACGTACATAGCTTAGGAGGCTTCATGGGCATACCTGAACCTTCTTTGTTGGAGCACGAGGCTTCTGTTCAGTCTTCTTACGAGCTTGCTTTGGTGATGTAGCTTTGGGCTTAGATTCAGTTGTCTTGCTGCCCAGTCCAATTGGAACCTGGGAGCTTGCAGGCCTCTCTGCCTTTATGGATGCCATTGATGCTCTTGCTCTCAAAGAAAGTTCGAACACTTGATAGACTTGAGAGTAGCTTGGGAGAAACTTAGGCCCTCTTTGGAGTTATTTATAGCAACAAAATTTTCGTCATAGATGATCAAGGGAATCAGATGTTCATTTCATCATCATATTTGAGTATTTGATGTCGACTTTTTGAATTCTTATTCAATTCATTTATTCCTTCGTGAGCATTATATGATATTAAGGCTTCTTTGGGACAACTTTTTTTTTTTATTCTTAAAGCAATTTTTTAGTTAAAAAAATTAATATTAAATTAAAAAGCTGCTTTAAGAAACAGAAAAAAAGTCATCCCTTAGGCTTCGTTCGGCTTTTTTATTGCTTTCTAAAACTCCATTTTAGTAGTACAAAATTAAAAATTTTGTACTAAAACGGAGTTTTAGAAAGCAATAAAAAAGCCTAAGTCTTCGTTTGGAACGATTTTTTTGTTGCTTCTAATTTTTGTACTAAAAAATTACTTTAAGAAGCAACAAAAAAACAATCCCAAACGAAGCCTAAGAGTCGGTTTGGAATGACTTTCATGTTGCTTTATTTTTCAGACATCAACCATTATTTTATTACTTTCTTATTATTTTTTCACTTATTCTCAAAAAATTTTCATAGTTGAAAGTTTTTTATACAACCAAAATAACTAAGTTATTTTCCGATAATAACTTCACAATCAACTTTATAAAAATCAACTTTATAAAAAACTGCAGCTTACCCAAACATACGTTAAATGTATTTTATTTGTTATTTTTAATAATTTTTATTCATGTAACCTTTCGGATTTTTATCTATCATTATTTTTTTATTTATTGGGTTTCTTCTATATTTTTCATGGGTAATTTTTTTCTAGCATTCATCATAAATATCAGAATTATTCAATTATTTTTTCTTATGCATCTTCAATATATGCTACTTCTTCTATTCTTCACCCTAAATATGCTCAATTATTAGATGCCTAATTTGCTCATTAATAACTTTTCTACTGCACAAATGCTAAATTAATATTATATAAATAATATGATTAATCTTAATCATATTATTTTATTGTATAAATAATATTGTTATTTTTTTTGTTTTAATTTAAAGGGGTTAAATTTTAATTCTATAAATAATATCCTCAACATTATATTATTATTATTTTACTTGATACGTCACCAAAAATAGTCTCGATCAAGCACGAATCTCGAGGCAAAATCAAGTTGGAAAACTTTAAAAATTAGATCAGAGACCATCTAAATTCTGATTTCAGTAAACTTACAGTCAAACTGAGCGTCTCGGAAACGCAAACCCAACGACACCAAAATTGACTCAATCTGAGCACAAATGAGTCCAAATCAAAGACTCGAAGCATTTTTGGAAGGATCGAACCACAGTTTGGGTTACCAAACGATCTTCAATCATGACATGCTTATAGTCGAATCGAGCGGCTCGACGAGAAGAATCCAACGAGCCCAAGATCATCAAATTCTGATATCATTAAAACAATCAAATATCCATTGAACGGTGCATGATCTTAAGAATCAAGATCCGCCGTCCATTCGAACCACTCCAAATTTACCCTTGATCTTCCACTTATTTTCAAGCCACGCCACTCAAGAATTCTATAAATAGAGCTCCATTTCCTCATGAGAAAAAAGGGAGAAGCCAAGAGAGAAGAAGGAAGAGAAGGAAGAAAGCTCATGCCGCCTAGCTCCTCCTCGGTCACCGCCGAAGTGCTGCCGCACCACCGCCGTAGTCTTGCCGCACCACCACCGGACCACCAAGGGACGCCGGAGTGCTGCCGCACCACCGCCGGACCACCAAGGGACGCCGGAGCGCTGCCGCACCACCGCCGGACCACCAAGGGACGCCGGAGTGCTGTTGCACCACCGCCGTAGTCTTGCAGCACCACCGCCGGACCACCAAGGGACGCCGTAGTGTTGCATCACCATCGTCATAGTCTTGCCGCACCACCGCTGGAGTATTGCCGCAACACCGCCGTAGTTCTACCACACCACCGACGAACCACCAAGAGACGCCGAAGTGCATGCCATCCGAAGCTGAAGTATCGCCTGACACTAAAGTGCCACTACCGATCCACTGCCTGACACCGGAGTGCCGCCGGACCACCACCTGACAGTGGAGTGACGTTGGACTTTTGTAAAACTCTCAGTTGATATCTGTAATTTGGTCATCTTCAAGGACGAGTAAGACCATTGTATTTTCCTCAAATTTTAGTGGAATCATCTTCAACTGGGATAGGCCCCATGGTTTTTTCCCTTTTCGGGTTTTCCACGTAAAAAATATTGTGTTCTTTGTGTGTGAGCTGGATATCCATGCAACGCTAAGACGTAGAATTATAACTCTATTGCCGCGTATATTCTAACCTGCAACATTACTATATAACAAAATTAAAAAAATTATATTGACTTCATAATTATTAATATCATATTACATTAAAATTATATATCACATGCTTACTTTCTTATTATATAAATTGAGGCCACTTGATGTACTAATCCAGACCAAGGGAATCAGATTCAAAACAATTAAATAAAGGAGATTATTGTTGGAGCATGTAGACATGGTATCAAATGCGGTGGAATCCAAAACCCAAATGATTAGATGGAGAATTAGATGCCTGAAATTTTCATTTATGGAGAGAATATGATAGCATCCAAAACAAGTTGATTGACATCCAGGGCTACATTGAATCTAGCTACTTGGCATCCATGGAGCAAATTTGGCTGGGCTCAAAATATTTTTTTTTTAAAGTATTTTAAATTGATATGATTTTGAGTCCACTTAACTTGGTGTTATAGCGAAGATCACATGTATAAATAAGAGAGAGAGGTGCAACAATTATAAGAAACATCAACATTTTTACTAAGAAAACCCATGAAAGAAAAAAAAAATCATGATGCTTGTCTTAGTTAAAACGAGTCCACTAGTGTTTGTCATTTATTGCAGATTATGCCTTTCCTTGGGCTCAATGTAGCAAATATATATCGTATAAGGCAAATTACATGATTGAGGTTGAAAGAATCTAATGACATGAGATAAGTTCTCAAGAGAATATTGGTATGTTCATTTGTTAGGTAAGACCATAGTCGAGGCGATTGAGGTGTCAGGGATCGTAGTAAGACAAAAATGATTAGATGGGTCGTAGTCCGACGATGAGGTCATAAGAACCGTAGTTAGGAGACTAAAGTCGTAGGGATCTTAGTTGGGCGACTGAGATTGAAGGGACCGTTATCGGGTGTCGGAGTTAGGAGGGACCATTGTTGGGCTAATTAAAGGAGGTAGGAGGGATCACAGTCCATCAATGTTGGTTGTAGGTATCGTAGTTGGTGGACAATGTTGATTCGAGTGACCATTGTCGAGCGATTGAGGTCAAAGGGACCGTAGTTGAGTATTAAGGTTGAAGGGACCATAGTTGGCATGAACAGAGGTTCGAAAGATTATAGTTGTCAAGCTACATAGATCAATAGGACCGTATATGAGACCCCCATATTTAGAGTTCTGTTTAAATTGGTCTAACTTGACTTTTGTAACCTATTAATTTTTTGTATTTGAACTCTTTTGCTCATGTATGAGAGTGTTCCAAATGCATGTGAAGGTTTGCATGTGTTTTGTAGTGGATTTGAGAGATCTGTTTGCATGTGGGTGAAATATAAAAATTTTCCTAGAGCGCCCTAGCATTATATTCTTAATACTCCAGCATTGAAGTCTGGGTAAAATCTACATTTAATTCAGCAATTCGCTGCGCGGCATGGGAGACAACGCCGTAAATCCTGTTGGGCGCGTTGTACGCTAGGACAAATTTAATATTAAAAATATCCAAATTCACTATGCGTTTTTGTTTCCTTCTTCGACAGTGCCTAGAGAGGCATTTTGGAGAGAGAGAGAGAGAGAGAGAGAGAGAGAGAGAGAGAGAGAGAGAGAGAGAGAGAGAGAAGTCCATTTTGGATCATTTTTAGTCGTCGACCTAGTTCTGAAAGTTGTCGTGATTGAGGTAGGTTATGTTTGACAATATAAGTTTTAATGATATGATATTTTTGAGATTTTTTGATAGAATTTATAATTTAGTTTTTATAAAAATACAGTTTTATCATATTTTGATAACTTTTATTCATATAATTTTTGATATGTTATCCATAAGATTGTTTTGATGGTTTTGACTATTTATTTAAAATTTTTAGCTAGGTGATTTTTTAAAGCAGTAATTTTTATCAATTAAGAATTTGAGCAAGCAATAAAGGTATGAAGGAATATAGTTGGACAACTATGGTTGAAGGTACTGTAGTTGATAAACGATCATAGGGGTGTAAATAAGTCGAGTTAAGCTCTAGTCATGCTTAACTTGAGTTCGGTTTGTTGGCCAAATCATATCGCGAGCTCGAATTTGAGCTTGAGCTTGACTTAAGCTCAAATAGGTTGTTTGGGCTCAGCTCATGGTGATAGATGCGAGCTTGTGAGCCAGCTCACTAGGCATAAGGCCTACATTATCTTCTACTTTAATTTCTGCTTTTGCATCTGCAGATTTTGAGTCTAAGCTTCCTCATCTACCCTTCCGCATTCACGCCAGTGCTTCCACTTACTCTCCTACGATTCTGCCTTTTGCGCCTTGGCGGTTTGACTTCTACACTAGAGCCAATTCACGAGCTCATGAGTCGAGTCTCATCAAGCTCAAACTTGAGCTCATTTAACAAATGAGTACGAGTTTAATCTCGAGATATCAACTCGATAAGCTCAGCTGACGAGCTTATTATCAAGTCAAGTTTGAACCAACTAGGCTCAATTATACCCTCTAGACAATAGAGGTTGAAAAAGATCATATACAACGGGCATAGAGGTTAGAAGGGATCATTGTTGGGTGACAGAGGTTAGAAGGACCGTAATTGACAGATGACAAGGCCGAAAAGACTATAATCGATGAGCAACATATGTTGAAAGGAACGTAGTAGGACGATTGATGTTGAAGGAGCCATTATTTGTCAACAGAGGTTAGAGGAATCAAAGTCAACGGGAGACGGTGGTTGAAAGGACCATAGTTGGCTGTCGATAGTGTTAAGAAGGATCGTTGTTGGGTTGACTGAAGTCAAAGGACCATAATCGAGCGAAAGTGGTCGAAAGGACTATAGTCAGGTAAAGTGGTTGGAAGGACTGTAATCAAATAATAGTGGTTGAAAGGACCATAGTTAGCGGACAACTAAAGTAGGGTGGAGACTTGATGGTGGCAGCCAGACGGAGGTATGATGATAATGGTTGGGGGAAGGCCTAGTAGTTATGACAGGGTTGAGGTTTAGTGACGGCGATGACTGGATGGATGTCCGATGTTGCTCTGCAAGTGAAAGTCCCATGGTGGCGGCTGTGTGGCGAGGGTTCATCGGTGGGGGTGCTCTAGAATTTATGCCTCAAAGATGTCTTGAATCTCTAGCCCAATGTCCTAGCCTCCAAAGGTCTCCTTTATGTGAATATTGGAGGCCTATTTTATATATTTTGAGAATAACATGCTCCTTAAAATATAGAAGATCCAAGACAATTTCGTAGTGATACATCAAATGACCCATATTGATCTCCATGATCATCGAGTGTTTGTTATACATTTAGGTGCCATAATGATGCCAGAATTGAGTAATTTAGTTGGATTCATCTCATCGATTCACTATATATGACTATAACCATGTTATATATGAATATCATTTGGTCACCCAATTAATATTATGAATCTTCCAAATACGCTTCAAGCTAATGATTAGGGCCATTTGGGTTCAGATTTGGACCAATTTTGGTGCCGATGGATTCGTCTCATCGAGACGTTCAATTTAATCATAAGTTTGCTGAAATCAAAGTTTAGATGATCCCAATTTTAATTTTGGAAGTTCCTAAATCAAATATGCATCAAAACTTGTGCCCTATCAAAGCGATTTTTGGTGACGTATCAAGGTTACTACCAGGTTCTTTAGGAGTAATTATAAGCTATACATACACCGCCTTTTTAAAAGATTAGAGCAACTAAAATATAGAATAATAGAGTAAAGGATTATTTTTCTCACCCTAAAAACTATATAGAGTAAAGAGTATTATTTTTTTATACTTGCTCAATCCCATTACTCCAATAACATAAGGTTTTTGGAAGTCTCTTTAGCTACTATTTAAGGTAACTTTTTCCTTTTTTTTTTGGGTAATTTTTTGTTTTTTGTTTTCTTAACAATGAATCAACAAGAATACCATTGACAATTTAAATTATAAAATGACCAAAAATTAGATAAAATATTACATTAAATGATAAATAGACAGCTTGAAGCTTGCTTAAAACTCCAGGCATGAATAGAGAAAAAGGGATTTGTTAATTATCAGATGTTCATAACTCCTAAGTGCTTTTGAGAAGGATAGAGAGGGAATAAAAGCCTCTTTTTTGAGATATTTTGAATTTTTGATCTCCCTGATCTCTCAAAGGGGGGCTGTTTTTATAAACTTCTAATGATTACCAAATTATTATTGCCAATACTAATCCACTGACTCACTCATTATATTTATTTCTAATAAATGGTCAAACATCTTAGGTGAAGTTTGAAATTAACACAAAATACATATAAAATTATAATTGAAATTGATGATTTCATTTCAAATAAAGCTAAATTCCAAATAACTAGAAGTTTTAATTATCTTTTATAGGATTATTATGTGCTGAAATATTGATGATAATAGAAAGAGTGTTTATCATCTTTGTAATATACAAACAAATATTGAACACACATAAATAAATAGATTAAGAGTAACTCATAGGAGATAAATGATTTTTAACATTTAAAACTCAGAGTAGGAAGAAAAATCATAGGTTCTGACCTAATGAGTCCACTAAGATTAGTCTTAGATAATTATAATAACATTCTCTATCATTAGAGAAAGCATTTATAAAATATTGTGGGTATGAATTGCAATATTTATAATTTTCATGGTCGAAGTAGGAGAAGCATTGAGACATTAAAAGTTCTCATCATTGATGGTCTATTTAGGCTTCGGTTGAGATGACTTTCTTACTGCTTCTTAAAATAGCTTTATAGTAAAAAAAATTAATTTTTAAATTAGAAAGTATTATACATTAGACACTATCTAAAATTGAGCTAATTAAATTCGTGATTTATTTAAGAATTAAATTATTATTTAGCTTATGTGGTATCTCATTTAAATTTGTATGAAATTAATTATTTGTGTAGAGGTAAAGAATTTATTTTATTTTAATGATAGACTGAAATAAAATAAATACAATTAAAGTATAAAAGGTTCGTGGTTCCCATTTTAAGTGGCTAAGTTCTTGCTTACCTCATTTCCCATCTTGAGTGAAAAGAAAAGGCCTCTCGCTCTCTTGGAGAACGTCGCTTTAAACGTGAAAGATCAAAGACCTTGATTATGCACTTCAATAGATTCAGGTATGCTTCAAGTAGTTCTTCTCGATGATTTGACATGTCTTTCGGAGACAATTAAATTATTTTTCCGTCTCATTTAAATCCCAACATGATGATGCCATTGGTGGAGGTGATAATGATCGGCGATGGTGATTATAGCTTGATAATCATTGATGACGGTGTTAAATTGCCTACGATTGAATAATTGAGGTCTTTTTCATTATTAAGAGGTTAAAAATATCTCGAAATAAGATAAATTTTATTTTTAATATTTTTGAAAACACCTTAAATAATTTAAAAAATAGTTACAAGCACAAATTAAATATATTTTTAAAAAGTGAAATAAAATAAAATAAAAATAATGGGCCACATGACCTAAGTGTCAAAGAATATTTTAATATAAAGTTATTATAACAAGTTGTCAAATATGATAAATTATTATTTATTTTAAAAACATTAAATTATATCAATTTTAAAAAATTTTCGTTACTATTTATTTTGTTAAATTTTTTTTTTCTACAAACATAATTAAAACATGCAACTTCGGCAAATTACGCCCATCACCATCAGGCGATCTATGTCTCTATGCCGTGCTTCCCTTATTTTTTCGAAAGATGAAAACAAATACTAGACCCTACGTTTGCAAAAATTAGCAGGAACGTAGACTAGAGAGAGAAATGGAGAATGAAAAGAGGAGAGAGGAAGAGAGAGAAACCTCATTAATGCACATCGACCTTTTGATCTCTCTCCTTACTCGCACTTCGCAGGCAGCCCTCACTCCGCAGTCGATATTTACCCCCGCTTTTGATTCTCCATTTACCCTCTGTTACTTTTTCTCGGATCACTGCTACTTCTTATGCGCACGGCCAGAGCCCGGAGGAGAAAAGATGAAGATGAGAACAGTCTCCGCTCTCGTGAACCTGGAGATCTTGTCTTTGTCTAGGGCATAACGGTCTGAGCTCCTTCGGCGTCCGCGGCCGTAGTGTGGGCATAGTTGAGGGGCATGCAGGGCTACTGCTGGCCATTTGGCCTGTGTCCCGTCAGTGGCAGCTGTTGATTGTATTGAAAGGAAAATGAGCGTTATTCTGGTGCTTTCCCTCTGTCTGCTTCCATTTAGTCTTTGTTCCCCAGGTATCGCCTACGGGTTT
This sequence comes from Dendrobium officinale, assembly GCA_019514585.1. Lineage (NCBI taxonomy): Eukaryota > Viridiplantae > Streptophyta > Magnoliopsida > Asparagales > Orchidaceae > Dendrobium > Dendrobium officinale. Next base: position 31,954,119 of record CM033696.1, read on the forward strand.
CTTTAACTGGTTATTCTACAATTGCCGTCAAATTTGATTCCCGGTTTTCTTTCTTTAGTTAGATTATTGGAGTCCTCTTGTGCTGGTCGAAATTTAGGGGAAAATAATGTTACAATGCTTTGTCAAATCCATGGGATGCCTCTGCTGACAACTTATACATTGCTAGAGACGTTATATGATTAGGTGTTTTGCATAAGGAGTTCGTCAGCTTTGGCAAATTTGAAGAGCTTTATCTAAAATGACTTGGAACTATTAGAATTGTCGGGGTTACTGGATTGTGATAAATGCTTTCCCTAATTCGTCATTTTCTTATTTATTTGGTGTTTTTCAAGAAGCTGTACTAAGTACTGTGCTTGATGAAAGAAATAAGCACAATGTGCGTTAGGGTTTACCTTAAGACAGAAGCAATTTGGATTAACGGTCAACCACTGTTCTTAGTCTTGCAAGATCTTCCTTAAAGACCGTTGCTTGCAGTGATGATCACAAACTTAAGAAGATTGAAAACAGCCGCTAGTTTCAATGTAAGGTCCCAACAACACCACCAAGCATGGTGTTTAAGTTGTACTGTCCTCGGCTCTTCAAAGAGGCTGTTGGGGTTTTGACGACTAGGCCGCCCCCGCCCAAAAAATGTAATTGCCTGCTGAGAGGTGGATTGAATATAAGATAAAATAGATAGCATGAGTTTCAAGCAACCATTACATTCTATCTAATCTTAAGGGGTAAAGCTTATGAAAGCGCTCAGGCTAAATAACAAGTAGAGATGAAATCCTTCCATGGATTCTAGCATTCAGTTAAGCCACATTGATGGCATTCCTTGTGACATTCCATCATTGTAGGCCACTAGTAGTGTCAGTTGTCGAAATTTCCATTTTAGGCGCTATGTATTATTTCTTTCCTTCAGTTGATCGGCTGGTATTGGAGATTTTTGTCAATCCGCACTTTTTGGCCTATCATGTCACACTTGTAGGTCTAAAACTTAACATCTCCTATTTGTTCAAAAACAAGCACAACTGCAATTAATTATACTTAAAAAATATATATTGTGTGACCTGAACTTGTAAAGCACAACAACTTCAAATTAATTATATTTAAAAATATATATTGTGTGACCTGAACTTGTAAATAGAACTTTCAAAATTAATAAACTTCTCGAACCAAGTTCAAGTTTATCAAACACAAAAATGGATGCTCATTGTTCTATGGCTACACATAGATTTTGCCTAACCCTACTTGGGTTCCATTTTTGGCTCACCATGTGTCCACAATTATAAGCTCAATGAAGTAGATTAATCTATCCGTTTAGGAATCTCATATGATGATGATCTTGCAACATATGAACCTTTGCTTATGTATGATTAACCTAGGTGGAAAGCTAATTGTTTTGTAACTATAACACTTATATTGGTTTTCCAATAATTGTTATAGGCAAGTGTAAAAGCAATGAGCATCAAATTGTCACTTCAGTCATGATTGAAAGAGGATTATACAAGTTGAAGCTAATTTTTCCACGAGGAACTTGTAATTGGCATATATAAATCGATCCTCTTATTTTTCATATTTTAAACTATATCATACTTTTATGTTAAGCATGGCGAAAAGTTTATTTTTATTTAAATTATCTTATCAAGTAAACAATCATATGAATATTCATGTAGTTGCATCGATACATATTACAAACTAAATTATGTTTACGCATAAGCGCTTTACACTGAGATTTATTAATTTAATCCTCAATGCCTAATAAATTTATCACAATTGATTGATATCCATACATAAATGACTCTATGACTTTAGTGGCAAATATATAAGTAGTGGTTCCAATAAATTTTTCAAATTTTGCTACATTCTCTAATAGCTCAGAAAATATAGTGATAGAGGTCATTCATAAATAATACGCAATCTTATCATTAAAATTGCCCATCAACAATTGAATGGCATGCTCCTTTTTTAGTTATGGGTCATATTTCATTCTCATGTTTCACCAGCACATGATATATTTGATTACTAACTCATCTATTTTTCATTTCTCTAAAGCGATGTTAATAATAGTAGTCTTCTCTGTTGCACTGAAAATTTTATTCACAAACATAGTTTAAAGCTCGACGAATGTCTATTTGACATATCATTTAAAAATGGTTGATGTTAAACTACTAATGAAACGGTATAAATCCAATGTATCTACACCTCCAATGTGTCATAGGTCACTTTGAGTTGGGTCAGACGCTGTTTCAGATTACCTTTTTGATTAAATTTGTTATATTTCGGTACTGAATAAGTTGGATATGACACTTAGTTGTACTTGGTTGTGTACGAGCAACCTTTGCTCATGAATTTTTCTTCCTGTTCTAAAGCTATTGCGGCCTTGACTTTCTCATTAATGAGGGTTTAAGTTGAGTATCCTCCATTGGCTTAGATGTGCCAGGAATATTTTGAAAAGTGGGATGATGTGCTGTTGGATTAAATTTAGCTTTGCCTCCAAGAGCTCCTTGTATTCTAGAAACATGGATGCTAGGCTTACTGGTAGGTTGATCGAAGCACAATTTGATGCTTGATAGTTGAAAGGTGCAGGCATGGGGCTAGAAGATACATTCTTTTGCATTAGCTGCGCCGTCATCTCATTCACCATGACACTTAATTGAGAAATTCTTTATCCTTGGTTTTCAGTTGACACAGCATTCGCTTTTCTGTTTGATCTAATGCCATATCATCAATGTGTATTTGTTCTTATTCTTCTTCTTGCTCTTCTTTTTCACCTTGCACATCTCATGGAGTAGGATTTAATAATTCTTCTTCTTGCCTTTGTTGGTTTCTATAGGAAAATGAACAGGTAAAGCTTCTTGTTTTCGCCGATAGACAAATAGATTGGGCTGTTCACTAGTACTCCCCACATTGTATACTACCTCAAAATATAATCTTCTTCTTCTTTTTCATCATCATTTTCTTATTCTTCTTGTATTCGAATTTTCAAGCGGAGTCTCCATTGAATTTTCACTTTTGCATGTGGGATAAACATCTCTTTGATCGGGGACTGAAGTCAAAATCGACATGCTCCTGAGACGGTGGAATTGGCCCTTGATGGGATTACTTGGAGGATTCTCCATGTTGGTGATCATTGTAGGGTTCATCAATAGGAACATTCTTTTTAGGCACCCATTCTTGGCAGATTCTATTGATGACAGATTTGGGAATATCTTTTAGATCTTACACCTTTTTAATTTTTTCATAAAATTTTCTTCTTGAAGTGTAAGACTTTAGATCTGTTTTCCCTTGCACTTGGATTTTTCAGCAGTGGATTCTTGGATATGCAACCTAAATGTTATGCTCTGATGTTCACCTTGATGAACTTGCCTTTATATTTGTTCAGCTATCACAAAGGTTTGAAATTATGCAGCTAGGTATTGAGATATTTTCTTATTGTGAGGATAGATATAAGTGTAGAAGCATTTTGATGCGTAAGCCTCAGACTTAAACCATTAGATTAATAAAAATATGGAATAATATATAACACTCTAACATTAAAGTAAAAATGTTAAAGTAATGTAAAAAAAAATCAAAGGCCATTATAAGTCATGCAAGGTAACAAAAATTGTTAAATAATTAGTCTTTGCTACTTCTAGATGATTTTATGAATTCGAAAGCCTACCTAACTTTTATCACTTAGATGATCTTCATCAGAATTATCATTGTTGTTAATTCCTTTCTCTCCCCTCTCATGTTAAGAATAGAAAATTAGTTTCCAATAACAAGAGGAGTGGCTTTGGAGGACAAGCAACCACAACAATGCAACAATGACAACAATGTAATAGGATTAGGCGGGCATGAGGGTCCAACGGTATGCGACCGCAAGTTTGAGGTTATAGAGTTATTCTTAAGCTTTTTTTGGCTTAAATATAAGCAATAGGTTTAATTATATTAAAAGGTTTATAAATTAAAATTAAAAATTACCTAAACCTTACTTTAGATGCTTATGCCTTTTCAAAAATGTTCTAAAATTACACCAAGGCTTGCTATGAGGCATACCATTCCTCCACTAAGGCGTAAGCCTCATCTGGCAAGCATGTGGCGTAAGCCTCATTGCCCTTTTTTAAAGTTGTATTGGCTGTCTTTAATTGCACAATTAGTAATCATAGCTATCACAATAGATGATATTTGGCTGGCAAGAGTCTTTTTAACATTTATAATAATTTGTTGTTGGTGCTTCTTCATTAAGCCCTTTTCTAACTTTAAGGATTTTATGCACTTTGTCACAGTCTCAGAGTTCATTTTCTATGAAACTTTGTCCTAGTGTTATTCGGCCCAAAAAGATTGCTTGAAGTTGTTGGGGTAGCTATTTTTCTTTACCCATCTAATTTTCAAACTTATTTTGAATAGGAATACGTGCTGTCAGTTTTGAGTCTTATGGTACTATTGGTTGCTTTGGCAATAGTTGTTGAGCTCGCAGCTCAATATTTTGTTTTCTTTCTTGTCTCATTGATAATTTTTCTCCATGTGAGGAAGCTTTAACATCATATCTCTGTTACGCGTGAACCGGCCAAGGAGGGGCCGGCTGGACCCGGTTCTACACCAGGCGGAGGCGGAAACTCCCAGAGGAGGGGGCGGACAAGGTGGACCACTTGGGGCTGATTTAATTGTGTGGGAGGGAAATTTTTGAATGTAAAGGGCTGTTTAGGTAATTTGTAGGAATCCTTTATTGTTAATTAGGAGGATTAGGAGGGAGAAGGAATCATCTTGAATTTGAATGTAATTTGAGATCTAGGGTTTCTTTCTTGGGCTCTTGGCGTTGCCGGAGATTGTCGGAGAGTTGTTCTTCCTCTCGAATCGAAGAACATTGTATCTTGCTTTCGTTTTGATCATCTACTAGTGGAATATAAGTCCATTGTGTGTTTTTCTCTCAGATTTCCTACAGTTTTTCTACTGTTTCCTGCGATTTGGGCTGATTTCCTGCAGAAAACAGCAGCTCTAGTGCTGTTTTCCCCACTCGAGTCGATAGGAAATACCTGGATCTAAGTATTTCCTATCAAATTGGTATCAGAGCAGCGATTCGGGGCCACCGGCGGCTGAAATTCTGAAATTTCAGCAAGTTCCTCGTCTCCGGAAGAAGGTTTCTGTAGATCCGTTAGAAGAACAATGGCCGGAAAGAAGGTGGATGTCTTGGAAGGCGAAGTCGGTCAATTAAAAACCGATTTGGAGGAAAGATTTTTTGATTTTCAAAATCAAATCACCACCAACAACGAAAGGTTGGAGGGAAAATTCACGGCCATGGAAGAAATGATGAAGAAATTATTGGAGATGAAGACTAATCCGACGACGTCGGAAGCAAGGGAGACTACCGGAGACCACGGCGTAGGAGGAAATCCGAACCCGCGCGGGGGGGAGGAGGAATCAGGATGTAGAGATCTTGGAGGGAGACGACGACATGCCACCTCTAGAGCCACTTTCTAGAGAGGAGACGAGCATGCGAAATCAACGTCGAGGTGCTGATTTTCAGCGTCAAGGTGTTGATTTTGAAGGCAGGAGGGAGGAATATGAGAGAAGTGCAGATTTTGGCAATAGAGGAGAAGAATATCATCGTCGAGGTGCTGGTTTTGAAAGGGGAAGAGGGGAATATGATGATGGATTTGGATACCAACGTTGGAGGGAGGACCGGGACACTTGGGGAGCACCTCATCTTCGAGGAATGGGAGGTTATGGAGAGTACCGGGGTAACGGAAGGGATCCGAAGGTGAGGAAGTTGAAGATGCCCATCTTTGAGGGGGAAGATGGCCATGGCTGGATCTACAAGGTGGAACGGTATTTTGCAGTCAACGGATTGACAGAGGAGGAGAAACTGACAGTGGAAGGACTGTGTTTGGAAGGGAAGGCATTGACATGGTACCAGTGGCGGGACATGAGGCGACCTATTCGAAGATGGAGGGAGTTCAAGGATTGCCTGCTAGAGCGTTTCCGAACCAGCAGCGGAGGGGATTTCTACGAGCAGTTCTTTGCGCTGACACAGGAAGGGACAGTAGCAGAGTTCCAGGACCGGTTTGAGTACCTAGCTAGCAGGTTGGATCGTCTTTCTGATACCGTGCTTGAGGGGAACTTCATGAAGGGGCTCAGACCAGAAATCAGAGCCGCCGTTAGAGTGATGAGACCACACGACCTGGGGGAGGCCATGGAGTTGGCACAGTTGGTCGAGGACCAGAAGCATCTGGAGAGGGGGACTCGAGGCAGCAGCTCTGGGGGATCCCACAGGATGACGACCACGTTTTTAGCTTCCAAGGGAGCTGCACCGGGGGGTACAAGAGAAATACCAAAGGAGAGGTCTGGAGGAGGAGGGCCTGGGGGAAATTTTAAAAAGCTTACTGATAAGGAGATGCATGAGAAGAGGGCCAAGGGATTGTGCTTTAGATGTGATGAGAAGTACATGCCGGGACATAGGTGCAAGGACCGGACTCTTCAGGTTCTCCTTGTTTGCGAAGACGAGGAAGACGAAGAGGAAGGTGGGAGCAGGTCAGAAGTGGAGGAGGAGGAGAAGTTGCACCTGGATGTGGCAGAAGTCTCCCTGAACTCTGTAGTGGGATTCACTTCGAGTCACACTATGAAAGTGAAAGGGGTGATAGCTGACCACGAGGTGGTGGTTCTGATAGATAGTGGGGCAACCCACAATTTCATTTCCACCCGGCTTGTTGAGTTGCTTGGTATGGCACTAGTGGAGGGGTGATGATGGGCATGGGGAAGGTGGAAATGGGGAGAGGAGTTTGTAGAGGAGTGATGCTGACCATTCAGGAGATACAGGTGAGGGAGGATTTTCTTTCCTTAGAATTGGGAAGTACTGATGTGATTTTGGGAATGAAGTGGCTGCAGACTTTGGGGGAGACCAAGGTGAACTGGGGAGAACTGAGGATGGAACTGGTAGTGGAGGGGAGGAGAATGGTGATACAGGGAGATGTCGGCCTGTCTAGGACGGGGGTGTCTCTCAAGTCCATGATCCAAACCATCCAGGAGGTTGGGGGTGGATACTTGGTGGAGCTGCAACGATTGGAGAAAGTCAGTGTGGGTGAAGAGGGAGACATTTCTCTTGAAGTGCAACCGGTCATACAACAGTTCAGGGAGGTTTTTCAACCTCCACAGGGTTTGCCACCTCAGAGGGAGCTGGAGCACGCCATTATTTTGAAGGAAGGGGAGACACCGATCAGCGTTCGCCCTTACCTCTACCCCCAGATCCAAAAGGATGAGATAGAGAGGCTGATCAGAGAGATGTTGGAGGCAGGGATCATAAGGCCAAGTGTAAGCCCTTTCTCTAGTCCAGTCCTCCTGGTCAAGAAGAAGGATGGGAGTTGGAGATTCTGTGTGGACTACAGGGCTCTGAATAAAGGCACTGTACCAGACAAGTTCCCAATTCCAGTGATTGATGAACTGTTGGATGAACTATTTGGGGCAGTGGTGTTTTCCAAGCTAGACTTAAAATCCGAATACCACCAGATCAGAATGAAAGAGGCGGATGTTCCAAAGACAGCCTTCAGGACACATGAAGGACATTATGAATTTCTGGTAATGCCCTTTGGTTTGACTAACGCTCCTGCTACATTTCAGTCTCTGATAAACAGGGTCTTCAAGGAGTACCTCAGGAAGTTTGTACTTGTATTCTTTGATGATATATTGGTGTACATCAAAACTGAGGGGGAACACTTAGAACACTTGAAGGTGGTTTTGGGAGTTTGCAAGAACACCAGTTACAAGCCAACCTGAAGAAATGCATCTTTGCCCAGACCAGGGTAGAGTACTTGGGGCACGTGGTGTCCCAAGACGGAGTAACAGCGGATCAGAATAAAATAGAAGCAATGCAGAAGTGGCCCATTCCTAGGAACCTAAAGGAGTTAAGGGGGTTCTTAGGGTTGACTGGATACTACAGGAGATTTGTGAAAGGATATAGTGCTATCGCATGGCCATTGACGGAGCAACTGAAGAAGGATGGATTTGCTTGGGGTGAAGCAGCAACGCAGGCATTTGAGAAACTGAAGGTAGCCATGACTACAGTCCCAGTCCTTCCTGATTTCAGCCAAGTCTTTGTGGTAGAGACAGATGCTTCAGGGTATGGGCTGGGGGCAGTGTTGATGCAGAACCACCGGCCTATAGCTTACTTCAGTCAAGTACTGTCAGCCAGAGCTAGATTGAAGTCAGTATATGAGAGGGAGCTAATGGCCATCGTTTTGGCTATACAGAAATGACGGCCGTACCTTTTAGGAAGACACTTCATTGTAAGGACTGATCAGAGAAGTTTGAAATACCTGCTAGAACAAAGAATGGTGACTTAGGAACATCAGAGGTGGTTATCTAAACTACTAGGTTATGATTTTGAGATCCAATACAAGCCTGGTTTGGAAAATAAAGCAGCCGACGCCTTATCCAGATGTGTGGGAGAGCTTCAGGAATTAGCCTTGTCAGTTCCTTTAATGGTAGATTGGGGGTCCATCAAGGAAGAAAGTATGTTGAATGAAGAGTTGAGGAAGATCAGGGAGGATCTAGAGAAGAACAAGAGTAGTCATCCGGGCTACTGTATTGAGGGGGAGAGACTATTGTATCAGGGGAGGTTTGTGATGCCACGGACTTCCATACACATTCCCCACTTGTTGCAAGAGTTTCATGGCAGTGCAGTTGGGGGACATTCAGGGGTTCAGAAGACTTACAGGAGGCTAGCATCCGAGCTCTACTGGAAGGGGATGCATAAAGATGTGGAGGAAATGGTGGCCAGGTGTGAAGTATGTCAGAGAAACAAGTACATGGCCATGGCTCCGGGAGGCTTACTACAACCATTGACACTTCCAAATAGAGTTTGGGAGGAAGTATCCATGTATTTCATTGATGGCCTACCAAGGTCGGAGGGGTTCACAGTCATTATGGTGGTGGTTGACAGGCTTAGTAAGTATGCACATTTTGTTCTCCTAAGACACCCATACACCGCAGTGTCAGTTGCTGCAGCTTTTATCAGGGAGGTGGTGAGCTACATGGGGTGCCTGAATCGATTGTGTCTGATCGAGACAAAGTGTTCCTTAGCCAGTTCTGGAGGGAGCTGTTCAGGATGCAGGGCACAGTTCTAAAGAGAAGTACAACCTATCACCCACAGACAGACGGACAAACGGAGGTGGTAAATCGAAGCTTGGAGACCTATTTGAGGTGCTTTGTCTCCGAAACCCCACGATTGTGGGAAAAGTGGCTGCCATGGGCTGAGTATTGGTACAATACCTCATTCCATTTCGCTTCCCAGATGACCCCATTCAAGGTATTATATGGGAGGGACCCTCCACACCTAGTGCACTATGGAAGAGAAAGCACACCAGTATCGTCTGTGGAGCAGTACCTAGAGGAACGAGACAAGATACTGGAAGAACTAAAGAGACATCTGCTGCGGGCACAACAAATCATGAAAAAACAGGCGGACTCACACAAGAGAGACATGCAGTTTGAAGTGGGGGAGAAGGTGTTCCTAAAACTACGACCCTACAGGCAGAGGACAGTGGCTAGAAGGCAGAACGAGAAATTGGCACCGAGGTATTTTGGCCCTTATGAAGTGTTGGATAGGATTGGAGCAGTGGCATACAGATTGAAGTTACCCCCATCAGCCACTATACATCCAGTGTTCCATGTGTCTCAGTTGAGGAGAGCCATTGGGGAGCATGCAGTGAGTGCAGAACTACCAGCTACTATGACGGAGGATTTAGAAGTGGTTTTAGAACCACTAGAGCTTGCAGGAGTCCGACCAAATAAAATGGGCAACAAAGAAGTGCTGATCAAATGGAGAGTCCTTCCTGATTTCGACGCTACATGGGAGCCTTTTAAAAGAGTGAAGGAGCAATTTCCTTCTTTTCACCTTGAGGACAAGGTGAGTTTTTGGGAGGGGAGTAATGTTACGCGTGAACCGGCCCAGGAGGGGCCGGCTGGACCCGGTTCAGCCCGGGTCTACACCAGGCGGAGGCGGAAACTCCCAGAGGAGGGGGCGGACAAGGTGGACCCCACTTGGGGCTGATTTAATTGTGTGGGAGGGAAATTTTTGAATGCAAAGGGCTGTTTAGGTAATTTGTAGGAATCCTTTATTGTTAATTAGGAGGATTAGGAGGGAGACGGAATCATCTTGAATTTGAATGTAATTTGAGATCTAGGGTTTCTTGCTTGGGCTCTTGGCGTTGCCGGAGATTGTCGGAGAGTTGTTCTTCCTCTCGAATCGAAGAACATTGTATCTTGCCATCTACTAGTGGAATATAAGTCCATTGTGTGTTTTTCTCTCAGATTTCCTACAGTTTTTCTACTGTTTCCTGCGATTTGGGCTGATTTTCTGCAGAAAACAGCAGCTCTAGTGCTGTTTTCCCCACTCGAGTCGATAGGAAATACCTGGATCTAAGTATTTCCTATCAATCTCTCTAGCGTAGATGGCTCAGTAGACAAGGTGGTAATATTTACGGGCACTAGAGACTTTCTACCCATGAGTTAATCTTTCACATGCAGAGATTTTGTTTCGTAAAATTTCAATAGTTATTGTTTCAACATACATCCTTTAATCATTTAATGTGCATGTTGATGTGCACGATGTGCAAGTACTTAGCAGATTGAGGCCTCTTGACAAGAGATTGAACAAGTACAACAATTGCCATTATAGTAGCAATAAGAATCTATAGGCCACCAAATTTGATTGTAGCTCCAACATCTCCAATATTAATAATCATGTTCACTAGGCGAATATTAACTCGGCCAAATTTTAAAAAGCAACATCCGATTAACTAAAATTTGCAGTAGGAGCATGATTTCATGAAATTTTAAAAAAGAGCAAACGAGCTAAAAGCTTTGATGCATTCAAAGAATGCGCCGAACCATTGAGCGAATTCTTCTTAATGCGCGCAATGGTGTGGCTCATTCTTCGGAATCCAAAGAGCGAACTGGTTTGGCTTAAAGAATGTGCCAAAAATTATGGCGCATTCTATCCTAATTAGCTGGAGCGCACAATTTTCCTGAGAAATTTGTCGGACACGGGGACCAGATTTGAAAAATAAGGGTATATAGGTGGCTGACGTGTGAAAATAATTGCGGTGGGGGCTTGATTTAGACGATATGAACAATAGTTTGGGCTTATAAAATAGCCCCTAACATTTAAGAACAGCTTCACCGAATTTTTTGAAGACAGAGATGGCCTCTCGGTTGTAGAAGGTTATTCAGGTTTTTTTTTTTTAAAGCTTTAAATATTTTTATTTCATATGAAATATGTGTATGTTGATGCAAAATATTAGTTGAAAATTTTATTTTTGTGGAATTTATAGTGAATAATTTAATTTCATGCCTCTTAATGTAAATTGTTGTATATGATTATTTTTTGCTAGTTTATTTTTCTTTACAAGTAGATATTAATTGTATTGAAAATGTTAATAACGTTGAATGAAGTTATTATTGTTGGATGTTAAAAGTTGAAGTAAGCTTAAAATATTGTTTAGAAATGTAGATTTAGTTTGTTCATATGTGATATTAATATTTTCGCATATTGAAAATTTTGTATTTCTTTAACAGTTAGTTTGTCCTTATTTTCTCCTTATTATAAATTATGGAAGAAGCGTTGTTTGCAATCTAGATTTAGATTTGAACATTTTTTAATTTCATAGTATTTTTTGATAATTCAATATTAATTAGTCTTTAAATATTTAAATAATGATTATTTAAAATTTGTTTAATATATGTTTATTATTTTATGAAATAGTTATAATAATTAATTTTCACTGTGAATAAAAATTATCTTTGTATGCGAAGATTTGTTTTGATGCGTAGTGGTTTAGCGTTTATGATCTGCTAATGCACCTCAGAAGTGTTGCAAAATGAAAGTGCAACAAAATCACAATCGACTGATCAATTATCTTAAGAAAAAAATTAATCATTTTTAGTATAAAAATATAAAGCATGCTCATTTTGTTCTAAATAATAATTTAGCAGGTATCTATGTTTGAAATTCAACATGAAAAATAGAAAATAAATATAAACTTTTAGTAACAACGAAGATTCACACTGCTTGAAGGAATCCAAAACTTAGTATACTTGGCAGAGCTTCAATCATGCACATAAAACTACACTTTTGTCACTTTTTTAATGTAATAATATTCTTGAGGCCCTATTCTTAAGAGGTAGATTTAATATTTATTAATTAATTAAATATAAAAATTTATTCATGTAATATTTTAGAAATTATATGCAGTGATATTAAAAAAATAACTAGTATAATATAATTTAAATTAGAAAAAATATTTATAAGATAAATTACTATTAATTATTTATTAAAAACAAAAAAATATGAATTATTAAAATATATTTAATATTCTATAATTATTGGTATTTCATAAAATTGTTTAGATAATTGTAACAATATCCACTGAAGCATATGTAACAATAATGTGCATGCAAATGTACTGCACATCCTGCAACGTTATGGTCATTTCACAAATCGTCAAATGAAAGGTGTTTGTCGATGGGCTGTAAATGTCTGAGGTTATGCAATTCAAGGTTGGTCAAGAGGTATATATACAGGGACATTCTATTATCCATTCCCGAGCCATGCGTAGATGAGTTGCCCCAACTAAAGAGAATGCCTGTCCATTAAAATTTTAAATTATTAATGTTGTTATAGAAAAGTAAACTAGCAAAAATAATCATATACAATAATTTACATTAAGAGGCATGAATTTAAATTATTCACTTTAAATTTTATATAAATAAAAATTTCAACTAATATCTTACATCAACATACACATATTTCATATGAAATAAAAACATTTAAAGCTTTGAAAAAAAAAAAACAGACTAACCTTCTTCAACCGAGATGCCACCTCTGTCTTAAAAAAATTCGGTGAAGCTGTTCTTGAATGTTAGGGGGTATTTATAAGCCCAAACTATTGCTCCTGTCGTCTAAATCAAGCCCCCAACGTAATTATTTTCGCACGCCAGCCACCTATGCACCTGCATTTTCCGGATCTGATCCTCGCGTCCGACAAATTTCTCTGGAAAATTGTGCGCGCCAGCTAATTAGGATAGAATGCGCCACACCATTGCGCTTGCGTGCATTAAGAAGAATTCGCCCAATGGTTCGGCGCATTCAAAGAATGCGCCAAAGCTTTTAGTTCATTTGCTCTTTTTTAAAATTTCATAACATCATTCTCCTACTGCGAGTTTCAGTTAATCGGCGGCTGCTTCTTAAAATTTGGCCTATTAACTCCATGTCCTTACAAGTTAACATTTTTTTTAAGGTTCATTAAGAAGCATCATTTGAAAAATTCTCATCACTTAAAGAGTTTTGCAAGTTTTAAGTTGGCAACAAGAGAAAATAAGAATATTAAGTTTTCAACAGTTTTTATTTTTGAACTGTTATTGTAACAATGGTGGAGAGAAAAACCTTCCCTTAGGAAGTTGCAAGAAATTCTTGGTCTCCAAAAATATGCTCCAACTCTAATGAGAACTCTAATGCATTAGAGTTTTGTTATGGGTTAGATTTTCTTACAAAATTAATTCGATCTTAGATAAGACAAAACCTAAAGATTTCATACTCATTTTGCGAGGATTTTAAGATATGGCACATGCCCCTGTGGTTAATCATCCCTCCTATTGATGAGATTTTTTTTTTCGAGATTAGTTGTTAGGTGCTAAGTATTTAGCGAATAGTAACACAACTTGATCAAGGATTGAGAAATCATATACCCTTTAGGTTAAAGCAGATGGTGGGCTGAATGATGATAATTTCGATCAAGATCCCTTGGTTTTATGATCTTAGGTTGTCATGGACTCTGGTTTGCTTATTTAATAGAGGTAGTCGAATGTTCATTTTTGACAATTATGGATTGTTATAAAACAACAGCAACAACATCAAACCTTTATCCCACTATGTGGGGTCGACCACAAGAATCCTTTTTCTTCATTGTGCCCTGTTAGAAGTTAAATTCTCATTTAAATCTAATAAAGAAAGGTCATTCTAATATTCTCTAACCAAGTCTTTTTATGTCTACCTCTACCTTTCTTAACATAAGTCAAATCTAATATATATACTTTTATAACCAGGTCATCTTAAGGCCACCTTATTATATGACCAAACCATCGAGGGCGACTCTCTCTAATCTTATTTTCCACTGGAGCTACTCCAACCTTTGCTATGTCCTAGGGAATTTTATTGACTTAGGATGATTATTTGTCTAAAAGGATAAGCTAAGCTAAATTTAGCTAACAAAGGGGTTTTATATTTCGCCACTCAAGATTTAAGCTATTGGAAAACTTATGAGCTTTGGTCATGATAGTAATTTATTTGTGTCATTTTGCGACAAAATCATTTGACAGAGGACCATGATTATAATTGTTATCTAATGGTGTCATTTGGGATAAAATCACTTGATTCGAGGACATGTGTCACATTTTTATTGTTATGAGAAAGGGGTATAAATGAGTAAAGTCAAGTTTGAGTCACAATTAACTTGAGCTTGACTAGTGTGTTCAATGATGCTCGAACTTGAGCTCGAGCCCAGCTTTCCAGAATATAACGAGCTCAAGCTCGACTCATGAGGGCGAGCTAGAACCGACAACGGGTGGTCATTGGAGTACATAGTGACAATAGTCCACTAGAGGATTATGTGACGATAGCTCACTAGATTGGAGCTCGCGCAGGAACTCGCTGGAGGATGTAGCGATGGTAGCTCGTAGCCTCGTAGGAGGATGCTGAAGTTAGGTTTTTTGCATGTGAATAATACTTAGTTTAGGAAGATGATAAGAATTTGAAATCATAGTAGCACAAACATCTGTTGGAATGATGGTGCAAATCATAGCTGTTCACTTGATTCTCTAGATAATATTATAGTCACTATCTCTACCAACTTCATCGCTATTGTTAGCTAAAAACAATATCTCTGATCATTACCCTTGAAAGTTATGATATTTTATTCTCATAGGTATTTTGTTGCTATAAATAGAGCCTATTGTATAAAAACTTATATCAATAAATACCTTTTTCAAGCCTTTACAACTATACATTAAAAGCTGTTCGCAGGTTTTTCTTTTCTTAATGTATAACATATGGTCTTGCTTGCCTTTCTTTTGGAATGTGATATGAAAAATTGCAAGACAAAAGTGACAATTAAGTCAGACAAGAATTGAGTAGACTATTATTATCAATTGAATGGGCCTAATTCATTATTATTAATCAAGCCTCTAGATGAGCTAACAAGCTAAGTCAAGTCAAGATCGAGCTAACAAGCTAAGTCAAGTCAAGATCGAGCTCGTATGCTATATGAGCTTGAATTTGAGCTTGAGCTCAAACCCATGGCTCGATGAGCTTGATTTGTGAGCTCGTAAACTAGTTGAGTTCAAGCCGGCTCTCGATTCGGCTTAGCTGTCTTACTCCCCTAGCATGAGATCTTTTGAGAATGACTATATAAATACACCTGATATGTCATTAGTTTTTGATGAGATATTAAAATTTACATTCAACAAACTATTGCGGAGGATAGATGGATTATTCCTCCTGGATTTAAGCGATAATTTTATTTTGAATATTTTTTATCATTTTTTAATTATGTATTTTTATCTTGACATGGCCCCGAAAAGATCTGCATTAAAATTTTGAGGCATTTTGAAAATAAAGTTTCCCTTTGGTTGAGATTAATTGTTAACATGACCATCATTCGGGTGAGATGTTTTCAAAAATTATATTTATAATTTGAGAGTTTGAATTTTAAAAATAGAACTGTTTGGTTATAATGTGCGATAGTCATGCCCACCATAGGGGTGCCTTGCTTGAACTTGATTGCTTTGATTGATGTCAACTCTATCTTCTTGCTTATAGAGAATTGTATTTGAATATTAACTTTGCAAGAGCTACCATATAAGTAGGGTGACTTCGAGAGTTTACTTTTTGAAATGAATGTTATTCGTAAGAGGCTTTGTATTTCTAACGCAAATGTGAAATAAAACATCTTTGTAAGTTTTGCAATGGTATGCTCATTCATGAATTTACCTATTCATGATGAGAGTAGAATGTAATATAATTCTGTGTTATATTTGAAATTTATTCCTCGAACATACCTCATGGGATTTATGACTTATCGACTCCGGTCATTGTGACGTGAAGGCTCGGACATGAAATATGGGATGATGGCTTGCTCAAGAGTATTGTATGTTATAGGCAAGGTGGCTTGCTCAAGAGTAGAATTTAATATGGGATGGTGGCTTGCTCAAGAGTAGAATTTAATATATTTCTTATAGGCAAGGTGACTTGCTCGAGAGTGTTGTACAAAATATTGATGAATTTGATTTTAAAAGGGGGTTTGCATTCTTTTTGAAAATAATCTCATCTTTTTGAGCTGTTATATGTTATTTAAACAACTGCATGCTCTTGAGGCAGGAAAAATTTGAATTAATTTTATTTTCAATCCGTTCAACATTCTTAGACTTTAAGTTCAAACATTTAGCACAGTTGTTGGAGCACATGCATATTAATTTGATTTTTGCAGGCTTGCACATTTTTCAATGCACTTGTTTGATACATTTGTATACTTTTGAAGGCGTTTGAATAATTTTCGAGGTGTTGTATTTGAGTTTAAGGTTGCATTGCCAAGCACAAGCAAGACTTGAACTTATCTGGATTTAAAAATTTGTGCGATTGTTTATTAGGGGTCTTAAATTTATATAGATTTGAAATGTTTACATGAATATCATGTCGTTAAGGCGTGCAAAAACTTCATTTTGAGTTAGAAAAAAACGCCTTCTTTCTGTTTACTTGTATGTTTTGTTGATCCGATGGTAGGTGACATGAGTTAGAACATTATCCCATTGTTTGAAATGGGGCATCTTTCCTTTACATGTGATTGGATTTGGTTTCGAATTGCATACAAATCCAAAGATCCCTAAGAAATGTTCATTCAGGAATCAGGCATCTTTTTTTTACATTGCATAAACTTATAAGGCCAGACCTTGATGCAATCCACATCAATACTGGCTACAGAAAAATCAAGGCGAAGTAACCCAGCAATGGTTCCATCCAGTGCTACTGGAATTCCAGCCATGTCACCGTGGGTGCCAATTCTTTCTCCAGCATTTCCACCAAGATACAGTGGTAATTGTCATAAATTTAGAAACTGCTTTATTTTCAATTTAGATATGTCGCTTGCTTACTTTACTCTTTCAGGCCCTGCTGCAAGTCCCGTCCATAAAAGGATTCATCATGCAATTCCACCAACCTTTCCTCCTATGCAAGGTGGAATTCTATAACTCTTAATGCATGCATAGCCTATCTTCTCTATATCCTGAAACTTGTGAATTTTTGTGTGCATTGGCGAGTTAGGTTACAAGTCATTTTATCAATGTTTTGCAAGCCATTTTATAGTGCCTGTCTTGGTTGATTGAATGTCTTTTTGTTTATGCAGAAAACTGTGAGGGAATCTCCTGCTCTGATCCTCTCACTCGGACTCCAATTGGTTCACCTTGTGGTTGTGTATTCCCTATAACAGTTGTTATTGACGTAGGACTAGCCCCAGTTCTATTATTTCCTCAGATAGCAGAGCTTGAAATTGAGGTTGCAGCTGGTACACACCTGAAACAAAGTCAAGTGAGAATCATGGGTGCTGATGCTAGCGTCCATGGTCAAGACAAGACAACGGTCACAATTTATTTGGTACCATTGGGTGAAAAAGTTTGACAAAATGACTGCTTTACTTATTTATGATTGGTTTTGGCAGAAGAAGGTTCGAATAAATGCATCCATTTTTGGTGATTACGAAGCATTATTCGTTCATTACCCTGGTAATGTCATATATCTGAATTTATTTTTTCTGTTCATAGCCAAGTTCATCCCCAAGTTTTTTTTTTTAGTTATAAGAGCATTGCTTCAGGGCTTCCTTCCTCTCCACCATCCATACATCGGGGATCCTCTGTCATGATTCCGGCTGGAAGTCAACAACTTCCACTAACAGCAAATGTACCTACTGTCAGGCAGCAGAAGATTGATATTAGAGTAATTGTTCTCGTTGCACTATCTACGTTGTTACTCATGTCACTTTGCATTGGAGTGATTTTAATAATCCTTAAGTTGAAGAAACTTGGACAACCACTTGCTACTTCTCAATCTGTGGTTGGCCCGTCAATGACCAAGACATCAGGTAAAATATGCTCAAGCTTAGTCAATTTTATTTGCATAGTTGTGTGCTTTCCATGGGTGAGCTTGGAATTGAAAGTGTCTTATAAAAAATAATGGTGCATTCTTGGTACCCTCTGGTTAAGTTTAAATAGCATTCCTTTAGAGCTTCATTCATTTTCGCTCAGCTTAATGCTTAGATTTATGAGCCAAGGGCTTTGATTTGGTTTTCAGTCATGTTAAATAAGTCTTGATATATAAGTTTGATCTTTCAGACTTATTGAACTTTGGATTTGTATGCTGACTTGGCTTTTGGAGTTGGTTGAATAAACAAGGCAGCTTGACCTTTAGCTTGTTGAGGGGTAATTAACCATAGGGACTAGTCTTATTCAAAAGTTCTTTCTCGTTATTGGGAGGGGTAATTAACCATAGGGGTTTGCGTCTATGAGAAACCAAAACTCATATCATAAAGTCCTTGCAAAATAAGGGTGAAATCTCTGGGTAGTGTCTCATCGAAAATTTCAATATGCCTTTTAAAAATTTATCCTGAAATTTAAATCTATTAAAACTCTCCCGTCAACAAAAGAAGGCATGGAGAGGTCAGGGCACAATTTTTCGGAGCCCAAAATTTCAGATTAAAGTAAAATAATAATTTGTACAATATCCAAATGGACAAAATTATATCATATAGCATGTAGATAAAGATTTCAACATAAAAACATTAAAACAATGTGTAGGCCATCAAAATATATAATTTTATTTCTGCTTATCAATTTAGTACATCTCCTACGTTTAGATCCTTCAGCTTGATGATCTGATTTTTATGGAGATTATTTATCTTAATTTTTTTTTGTCATTTAACTATTTGCCTATGTCATTAGTTAATTTATTTTGAGAATTTAGAATAGCTATCATCACAATATCATGATTCTAATTTTTTTAGGATCTTTTAGAATTTGTAAGAGGAGTCTTTTCATGTTTAATATGATAAAAAAAATGAAAACATAAAACAAAATTTAGTCAACATTAAAGAAATGTCCCCAACCATACCCCTTTCTAAGCTTTAAGGATCTATAGCACATCCTATCCTGAGGATTCAACAAACCATGCTTTAAGAATTTGACATCAATAACTCTTATGATTTACTTGATTTTATATTATCAAAAAAAGAAAAAAAAGGTTGATAAGTTTATAAGCATTACATAATTTATCAATTACAATGAAATGCAAAATTTTGCTTTAAATTATATATTTTTCATTTTATTTTTTAAATATTATTTTATTGTCATCCTAAAATTGTCCACCCTTAAATGACAGGCTGGTTCTGCCTCTGCTTGTGTATGTGTTTTCATTTTGAGCAGCTACCTATGTTACTTTCTGCCTTCCCCGTGTTTCTAGCACTTTCAGAACAGTTGTGCTCATTACCCGAATTGCCCTTTTATCTGCTGTCCTTATGCATCTGTCACACTCATGACTTTCATAAATTAAACAATCACCATATGTTTATTTCCTTGTATTTAACTTTTTGGTTATCACTTGTACGTTTTTGATCATCTTAACTTTCACTTTTTATTGACAGCTTCACGGTGCTCACGTTATGATAACAACATTTTGAAATTGCAGACCTTTTAAACATTGAGCATGTCTTCTAAGGTTTTTCTTGGTTTCATTAAGTTAGCGAGCTTTAATAGGTTGCAATGTCTATGTTATGATACAGGAGCTCCGTCTATGATTCCAAGCAGTGCAGTGAGTTCAACGTTTCGGTCCATTTCCACCCTGGCCACTTATCTGCCTTCAGTGAAGACATTTTCTTTTGCTGAACTTGAGAAGGCTACCGATGGTTTCTGTTCTGGGAAAATATTGGGTGAAGGTGGCTTTGGTTGTGTTTACCATGGAATTTTGGAGGATCAAAATGAGGTTGCTGTGAAACTGCTCCGCGGGAATGAGCAAAATGGTGACCATGAGTTTATTGTAGAAGTGCAATTGCTTAGTCGGCTGCACCACCGTAATCTAGTCAAGCTGATCGGTGTGTGCATTGAAGAGCATAATCGTGGTTTGGTTTATGAGCTTGTCCGCAATGGAAGTGTGGAGTCCCATCTGCATGGTATTATCCTCTTTCGTAGTTCACTTCTGCCCATGAAAGCTTCCAACGTAGTTAAACTCCTTATTTCTCTAATATTAATTAGTTGGACTCAGCGTGCCGTCCATATTGATTAACAAAACTATTTTGGTTTCCTTCCATGGATTCTGCATCTTATTTGACTTTATGTTTTGTTGGCATACTTCAAGGCACGAAAAGAAGTCCGTTTGATTTTCATGTCTTAAGGTTTCTGATACTAATGTTGCTTCGGTTGAAGCGTTTCAATATTTCTTTTACTGTAAGTATTTTCAAATCATTGATGAAATGGTGATTAACTGATTGTTGTGGACGGATGATCCATCTAGTAAAACATACATGGTTTATTGAAGTGCTAATTTCACTGCTTGTCGTTTGTCAATTTTCATCATTTCATATTCTTGTGTATCTAATTATTCATTCTTATTTAATATAGAGGGTTGGTGAAGGATGATAGTACCGAAATGATGGTGTTTAATCACAGAACAACGAAGGATTAGAAGAGAAAAAGTGAATATGAGGAAGAGAAAACTCCTTGAACAAAATTGGTAGAGAGGTAGAAAAAACTCCGCATACACAATTTGGATCAATGGAGAAGTTTCAATTTCATTCATCAATCAAATTTGTACAAAATAAGTTGGCCACTCTCATCTTTATGGATTGCAAACCAAATTTCTTCTTTTCTCGCAACTTTCTCATTTCCTCATTGAAAATCTATGCCAATTTTGTGTCCCTGTTAGGCCGCATAGGTCAGCATTCTTTCTCTTTGATACCTGCCCATTCTCCTTCTCCCGCTTTCACTACCCTCAAGTTTTTGGCTGAACCCTCAATTTGATCCCCATTGCAGCCATCTATCCTAGTATCCATTGTTTCGCAAGGCTCTTCCTACTTCCGCACCTTCAAAAACTATTCCTCTTACTCACCCTTCTTGTTTCTATGCAAATATTTGTTTATGGGTTGAATGATTTAAGATTGCATTAGTCTTTAGCCAATCATTTCTCTTCATTTTTTCATCATGATTTAGTAATACCGCATCCTGAGCATTTATCCATATATCAAGTAAAACCTACTCTCAACTCCAGTGAGGAAATCTTTGAGCTTCTTAGGCCTCTCTGTTCTTCTATTGTTGCTAAATTCTCATTTGTTTGTCCAAACCTGACGGTTGTTTGCAAATTTATGCTGATTTATACTTGGTTGGTGACCATTTTGTTGGGTTCTCCTTGTCATGTCATTTTAGTACTATCCTTACAGGTAGACTACACCATATTTTCTCTCTCGGATGTCCTACTATATTGCTGGCTACTTGATTCATATGATAAAATGATATCCCCATTTTTAGTCTTCCATGGAACCATCTATCGCGTCAGTTTAGATTGAATTTCTTAGCTTCATTTATATTATTTCAACTAATCCATTTTATATTCTTTGGATTCAATTTTTGACAAACATTTGCAAGTGGATAATGCTACTACTTGTCTTTCTCGGTTTTTTATGATTAGTGTTTTGGTTTAGTTAGATGTTACTTCTTAGTTTGAAAAGGAGGTTTGGAATGGCTCATCGGCTTGCTAATATTTGCAAAGGGTTAAATTTAAAAGAATCTTATCATATTGTTGATCCTGCAAAATTATTCGGCATAATTTCTTTGAATGCTTCAAGGCTTATCTAGATTCAAGGAAATTTAACTATCAGGTGCAAGAGTTAAATCAAATGATTATATCTAACTTTCTGCCACTTAGGTGGCCACTCCTATATTAGATCAGGTTGACAATAAGAACTTTGAACTAGTTTTAGATTTTCTATTGGAATTATTGGTCAATAATACGATCGGGTCAAATAAGTTGATATTGATGATCATGATTCTCAACAACCTTATGATTCATATAAGAGCATTCTGAGTGTTAATACTTCGGAGAATTTGACTTATTAAAACTTATTTACCAAATGAATTAGGAATTGAAAAAAAAAATCTAATATTCCTACCCCATATTTACTGGTATTCATGCAAGGTGGTCCAAAAAAGTCATTTTTTTAAATTTTTATGTTCGTTACCAGACAATCATGTAAGATTGTTCTTATCTTTATTATATTTAATAATATTAATATGCAGCAACAACAACATCAAGTCTTTATCCGTTTATATGGGGTCGACTACCTGAATCCTTTTTCTTCATGGTGTCCTATTAAGAGTTAAATTCTCATTTAAATCTAATGAAGAAGTCATTTCTAATATTTTCTAACTAAGTCTTTTTAGGTCCACCTCTACCTTTCTTAACTTAAGCCAAATCTAATACATCTAATTTCCTGACCGACTCATCCGAAGATTGTCTTTTATGTGACCAAACCATCTAAGACGACTCTCTCTAACACACTTCTCTTGGAACTGCATTATATGTTTTTTAAAATCAATATCTTATTTAGATTCTCCTTACTCGCTATATGCTTCTCCATCAAACCTCTCAAAAAATGTATAGCTTCCATAATGGACTTACCTGACATGAATCCAAACTGTTTTTGAAAAACATTAATATCATGTCGTAATCTACACTTAATTACTCTCTCCTATAGTTTTAATGTATGACATGCTAACTTAATTTTTCTATAATTTGCACACTCTTGTGCATCATTTTTATTCTTAAAAATAGTAACCAACACACTCTTCCACTCATCTGAAATTTTTGTCTTCAAAATAATATTAAAAACTTTTAAGCCAAGAAAAGCATTTTCACGCCTCTATCATTGCTTTTGCACACTTCATTTTCTTTAAAGCCTTTCTAACTTTAATTTTATTAATACGATATTAAAAATAAAAATATATATTTTCGTTTAGGATGCTAAAGTTATTAAAGTCACTCGTATTTTGACAATATTTATTGAAAAAAATATTGAAATATCTCATCCCCTTATATTGAATATCCTTTTCTAAAAAAATATTTTTTGATTTTCATTTTTAATACACTTCACTTGAACTAGATTTTTATTACTTCTATCTCTTTGCTTGACTAACGCATACTTATATCTTTCGTTCTTATTAGTATCTAATATATTATATAAATTACTAAAAGGTGCAGCATATATTATTTTTTTAGACACCCTACGGGCCCCTTTATAACTTTATCAATTTTCTAAGCTTTTACATCTAAATCAATTTTTAGAACAAAACTTTTTTTCCTAATTTTTCTTGCACATTTTGATTCAACCACCAACTAATTTTATTATTAGAATTTTTTTGTTTTAACACTCCAAGTACATACTTCATAACATTATTAATATCAATAGCAATTTTTTTCCCACATAACATTAGCTTTTCATTAACAATCAAAATTTTGAGATTTTGAATTTTACTTTCACAAATATTTTTATTGACATTCTTTTAATGGCCTCCTCTAATCCTATGATAATATTATATTTTATTTTTTATATTTCACGTCTTTTATCTTAAAGTGCAAAACTAATAAGTGATATTGGGTACATAAACTTTTATTTGTAATGGTTTTACAATCTTTGCCATCTAAATGATTTATTTTTCTTATAAAAAATAATCAAATTTGAATTTTATTATATCCATTCTTATAATTGATGAGATGCTCCTCTCTTTTATTAAATAAGAAATTAACAATTAAAAAATTATAAGCTAAAGCAAAGTTTAATATAGTTTTACCACCTTCATTAGTTGCTTAAAACTAATAGTCACTATGAATGCTTTCAAAATCTTCTATCATTCTACTAATATGCTCATTTAAATCTCCTCTTATAAAAACTCTTTTTTTAAAAGATATCATTTGAATTTATTCTTCTAAGTCATTTCAAAATTTTAATTTTGAATATTTATTCAAACCTATTTGAGGAGCATAAGTATTGTAATATTAATAATCTTAGTATCAATAACAATCTTTAAAACTATAATTTTATCTCCAATTTTATTAATTTTTAGAGCATTGTCCTTCAAACTCTTATCTATAATCATACATACGCCTTTTCTAGCATGTCTTATATTTGAATTCCATAGTTTCAATTTTAAATTATCAATCACTTTAGTTTTTTTTAAACTCATTTAGTTTCCTGAATACATAGAATATTTATTTTTCTATTACTTATAATATTTGTTAATTTCATTAATTTACCTGTAAGAGAATCAATATTCCAAGCTTTTATCTTGATTCTAGTTTTATTGACTAGCTTTTTTGCCCACATTATCCATGATGTGAGAACCCTTACTTATTTAACAATTCACTCGGGTGCCGGTGCAGCGACTCTTGCACACTTTTCACTATATTTAGCCTATGCAAAAAATCATTTTCAGGAACGTCGTAGCATTAACACAGTGTATTAAATGATTCATATCATGATTATTCGACATGTTTTACGTTGGTTGTTAACTATTTTACACAACCCATTTTTCTCATCCAAAGCTTGGAACCTAATAACGTCAATGTTATGTTTATAATCTTCATATGAAAAATAATAATTAGTGCGTTTACATGCTTACACATAGACTTGCAACCGCATCATATATTTATGATTTTTCAATCCTTTATAAATTTATTATACATAGTTTGCCTATTTTATTGTTGTTAATAAGGTGAAGGTTTCATCCATCTAATGTGAAGGTTTCATCCATCTAATGGGGTTTGATGACCCTTATGAAGGTCATCACTCGATGTACTATTGACATTTACATCTACTCACTCAGACATAGTTAATTATATATCATGCCATGACCAATTGCTATGACAATTATTTTATAAGTAATATAACAAAGTCTTTTTTATATATAGGTTTTAATATTAACATTAGCAAATTTTGTGTCATATCAGCAACAACAATATCAAGACTTTATCTTACTCTACGGGTCGTCTGCATGAATCCTTTCTTCATTGTGTCTTGTTAAGAGTTGAATACTTTTTAAAATCTAATTAAAAAAGGTCATTTCTAATATTTTCTAACCAAGTTTTTTTAGGTATACCTCTATCTCTCTTAACATAGGTCAAATCTAATACATCTACTATGATAACCGATTCATCAGAAGGCCGACATTTTATGTGACCAAATCATTTAAGGCGAATCTCTCTAATCTTATCTGCCACTGGAGCTACTCCAACCTTTTCACGTATATGCTCATTTTGCATTCTATCTCTAAGAGTAAAGTGACTCATCCACATAAGCATCCTCATCTCTGCAACACTTAACTTAATTGTATGCTTCTCTTTTAATGGACAACATTCTATGCCATAAGCATTGTAGGTTCATCACCATCTTATAAAAATTTACCTTAAGTTTGAGGGATACTTTTCTATCACACAATAGGCCCGAAGCAGTCCTTCACTTCAACGATTCAACTTGAATTATACTAATAATATCCTCATCTATTTCACCATTACTCTGGACAATAGACATGAGATATCTAAAACATATACTCTTATTAATGACTTGATTGCCCAAAGTCACAATCCCCCCTTTAGATATATTACTATTAAAATTACACTCAATGTTTTCGATTTTAAATTTACTCAAATAAAAATCTTTAGACTCTAATGTTGACCTCCATAATTAAAGTTTACCTTCAACTCCCTCTTTAGTCTTATCAACAAGAAGAATATTAACCAAGGTAAATTGAGTTACATTATCACATGCTCTATTCAAGATAAATAAACTTATGTAACAACTATCAAAGCAACACTAATCATGCATTAAATGACATGACGTCGTTATCATAAAACTTTACAAATGAATAAGGTAAAGCTAAAAAGTAAATATACTTTTAGTATCAACGATAATGCCCTAATAAAGATTGGTATATTTGTACTTCAATAAATAAAAATTACCAATCTCAAAAGGCATCACTCAAATTTAACAATCCATTAGCTCTAGAAATATAACCCTAGGCAAATGTCGACCAAAAATTTTAAAATAAAAATTCTACTCGCACATATATTTATAAACATGAGTTGAACTATAACCATCAACTAGTAAAATCAAATACATAGAATTTGGATTAGCCAAGTGCTAATAGTTTTTAATCTCAACTCTCCAAATAACCTAAATTAATCCATATTGTTAAGTATGAAGTTATGTGGCTTCCATTACCATTATCATAACAATAGCATGAGTTTGAGATCATTCCTAAAGCGTAAGATTAAGGAAATTTGGAGAGAAGTATTGGAAATTTGAGAAAATAAATTGTTGAGGAATGAAGAAGTATAAAAGCATAATTAAGAAAAAAAAAAAGATAATATAATTCTAAGGGGTGGCATTTTAACCCTTGAAACTGACATTGAAGATCACAGCTAAGGTGCGAAAGGGAAAGGACAAGTGTAGTTTGCTCTAGCTAGAGTCGATGAAGAGAAGGCTTGGTACTCTTGTTCTTTGAAGGAACATGACTTGTGCGATGGCAATGCAAGGCAGTGACCATGATTTAAAATTGCGCAATATGAGGCTTGCCTTGAGGCTCGCCTTTGCGCAATTCCAGTAAAAAACGCCTCTATGCTTACGCCTCGAGTTTTTTTATGAGGCTTGCGCCTCAACTTGGTTAAGGCCCGCCTCGCCTCACTGGCTTGAGGCTTACGCCTCACGCTATATATATTAAAACTTACATAAATCTTAAAGTAAATGCCCGACATTGGACTCTATAGGAGAGGAGGAAGGGGAGAGAGCAGTTCACCATAATGATGATTCAAATGAAGAACCTCTTAGTGATGACAGTGCTAATAACTTATGAGTTCTTATGTGATATGTCATTGCTATTTATTTTTGAAAATTGGAATTATATGTTAATGAAAAGAATACTGGGATTTGGAAAAGATAGAATTTTGAGTTGAACTATATTTCATGTTGTCTTATTGTTGAGATATTTTGATTTCACTTCATATCTTATGTTTTTTTTATGTTTTATATTATTCACTCATTAGTATGTAAAAAATTTATCATTTTATGTTTACGCAATCTTTTGATTTTGAGGCTTACGCCTCAAAACGCCTTGAGGCTTACGCCTCGCCTCACGAACGAAAAACGCCTCAATACCCGAATACGCAATTTTAAACATTGGCAGTGACAGTAGATTATGAGCGAGGATTTGTTTCCAGCCATTTCTGACGTGAGCAAGTGCAAGGGGTGTATGCAAGAACCCTAAACAACTATCTCTTAAATAGCAAACCATAGAAAAAGTTAATGTGAAATCGGGACTCAAAGATGGTTGAAGCTGGGCATAAATGTCTTTTTACATATCCATTTCATTACAAATGGAATACCCAACTAGAATGAACAAAACGAAATTGTTGAGATAAAGCTAATAATGATGATTCTCTTAAGTGGGAGATTGGGAGTTCTATTTATAGATTATCATTTTGTTAGAACGCTGACAAAGCTTTTCATTTGCCATATTTATTTTTCTTATTCTTTCTTTTTGAAGTTTTGCCGAACCCAGTGGGATAAAGGCTTGATGTTGTTATTTCTTTTTGAAGTTTTGTTGAATTATCCCTGTTTATCCAATTATTTTAAATCATTAAAATATTATCCTCTCAATCTTCTCATTTAGCATAGAAAATCAGCAAGCATCACAGACTTGCCTGTGAAACTCCTGGGGTTGGTGATATTAGTTACAAAAATTTGTTGACTTTTAGTTCTATGCTTGTTTTTCAGGTGCTGATAGGAGCCTGCGACCTTTAAACTGGGAAGCAAGGATGAAGATTGCCCTGGGTGCAGCCAGAGCTCTTGCATACCTGCATGAGGACTCTGACCCTTGTATTATTCACCGTGATTTCAAGGCCAGCAATGTATTACTAGAAGAAGATTTCACACCAAGGGTTTCCGATTTTGGGTTGGCAAGGGAAGCATGTGATAGTAATCATATTTCCACTCGAGTCATGGGGACTTTTGGGTAATAGCTCAAATTCAACGCTATTTTATGTTATCAATGCATTCTCTTAGGAAAATTTCATTCAAAATAATTGAGTAATTGAACAGAAACCGCCATAGTTTGATGTCTTGATGAAAAAGAATAGCCTTTCTGAAGTTTGGTTGGGAAGTTATCAGCGTACTGTTATTTTTGAAGTAGGGGTAAAGGTCCTCTTGCAGAAATTATTTCTTAATCTACTTCTAGTTTATTTTCCTCTGGCCTTTCTATTCTTGGTCTTTCTACCAACGCCTCATCCTTTCCTCTACTTCTTTAGTGCTTTGTTTCTTCTATCATTGATCTTGTTACCTGTCTCAGCAAGCTCTAGTGGTGATGGCCATATATCCCGAACCCAGATTTTAAAGCTTTGATTTTTTTTTTTTAAGCTAACGTTGCAACCTAGGTACTATTGCTTATGCCATAAACTTATGTATCCACGTCTAGTTTTGCAAGAAATGATGCTTGGGCGGAAACATTAGCATTACTTTCAGTGTTTCAACTATCCAGGCATCAATATGTGTTTAGCACCTAGGCTTAAAGCACGATTTTTATGACGAGGACATCCGACCATGAAGAGTTTATCAGAGACGGGGCCGTCAATCTACGGCCACGATCGCACCACTTTATTTTTGAGTTATTAGTTGTATTTGATTTATTGTTGTTTATTTTCCGATTTTACCCTCACTTGATGGCGTAGGTGCTTGTGACCCCAAGGGACATTTTTGTCTTTTGTTTTATTATTGCACTTTGGACTATTTATAGCCTCCTCTTATTCTTGTGATGGTAAATGAAGATTATTATGAAAATTTTCAGTAAATTGTCTCTTATGAGCTTTGAGAGAGAGCTTTGGTGAGAACCCTAAGTGAGTGCAACGTAATACCCACCAAGCGCAGGAAGCATTTGGGTTCGTGGTCTACCTTCTCCTCCGCTTCCTCCCCTTCCCCTTTCCCAACCGTCGGCACCCATCTCTTCCCCTCTCCATCTCGGCCAACCCCCACATCCAAATCCTAACATTAGCCGCCGGTTTGAACTCCTCTACCATAGCCGCCGGTTACAAATCCCTAAAAGCCCCCTCTATAACCACCGGTCAAAACCCAACTCCCTCCCCTAGTCGCCGGCCCTAAGGCCTTTTCATCCTCCCTAGCTGCAGGCCAAACCAGCCCCACTTTCTCTCCTAGCCACCTCCCCTAAATCATCCTTTCCTCCTTAGCCGGTGTCCAACCCTAAACCTTTCTCCTTCTAGCCAATTTAAAATTCAAATAGAATTGGCTTTAACCTCCTTTCCTAATTTGACCTTCTAAACCTAGCAATTAATAATTCCCATACATAAATCACCAATCAAGCTCTATCTATAGCTGCCGCCCCTCCCTCTTTCTCATATTTAATTATTACATCCCATTAAATCCTCCAATCAACCCCTTAACTCCCTATCAACCCTAACCTCCTTCCCCTTACCTCTTTTTCTATTATTTTTCCTCTTTTTTATGAAATTTCTGTTGGCTGTCCAAAAATTTCAGCAAGATCATGTTGTTGTCCTGCCCTCCTAAAGACCACTCCTTACTGTCCAAGAACTTCGGGCATCCCATAGTTGTTGTCCAGATTTTTCTGGACATTGCTAGGCTGCTGCCCAGAAGATTTCAACAAGGGTAATTGGTTGTCCTGCTCTCCGGAAAGCCACTTCTTACTGCCCAAGAGTTACCATCCCCTCCTAGTAGCTGTCCACTCATATATGACTGATCCAGAACGTGACCACGGGTTTGTTTACAATGATCAAGGGCAATTGGACATCCTCAAGTCTCCGTTCTTCGACATCATTTGGAGGTCGACTGTACCGTTGAAGACTACGTTGAAAGGATTATATTCTCTCTCGCCCTCGTTATCGACAAACAATTCTCTACTGCTCAGTGGCAAATCATTTCCAAATTCTGATAAAGTTGAATTTCTCCTCCAAGTCTTTGCTTTTCTAAGTCTTCCCTTTAATTTGTGACATCATAAAAGTTGTGCAACCTATCTTCGTTTAGCCTACATCAAGAGTTTGAGTGAGTGAATCCAATTAGTGCCTAATCTATATGTTAACATTATAACATAGGGATTTCCTTTGAACTCCTCCATGCTATGCTAATTGTAATTTGAACTGATTATTCATGATCTACCTTTTATCTTGTAATTTGGCCTAAGCTAGATTGCCTCTTTGTTGTTTTAATATTTGTTTAAATCGCTAAAAATAAACGTAATTATTATTGCTCTAATTAAAAGACGTGTATTTGCAGCATTATATAATTACTCATATATTTAGTTCTACGTCATTTTGATATCAGAGCATGATTGCATTTAGGTGCCTACTAGAAAATTTTGTCTGCATCTAAACAGCATCCTGCACATATTAAAATTTACTTGCCTGTTAGCATATTAAATTCTTTCCTACTTGCATGTTGCCACTAATGACTAGCGTAGGACTTCAATCTTTCAAAGTTACATCAAAATTAAGGATAAAATGGTGCGGAGCATTTTAAGCTTGTTGCGTGCTAGAAAATACGCGGCGGTAGAGTTTGTAAATTCGTGTCCGAGCGTTGCACGTATATTTAACACACAAACAGGAAGATAAAAGAACACCGGGATTTGTACGTGGAAAACCCAAAAAAGGAATAACCACGGGGCCTTGCCCAGTTGTAAAATTCCACTTGCGTTTTTGTAAATTACAAGAAACTGATTCGCCCCGCAAATTGGGACAATCAGATTACAACTTGAAGCAAATTGACAAAGTTTGCAGAATCCCGTCGTTTCCCGAAAATCTGGCAGAGTTCCGGCGTATTCAGGCGGCGGGAAGATCTCCGGCGGTGGTCGAGGAGGAGAGGAATCGCCTTTTCCCATTTTCCTTCTTCTTCTCTTCTTCTTCTCTCTCTTCACTTGAGTCCCTTTGGTGTAGAATGCTCTATTTATAGTTTTTCTAGAGTGGCATAGCCCGTAAATAGGCGTGAGATCAGGGGCGAATTGGAAGTGTTTTGAATGGACGGCCGATATCAAATCCTTTGATCATGCACCGTTCGTTGGACATTTGAAGGCCTTAATGATGTCGGAATTCGGCGATCTTGGGCTCGTTGGATTCGTCTCGTCGAGCCGTTCGATTCGAGTATAAGCTCGTCAAAATCGGAGACCGTTTGGTAACTCAAATTGCGGTTTGAACCTTCCAACAGTGCTTTGAGCCCTTGATTCGGACTCATTTGGGCTCGGATTGGGTTGATCTTGGTGTCGTTGGGTTCGTATTTCCGAGACGCTCGATTCGACTATAAGCTTGCTGAAATCGGAGTTCGGGGGCTCCCAAAATTAATTTTTGAAGTTTCCAACTAGCTTTTGCCTCGAGATTCGTGCCCGATCAAGATAATTTTTGGAGTATGTATCAAAGCTTAAAGTAATCCTTATGATATCCTATCTAGTTTGTTATAAGTTTTCTAGAATCTTCTAAGATTCTCTAGGTTTTCCTTACTTTGACATTATATATAGGGAATGTGTAAGAGGAGAAAGGCATTGAATGATATATCACTCTCTTTGAAGCTTAGAAAGCTTGTGTTTGTTTTGGTTTCCCTGGATTGGGATTAAATCCTTCTTGCAGGTCAATTCTTCTGACGATCCACTACATCAATTGGTATCAGAGCCTGGAGCTTGCGAAGATCGATGAACTGCAGAAGAAGGTCGGCTGTCGACGGCGATCGAAGTCGAAGAATTAGAACGGTGGTCGACGACGATTGACACCAACGAAGGAGAGCTATCGACGATGAACGAAGCATCATAGCATTCTATCATGATCGAATAGACGAAAACCTTCGGGCAATAAGGAGAATGCGAATGTTGTCGGCAACCATACCAAGGTATTCGTCTTCGCCTTCCCTCTTCTCCTCCGCTTCCCGCAAAGGGTTCCGAAATCAACCGATTGTGGTTGACGATTACCCTCCGCTCGAACTTCCTCTCCGATGGCGCGATCCGCCGCTCGAGCTTCCTCTCCGATGGCGTGACCCCCCTCCGCTTCAATGCCAGATCCGTGATCCCCCTCGATTCCAACACTCGAATCGAGCTCCTCCGCCTCCACAGACAACCGCGACTGAATCAAGCCTGACCCAACTCCAAAGCCTCTCACCTATAGATGCTGCAAAGCAATACCACTCTATCTCCGCCAACCATAATTCCGCCTTCAGATCTACCGGCTGCTTTTCCTCACTCCAGCTCAATGTTGCTCTCGTACCCACGGACCGAGCAGAACCACAGCTCGACGTCGATTTCAACTCCACTGTCGATCCCAAGGAGTGCGACCAATCCGACACTATGCAAGAATCAGACAACAGTTTTGCTGAAGAAGACTCCAATTCAGATGTCCAGCACTCCGACTTGTTCGTTCCTAAGGCCGAAACTTCTTCAGACGTTCATGTCGTTTCCGTCTAGGTGTGTATCTCGAGCCCAACCATCCCGTGTGGGGATGCTGCTTCTACCGTGCCCCTCCAGCCTCTGGTTCAAGAAGTCTTGGACAGTGGTTGGGCGGAAGCTCCCATGGCATTAGCGGTTAAAGCTGCCAATCAAATTGATCTTCATCTGATGGATGTGATTCATAAAAGGTATAGATTCAAGGATCATGGCCTTGCAATCATGAGTTATCTTCATCTAGGGAAGGAAGATTTTGTGAAGTACTTAGTGGATATCTTCGGTTCTGAATTGTTAGAGCCAGCAAATACTATCAGCCCCTTTCAGCTAGCAGTATTGTTGGAGACTACAGTTCTTTCTTCCTATGCGCAGTATGATGATCGTGAGATTCTTGATAGGCTCAAATTTAAGATGATGGATCGTGGAGATGGGGAGACTGGGTTAAATGACAACTACAATATTTGTATTGAGGACGTTTCCATTGCAGGTGTGCAAATGCTCGATGTGAACTCCAATGACATAGCTAAGCCAATACAATACCCCCAAGCTGTTCGACAAAATGCCATTGAAGGTTATGATCCCAACTTGATGAGGCTGGAGAAGGTTGTGCAGAAACTTGATAATGTTCCAGCTGAGGTCTTCTTGACGCCTACACATCTAGAAATAGTGATTGAATATGCATTGGGAGGTGAGCTGTTTGAGATAATTTGCAATGCAGGAAGGTTCAGTGAAGACGAGGCAAGATTCTTCTTTCAGCAACTTATTTCAGGAGTCAGCTACTGTCGTTCCATGCAAATATGCCATAGGGATCTTAAGCTAGACAACACATTATTGGATGGTAGCAATGTACCAAGGCTAAAGATATGTGACTTTGGGTATTTCATGTCTTTTGTGTTGCATTCACAACTAAAATCTACAGTTGGTACTCCAACTTACATCGCTCCCGAGGTTTTATGTCGGAAGGAATATGATGGCAAGATTGCTAATGTTTGGTCTTGTGGAGGTTGGAAAATCGAGTGGTAAGGACTTAGTGGGAACAATTTTACAATTGGAACTACCTTGATGCTATAAAAGCAACAGTAGACTCAAGCACAGAGGTTTTTTCTGAGAATCCTGATGCATACTTCATCCAAGCCAATGATTTCCCTTGTGCAATTATTGCTATTGGAATTTTGACTCCTACTTGAATGCCTTTGTTAACAATCTGTTGGTATTTCTTCATATTGGGAAACAGGTGGTGCAAGGAGCAGCTTTAACTGCTTTAGCATCACTTGCTGATTCTTCACGGGAGCAGTTCCAAAATTATTATGATGTTGTGGAGGTTGGTCTTGTGGAGGTTGGACAATCGAGTGGTAAGGACTTAGTGGGAAC
Organism: Dendrobium officinale; assembly: GCA_019514585.1. NCBI lineage: Eukaryota > Viridiplantae > Streptophyta > Magnoliopsida > Asparagales > Orchidaceae > Dendrobium > Dendrobium officinale. Next base: position 31,988,019 of record CM033696.1, read on the forward strand.
AATTTTACAATTGGAATTACCTTACTTGATGCTATAAAAGCAACTGTAGACTCAAGCACAGAGGTTTTTTCTGAGAATCCTGATGCATACTTCATCCAAGCCAATGATTTCCCTTGTGCAATTATTGCTATTGGAATTTTGACTCCTTACTTGAATGCCTTTGTTAACAATCTGTTGGTATTTCTTCATATTGGGAAACAGGTGGTGCAAGGAGCAGCTTTAACTGCTTTAGCATCACTTGCTGATTCTTCACGGGAGCAGTTCCAAAATTATTATGATGTTGTGATGCCTTATTTGAAAGTTAATGTATCAAATGCAATGGAAAAGAGAGCTTTGGATCTCTCTACTCGAATAAAGGAGGAAAATTTCTTGCCTACTGTATTTATGGCTTGGGCTCATCTAAACGAGCTTGTGGACATGTATAAAAGACGCAAAATTTTTGATCCAGGAGGATTGATTTTGATTTCTACATCTATCACCCTCCCTATAACGCGCCTCGACGGAGTCGAGCTCTTTTGACGCAAGGGGAGAATGATGCGGAGCATTTTAAGCTTAAAGTATTCCTTATGATATCCTATGTAGTTTGTTATAAGTTTTCTAGAATCTTCTAGGATTCTCTAGGTTTTCCTTACTTTGGCATTATATAGGGAATGTGTAAGAGGAGAAAGACATTGAATGATATATCACTCTCTTCGAAGCTTAGAAAGCTTGTGTTTGTTTTGGTTTCCCTGGATTGGGATTAAATCCTTCTTGCAAGTTGATTCTTCCGACGATCCACTACATCATAAAAACTATAAAGTCATAGTGGATAGTGGCAGCTGCATCAATGTTGTCTCCTCCATCATTGTCTAAACTTAGTCTGTCTGCCGTTCTTCACCCTAACCCCAACAAGGTAGCCTTGGTCAACTCTACTGCCTTAGAGGTGAAAGAATGAAGCCTCATACCAATCTCCTTCGCTGACTATAGGGAGAATGTATGGTGTGATATGCTGATAATGGATGTTCGACAAATCATCCTAGGGCGTTCTTGACTCTTTGATAATGATGTCTACATCTATGGCCGTTCAAATACCTTCATGTTTGAATATGCGAGCAAAATGATCAAGCTTTTGCCATCTCAGCCCAGGGTTAAGGATGATCCTAAACCCACTCTAGTCACACCCAAGAAAGGGCTGAACCTTGTGACAGCCAAGGTCATGGATTCTGAAATAGCAAGAGGCGCACCCCTGTATGCCTTGGTTGGCCGTGAGACTTCTACTGAGTTCGACAAGCCCATTCCTCAGGAGGTCCAACCCATTTTGAGTGACTTTGTTGATTTCTTCCCTGATGATCTCCCTGATCAGTTATCCATGATTAGAGACATCCAGCACGTTATAGATCTTGTACCTGGAGCCTCCCTTTCTAATTTACCCCACTATCGCATGAACCCATGGAATATGCTAAGCTTAAGAAGCATATGGATGACCGCAAGGCTACATCAAGGAAAGTCTAAGCCCTTGTGTTGTACCAGCTTCTTACACCGAAGAAGGATGGTACCTGGAGGCTGGAGAATTTGCGTTGATAGTTGTGTCATCAACAGAATCACTGTTAAATATTGTTTTCCTATCTTGAGGTGAGACGATTTGCTTGACATGATGACCGGAGCTACTCTTTTCTCCAAGATCGACCTCAAGAGTGGGTACCACAAGATCCGGATCCGACCCAGTGATGAGGGGAAGATTGCCTTTAAGACCTAGGACGATCTATATGAGTGGTTGGTCATGGCTTTTGGGTTGAGTAATACCCCTAGTACATTTATGAGAGTTATGACCCACGTGTTGTGCCCTTTCATGGGTAAGTTTGTCAATGTTTGCTTCGATGACATTCTTATTTATAGTCAATATGTGAGTCAACACTTAGACCACATAAGGCAGGTTTGTGAAGTCGTAAGGAAAGAACAACTTTATGCCAATCCTAAGAAATACACCTTCCTTGGGATTTATCGTATCTGCCCAAGGGGTTTCAGCAGACTTCGAACAGGTGAAAGCCATTGTAAAATGGTCAGTTCCTCAAAACATCCTGGAAGTCCTCAACTTCTATGGTTTGGCCACCTTTTATAGGAGATTTATTAGAAACTTTAGCACCATTGTATCTCATATCACTGACTGTTTTAATATAAAAATCGTTCCATTATTATTCGATATTCAATTTCATCCTAGGTAATTCCTTTGCTCATAAATGCACTAAAAACACAGAAGAGCAATTGATCTTCAATTTGATTAATATAAAAATCGTGCCATCAGTCTTTGATATGACTAGAATTTGAAGACTTCTTATCATTGATCTTAACTATGTTTAATGATTGAAGTACTTTGCATTATTGATTTTTTATTTGGTTGAATTTTTCTCCCCCTTCATTAATCTTCAATATGAATTCGTGGATATAAACAGCCCATTGTGACTATTTTTTACCAGAACCTACTGGTAACCTTATTGTTGTTAGGTTGTGGTAGGAACCTTTGAATGGCTTTAGCATTGTCGACATACCCATGACCTCTCAATGGAGATAGACTGCGTCGGGTCATCATTGTTGAAAATGCTAACAAGAAGAGGAACATGTTGATAGAATGTTTTTGCTCAAGACTTACCAAAAAAAAACATGCATATGAATTATATTTTTTGCATAAAAAAAATCAATTATCATTATATTCAAAATATTTGAATTTGGTGGATTCTAGTGGAGACCCATAACTTCTAGTCAACTTAGTTATGTTGCCGCATAAAATATGCACACATGCGAAACATATATGAGCAATGCAAAATATGACTATTATGTATTGTCACATTAATTGTAGCACTAACTGATGAAGAAATATGCTTAAAAATTGTTTATAAATGATAGGAATCTTAAGAGCAATCTAAATATCTTCAAGCAACATACGGTGAATTATAATTCAAGTATTGTATAAAAAAAATGCTGATGCATATAAAGGGGTGTCGCAACATAATTTATTAAATATTTTAAATAACAGAACAAAGACTATAAATTTCATTGTATAATTATGAATGTCTCACAGACAGTAATAGTTGTGCTACTATATTGAAAAGCATGCGACATACTCAGGATTCCTTAATGATCCTAAACATGCATTTTCCAATAGACCTCCAAGTAACCCAAATGATCATAAACCCATTCAAACTTGCCAAGCATCTAGGGGCGGATCCAACCTTAATTTTCACGGGGGTTAAACTTATAAGTAAAAGTATAGAGTTTTTTTTTTCCATAAATATCCTTACAATTAATATTTGTTTCGAGGGCGCTGCCTCTCGACCCCTATTTGTTCATCATTGTACACTTCACAAATATGTTGGGGTCCAAGGGGGCAGCGCCCCTGGAACAAATTTTGATTGTAAGGATATTTTTGTATTATCTTTACTATTTATCTTTGTATTTAGTTCATCATTCTCTAACAATAACATCTCTGCACAATGTGTTTAATTATATTGGGGCAATTGCCTAAGACCATAGTATTTTAAAACTTTTAGGGGGACAATTGCTTAAAAATTCTTGTAATAAAGATTAAAAAATACACGTAGGGGAACAAATTACCTAAAGAATCATATAATAATTTTTTTTTTTTCAGGAGGGCAATTGCCCCCCGGCCTTAAAGTGGATTTGCCCATGCAAGCATCGGATCTAATCATATTGGCGCCTCTATAAGTCATCTCAATAAGTGCATTAAAATACACTTTACATCAAAAACTAAATTTAATTAACCGGACCTTGCCTACAGGGTGAGATTGTGAAACCTACCAAGCAGCATTGCCTATAGGCCGAGATCATAAAACCCACTATATGAATCACCTTGATTATAATATAGGATCATAAGTCATCCTTATTTGCCCTTGGTGAACTTAATCTTACCTCTTGGTGAGCCTTACTTACAAGGCCTAAGTTTCAGAGAAGGCAAACAAAAGGTCGGCCGCAATATTTTTTAATTTTCAGAAGGATTTTTGGGTCATTTGAAAGAATCCATGTGTAAAAACACTCTTATTCTGTCTAACAAATCAAGGCAATTTATGATGACCTTATTAATCTTACGTTGTGTTATGTTATTAGGTGTCATGAAACTAGCCATATTTTATTTGTAATGTTTGTTGTTTGTATAATTTGTATTTTGTTTGATGTTTGATGTTGGATTGCTGCTACATTTTTCTGATTTTTGCTCACGAAGGTTTCTAGTTTTAACCATTTTGCTATGGCTCTTGATTGGTTTTAATTATTGATGTTATGCGCTTACTTTTTTCCTCTGATTTTATCCACTTATTTATATATATTTTTCTTTTTTTAATATGCCTTTTAGTTTTAGAAATTAGAAAAATCAATAGTCTTAAAACATTGGATATGTCCCATTTAGGTTATTTGATTTTTATACTGTATACCTGCACGCTCATCTTTGTCATGACTCGCCCCTGACAATTTTTAGCGTCTGCTATTCATAATGATATATTCTAATGAGTTTACCACCTTATCTAAAGATAATTTCAGCTGGTTTATGTTTTATTCATTGGAAAAGTCTCATTAATATATTTTTTTTTTTAAATTCTATGCTTTGCACAATCAATCATGATTATTCTTTCTTAGGTTTCGTTTGAGACGGCTTTCTTATTGCTTCTTAAAACAGCTTTTTAATATAAAATTTTTATTTGTTGTACTAAAAAATTGTTTTAAAAAGAAATAAAAAAGCCGTCCCAAACGAAGCCTTAATCCTATATTCGGTACTTCGTGAACTAGTTTCCTTCACAACTTTCCACCAAGGATGAATGTTTCTGTTAGCAACTTTCTGGATTTCTCTTCAGTGTTTATTTACCTTTTGAGACATTCAAAACTGCAGTTATGTGGCTCCTGAATATGCAATGACTGGACATCTTCTTGTCAAGAGTGATGTCTACAGTTACGGTGTTGTTCTACTAGAGCTTCTGACTGGCCGCAAGCCTGTGTACATGACTGATTCTCATGAGCCACAGAATCTCGTGACCTGGGCTCGCCCTTTAATGGCGAGTATGGACGGTTTGCATCAGCTCATCGATCCTTTCTTGTGCGGAATCTGCAACTTTGATGACTTTGCTAGAGTTGCAGCAGTAGCTTCTATGTGTGTTCATAGCGAGGCGTCGCAGAGACCATTCATGGGAGAAGTAGTGCAAGCATTAAAGCTGGTTTACAATGACATGGATGATATCAATGAACCTTCTTACAGCCACAGAGGATCATCTCCCTCTCAAAATTGCCACGACAATGGAGATTTTGGCCTTGAGAGCAGTTGGTGGAGCGAGGGCTCGCCTCGAACGGACTACGGAAATGCTCACTCTATTGCAACAATGGAGTATAGTTCTAATCAGATAGAAGAAATTGAGAGGAATAATAGATCAGGTCCTTTGAGATCAAAGAGGAAAAAGATGTCTGCCTTGTATAAGCTGAGAGGGAGCATGAGTGAGCATGGAATTTACAGGCGTCAGGTTCATATGAATTGATTAATTGGGTCTTAAGCTTTAACAGAAATTCTCTCCCTTCCAACTTTGTATAATGCAAATGTACAGTTTGTGTGTTGAGATTATTTTAGCTCTATATTTCCTTTATCTCATAGGTAGCTAGAAGCATCTTTTTTCACACCCTTCAGCTTTCCTTTACAGAACGCTAATATATAGCGATGATTATAACTGAGATCTTCACTTTACCTTAGATTTTTTAAAAGTACTATGTTTTATCTGTTTCCTGGTTTATGGCTGTAGCTAAAGTTGGATCCAAACAATCATTTGAAAATGTGTTTTTAGCTCTTAAAAAATTAGGCTTTGTTTGTTTGAGCGTTTTTTTGCCTTCTCCGTTTCCTAAAACGGAGGAATTTTTTTTTGTGTTGTTTGGTTCGTCAAATCACGTTCCCAATAACTCCTTTTTCTCATTTTTCTGCAGTTTTGAGAATGCTTTTTAAATGTGCTTCTCCGTTAGAAAACTCCATTTTCTGAACTAATGTTTTTTAAAACTGTGTTTTACAAAAGCAAAAAAAAATAAACGAAGCTTTAATCTAGTGCGTTGTCTTCCAATTAGTGGTGGTGTTACAGTTACTTTGTCACTAATGATAGAATTCATGAATTTATGTTATTAGAAGCCTCCAAGCACACGATGATTGTTAATTTTGAATTTGGAGATATGCCTAAAGAGGACTTAGATGTAGGTGTTTCTTCACAAACACCATCTAATTCATTAGTACAAAGCAAACAAATTTATATTAGATTTTGTTTGAGATAGTTTTCTTACTAATTTTTAAAATAATTTTTTACACAATTTTTTTAAAATTTTTTTGCACTAAAGATCTACTTTATAAATTGTATGAAGGCTGTCCCAAATAAAGCTTTAATTAAATAAAATTTTTAGGGCATACTGAATATCAATAGATACATATGATGTTAGACCACATTAACCATTAATTGGTCACATTGCTCCCCATTATTTTTGGAATAGTTGTAATCCAGTCATGTGTTAATAGAAATATAGAACCTGTAAAACTAGATTATTTATTCTGTGCGGACACAAAACGTTGTCCGGAGACTAATCAGAATGCGCCACACCACCCGTTTGCGCTGTGCCATGGCTAATGTGACACATTCTGATTGATCTCCGGACATAGAGCTGTGTTCGGCCTTCGCACAGAATAATTTCTCCTAAAACTATATCCAATGTCTAATGAAGACTAAGGCTCTAATGTAGCAGTGTATGAGATGATGGATTGTAGTTCTAGCTAAAATTCATGTAAGCCTCAATGTCTGATGATGGTGATGCTAACAATAAGGATGAGACAACAAAAAATTTTTTTTTTTTTGACAGGTTGAGTGACTCGAACGCGACTTCTCGCAGGAGGCACGAATGCCCTCAACCGTCGTGCCACAACACAAGCCTCAATGAGACAGATTTCGAAAGAGCTCTTCCTGTGCATGATTTTGGAATTAACTGCTTTATTTTTGGTTTGTAATAGTTGTTTGCCACCATGTGCCAGTCATGCTTGAACCTGCTCAACTGCTATTGTTTATTGATATGTTGTGCAATTGTCGGTTATTGACTTGTTGTTTGGATTAAACATGCTGTATATTTGTTATTTGAGCCTTGGGGGTTGGCAAGTTGCTATATTACTAAAACTTGATATTATATTACATCTTAATTTTATAGAGCAATGATGATAAACCTTCTAAACGGAAAGTGTGAATCTAATTAAGGTAAGTGTTATTACAATCACGTGACATTTGTAAAATCTTAAAATGAGCAGATACTATCTAATTGAATCAGATACTAACTAAGCTAGTACAGACTACCATCTTGGATGATAAAATTTATTACACTTATAATTCATTAGTTGATTAATAATTTGGAGGGTTAATCCAAGCTATGTATTCAAGTTTTTTAGCTATTTAACTGGTTTTATTATAGTTATATCCATATGAAGATAGATTCTTCTCAAGTAGTTTTTTGGGGGAGCAATTGAGCAAATCAGCAAAGTGTAAACTGATGTATTTCATATCTAGATTTGTTGTGAACAATTATGTGTTTTGTAAATTGATTTGTAATTCAGGAAAGCAGCAAAATATGCTATAAACTATTTTGTATTTTATTAATTGATTTGTAATTTTAACTTTGCGAATTGTAATTTATATTTTATAATTTGTTGTTTGTATTTTCTAAATTGTTTATTATTATTAAACATGCTTAGAAATGAAAATTGCTCTTAGAATGACTGAATGAGCAAATAAACTAAGAAATAAAACCCGCACTTAATGTGAAACCAGTTGTTTGTTAATTTAGACCCGGGTTTGCATATCGTGTAGGGTTGAGCTGGTTCCGTACAGGATGGAGCTTGAGTCCGAGAGAGTGACCCGTTTTAAAAAATGGGTTGGATTCAAGTCGGGACAAATAATGCTAGATCAATTTTGAAATGAATCCCAACCTGACCCGAAACCCCCATTTTGACAGCAAATTATTGTGTCCGGTGTCAGGATTCGTCCGGACACCAATAAAAATGCGTCACATCACTAAAAAATATTGGGGCCTGGTGCATCCGGGTGAGGTGGTGTGTCCGAATTGGATGTCTGACCGGACGCAATAATTTGCCCATTTTGGCACTTATACGTTTCTTTCTCTCTCCATCAAAACTCTTTCTAGAGGCTATGCTAGAGGTGGGGGGATGGTAGAGGCAAAACCAATGCTCAGGGAAGACAGGAATGACGGATTGGCCGCCTTAAAAAAACAAATAAAAACAGAAATTAATCGCCGGCATATCAAAAATGCAGGTGGCTTATCTTCTCACATGCTCGCCTTCTCTCTACTTTTCGTTTCCATCTGCCCGGCGAAATATCCCTCCCATAATACCTAGAATTTTCCCGAGGTATCTCTCTCTCTCTCTCTCTCTCTCCCCCCTTTTACACCAAACCTTGTTCCTTGCCAAGGTATTGCTCTCTTTGTCTTACTCTTGCTCTCTCTCTATGGAGCTAAATCTGAATCATTCATGGAGATTTCAGGGCGGAGATGTCATCGTTTTCACAAGATGGTCACCCGCCTTTTGCAGAAAACGGAGTAGTGGTGTGTTTCCCTTGGTCTTCGTCTCTTCTGTCGATACCAGTTGATTTCGTGCTTGATTTGTTCTTTGTTTTTTGTTCCTCCCCTTTTTGTTACATATGGACTGCCAGTTGGGGTGTGGCGCACTGTCACTCGACTACCTGGCGACAGTGGATGCGTTTCCCAAGCCCGATGATAAGATCCGGAGCACAAGTCTTAAGGCATGAGTCCTTCCGTTAAAATTATGGTTTGCTAGAATTTAACCTGATTGAAATTTAGTGGTGGAATTTGAGAAATGGATGTTTTCTGCAAGATGAAGTTGGTATTCCAATGTTAGATGTTCATGATTTTTGCCAACACTTCGTTATTTGCGATGCAGCATTTTTTATACCCCTACAAGCTGGTGACGATGCATGTTCAGTAGTGCAAGCATTTTCGTACATCTTATTGCTTGGCTAAGGGAATTTTATAGCGAGCACAAAACTGAACTACAATTGGATTGTTTAGATTACAAATCATACTAGGAGAAAAATGGGTTAAAAGCGACTGAATATTCGAAACACCTGCAGTGGGATCACATATGTACTATATGTATATAAGTATCTTTAAAAAGAAAGGAGGCCAAGCATTTGCTTCTTATTTCATTTGGAAGGGAACAGTGATAGATCTGTGCAATGGAATTGAGAGGTAGAGGAACAGTGGCCGACAGTTTAGAGCATGGAATTTATCTATGAACAGGGAACCAGTTGCCTCACATAGCTCTATGAAACCCTTAGATGGGGAGGGCGTCATCACACAACCTAGGAAACATAGTGTAGATTTCGCTGAATTTACTCAATCATAAAGACCATACATGGCTATTTGTAGAACTAGCATGAGCTAAATAATGATACAACAGTTTGTTGAAAAATAGAAGAGAAGTACCTTTTTTCTTATCCAAATGAGAAGAAAAGTTTCACATTTTATAGGAGATGCGCACAACCCTAGAATAGAAATCAATAAAAAATAAAATACATTCCTAACTGGTCCTATGGAAAAAAAATGAGAAAGATAAAAAACATAAAATAGAGAAGTTTTTTAAGTACATAAATCCATGAAATTAAATATGTGTTATCATTCTCCATCACATATAAATAAGTGATCATCAGATTATGCAACAAGTTCTCCCTGAATGGAATCTGCAGTATTGCAGGACTATGTTGGCATTTGAAAACTGTTAGAGTGATTTATGAACTGAATTGGTTGTTAAAAATCACTATGGGGATTTTAAGAATTGCTGGAGTGCTGGTCACCACCTTAAAGTCTTTTGAAAATGGTTCTTTGATTGCTGACCTGCAAGCTGTAGCTTTGAAGGCTTCTAGAAATGCTCATAGGATTTTCGCACTCCCCTACAAGCTGATAATATGCGTTAATAATTTCTAGTTTGAATATAAGAGTGTCAATCTGTAATTGATTTAGATCTTTAGTAAAGATATTAGCTCACTGGAGTGTAAATCACCTTGATTATCCGTTATTCAAAAATTTCCTTCATAAAGTGTCTATAAACCTCAATTTGTTTAGTCTTATCATGATGGACATAATTCTTGACAATATTGATAATAGTTTGATTGTTACAAATCATTATCATTAGGTCTACAGTATACACTTTTAGTTTTTCAAGAAGTCATTTAAGTCTCATTCCTTCCCAAATTTCACGGGCCATTCTGCTTAAACACTACTTCAATTAACAGCAAATTAATTTTTTACTTTTCAAAGTGAGTAAATTTTCCTATACAAAGTTACAAACTAGTAATAGCCATATGCATATTTTCTATCAATTACAAATCTTTCCCAATTAACATCAACGATGACTGCAATAACTATTTGTTCAATAACTATTTGTTCCTTCATTGCAGAATAGATCTTTTTTTTTTGTGGTGACTTTTTTAAGATGCCTTAGTATCCCACTCGGGGCTTCAAGGTGTTTTCCTGTGAGATTATTTGTATCAACTAACTAAACTAATTGGAAAACTGATGTTGAGTTTCTTGTGAGAAAGGTAGATGAGTTTTCTTGCTAAAAGCTGTTGCCTTAGTTTGGCCCCTTGTTTTTTTATCATTGTTTGACTCAATTCTATTGAGAGCATCCATTTCAGCATTAGTAAGCTTGCAATTAGTCATATCGGTTTTTTTAATAGGTTCAGAGCATACTTTTACTAAGAGACTAATATATTGTTGTTTTCATACCCAGGAAATAACTTAAGAACCTAAGATCCTTGATTTTAAACACATTTGCTAGAATGCCTTTTAGCTTACTAATTTTTTTCCTCATGATTGCTTGATAAAATAATATCAACATAGATGATAAGAATTGTGATTTTACATGTTGATTACTTAACAAACAAATTGTGGTCATACTATGTAATATCCCAAATAGAAGACGAGAAGACAAAATGAAATGAACGAATTTTTTGTTACTTGGAGTTGCGTGAAGAAGTCGGAGGAGACTAGAAAGCCGAAGATGAAGACTCATTTTGTCGGCGCCATTTTCATCACTGGAGCCTTGTGGAAATGAAGAATAGATGAGGGAGACGAAGAGGGTTTGGTCAATTTCATTGATTGGAGTCACAGAAGCTGAAGTGCTCAAATGCGCTGATTCATTATTACAAGTTTGTTATTTCGTTTCTATGATGAAGGCGAGGTGTTTGGGTTCGATTCCATCTTTTGGAGTCATTGGGCTCATCCCTATAAAAACCGAGAGGAGAGGGAGACAGGGTAAGACCTAGAGGGAGAGAGATTGTGTTTTAGCGGTGGGCATGGAAGAGATGAGCGCTGGCGCTCAACTGATTATTTGGGATGTGTAAGTTAGTTATTATAGAAATTTTTTTATACATACATTGAAATTTTATAAAATAAATTAAGTTTGAGATTTTAATAATATTATGATAATTATTAAGTATGAATTTTAATATGATGTAATTAACATTTAAATGAAAGATTGTAAGCATATATATATCTCTTATTTAGGAAAGAAAATATATTAGAAACTTAATCATTTTTAAGGATTAATATTTATATAAATATAAAATATATATATATATATATATATATATATATATATATAGAAAATATGTGTATAAATTTTTAATATATGAGAGATATTATTTAATTAAATTTTTATAAGCACTAAAATAAATTCTTTTGAAGTAAAATTAAAATTAGAAAATAAAAGAATATTTTCTTAGAGAAATATCATTAAATTATATAAATAAACTAATATTGAAATTTAATTGACGAAGTTTTAAAAAGTAGCACGTTTGTAATTGACTTAAGAAGAATAAACATGCTCGAGAGATAATTTAGAAAGGATCAAATACGAAAAATTATTTTTTGGATCAAAGGAATGTTTAAAAAGTTGAACGCTTCCTCGAATGCTGTTGTCCACATTTTATTGAATGCAAAAAATGATTTTTCGCATTCAGGCATTTTCATTTTTTTTGGTTTATTTATAAACTGCTATCAATTATTATACCATTTTTTTTGTACTTATTCATATTAAATTCATAAAATTTTATGCATTATTTAATTTATTTTAAGGAATTGTCAATTAGTGTAGTGGTTAATTTATGTCATTATATAGTAATATAATATCAGCTTAGAATGAAGTTTATTATATTGTTAGCTTTTTTTACTATATATATATATATTATTTATTTATAATTTACTTTTATAATAAAATATTTAAATTAAAGTTATTATTATTTTATTTATGTAAATTATTATTATGGATGTATATATTTTGATATATTTTAAAGAAATTATTAAATAATGTATTAAATAATTTATTATGTAGTAATAATGTATTATAACAAATTAGTTGAACAAATAAAATTTTAATGTTATTTGTACATTCACATTGATAACAAATATTTAAATAATATTTATTATTATTTTACGTATATAATTATATATCTTTAAATAATTATTAAACTATAATATTATATATTAAATATTTAATTATGTAATTAATGAATAATTATTCGAAGGTATTTGTCTTGTGTTGTAAAGTGTAGTAATTATTTTAATAGTTTATTATTAATATGATTATTTTAAGTAATTAAATTTTGAATAAAATATTTATTCATGTGGTAATTAATGAAAATTATTCATGTGGTAATTAAAAAAAATATTAAGCCATGTATATATTATGATATATATTTGAATATTATTAAACTGTTAATTTAAATATTTATTATGTAACTCATAAGTTATTATAAAAAAATTATTTTATGTTGTGTAGTATCTTAATATAAATATTTTATTATAAACATATTTTATTAATTAAATAATTTTTAAATAAAAAATATTTTTATGCACCAATTAAATAATATTAATTAATCGTTCATTAAATTAAGTAAAATAAGTATTAACCATAGTTTTATACTAATGTTAATTTACAATTAGAAAATCTTAATTTTTTTTATTAAGTTTACAACTAATATGTAGATTTGATATATTTTAAAGTAATTATTTTAATTAAAATTATCTATTCAAATGAGTTATTAATTATAATTTATTATTATTTGATTATATTTTAGTGCAATTAGATTCTTGACAAAATAATTTAAGAAATCGTAGAAGATCGTGTACTTATTATTTGATATAACTGTTGATTTCAACTTGTCACATTTGTTTTAAAATAATAATGTCTTTTCAACTGTTCATTTTATAACATTGAATCATATATTGCTTGTTTTATTATTCATTAATGATCTTTTTAAATATTATTTCAGACAGCAACTTATCACATGAGCTGAACTGTAAAGCATTATTGTTTATGATAATGTTATCCTGGTAGCATAAGATTCTCTGTTTGTTATATGATTGTTGATTAAAGTCATTTATTTGATACTATTGTTTATAGTATTTGATCAAAAAAGCTGAGTTGTAAAGCAATACTGTTTATTATATTTTTTTTAGTTTACCTTTAATATGCTAAAAATATTATAATTTCAAATTTCATATGACATATTTTCAAACTCTGCTATATAAGGGGTGCATATACATATGAAAGTAAACACTAACAGAAGTTACATGCAGCAGTTATTTATTGAAAATTCTTGAGCTATGAATTTTTTTGTCACTACCTCCAAAATATATCGACAATGTTTAGAGCACATTCGAGACACCCCCAATAAAAACATGTTTAATAATGTAAGTAGAAGAATGCATGCTTGTATGATATGATTAGGTGATTGTTTGTTGGACCGAAAGACGAATGTAAATGACAATTTTCAGATGGTGCATGCATAAATGGTTACTTTGGCATTTGTATGCCGATGTAATGAAGATAAACATCTATAAGATGAAAAATTTTCTAAATGCTTCTGATTTGAAGTATCTTGAAATGAGGTTCATCGAATGTGCCAAGGTTTTTCGAACGATTAGGTTATTGGACGAAAAATGAAAACTAACATAATGACGATCACGTTTGATGATAAGAGAAGAGACTTATTAAGTGAGGATGACTAGAAAGATGTCCAATATGCATTTGAGTTTTTTTTTTCAAATATTTTCTAACTCAAATCCAACTAAAACTCGGTTGTGTATCTTACTTAATGAAAACTTAAGATTTGTACTTCCAATTATGTTAAATGTATGTAATTTTGTAGGGATAATGACTTATCCGCATCATTTTTGCAATTCATATGAAAAAAGTAAATATAAATTTATCTTATAAAAATAAGAAAGATAGTTCAACTACATCGATTTAACATACAATATGACAAATTTGGATGGCTCGAGTACCGATGATTAGTTGGAAGCGGGTTAATTGGCACATGATAGACCTTCATACTCTACAGAGTAAAAGGCACGTACTCATCATACCAATTATTTCTTCTGAAAGAAATGGAAGGGAGGAGTTGGTCTTATACATGAGATGGTATAGGTTGGGGCTTTCCTATGCATACTGAATGTACCCCAACAACCTTCAGAGACGTTCTACCAGAGGTTTTCAAGCAAGAGGATGATGATAAGTAAGCTTGTTTGTCCATATGCATTCATAATTGAAATAATTTGATTTATCCTAGTTTAATGTTATGATGCACTGTTTAAAACAGGTTGATTATATCAGATGTAACAGATGTATTACACACCCATTTGTCGGTTAGCATGGGGAAAATGCAAGTTCAATGCATGTGGGCTCCGAAAATTCGGCCCCGGCCTCCTCGCCGAGCACTGATTGATTGTGCATTTATTTGAGCGAGGGAGTTTTAACTGATAGGTTCCGGGGTAAATTTTGGAAGGCAGATGGGTTTGTAGATAAGACACTACCCAGAGATTTCGTCCTCATTTTGCGAGGACTTTATGATCTGAGTTCTGGTTTCCTATAGGCGTAAGCCCCTATAGTTAATTACCCCTCCCGATCACGAGAGAGAACTTTCGATTAAGGCTAGTCATTGATCAGATATGTAGAATATACGTGTTATCTGGCATATAGTAGCAGCATGGGTTTTGGGTTTGGAGATTGGAGGATTTGATATTTAAATAGAAATTGCACCATCTTGCACTTAAAGCGGATGGTGGGGGAATGGATGATGGGCTCGATCAAGATCCCATGGTTCCGTCGTCCCGAGCCATCGTGGTCCCTGGTCTACTTAGTCAGAGGAGGTAGTCGACCCAACCTGACAGAAGGATCTTTGTCGGCAGCCATGGGTTGCTTCGTCTAAGGGGACCTTGTAGACCTGGGTTGGATGTTTGTCTTAGGGGACAAATTTGAATCCACCTTAGCTGACAGAGGGCTTCGTGCCCTATCGATCATATCCTATTGATTCATATCTCAAGAATTTGATGTCAATAAAGAGCGTATTGGCGCTGGCCATAACCGGTATTTCGTGGTGTCATTTGGCGGCAAAACCACTCGGTTCAGAGGGCCTCGGGTCATAACCGTTTATCCTGCGGTGCCATTTGGCGGCAAAACCGCCGGTTAGAGGACACGTACCACGTCCTTACTGGCAGAAGACTATTTGAGAATGGATCTTAGTGATGTGATATTTTTGACTTGGCATTTGACTCTTTGTGAGCAGAAGTAGATTTTGATTTGTCCACCCTGACAAACTGTTGCGGAGGGTGGATGGGTTTTGTTTTAAGTGATTGATGAATTAATTTCAATTTTAAATATCTGAGATTTTTTTGGGATTTTGGATTTCTGGAGTATTTGGGTGGAGCTTTGGATTAAATGGACCCCTCCGGTTGAGATTAGCGTTCAACACGGTCATCATCGGGGTGTTCGGGGTCATTTTCCTTTATTGATTGAACCCTGTCAACTCGACCAAGCTGTTGCTCGAGGATCGGGTTTCTCGTAGGCTTTATGCCTTTGTTTGTGAATTTTCTTGATTGTAGGCCTTGAAGGCCTAATATGAATGCATTGAAACAAATACATTGGTCCCCACAACCATGTATTTGTTTGAAGGTTCGAACCCTGTCGACTTCTATTGATCCGTATAGAAGGATCAGGTTCGAATTAGAATTCATTTATCGACCCGCGCAGCATCCCTAGGCGTCAAATGTATACCAATAACACGCTCGCCGGGGCCAATGCGGGTGATTTTTATATTGATTTAGACATACCCCATTGTGTACCTATATGTATACAAACTATAGTGCATGTGCAGGGGTTCTTTGAAATATTTGTAGTTGTGTAGATAACTATTGTTTGGATGCACACAACTTTTCATTTGAGAGCTTGTACACGCCTTTTGTCCGCTAATACGAGTGTTGCGGATCCGGTGGCGATGAATTGTAGATTGTAGACACCTTCTGTCTGCTTTTATGAGTGTTGCAGATTCGGTGGCGTTGGATTTTGATGTTGACTCCCCTTTCTCAATCATCGGGGAAGGATTTCCTGGATTTTGAAGTTTGTTGTTTTGTAGAGAACTCTTTTTAAGATGATAAGTGTAATGGATTTGTCATTCTCGGTGTTTGTGGGCACCAGAACTATTTTCTTCTCGGGTATAGCACTAAGAAGAGACTTTGGAACACCAGGAAGTTTGGTTCTAATTTGTTCAAATATTTCCTCCCTTTTGCCAAGGGGTGTCCTTTTTCGTACGTCGGGCTATCTTCGTGCCCGAAATACTTGAAGATCTTTACCACCAATGTCGTAGGTGATATCAATACTTGTGCCCACAGTGGTTCATTGTACAATACACTGTTGTTATCCATAAGTATTCATTTGCATTTGCAGGGGACTGCTGTATCCACTACGAGCTTCTAGAAAATGTTTGCAGGAGATTCATTATTTCTGCATCATATCCACCATTTCACCAATCTCGGGTGGTTTGCTGATTGTACTTGCTTGTAGGTACAAATCTTTGATTGCTGGTCTCTAGTATTGTCATCTCAATCAACAGGCATTTGTAGGGATTGTTGTCACGACCCGGCCCGGTTAGCTCGCAAGTGCAAGACGGGAACAGAGATTGGACATGAAGAAACTAAAAGGGACATTTCGTGACAATTAATATAATTCCAAAATAAAGCATCAATATCAAGAAAGAGCCACTAAGATTTTCAAATATAAACTTTTTCTTTCCTAGATCACCAATCATAAGTTTTTAGCCTTTAAGATTACAAAAGATATAAAAGGATCCACATGTATAAACTTTTTCTTTTCTCATTCTATTTCTAATCCTTCACTACAAAACACCAAAACACAAAAGAACCTGCCGCCCGTCGTCTCCCTACGACGGTAAGTTCGCGGTGGTTGATTGTCCATTTACCCCTTCCTAGCTCCTCCTGAAAAGTATTCCCACAACTAGGGTGAGTCTTACACTCAATAGGCGAGAATGGAAATTCAATTAAATATAAAATCAATGAGAGAAAACTTTAACATACTTTGGGAAATTTTAACAAAAGAATTATTGATCATAAAACAAGTTGTGCTCAAAGAAAAGCATACCTTTACCTCAACTTTCAAATGCATATTCCTTTCATAACCTTTTCCTTTCTTTTTTTTTTTAAAACCATGCCTCAAGGGATAATTTCATTTGCATGTAACATGTGTATGAAACATTCATAATAGCTTATTATGCATATAACTATATCATCCGTCTCAGGAGTATCACTTGTACTGATCAGGTACATATAAATTAGCCATTTCCTTTTCCATTGGTTCATAAGAACCATCCTTTTCCATGGCTCATAAGAGCCTCCTTTTCCATGGCTCAAAGAGCCTCCTTTTCCATGTGATACTCCCGCGTCAACATGCACATACATTTAGTATTTATATAATCATAAAGATGCTCAATGTAGAACTATCCATAAGCTATGCAAGTGTATGTTTCCTCAAAGATGCGTATGCTTGGTATGCTTGTATGAACATTGCATGTAAGGTAGAGAAAATCATGTAGAGCATGTGTAGGAAATGAGTATGTAGTCCAATCATAAGTTGAGCATTTCATAAGGGAAACATTTGTAATTGCCTCAAGTATCCATAAACTTACAAAAGAAAAGTTAAGACATAAGAGTTCAAATGGGCATAAATAATTTGGCAATTTCTATGCAATTCAATGAAATAAAAGTTGTCTAACATTTAAAAGAAAATCCATTCCACCTACCTCAATCCGTGTGCCACAAGGCGATTCTTCAAAAGTCCTCACGCCCCTTTTTCTCTTACGAAATTCTACTCTACAAGTGGCAAACATAAGGTATAGATATAAGTTTTCTCCCTCATACCCCTAAAAAAAAAACCCTAGGTTTCAAAAACCCATATTTTCATAAAAGTAACTCACATTAGGATTTTAAAACACCACCTTACCTTTCTCTAAGCTTAACCCGAAGAAAACTCTCATCTTAACAAAACCCTAATTTTACAAAACACAATTTATTCTTATAAAACTTAAATCAAATTCCATAATTATCTTCTAAGAATCATTAGGAAACATCTTTGTGAATATTCTTTGAAAGAAAATCATTTTTGAGTGAAACCCTAACTTCCAAAAATTCATATTTTTAAGAAATCAACTCACATTAGGGTTTAGAAACTTCCTTTAATCATTCTCTAAACTTTTCTCAAAGAAAAACCAAGTTTTCTCAAAACCCTAGAAATCTTCTCATCCAAAAATCTTGAGAATAAGAGGGAAAAACCTAGTTATATTGCATACCTTTGCTTTCCCTTAGTCTCCCCTACGATTTTCCTTAAGTTTGGCCGCCGGAAACCGCCACCGGAGCCGCCGACGAAGAACCCAGTCGCCGCTCCTACCCGCGCCTCACGCTACTTGGTTCCGCTCGGTTTGGTCGTGACAAGCGAATGGGAGAAGAGGGAAGGATTTCGGTTTAGTATAAAGGGAGAAATGAGAAAGGCCAAATGACATAATTACCCTCACTTAAACAATTTCGGCCTTCATAAGGCCTAGGGGTAACCTTGGCATTTCTATCCTTCCGAAAATTATAACTATCAAAATACTCAAAATACGATATATGTTCTATACATCAAAACGATCAGAATTTTACGCTCTATTTTCTAAAATTATTCCCGTTGAAATCCGACAACCTCGAGTTTTTCACTTAAATCTCGTCGCGGCGCTTTGAAAAGCGTGCGAAGCCTAAAACGATGTTTTGCGGGTTTTACAATTGTTGTAGGAGTTCGTGCATCCAGGTCTTGTAACGGACTTTGAGTTACTATTAACCATACACATGTTCTTGTTTGAACTCCCTTGCACAGGATTCAAGCCTTGTCCTTGTTTGTGTTTGAATCCAAGTCTGAGTTCCAACGTACAAGTTCAAGTCTTTGCTCAAAGTCTTGTTCATCTCATTTGATATCCAAATCAAATGTGAAATTGAGTTCCTTGTTATTCTTAGAAGTTTGGATTCTTCATTGTTCATGTTGAGCTTGGATCCAGCTTGAGTTCAGAGTACAAGTTTGAATGGTCTTTTATTCATCCCATTTTCAAATTGAGTTCAAGTCTGAGTTCACTCGAGCTTGAGTTCTATATTCGGATCCCCTGATGTTGCATAGTTCGAGTTCCAAGAACAAGTTCAAGTGCTTGTTTAGAGTCTTCTGAAGTCTTTGTAGGTACAATTTCATGTTCAAATGATTTGAATTTAGGTTCCAATTCTTTTGTCTGGATTTAACCTTTAATTAATCATTTTGAGCTTTGTTCAATAGTCCAGGTTCATGTTCAATCAAGTTCAAAAATCCTCTGCTCTTTCTCATTTGAGTCCGGGCTCCTTGTTCTTTTAGAGTTCAAAACAGATCCAAGTGTAACAGTACTTCACCCGAAATTTTAGCAGCCTCCCGGCGTCTCCCCCGTTTAGGGGAAAAATTCGAGAGACTGGGCCATCCCACCACGCTACTTTAGCTTATATGGTAGGTGTCGGGGAACACCGGGCCGTACATTTTTTCATCTCACCACGCTACTCGAGCGTGTATGAGGTCTTCAACAGTATCCGTAGGCGAGCACAAGTGGATCTCCCCACCACGCTACAAGAGTGTGTATAGGGCTTACCCACTTCGTCATATGCGTCGCACCGGGCTCTCTCCTACCGTGCTACGAGAGCGCGTATAGGTGGTCCTCCGGTCCGCTGCAAACGTCGACAATGGGATTTTAGGCGATTACTCACCTCGTCGTAGACGCCGGACCGGATTTCCTCCCACCGTGCTACAAGAGCGCGTATAGGGGGTTTGTCGGTCCGCCGCAAATGACGAGAATGAGGAATCTGAGTTTTAGGAATTATACATTGCGTAGCAGTCGTCGGCGGTGTCAGTGTCGAGGTCGAGGACCGTCCCCACCACGCTACAAGAGCGTGTATAGGGCTTACCCGCCTCGTCGCACATGTCGCACCGGATTCCCTCCCACCGTGCTACAAGAGCGCGTATAGGGGGTCCACCGGCGCGTCAAGCGCATCGAGGGCGGGGTTTAAGTTAGAAATTATACCTTGAAGTCCGGCGGTGACTTGTGGATCGAGGCAAAGGTACGGAAACTGAGGCGGGAGGAGCCGGCACAAGCATTATATTTATTTTTTTATTATTAATTATAATTAACATTAATTATAGCTAATTATTAATTAATTATAATCTATAATTAATTATTAATTATTTATTAATTATAATTAGTAAATTAATTATAATTATAATTAACTAATGACTAATTATAATTAACCAGATAATTATAATTTATAATTTATAACTAATTATTAATTAATTATAATTAATTAACTAATTATATCTATAATTAAATAATAATTAAAATAATTAATAATGATTATAATTAATAAAAAAGAAAATCCTTTCTTTTTTTTTTGGATTTGGCCGAGAGAAGTGCTCGGAAGGTAGCCGATTACCTTCACAGGCGAGCTCCCGTCGTCGATCCCGATCAAAATGTTGTAGCTTCCGGTCCTACAGGATGGGAATGTCGTCGAAGGAGCAGTCGGACAGCCACGAAGAAGCTAGGGGAAGGGGCGACGTCGGGCGGCCGTGAGGAAGCGGGGACGGACGGCACGCGACAGGGAGAAAGTTCCTTCACGCGAGCAAGCTCCTGTTGCTTTCGATTTGAATGCCGCAACTTCCGATCCTTACAGGAAGGGAACATCGTAGGAGGGGAGTCGCACAACTACGAAGGGAATCGAAGAAGCGACGAAGTCGAACGGCGACACAGGAGCTCTCACGATCGGCAAGCTTCGATCGTTGCTTCCGATCGGCTGGAAGGGAAAACCGTCGTTGGAGCGAGGTCGAGAGAGGAATGAGGGAGAGTGAGAGAGCTCGGGGTGGAGAAAGAGGCCGAAGGCCTCGCCCCTTCAACATTTTAACGATGCGAGCGCATCGTGTTAGCGACGTGGGGGATGCGACGTCGAGCGTGGCTTCATCGTGCGATGGGCGGCGACGACGTGCATCGTGGGGTGCCAGAGCAGGTGAGGGATTTTATTTCCCTTTTTTTTGTTTTGTTTTACACGGTACAGGTCAACAATGCAGCAGGTGCTTGATGGTGTTGGTGAGTTCTATTGCAGGCTGGAGACGTCTTTATTCATTGACTATATTCCACATGATATCACTGAGGATCAAGGGAGACAAAGGACGAATTGAGGCCACGAGCAGGCTCAACCGTTAATGCGGTATATGTTAGATACTCCTTTAACGATGGTTGACGAGAGCAGGCACGAACCAGTTGGATATGGCCCACCAAGGTAGTCAATGTATGTGGGCTCGAGAGACTTTGCTTTGTCATCACAGTTTTCTGTTGGATTCCCTACCATGATGGAGGGCAAGGCTTGTTAGAGGCATGATTGTCAACATAATATTGAAACCAGTACAACCTACAATGGGGCACTATTGCTTCTAGTTACTAAACAAAGACTCATGCATTGTAGTTAGCGCCACTATACACATTGAGTATGCAGATCCCTAGATGAATCTGTTTGGATTGTCATCATCTCCTACACAGCATGATGAGTTTCTCCACCAAACTCAACCATAAATAAGCAGCGCAGACAAGGAGGGCGAAGGGAGAGATGTTGATGAGAACTAAATGTACCGAAGGACTAGTTGACCACCTAGTAGGTACACACTAGGAGTAGAGCCATCCCCCCTCGTAAAAGAAAATAGGTTGGCATGATATCTAATGTATTTATGGTTTGTATTTTCAACAGACAAATGTGACATGATGTATGTTACATCGATGTAATCGAGCTATGACTTTTATTTTTGCAAGATAAATTTATAATTCTATTTTCATATGAATTGCAAAAAAGGATGCTGATGGGTAATTATTTTAACAAAATTAAATGCATATAACGTAATTAGGAACACAGATATTTACTTTTCATTAAGCAATATACGAAACGAAATTTGGAGTTGGATTTGAGTTGGACATTACAACAACAATATCAAGCCTTTATCCTACTATGTGGGGGTGACTTGGACAATATTTAAAGAAAAATTCAAACTCATATTGGAGATTTTTTCAGTCATCCCCATTTAAGAAGTCTCTTCTCTTACCATCAGACAATAACTTATTCATTACGTTCTTATAGCCGTCTAAAATAAGCTCATTCTCATTTAAATTTTATGGATAATAATGAATAACATGTTTCAAATCAAGTCGTTGCATGTTAGCATTGTCATAGTTATGACTTTCTCTTTCGCAATTTAGTTCGTGATATCATTGCTGCAAAAAATGAGGACTAACGTGATGACGATCTGATAGGAAGTGCTTGTATTCACAAGCAACCTATCCAAAATCGGCGAACCAACAGCAGCCAAATGGCTGTCCACAGGAGGAAAACAGCAGATTTCTGCTGTTTACAGCAGGAAAACAGCACTTGTTCGGGAAAATACGAGAGAAAACTCAAGAAAAGACTTGTATTCCACTTAGACGATGAATAAAAGAGCAAGATACAATTGATCCTCAATTCGAGAGGAGGATCGATCTCTCCCAAATCTCTAGACGCCGCTAGAGCCCAAAGAAACCTAAATCTACGAGATCTCAAATTTCAGCCAAATTCAAGATGCCCAAACCCTAGCAAAATCCACTATTTAATGCATACAATTCAAAAGGAATTCCCTAAACAGTCCCTACATTCAAATTCCCTCCTAATCGTCCTCAAAATTTCTTCCTAAAACGCTCCCACAAGAAGCGCGGCTCGCGCGGCCTCCGCCCAGGCGGAGAAGTTCCGCTGCGCGCGTCTGGGCCGGTCCCGCGTGGACCGGCTGGACCGGTCCCCTGGACCGGTCTAACAATACTCCCCTCCCGAAAATCCACCTTGTCCTCAAGGTGGAGATATGCGCGTGTTCCGGTGGAGGTGGCCATCCTTGAGGTGACTGATAATCCTTACTGTATTGCTAAACCAAGGGCTGCACGGAAGGAGGAACATCCCCTCCCTCTTCCAATCTGATCGCATCCAGCCTGTGTAGTCCCACCAGATAATCTTTCCCCACCTTTAGTACGTCCCTAACCATGGTCTTAAGTGATGTGATGGCTTTGGATAGCCCTGCATCTCCCCTTATGACCACCCTTCTCCCATCCACCATTAATTCCATCGTGAGTGCTCCCCAATTGTCCTTGGTTTCTCCCAAGGTCTGCAACCATTTCATCCCCAGGATGACATCCGTACTCCCCAATTCCAAGGGAAGGAAGTCTTCCTTTACATGGATCCCTTGAATCTTCAGTACTACTCCTCGACAGACTCCTCTTCCCATCTCCACCTTCCCCGTGCCCATCATCATTCCATAGCCTCCGGTATCCACTAACTCCATCCCCAATGACTCCACTATCTGGTTGGAAATAAAATTATGGGTTGCCCCACTGTCAATCAACACAACCACCTCACGGTCAGCTATCTCTCCTTTCACTTTCATAGTGTGACTCGGGGTGAATCCCACTACAGAGTTGAGAGAGACTTCTGCCACATTCAGGTGCAGCTTCTCCTCCTCTCCAGATCTGCTCCCACCTCCCTCCTCGTCTTCCTCGTCTTCACAGACAAGGAGAACATGAAGAGTTCGGTCCTTGCACCTATGCCCTGGCATGTACTTCTCATAACATCTGAAGCACAACCTCTTTGTCCTCTTATCCTGCACCTCCTCCTCTGTCAACCTCTTGAAATTTTCCCCACTCCCTCCTCCTACTGGCTTCTCCCGGGTGGTCTCATTACTGTTGCCTGATGTAGGCCCCTTGGGTGCTGGAAGAGTGGTCGTCGTCCTGTTAGAGCCTCCTGAGTTGTTTTCTCGAGCCCCTCTTTCTGCCTTCTTCTGATCTTCTACCAACTGCGCCAGCTCCATAGCCTTTCCCAGGTTCCTCGGCTCCATTACCTGACTGCTGTTCGGATCTCAGGTTTCAGCCCCTTCATGAAGTTCCCTTCTAAGGCTGACTCTGAAATGTGATCCAATTTGCTAGCCAAGTACTCAAATCTGTCCCGATAATCGGCCACAGTCCCCTCCTGCGTCAGAGCAAAGAATTGTTCATAGAAGTCTCCTCCCCCATCGGCTCGAAAACGCTCTAATAAACAATCCTTAAACTCTCTCCAGCTCCGGATAGGCTCCCTCCTGTCTCGCCACTGATACCATGCCAGCGCCTTCCCTTCCAGACACAATCCTGCCGCCGTTAGCTTCTCATCATCTGTCAACCCGTTGACAGCGAAGTAACGCTCCACCTTATAGATCCAACCATGGCCATCTTCGCCCTCAAAGATGGGCATCTTCAACTTCCTCATCTTCGGATCCCTTCCGTTACCCTGGTACTCTCCATAACCTCCCATTCCTCGAAGATGAGGTGCTCCCCAAGTGTCCCGGTCCTCCCTCCGGCGTTGGTATCCGAATTCGTCATCATATTCCCCTCTTCTCCTTTCAAAATCAGCACCTCGACGCTGAAATTCAGCACCTCGACGCTGATATTCTTCTCTTCTTTCGCCAAAATATGCACTTCCCTCATATTCCCCTCTCCTGCCTTCAAATTCCGCACCTCGACGCTGAAAATCAGCACCTCGACGCTGGAATTCCTCTCTTCTACTGCCAAAATATGCACTTCCCTCATATTCCCCTCTCCTGCCTTCAAATTCCGCACCTCGACGCTGAAATTCAGCACCTCGACGCTGGAATTCCTCTCTTCTACTGCCAAAATCAGCACCTCTTCGATCGTACCCCCGACTCATCTCCTCTCTAGAAAGCGGTTCTAGAGGAGGCATATCGTCTTCCCCCTCAAGGATCTCCACCTCCGGATTCCTCCTCCCCCGGGTCGGGTTTGGATTTCCTTCTACGACATGGCCGTCGGTGGTCTCTCTTACTTCCGATGCCGTCGGATGGGTCTGCATTTCTAATAGTTTCTTCATCATTTCTTCCATCGCCGCGAACCTCCTTTCCAACCTGTCATTGTTGGTAGAGATTTCCAGGAACTTTCCCTCCAGATCTGTCTTTAGTTGTCCGAACTCGCCTTCCAATACTTCCACCTTCTTTCCAGCCATCTTTCTTCCCAACAGATCTCAACAATTTCACTTCCGGAAGCCGAAAGCTCGCTGAAAAATCAGAATTTCAGCCGCCTAAGGTCCCAAAAATGACGCTCTGATACCAATTTGATAGGAAGTGCTTGTATTCACAAGCAACCTATCCAAAATCGGCGAACCAACAGCAGCCAAATGGCTGTCCACAGCAGGAAAACAGCAGATTTCTGCTGTTTACAGCAGGAAAACAGCACTTGTTCGGGAAAATACGAGAGAAAACTCAAGAAAAGACTTGTATTCCACTTAGACGATGAATAAAAGAGCAAGATACAATTGATCCTCAATTCGAGAGGAGGATCGATCTCTCCCAAATCTCTAGACGCCGCTAGAGCCCAAAGAAACCTAAATCTACGAGATCTCAAATTTCAGCCAAATTCAAGATGCCCAAACCCTAGCAAAATCCACTATTTAATGCATACAATTCAAAAGGAATTTCCTAAACAGTCCCTATATTCAAATTCCCTCCTAATCTTCCTCAAAATTTCTTCCTAAAACGCTCCCACAAGAAGCGCGGCTCGCGCGGCCTCCGCCCAGGCGGAGAAGTTCCGCTGCGCGCGTCTGGGCCGGTCCCGCGTGGACCGGCTGGACCGGTCCCCTGGACCGGTCTAACACGATCATGTTTGAGGAACCTCATTTCAAGATATTTCTAACTGGAAGTATTTAGAAAATTTATCGTCCTATAGATGTTTATCTTCATTACTTTGTCATGCAAATGCCAAAGTGTACAGTCCTTACCTTTTGACCATTTATGCACATAATACTTAAAAATTTTATTTGCATTCGCATTTTTGTTCCAACGGACTATCACCTAACCGTTCCATACAAGGATATATTCTTATACTTGCACTATCGGACATTTCTTTATTGGGGATGCCTCAAATGCCCTAAAAACACGGTAGTAACTAAAAACTTCACATCTTAAGAATTTTCAATAACTATTGCAAGCTACTTCTATTAATGTTCAACTTCATATTACATGCACCTCTTAGATAGCATAGCTTAAAGATATCTCACACTCACATGAAACTTGAAATTACAATATTGTTAGCATGTTAAAGGTAAATTAAAGAAAATTAGAATATACAGTACTGTTTTACAACTTAACTTTTGTAATAGGATATTGTCCGTAATAGTATCAATAAATGATTTTGATCAACAATCATATTACAAATAGAGGATCCTATACTACCTGAACAAGAGTTACAAGATTATCATAAACATTATTCACAATTTAGCTCATGTGACAAGTTGATATCAGAAATAATATTAAAAACATTCTTAATGAATAATAAGACAAACAATATATGAAATAATGCTACAAAGTGAACAGTTGAAAAGACATTGTTGTTTTCGAGCACATGTGACAAGTTGCTGCTACAAATTACATCAAACAAGTACATAATCTTCTACAATTTCTTAAATTATTTTGTTAGAAATTCAATGTCATTAAAATATAATCAAATAATAATGAATTATGTTTATTAACTCACTTGTATAAATACTTTTAATATAAAAAAGGTTAATTTAAATAATCAAATCTATATGGTAGTCGTAAACTTAATAAAAAAATTTAGATTTTCTAATTGTAAGTTAACATTAATATGAAATAATGGTTAATAATTATTTTCTTTAATTAAATGAATGGTTAATTAATATTATTTAATTAGCCTTATTGAACATGTTAAATCAAGCTCTTGGTTAATTTCTTTTGACCATACAAAGTTTCAAACCCTAACAGTATAATGTTATAGTTTATCTTCTCGATTTTTATTCAGGAAGACAATTTTTACATCAAGTTGATTAAGTAGTCAGCTCATATTATTAGTTAGTGAGACTATAGTCTGAGAAGTGTTAATCTTAGAAACTAAATCCTTAGTCTCTTAGTAACCAATCCTTTATGTTTTAAGTGAATCCTTTTACAACTGATTTAGTCTTGTATCTATCAATGCTCTCACCTACCATGTTTTGACATTGAAAATTCATTTGTATCCAATATGTTCTTTACCTTTAGGTAGAGTTAGAAAGTTTCTAGGTGTCATTCTTCTTAATTGAATTTTCTCATGAACTGCTTCTTTCCATTCAGGTATTTTTTAAGTATCTTGGATGATCTTAGGAATCTCCTTTCTAGAAAGATTTTTGTAATAAAGATGTGAAACTTAAGAGAGGATTTTTCATAGGTAATATAATTCGAAAGGGAAATTTGACTTTATATGTCCTATAATGCCTAAATTAGAGAAATATGCCAGCTATTTCGTTTATTAGAGAAAAATAATCGACAATTCTCTTTGGGCCAAAATACCCTCGCTCTGGGCCTTAGACAATTTTTTTTTTAAGTTCGTTGTTGTGACCACATTTGATTTAAAAACATCTGAATAAGGTTTAAATGATTTGATTACAGTTGAGCTTGCATGCGATAAAAATTCAATCTATGTTCGAATATACCTTAAGATTAGTTCAATATTTGAACAATGTTCAAACTTATTAAACAACATAATATAGCAAAATATTATCACAATAGCTAAAAGGCAATAGATTATAATGCAAACACAACAAATGATACAATTTTAATAAAAAAACCTTATATTAAATTAAAGCAAATTTAATATTTTACAATAATATGTTGAGTACAATTATAATAGCTTTAACACAATATACAAAAAAATTTATATAACTAAATACAAGTAAAACGTCGATAATATAGCTATATCACTAAAATGTGCTAAAATTTGATCACATCTGTGGCACTATAAAATCTGTTCTTGAGGTCATTGAGATTAAAACTATTTTATCAGGAATAGCAGGTGTATTTTGAATTTATAACAGTGAATTCATGCCACAAAGTTTTGAAATGATCTTCAAAAGCACATTCATTGACATCAACTAGTTATTCACTGAAAGCTGTGTAATGCCTCTATATATATGTGGTTAGCATCTGCATATTTATATGTTTTGTTTTTGTCTCTTTTATTCAGAATGATGTTATTAGATTTAAATGGCTCAAAAGGCTAAACAATTTTCACTATCACATGAACAACTTTATTTGTAACCCAAGCATATATCTTCATGAATAGTAAGGCAACTAAAATGAGTTAATCAGGCATATATCTTCTTTGAACCCTAATCAAACACTAATATTTTTTTATTTGAGTAGTTTTTTTATCATGTTGAATAGGGTTTGAATAGAATGCTGTTAAAATCACGATCAAACCTTCTTTGACTATTTTTCGATCCTAGTTTCGATATACAAGCAAGCTTTGAATATACTTTGAAGAATGTTTGATCATATGCCAAACATGTTTCAATCAAGGTCAGAACAAATTTTGAGTGTTCTAAGTTCATAATTTAGTGTCTAAATATATAGCATTGTTAACCTTCAAAGGAAATCAATGGCTAGCCAGATACAAAGATGAAAATGAAAATCATACATTAGAACTTTACATCAGAACCATCACTCGTGAAAAAGAATTGCAGCCGAAGAAGAAGGCACTAAAGATTTCTATGTTGGAGCGTCTCTTTGAATTATATCTTTTTGAATTCTAAGGATATTTTCGTTCAAGCAGAACTTTTATTCATCTTTTCCCAAGAAAGAAAAATGTGGCCATATTTCTCCAATTTTGGACATATGGTTTATATAGTAAAAAATCCCATTAGAAACTGGGTGTTTGGTGCAAGTCCTTACACTTCTTTTTGTAAGCAATAGAATGTTTAGATCGTCATCAAAATCAATGTTACCTTATGAAGTAGATTCATGACTTAGGCAAAAGCATTTTGTTTAATAGGTATGCTTAAATCTGCCTTATCAGTTGAAGTTTTCTATTCTTTGGAACCGACAATTTCTATGTAACTCGCTCATTGCGTGTGATCTTGAGAGTTTTAGGGTGTTCAAAAGGCTGAGATTTAATGGACTGAGGTAGGTTTGAAAGAGATGTATACTTAGATGAAACATGACTATGAGTAATAAAATGGCCGCTATTATCACTAAACTCTTATTTATAGAGTTGGAGTTTCCCATTGAATGTGAGTTTTGGGAACAAAGGTTGATTTAAAAAAAAAATCATTCATGGAGATGTAATATTTTTAAAGGATTGGGAGAAAACATTTTTATCCTTATTTATAAGTGTAGCGTTAGAGCAGTTGCAAACCTTAAGGAATGTGGCGCAGATGATTTTTTTATGGATTGGCTAAGAGTTTGACGAGAAGTTTTAAACTTCAGAATCCTTGATAACATGTGATTAATGATTTATTCAGCATTATGGACAACCCCCGTTTTATTGAGTATTGATATAAGAATTTTGATGGAGATATCTTTATTGAAGTAGATAGTCTCAAATAATAGAATAAAAAATATTCTTTTCCGTTATCAACATTAAAGGCTTGAATTTAAGTTTTGAATTGGGTTTATATCAAAGAGTGAAATTTTGAAAAGTAGAAATAATTTTGGATGCATCTTTCATTATAAATATCCAGGTGGTTTTAGTATGACCATTAATAAAAGATATATCTCACCTATACTAGAGATATTGTTCCCCTGAGATGATCCTCAAATATCATTATGAATGGCTACAAATGATTGTTAGGATTTATATGGATGACTATGTTAAATATTTTGATTATGGTTACAGCAATGACAATTTTCACATTGGAATTTGTTTGATTTTTATCGATGAAGAATGCATAAAAATAATTTTTAAGATACATGAAGTTGGTGTGACCTAAACAAAATTGGTACAACGTGATTGCACTTTCATTATTTAAGTAAGTTAACATATTGAGCATGTTTCACTTGTGTTTCATGTTTTCTTCAACATTCAAGTGTTTTAGCCCAACTTTTTTTTTAACAATGCTAATCATCCTTTTCGAGAGCACATCTTGAGATTCACAATGAATTGGGGGGGGGGGGGGGGGGGGGGAATTTAGCACCATATTTTGGTAATTTTAATGATTGCATTTCCTTTATTAAAATAAGATACATATTGAACATGTTTTAGTTGTGTTGAATATTTTTTAACATTTAAGGTAGAGTCCAGTATTTTCTTTAACATTGTTAATCGTCCTCTTTTAAAACACATGTTGGAGTTCATAATGAGTATAGAAGAATTGAGCAATACAATGAATATTTTTGGAAATTGTACTGATTGATAATGTGTTGCAGTTAAGTTTGGGTGCCAAGGTAATTGATTTTAAAAACAAGGAGCTAGTGATGTTAATTGTCCCAATGCTAGTTACCTGAGATGGTGATTGACAATCATGGCAGTATGGTTTTCTAAACAAGGATAAATGATGTTGAATAATTAGGCATTCCTTCTCATATAGTATGAAGCCCCAAAGTCCGCAATCTAGAATTATAATTTTTCGTTTTTTGGCATTAACAATGTTCAATGGATTACATTTTTAAGAAACCTATTTGATGCTAATTCCAAGTGCTGTAGGATTTTGCTGGTGTTGGGTAAATATCTTTTGTGACATATCTATAAGTTCTTGGTTGATCATTATTGATGGCAAAGAAAGCACGATCTCTCTTTCTTGATTTCAAATCAACATATTTCCCATGAAACTTTTAGCATATTTCATTTATATTTAGTCTTGCGACAACAATCATACAAGGGCATTTGTTTTAGTAATCAGTAGAAGTATTTATGCCTCAAAAAGCAAGGGTTGATACCTCTTTGTAGTTTGAGGTTCTTTGATTTCTTATCATGATCTTCTTGCGTCTTTCTTCTCTACAGACTTTAAAAAAGACTTCTTGAATGAAAGGAAGAACTGTCATCTCAAATATCTTGTCTATGTTCATTAAGATTTTTATTTAGTCACAGAAACTTAGATATCTTATCTCTCAAAAAATTTTTTGGGTACTTGGATGCATCCTCCTGGTTAGTTGTTCAAAGACATAAATCTATTGCCGACATCAAGTAAGGTTATTGTATTATTGGGTGACGAAATGATCTTGTCAAATATCATAGAGAGTACTTTTAATTTAAAGTAATTTTCCAGTATTTTCATTGTCAAATTAAGTTTCCTTTGTGACATACTAGGTATTTTTGTTGTTTCATAGGACATGAAATTTGGTTAGAAAATACTAAGTATTTTTGTTGTTTCGTAGGACATGAAATTTTGTTAGATATAAATGAGAATTTGACTCTTAATAGTACACAATGGAAAAAAAGAATTCATGTAACCAACGCTGCATAATGGGATAAAAACTTAATGTTGTTCTCCATATCTATAATATTGACAAGTCATTACATAACCA
The DNA here is from genome assembly GCA_019514585.1 of Dendrobium officinale. Classification (NCBI taxonomy): domain Eukaryota; kingdom Viridiplantae; phylum Streptophyta; class Magnoliopsida; order Asparagales; family Orchidaceae; genus Dendrobium; species Dendrobium officinale. The sequence continues at coordinate 32,019,805 of CM033696.1, forward strand.
TATTATTTTTAACTGTTCAAATTTTTAATTTTTGGTATTCTTTTATGAGGAATGGCATCATCAGTCAAATAATAATTTTTTCCTCTTTTGATGATGAACATCTTAATCGATTAGGACTATTGTTTACCATTCAATTTATGCCTAATAGGCCTAATAGCCAATGGATCGGAGAAGTTCTCTTGATTGCTGTTGTTTCCATGGGCTACTGGTTCATGGCTAGAGGTTGAATCGGAGTAGCTTCTATCAGGGCCATTCAATGTTTAACCATCATCACGGTTAAGCCATAGGAAGAAAAAATTGAGTGGATTTAGAAATCTGAGAGGTATTAAAAGTTGGAGAAGAATCGCTTTGATAATACGTTTAAAAAGAGAATGGAAATACTTCTTTTTCTTGTTCAAATGAGATGTAAAAGGTATATATTTTATAGGAGGCACAGACAACCCGATTAATGGCCATAGAATAGTAAGCAATGAAAACAAAACAAATTCCTAATCGTTCCCATGAAAAAAAAATCGAAGATAAAAGCAATAAACCTAGCATTTTCTTATATGCATAATTCCAGTGAATTAAATATATGAAATCATTTCCCTTTGCATTAAAATGAGTGACCATCAACATATAAGAAATTATGATATCTTTGATTTGAATATACAACTGGATTATCCTGAGTGGAATTTGTGGTACTGCTGGACTGGTTTAGCATTTGATAACTGCTTGAGGGATTTCTAGATTAAATTGATTGTTTTAGCAGCTATAGAGTTTTGCAGAATTGCTGACGTTCTGGCCGCTCGCTTGAAGACATGGTTCCTGGATTGTTGGAGTGCTGACTGAAGCTTTAAAGGCTTTCGGAAATGCTTTCTGGATTTCCACACAATCGCTACATTTGCTTTACAATAAATTATAATTAATACCACCGAATTAAATGTCTATTAAGAAAAACTAGTAACTCCCAATCAACTCTCATATCTGTTAGAAATATTGATGTTGAAAATGAACGGCTTGATGTTCTCCATCTAAGGGTCACTAATGGTCTTTGTGTCTGTTAATATGCTGTATAATTAATGCATGAATATTGAACTATTCTCAGGCGATGGATTATACATTATACTCCATAGAAATGTGGAATTATATCTCTATGTTGCTTTAGCTGGAGTCAGGGGGTGTTCGAATCGAGCTCAACTGTCAAATACCGAGCTCGAGCTCGAACTAGAGTTGAGCTCGACTCGTTCCACGTAAATGAGTTCGAGCCGCTCGTCGAGCTGCATGTCGAGCCTCCCACGCGGTCCGTTTCGGCTTCATGCGTGCAATTTTTTAGAAGTTGAAATTGGAGAGAGAGAGAGAGAGAGAGAGAGAGAGGCGATTTTTTAAAAATTAAAACTGCACAGAGATAGAGAGTGAAAGGGAGAGAGAAAGAGAGGGAGAGAGCATCTTTTTTGGGTTTTGTCAGAGAGAGAGCTATTAGCATTTATTGCTGTTAGCGAGAGAGAGGGGCAAACGAATGAGATTCATTTTGAATTTTTCAAATATATGCTAGAGGGAATTTAAGTGTGATTTATACAGCATTTAATTATTTTTTTTTAATATTCGGATTTAATAATTTTGAGCCAGCTCGCGAGCTCTTGAGCCGAACCTAATGAAGCTCGAACTCGAGCTCGTTTAGCAAATGAGCTTGAGCTCGATATGCTCGGCTCGCAAGCCCATAAACGAGTCGAGCTCGAGCCGGCTTGCGAGCCAGCTCGGCTCACTTACACCCCTAGTACCGAGTAGGCTAGTTTTTGCTGGAAGAAATTGCCTTTCCTAATTTATAGGTTAAGGGAAATTTCAGATTTTGGATTATATGATAGCATACTCATTACTCAATGGAACTCATGAAGGAAATCTAATTAATTCTTATGTGGTATCATTTCAATCAAAATTGTTTCTTCTGGTGAGCCCTCTTTATTTCTTTGAAATCAATGATTGAGGGTGAATTTTCTCTACCACCACCCTCAATTTTTTTTCTTAAAAAAAAAAAAAATCCTGCGCTTTATGAAGTATTTACCTGTTACAAAATTATTTTAGTTAATTTCTTGAGGTTCATCTTCATTGTTTGGCTGGAGGTTTCTATACTATTAGTATTAATATTATTTGGGAGTAAATTTTACCTGATAAATTGGTTTAGAATTTGCAGACCAACTGGCAGCTTACAGTTTCTGCTATTTTTCTTCTTTAAGGCCTTAAAGATTTTGAATTATTGAAATTAGTAGAGTAGATATATTAGATTGGCTTATGTTAAGAAAGGTAGGGGTAGACCTAAAAAGCCTTGACTAGAAAGTGCTAGAAGTGACTATTTTTATTAGATGTAAATGAAAATCTGATTCTTAACAGGACACCATGGAGAAAAAATTCAGAATTCAATAAGATGATAATGAAATGGTTTATATGCTAAGATATAAATCCAAGCACAAAGGAATGCAGTATTTTATCCTAAAAAAATTCAATTAAATCAAATTCATTAATGAACTTATATCTTTGCCATTGCTTCAAAATACTTGAACGTATGCATCTTCTAGAGTTTAAGTTTATCCTTCTGTATTTATTGCAGTTCGTGAAGTACATCTCTAGCATGCTTGTTTGTTAAATTAAAACTAAATGGAAATTGTTTTTCATCTGAAGCAACATATTATCAGATTGAGATTTGATTTTATTTTGACTGTTGTAGGTTGAGGGTGGTGGCAATACAGGGAATGCCTTAACTTGTGCAGCTCGTTTGGGTTTGAAACCCAGGTTGATTTCTAAGGTTTAGCCATTACCTTGGATATCTATTTTATGATCTTTCAAATTCATGACTTATGCTTAAAGAAATATGTTTGCCCCGTGCACTTGGCCATGCAAATCGTTAAGCTTCGTTACATACGTAGAATGACTAAGCATAAGTTAAAAGCAACCTATTAAAATTCTTAGTTGGCACTATTTTTCTAGTTTAGTTTATGGAAAAACTTTACAATTTTTTATTAAAGTTAATTAAAACATAATAATTGAGATAATAAAAGTAAAACACGATGAAAGCTTATGCCACTCCCTCCCTGAACTACTGGAGGGTGCAAAAGGACGGTCACCACACCATTCATTCTCCAATCCACCCATAAAATGCAATCCAAGGTCTTTATACACTGTCAAGGGCACACAAAAAGTTGTCTTCCTTTCATAAGCTTAACACTACACCTCTACAAATCAACATAGATCTGCCTTATACCCCGTTCATATTTACATGTCAAGAACTCAATAATGTAGTCATCAGGGTTAATCTTATCTCATTTTTTATGATTTTAAAAGCTAATGCTAGAATTTCTGGATCAATTTGAAGTTGAAGATAACGAATTCAATTATCCGGATACAGTTGCTGGAGCTGTGAATTCGGGAATTTAAGCAAAACAAAGTATATAATAAGCTATAATCTAGATGGATAAGCCATAAGCTGGTCTCTGGGCCTTTTCATTTTAGTCTATGAAGCAGTATTACTAATAAGAAGCTTTGAAGTTGAGTTTTGTAAGTTATAAGTTTCTTCATGTGATGTTTGAGGAATGGAACTGCTCTATTTTGCCTAGCCAGGTTCAAAGAGTTCTTCCTGCAAAGTTTAGTCATTCCTTTTTTGCATTACAGATCTGGCGTTGTGAATGATGGTTATATGATTTTCAAAATGATTTCATTCTGCGTCAAAATATCTATTTCCCAAAGTTATAAATATCAAATTTACTAAGCCTTGTTGTTTGTGTGATTTACGTGTTAGATAGCTAATGATGCTCAAGGGAAAAATATTCTGACAGAACTCAAAGGTGATGGTGTGGATACTTCTTTCATTGTGGTAAGTTTCAGGATTTTACTTTCCTACATTTCTTTGTTATCTAGACTGAAATTGAAAAACTGTAATACTCCTAAAATCATTCTTGCTGCTACTTTGACAGTATATATTTTACCCTAGTTGCAAATGATTTTTGCTATGCTTGGAAGCTATTGGCAGAAGTTCTGATTTTATTATTTTGTGTAGCTCATTATGAATTTCCTTTAGTTCTCTATATTTTTGGTTATCTCAATTAATATTGCTCCCGAACAATACTCGAAGGACAAGGCTGGTCTATTTTTTGTTCCACTACTAACACCCTATTGCTTCTTCCAATAAATTTGATAGTTTTTTATTGCGTAATTGCCAAAATCTGGCATAGCTTGCTTGGAATTGACCTTGAGAAACAGCACCAGACTTGTGTTCTAGACTTTTCCTACATGGGCCGGCAGCTTCCTCCCTCTCCTCCGTTGCCGCCTAACAGATCCATGCTTTCCTTACTGCCATGTTAATAATCTATGAGAGCTATCCAGCGGTACAAAGAAACCCTTTGTGCTGTCCACATATTGTAATTATTCTTTTGTTAATTTTATTTCAGTTAGTTTCTCTCATATTTTATTTATTTTCTATTAGGAGTTTTTGTAGGATTATATAAACTCTGAACACAAATTGGAATAAAACATACTTAACCATTCTTCAATTCTTGTTATGGTATCATAACTCTACCCTCTCATCTTTTGTTTCTTCTAAATTTTTGAAATAAAAACTTTTTTCAGATTCTATTCCTTTTTTGCCCTAACGACGAACGCATTGTTGTCATGCCTTCCCTCTCCACGAACAAAATAGTAAAACATGCATATAGAACACTTGGGAGAAGAAAACATCAAAGAATCCCCTATTGAGTTTCACAAAGAAGAAATAGAAAGGCTATAAAAATGTCTAAAATTATTGAAATTTTTTTTTTATGGTAAGTGCTTATACTTAAACAGTCTAAGTATTATCTTCTTTTCTCGTACCTTTGAGGTATCAAAGCTGCCCATTCTAGCTCATGGATCATTGATTCATGAGCTACATATTACATGACTAATTCCTTTCATAAATTTATTTCATAAACCCCTTGTTCGAGCAATGTGAAAATAACAATTGTTCATGTATCCTTGACAACTATGGCCAGTCAAGGAGATGCTCTTATAAATAAATCACTCATACTTTAAAATGTACTCCATGTATTTAAATTATTTATCATCTTATTATTCATTCAAAATCTAACTAAAGTATCTAAATTTAGTATTGTAGCTTATCTTTCATATATATATCTTTTAAGAGCATAGCATGATGCCGATGATTGGACTTGCCAAATAAAATGATGGGTTTTATGACCTTGAGGAATTCTTTTTTTTTTTTTGTTCATGGCTTACTAAACTTTTTAATACTATTTTGAAGACTAAGAAGATGCCAGATGAGTGGAGAATGAGTGGGTTAATTCCTATTTTTAAGAATAAAGGTGATGCACAAGATTGTGCGAATTATAGAGGTATTAAGTTAATGTGTCATACTTTAAAACTATGGGAGCGAGTTATGGAGCATAGGTTGCGGCGTGATACTAATGTTTCTCAAAATCAATTTGGATTCATGCCGGGTAGGTCGACTATGGAAGCCATACATTTATTAAGAGGTTTGATGGAGAAATATAGAGAAAATAAGGAGGATCTACATATGATATTTATTGATTTAGAAAAAGCATATGATAAAGTTCCAAGAGAAGTGCTATGGAGAATTCTTGAAAAGAAAGGAGTCAATAATGCTTATATTCAAATCATTAAAGATATGTATGCAGGAGCTATTACTTGTGTTCAAACACAAGGTGGATTGACCAAGTATTTCCCTATTTCGGTTGGGTTACATCAAGGATCAGCCTTAAGCCCATATCTTTTTGCTTTAGTCATGGATGTTCTCACTAGATATTTGCAAGAGGATGTACCTTGGTGTATGCTTTTTGCTGATGATATTCTTCTTGTTGATAAGACTAGAGAGGGAGTTGAAGGTAAACTTGAATTATGGAGGTCAACCTTAGAGTCTAAAGGTTTTCGCTTGAGTAGATCTACAACGGAATATATGGAGTGTAATTTTAGTAGTAATAGACCTAGTGAGGGGATTGTGACTTTGGGCGATCAAGTCATTAATACGAGTACACGTTTTAGATATCTTGGATCTATTGTTCAGAGTGATGGTGAAATAGATGGGGATATTATCAGCAGAATTTAAGTTGGATGGTTGAAGTGGAGGAATGCATCGGGCTTGTTATGTGATAGAAATGTACCCCTCAAACTTAAGGGAAAATTCTATAAGATGGTAGTGAGGCCTGCAATGCTTTATGGTGCCGAATGTTGGCCTTTAAAAGAGAAGCATAATACTAAGTTAAGTATGGCAGAGATGAGGATGCTCAGGTGGATGAGTGGCTTTACCCTTAGAGATAGGATACGAAATGAGCATATACGTGAAAAGGTTGGAGTAGCTCTAGTAGAAGATAAGATTAGAGAAAGTCGCCTTAGATGGTTTGGTCACATAAAACGGCGGCCTTGCGATGACCCGTTTAGGAGAGTAGAGGTATTAGATTTGACTTATGTTAAGAAAGGTAGGGGTAGACCTAAAAAGACTTGGTTAGAAAATATTAGTAATGACCTTTCTTTATTAGATTTAAACGAGAATTTGACTTTTAATAGGACACAATGGAGAAAAAGGATTCATGTAGCCGACCCCACGTAGTGGGATAAAGGCTTGATGTTGTTGTTGTTGTTGTTGGAGGTAAAATGAGGGACCAAGCCCAATTTTCATTCTACAAAAGATAGTTACAAAAAGGGACCATAATCAACTCGGCCATTACATATCACGAGGAGTAGATATTGAAGCACCATATAAGACGGTGCTAAAAAAAAAAAAAAACAGAAGCTTCAATCTGAAGAAAAACGTGAAGCAAAATCTAAGATTGGAGAAATAAAGCAAAAATCCTGGACTCAGAAAGTCAAAAATCACCTTGATCATGGTAATAAAATAGTAAATAAAGCTCTGTCGCAGCAAGGTGTACACCCGGTTGCCAGGCACCGGAAGGATGACCATCCGGAGGGTACAGAGATTAACATACAAGGAATTTGATCAATGGCTTCCATTACCTTTGAGCCCTCCAACCATAGCTATCCCAGTGAAAACCGAGTATTTGTGGGCCTATTTTTTGTGTCAAACATATCTAGCCCACGAAACTTTAGGTTAATTGGAGAATTGAGAAAACTTGGTTTGCTATCATTATGCAGCCCCACAGAAACCAACCCATTAGAAGCAATGGGTATAGCAAAAATAATGTCACGTACAGAAGAGGGCCAATTAGGAGGTTGTTTCCATGAACACCCAGATCTTACCTCATTAATGCTCAACCCCATCTACTGTTTGGGAGAGGCAGAGAGCTACCAGAGCTCACAAAAATAGATTTTACATTAATCCAAGGATCCTAGATAAGAGAAAGGTTACTATCTGCTTTGATATGAAAGATAAACAGTTTCTTACTTTTAAATACAACTTCTCTAAGATTTTTCGAGCTTTTGGTAGCAGCTTGCATTGGAGGTTTCCAAAACGAGATGTGTTTATGTTTCCACCAGCAGGCAAGAAGATTATCTGAATTGAAAAACCGCCAAATAAGAGTGCAGTTGAAAGCATGAATTATCTATCATTGAGGGCAAGGGTAGCCCACCAAATTCCCTTGGTTTGCAAGTGTTTTTCCAAGAAATAGGAGTGAGTTTCTTCTTTGAGATATCACCATGAAAAAGAAAACTAGGAGAAAGTTTACTAATTGTTTTCAGACAACTCTTAGGAATAACGTATCCCTTAATCTAATAGGCAATTGAGTTTCCAATTGTGAATCTAAGAAATTGAAGTCTACGTGCAAAAGAGAAGGCCTTAGCCTTCCAACCGTCTATAAGAAGGGAGGTCATTGTTTAAAAGAGGCTGAAAATCTGAAACATGGCCTCTCCTAATTTCTATTGGAACTCATAGCTATTGAAACACAATAGTTTCAAGTTTGAGCTTTAAGGTAGCCGCCAAGTGATGTTGGTTAATAACTTTTTTTTAGAAGGAAATAGAGCTCTTAGAGTGATTAATCTTAAGCCCAAAGGCAGAAGTAAACCGATTCAAAATTACTTTAAGAAATTGCAAGTTGAAAGGCTTAGCTTTTCCAAATATGAGCAGGTCATCTGCGTAGAGGAGGTGGGAAATCTGAGGGGTTCTGATGGGAATGCCAACATAGGACTTATCCACAACAACAACCTCTAGGAGGTTAGAGAACCCATCCATGGCAATATAAAATAAATAAGGAGGTAATGGGTAACCTTGCCTTAAATCAGTCGAAGAGTTAAAAATCCTTCCAAAGAGCCATTAATACATAAATAAAAATGTACTTTCTCAATGCATGCCTTGATCCAGCTAATCAAAATACTTGGGAAACATTTTTGCTGAAGATGATGAAGTACGTATTCTCTAGAAACTAAGTCGAAGGCCTAGAAGATGTCAATTTTAGCTCCAAACATACTAGATTTGTTGTTACCTTTAAGGAAATCACATCCCTCACAAGGATAATATTATCAGTAGATATTCTATTAGAAATTAAACTAATTTGACCAAGATGGATAATGTATGTCATGATAGGCTTATTTCTAGCTTCAAGCAGTTTATCAATGATTATGTAAAAAAAACATTGCAAAGAGAGATGAGCTTATAATCACAGGTGCAATTTGAATGACGAGACTTAAGAATCAATGCAATACCAATTTTTTTTAACTTTCTTATGAAGATACCATTTTAAAAAGAAGTGTTTTACTTCTTTGCAAATATGCCCGCCAATAACATCCCAATTATCAACATAGAAGCCAAAAGTGTAACCATTAGGTCAAGGAGCTAAGTTCTTATTGGAACTAAAAAGAACATTACAAATCTCAAAATCAGGAAAAGGGGCTAAAAGCAGGGGTTCATATGGTGGGGAAATAATATTCCCAGGAGGAAGAGCATGATACGTCTTGGAAATAAAAACAACAAAAGAAACAAGTAGAAACTGCATGAATTCGAAGATAGGGGCTGATTTTTTTAGAAATGTACAATGATCTACTATTCGAGAGGTCGAGAGGTAAATCAGCTCTCCCACATACCCTAGATGCCATTAGGAACAACTCCTAAGAAAACTACAACAAAAATAAATCACATAATAAAAATAAAACAACCTATTTACCCTTAAATAAACCATCATATTTCCCTCCCAAATTTTAATTCAAATCAGCCCTCTTACCCTTAATAAACCTTTCAAATTAGCCCTCTTTTCCTAAATAAAATCTTCATAATTCTCTCCCAAATCTAAATTCAAATTAGCTCTCTTTCCCTAAATAAAATCTTCTTAATTCCCTACAAAATTTTCAATTCTTTCCTTAAATTCAAATCAGTTCTCTTTCCCTAAATAAATTTCATAATTATTTTCTCCCCGATTTCTCCTCCTTATATAATGAATATTAACCCTCTTAGGCCCCACAAGGTGAGCCCCCCTTGGCGTATCAATACTTCCCCCACCAAAGAAAAGCACATTGTCCTGAAAGTAGATGGATGTGAATGATCTCCTGGTCATCTCATATGACTCCTATGTGGCTTTTTACTCCGACAAATCCTTCCACCTAATAAGTGTCTCTTGAACAATAAATCCAAGATGCTGAGAACGAATTGACAGCTTTTTGTTAAAGGGAACAATATATACGATGCACTTGCCCATAACATAATCGCTTGGGACATCATCTCGATGGAAGATGTAAAAGAGCTCTATAGTATCTCTAGCCTGCTAGTGTCTCCTTTTTTTCTCAACTTCTTTAGTCACAACCTCTTTTAACTCGCTGATAGCAATCCTTTCGGAATTGTCCGGGCCAGAACAATCTAGACGAAGCAGTCAACTGTATAGAAGAACCTGTGATCCTCTTCACATAGACCACTATGATCATTACCTTCAACTATTTGTTTGTCAAATCTTACACCAAATTTGGATGATCTATTTTCTTCAAATGTCATAATTACTTTACCATGAAAGCTATAATGTGGACCTTTATGAGCTGGAAAAGGTTGTCCAGAAGAACGCATCGTACCTACATATTTTACTCTATCATTTTTTTTTGAATGTGCAATTCTTTGAAGAAGTTGTTGAGGACTCCTGCTTTGGCAAGGAATGTCAATTTAAACTAGATGCTCTCATAATATCAACATTCACACTGGAAGCAGGCCTCCTAATATGAAAAGTGTCAGCTGATGTAGATTTCTACTTAGTAAATTCACCTGACTTCTCTTTGTCAAAAAGTTCCTAGTTCTTTCTGTATGCAGTGGCAATGCAAATATTCTTCAAATAACTTCCAGAATAACCTTCTGTTGCATTAACTAACTCGTCAAGTCTAACATTAGGGTCAAGGTTTTCTTGGGATAAAAATATCTTCAAGATTTTTATGCGGTTTTCAGCATCCAAAAGGTTACATATATCCTTCATTCCTTCTTGGAAGACAGTGTATCACAGCATCGTCCAAATCAAATGATCTATTTGTTGAACCTAGGATAAGAATCCTTTGGCTATTCCTTAAACCATCAAAATTGCGATAAATTCATTTTGCATTCTTCTTGTTGCTTCATGTTCAAAGGCACCACCACGTGCACCAAGTAAGCTATCAATCTCATTTACTAAAATAATGACAGGCTTTAGCTGAGATGCAAAAGAAATATGCGCCATGGTGAGCTTCTCAGTCTTGCCAAACCACTTCGATGTAAAAGCAAATTCGGTTACATTGATAAAATTTGCTCCAACTTCAGGTGCAAGGGCTTTTGCAAGAAGAGTTTTACTCGTTCCCGGTGGGCCAAAGTGCACAATTCCTTATGAAAAAAGCGCAGGCCTTCTTGTAGGAAGCATGACAAGTTCATTTAAAGTTCTCTTCACATCTTCTAGAGCACCAATATCATCAAACTTAACCACTATTTCATCTTAGGGCACAATTGCTTAAACAAAATTGCTTTCATACTCATCTTTTGCAAGATTCTTTATGCTCTCTGAGGCCTTCGTTAAAATTGATTCCTGCTGCCGTAATATTGAAATAGCAATCTCCAAGCTTTCATAGGGGTATCAACAATCTACCATTACTAACAAAAAGAACACTGAAGGAGCACAATTAGTGATTTCTAGCCCACCCTACAATTTTATCTGCTTTTTTCTTTTTCAAAAAATGCTCCAAACATGACAGATCGCGCTCTTAAATAATCTTATGCAACTCAATAATATTATTCCTTGAGATGATTTTTTTATCCTCTTCAATTTGTTTGTTGAAAGTTTTGAGTTGCTTCTCTTCCTTATCCTAAATCATTCGCATCTTCAACTTTCTCATCTTAGGACCATTATCGTCGCAATATTTCTTCCTCCTCCAGTATAGCGGTTGTCATGATCCTTCCATGTTTCCCCAGTGTATTGAGGGTGAGAATCCCACTTTTCTTCCACCCTCTTTGCATGATCCGATCCTCATGGCTCGGCTTGTCCCCCTCCTCTGTTCGTCCATTCCTCTTGCCCAAAAGGCCTCCCATAATGGTTGGTCATCCCACCACCTCCACCACAAAACTCCCTTTAAATTGTCCCACCATCTGCAAACCCTATTCAAACCCATATCAAAGCCCTAGGAGATGGCTCTTAATAAAAGAAACTCTCCTCGTCGAACTCTTCCCGTCTAATCCCTTTTCCTTTAGATTCAGCCAGGGGAATCCCAGTCAAAACTTGGTTAGGGTTAGCAATAAGAAATGCCAATGGAGTTTTGTATTCCATCTTTATGAGCTTCCTCATCATCTCCTCAACCTTCCTAATCGGTTTTTCATAGATGAACCTTCCTTCCATGATTGGGAACTTCTCCTCCATGCTGGATTTGATTTGCTACATCTCATTTTCTAATGCCTCCACAATCTTTGCTCCATAGGTCCCAAAAAAGTGCTTTGATACCAATTTGATACGTCTTGGAAGTAAAAACAAAAAGAAACAAGTAGAAACTATAGGAATACGAAGGTAAGAGCTGATTTTTTATTATCTCTTCAATAAGAAAGAAAGATACAAGTGACCTACTATTCGAGAGATTGATCAGCTCTCCCACAAACCCTAGACACCGCTATGAACAACTCTTAAGAAAACTATAATAAACATAAATCACATAATAAAAATAAAACAACCTAATTACTTTAAATAAACCATCATATTTTCCTCCCAAAATTAAATTCAAATCATCCCTGTTTCTCTTAATAAAACCTTCATAATTACCTCCTAAATATGAATTCAAATTAATTATCTTTCCCTAAATAAAATCTTCTTAATTTCCTCCCAAGTTTGAATTCAAATCAGTCCTCTTTCCTTAAATAAACATTTCCTAATGTCCTCCCTAATCTAAATTCAAATGTCATCTTTCCCTAAATAAACATTGCTAATTATTTCTCCCATAATTTCTCGTCATTACATAGTGAATATTAAACTCTACTAGGCCCCACAAGCTGGCCCCCTGTGGCATATCAGAGCAAAAGACATAGGGGCTTGAGAGTAAGGGTTGATTAGGGATTTGAAATGAGAAATAGCAACCTCGGCAATCTTAGCTTGATTAGAATAAGATCTAAAAGGAGAGGAGATATGCCTAATGAGGTTATGATTCCTCCTCCCCTTAGTCTAGTTATAGAGAAAGTTTATATCTTGACTAGAATAAGAACCTTGAGGAATTCAATGATAAAAAAAAATCATATAACCTTCAATATTTTCTCTTCTTTCGGATACCCTTAAACCCAATGAAAAAAAATCTTGCTTTAACACCTACATCTTGGTTACCCATTTTTAATTGTTCTCAATTATATTTTCTTAATTATTAAAAAAATAGCATTGAAGAATTTTGTTATGATGTTTGTGAATTAGCAAAATATAAACATATCAGTTTTCAAATGACTGACACAACAACCTTTATTCTTTTTTCTCTTATTCATAGTGTCATTTGGGGATTATCATTTTCCCCCTACGGCTCGGTGGTTAGTCTTTTATTGATGATTGTAACTATATGTTCAAAATTTTTCTATAAAATACTAAAAATGATATGAGTACCATCTTTCCCATCTTTTTCAGCATGATTAAAAATCAATTTGGCATTGAAATAAAAATAGTTGGAGGTACCATGAAGATTTGGTTCAAATATAGGAAAAATGTATGAAAGCTAAAAAAGATATTATATGGGGTTAAACGACTCCTAGGGCTTGGTTCAAAAAGTTCGCCAATGTAAGGCTTAACATGTGACACAAATAAATCAAGGAGATCATACATTACTTATTGGTAACATTATCATGATATAACTTCAAGGGGAGTCTGCGCATCACTAATTTATTTTGTAACATTATCATGATAGATGTTGATGTGGAAAAAATGAAGAAGTTAAAGAGAATATTACTCATAAAAATTTGAAGTTAAATGATTAGACAAGCCAAGTATCTTTTTGGCATGGAGGTTGCACACTCTCAGTATTGAATATTTATATCATAATAAAAATACATAATAAGCTTGTTGAAATATACAAGTTGGGATGCAAGCTTATCGATAGTCCAATGAAATTCAATCAAAAGCTTGGAGATGTTCTGGAAGCTTTCCATATTTATCACTTATTAGACTCGAAGTTTCATTCATGATTAGTGTTGTGAGTCAATTCTTGCACAACTCGAAAGAATTAAATCTTAGGCCAGTGCATAGACTTTTATAATACTTAAAAGGAACCTCTACTAGACGAATCCTATTAGAAAAAAAGGAGGATATGGTTCTTGAAGCATGTACATATATAATATGGTAGACTGGCAATTAATTTCAAGATATTGCACGTTTTTTAGGAGCAACCACGTGGTTTGGAAGAGTAAAAAATAGATTGTGATAACAAGATTTAGTGCACAAGTAGAATTTAGATTTATGTCAGAGGTGATATGCAAATTTTTATTCCTCAAAATAGTATTGGAAGATTTAAATGTTGAATGAAATATCCAATGGAACTATTGTGATAACATTTTTGCCATTAATATTGCATATAACCCCATGCAACATAACTGTACCGAGCATATTTAAGTTATATATTTTATAAATGTAAAGCTTGACTCTTATCTAATTTGTACTTTTTCATGACTATATGTGAACAAGTTGTGGACATAGTAATCTTTCAAAATTATCTCGCAAGGTTGAAATGAATGCCATTCATTAATTGGCTTGAGGGGGAGTATAGAATTGCCTCTTAGAATTTTCCCCTAGACTCACGCTTTGCACTTCACCCACCTAGTTAGTAGCTTCCTTCCTCTCCATAGCTACCTCGTTGATCTATGAGGTCTCTGTCGACATGTACCATCGATGAACATGAATGATAGAGGAGGCTTTTCAAAAGTTTGGGTCTGTCGGACTTGGGTTTTGGTTTTACCTACATGAAATCAAACACACCCATTTTGCCAGCTACATAAAGTTGTAAGGCTTCAATCTACATCAATGTTTACACAAAAAAGATAACATGAAGGCAACAACATCCATTTCTACATTGATACAAGGAATAACTTGTTAAATCACCAAGCTCACTATGGGGGATCCATCAACTCTTCTAGAAATAACCAACCATCCAATAATATCCCTTCAAAATATAAATTGGGGCCATCTATAGGAGGATGAAAGATGGTTTTCAAAATTTTTAAGCATTTTCTTATACTTAGGGCTAGTATTATTTTATCATAAAAAGATAATTCTTTGTTTAATTTATGATTATAAATTTGACATATTTCCTTTGTTATGGAAAGCATATTCAATTATATATTCTGTGCACTTCTACTTTTGAATAAAAGTTAGTGCAATTGTTTTATTTGGGGGAAGGCAAGTAAATCTTAATTGAGATGCTATTTCTTCTTTCAATTCATCATAACCTATTTTCTCTCCACTTAGCCTGGCTTAGTTCGAGGCATGGTTGAATTCCAAAGGATTCCAATGATAAAGAAAACTTACTCTTAATCTTATAAATTACGTTTTAACCTACCCCAACTCTCCTCACCAGTCTCTTATTATATAATTTTGTGATCCTCATATTAGGATGGAGACATTTGGAAATGATTACATCTTTACTCAATTTTTTTCATAATGCAAGTATATGTGTCTACATATATAGATAATAGGAGAAAAATTGATGGAAATTAAAATAAAGGAGAACTTCCTCAATAATGAAAAAAGTATTATAACAATAAATAATGCAAATTCCTATCATAGATAGTTAACATGCGATAATTTAAATATGGTAATGCTCATCTACAAACTAAAGTTTGCACAAAAGATATCAACTTGGGTTTGGAAAGTTTGGAAATGCGGGCTTTAAAAATTTGCTCTTTAACTTTACTAAGAGAGCTTTTTGAGTTTTCTGGGTTAATTTTTTTGGAGGCAGATTGGATTGCAGATAAGATATTCTCCAGAGATTTTTCCTCCAAGTATTTTATAATATTGTGGAGGTTTCTCATAGGCAAAAGTCCCTATAGTTAATTACCCCTCCCAATGATAAGGGAAAACTTTCAATTAAGGTTAATTGTTAGAAGTTTAAGTGCTTAGGAGTAATAACAAATTTGACATAAAATTATAATTTTACTATTTTTAAATTTAAAGTGGATGATGAGGAATGATAACAAATTCAATTAAGAGCCTTGACTATCTCATAGTTCTATTGCCCGAGTTGTTATAATACTCAATCTATTTAATAAAGGAGCAATCGATCTAATCTGTTAGAAAGGTCGTTTTCAACAATAACAAGTTTCAGCTTGTCTAAGGTGATAAATTTAGTTGATCTTAGCTACTAGATGGCATTGTGGTTTATCAAGTGTGTCATATGATTCTTTACTCAAAATTTTTTAGCAATTTGAGAACTTACGAGTCTCGGCCATGATCGTAATTTAAAGTTTATAGATTTTTTTTTTTTTTTTTGTGAAATTACTTTATGAAGTTTATAGATTTTTCCTATTATTTGATATTGATGCGGTTTCTCCACTTTGGACTTAATATCTCTCAGTACTGTTTTTATTTTTTTTTTAGGCTTTTGTTTCTTCAGTTAAGCAACTATATTGGTGGCAACTGTTATTAAATCACTTACCTAGTTCATTTTTTTCATTTCTCAACATAAGAAATTATCTTCCAGGTCTCCGAGGGAAATTCACCATTTACCTATATAATTGTTGACAACGAAACGTAAGAAAGCTTCCTTGTTAATTCTAGTTCTGTCCTGCTCTTTCAATATTGCAAATTCTAACATAGGTGAGTAGTTGGAGTTGAAACCATCTTTTGGCATGTTAATCATTGAATTTTACTACTTATGAATATTTAATGTTGGTTTTGTTAATTTGTCTCTGCTATTCTTCTATTGATAGTTATACCATGCTTGGATGTAGTTTTCAATATGATATGGTTGTTGCATATAATTTTTATTTTGTGGTTGTTAATGCTTGATTACTTCTGGACATCAAATATGTGTACAAGTTAGTGGTGTAAGTGAGCCGAGTCGGCTTGCAAGCTTGCTCGAACTCGACTCGATAACGAGCTTGTGAGCCAAGCTTATTGAGCTGCGAGCTCGAGCTCAAACTCAAGCTCGTCTGTAAAACGAGCTCGAGTTCGAGCCTGAAAAAGGTCGACTCATGAGTTGGCTCGAATGAATGTTGATTTTTTTTAAATAATTACTATTTTATTACATTTGAATGGTTTTAAGAAATTAATGACTACAACTAATAAATGCTACAGTAGTAAATATTATTAAAATGGCAGTGGCTTCAAAGAAAATTATATAAATTGTCACTATGATGCACCGACACGGCACTTAAAGAGGGTATGCAGTGTCGGACACGGACACGGTCGGACACGGCATTGGAGTGTCGCAATTTAAAAAATTAAAATGAGGTATCACTAGGTACATGCTCGGTATCGCTCAGTACATGCTCGTTACTACTCAATATATGCTCGGTACCGCTTGGTACATGCTCGGTACTGCTAGGTACATGCTCGGTACTGCTCAGTACTGCTAGGTACATGCTCGGTACTGCTAGGTACATGTTCGGTACCACTCGGTATCTTCCCATACAAATAACTTACGAACTTTAAAAACAAGTAGAACTTCAAAACTACTCTTACAATAAAATTTTGTACAGGTCGAACCCCGCTAGGGGGCAGCGCCCCCTTGGACCCCTGGCAGACCGGTATATTGTTGTATTCATGTTATCTTATTATTGGGATATTTTGATTTCACTTCATATCAATTTAATTTGATGTATTAATATGTGTGATTGGTTTGTTAGCAAAATGATGATGTAGACAAAGGGAGGACAACTCATGTTCAAAATAAATCAATTTTGACCTCCCTCGAGTTTACAATCTCAATCAAAATTGAGCTGAAATTTTAGCTCATTTATGAGCTGGTCTTTAGTTCACTTATTGAACTAAGGGTTAGCTCATTATTAGCTAACATTTTAGTTCATATTTATCTTTTTATTAAATGTAATTTTATTGTTTTTATGTCTTTAATTATGTTTGTCTCTTGGAATTCCAAACCGGCCTTTGGAATTCCAAGAAGTGTTGTTTCCCATGCCGTGGCTCCTTGGCTTCCACGGTGGGCTGCTATTTTTTGTGCCATGGCCCTTGGATTTCCGGCCTGCTGCTGGTTTTCCGAGCCTGGGGGATTTCCCGTGGCTTTGGCGCCTTGGTTCCGTGCGGCTTCTTCGGCTCCCGTGGTGGCTCCTTCGGTTCTTGGGTTGGGCTGTTTTCCGTGAATGCATGGGGGGATTTCCATGATTGTGTGTGCTTGGATTCGTGTGTGAATTCAATGCCAAGTCTTTTCGTATTCTCTTCTCATACCTATATATATATATGAGATGATTTGTATTGTTTTAAAGTAGTGAATGATATGTGATTTTTGGAAATGTAAACCTGCGGGTTTCATGGAAAAGCTTACGAGTTTTGTCCACCTTCTTTCTCATCCCCTCTGGAAATCTTGCGAGCTCTTTGCAACCTTTCTTCTTGGCTTTTAACCTCTTTCGTCTCTCCGCAAGTGCCACTCCACCTGTATCCCTCTTCTAAATTGTGAAACAATTTTAGGGTCTCTTTAATTTCGAGTCAAGATTGTAAGTCGTTGTAATTTTGTTTTTTTTTTTTTAATTTCTAAGTAGGTCTTAGATTTGGAATGTAAAAGTTTGTTCTAATATCTCTAAGTAAATCTCTTCCTTTTGTGTCTCTTCTATTACCTAGTATAGAGTACTTTTTGTCTTTTTGTGATAAAAAAATATAGGGTCCCCCATATTTTTTGTTTGCATCAAATGAGCTCTGCTGCTGGCGGGGGTGGATTAGGTGAATGTTCAAAAGAGCCATCTATCCACGTCGTGTCCGTTTCCTATATTTAAAAAAAATTATTATATATTATATTAAAAAATTATTATGCCGTGTCCACGCCGCACCTGTGTCCTATATTTTTAAAAATTGTCGTGTCCCGTGTCTGTGTAGTGTCGTGTCCGTGTTGCCGTGTCCGTGTCGGTGCATCATAGATTGTCACCCAAAGCAAAAAAAAAAAAAACTATAGGCATTAATGAGTATTTCATGCCTTTTCTCTACACAAGAAAAAAGCAGCAACATGTCTTCCATGGCTGTGATTGTGTCCACGCTCCATAAGGAAAAAAAATGCAAGTTTGTCTTCTTCTTCTTCGACTTTGAGCATCGGGTGGCAGACTGGCTCTTTTGCGGCACGAGCTCCTCTTTATTGTACAAGTCGAGCTTGATCACGCCCTTTGAGCTCGACTCGAGCTCGCGATTTGGTAGTCGAGCTGAGCTCGAGTTTGGCATGACTCGAGCTCGGCTCAACTTGATTACACCCCTAGTACAAGTTAATATTTGCCATGACCTTTGTGCACATATTGCTCATTAAACCAGAAAAGATAATATATATTTAAGTCAATCCATTATGTACTAATATTTTAATTGAAAGTGTGCTTTATTTGTCCAATTAGTTTGTGATGTTATTGCATTCCAATATAAAATATAAGTTGTTGATCTTGATCTGCAATATATAAATGCACACGAGGTCAAATTTTACTTTTAAGGTGTTTTTATTTAATGTGATCGTCTTTTTAAATAATATCTATTAGCCCTTTTCACTTAAGATATTTATTTTTCTTTCTTTTTATTTCCTCTTATCTTTGCCTACTTCAATCTCTTTATTTTCTAGCACCATATGATTACTAGAAAACAAGATTCAGATGTTTCCATTCTTTTGTTGAATTCCTTAGTTTAGTTGCTGTGTGATGGCGCCCCATTATTGAAAATTTGTCTATAGTTATTATCATACTTGCAACAATAATCACCTGTAGAGAGGGTGTGTAGAAGGTGGGCTGACATCGACTAGGGCTCATTAAATTTATGTGAGGACAAATATAATGGCACATTTGTCATTATAAATAATTACTTGATAAAAGTTGAAATAAAAAGGCTCAACTTTTCCTCCTTTGATGAATTATCTGTAATATATATGGTAATATGGCTATAAATAATTCATGGACCAGAAAGATGACGTGCAAATAATTCATCCAATGCCATAAAGTTTGAAAACCATGAAGTTCACTCTCATCTAAGTTTAAATATACTTGAAATACTTTATTTCATTTGTGCAATTGTACACCTCACCATCTATATCTTCAATTCCATACCCTCAAACTTTTTAGATTTTCATGTGCATTAGACTTAAAGGATTTTAATCAAGGTTGTGAAAATTGCACCGGACAACAAAACGAAAGGAGAGGTTCATGTTTCGATGGTTTGACTGCGGTAGAATTGGGGTTGAATTGGATAACATAATAAATATTAAAATTATTTAAATATAATATAAATTACATAATAATTAAAATTTTAAAAGTGAATAAGCTCATGTACAAGCTTGATTAAGGCTCAAGATAAAACTCATTAAGAAGCTTGATTGACTATTAATGTGTATAAATTTATTTATGTTATAAATATAGTTTTATGGATATGAAATAAGTTTAAAAATTAAAATATAATAATGAGATAAATGTATAAATATAAATATAATTTTTAATAAGAATAATAATATAATATTTAAATTTATAATGCAAAAAAATTATGTTCTTAATTTTTGTAAATTATATGCATTCTCAGTTAATATTCATAGCCTGTGCCATAGTTTAACTCTTATCCAAAATTCTAACTAGTTTTTTAGTTCCACATCATAGGAGAATTTTAAGTTGTTATCTTTATTTAGTTTTAAGTACAAACTAAAAGCAACAAATCAAGCTATGTGATGTGGCAGCTACATATTCTGGTTAAATTTGCTTATATATGTCTTTAAATGATTTTTTTTTAATTAAAAAAAATAATAAAATAAAAATATATTATTAATTTTTTATTAAAATAAAAAAATATTTATAAAACCGGTCGTTTCAACAAAAATGGGACCGGTTTGACGGTTTTTTTTATTGAACCGGCGCTCCAAACAAATTCATGCCAGTTCAATGTGAATCTGGTTTCCAAACCTGGCCAGACCGGCAATTTGCAATTTGACCAGTTCACGGTTGAGCCTGCCGGTTCACTCCAATTTTCAAAACACTGATTTTAATGTTTGTTGCATTGCGGCATGATTTCTTATGAGCAATTTGATCTTTATATTGCCCAAGGGGATTAGTTTTTAGTGGTGAGAGTTTATTTGTTTTCTTTCTCAATATAAGGGGCTGTAAGTTACCTAAGGTTTGTGAGATCTTTAATTAAATGTAAATGTTTGTGAATTTTTTAAAGAGAGTTTTGTGTAAGATATAAACCTTGTTTCACATGCTGCGAAATTATTACTGTTTTCTTCGGTTAATATGAGAAAATCACAATGGAAGGTTTTACTTTATTTTGATTTATAAAACAATACGTTCGTAGTTGATCTTTCTTAATGTTCCAGGAAAACTCGTACTTGCATTCATACACCTGGATATCCTCCTATGGTGCCAAATGATCTATCAGATTCCAAATTGTTTTCTGCCCTAGATGGTTCAAGTCTTGTGTACTTAGATGGAAGACTACATGAAACTGCGTTAGTAGTTGCTAAAGAGGTAATAATCACTATATCACTACCTAATGATGGGTCTGTTGAAAGCTTGTGAAGAATACATTAACTACGAGGAGATTAAATTTTTTTGAAGGATTCTGGATAGTGCAAAGAGGATTGTTATGATGAAACAGGATTTTAAATTAATTGTCTTCTCTGTAAAGCTGATATGTCAAATGTCCAATGTGTGTGGCTTCAGGCCTTGACATGTTTTGGATAATTTTAAATTTCGGTCGGCTGCTGGTGCTTTACCCAGAAATAACCAATTGAAGTCAGAATCTATGATTATGATTACTGATCCAATCATTTTGTCCATAGAAAATAAGCTTTCTATATCTTCAGTGCAGGCAACCCAAAGAAAAATACCTATACTCGTTGATGCTGAAAGAAAGAGGGAAGGATTGGATGAAATCCTTAAATTGGCGACTTATATTGTGTGCTCAGAGAAATTTCCGCAGGCAAGCAATTTTCACACTCGTTCTTGAAATCCCACTAAAACAGAAGTATAAGGCAAGGTTTGATTAATCGTCGGCAATATGAAAATTTTTCCGTTTTAGGAGATACACTCCATCCATTCTGCTTCAATTTTTTTCTCATAATGATTTTAAGGTATTTTCTATGAAAGAAGTTTTTTTTTTTTTTTTTTTTAAAAAAAAGAAGATTTGTTACCAGAAGCAAAGGTTTGATTTGCAGTTCTGTATAATTAATGAGTTCCATTTTATTGGATTGAGAAATGCGATATTGCAACTTCCTCATCCATCACTTTCTTGTTGAAAACATGCGTTATTTATTGTAACGGTCTAATTGTATGCAAACCTTTTTTTTTCCCAAATTATGGGTTTTTTCATAGGCATTGTTGCAATTATTATTATTATTATTTGTTAACTTTCTTGATGACCACTTCTGGATGAGAATGTGCAATGGAGAATTGCTGCTGTAGTTGAATGACAAGGAGGTTTATTGAATTTATTGTTCTCCTATCATTATCAAACTGCAGGTATGGACAACTATTCCTTCTATTCCAAACGCGTTGGTATCTATACTTCTGAGATTGCCTAAAATCAAATTCGTTGTAGTAACCCGTGGTGATAAAGGTTGCTTAATGCTGGAAAGAAGCATAAATGGTAAGAGTAATATAAACGTTTCTTATTGAGATCTGCAAATATGAAAGATAATTATGAGCTAAAGCTACTATTCATGATATCAAACTTCTTTTAGATGATCGTTACTGTCATAAATTTCTGTTGTAGATGCTCGCGAAGCAGAAGAAGTGGAAATAGGAAGCCTTCTAGAATCACTTATGCAGAAAGTTGATAAGCGTAGCATTATTCCAACATGCATCTCTTCCAAAGTACGTCTCAGGACTTTAAATTCTCTGCTTTTTATTCTATTGTTGATTTTTTATCTTTTCTGCCCTAGTTTTTTGTAATTTCTGGTTTAACTTTGCTTAAAAATTCAGTGCAATTTAACTATTTCTGGAACTTATAAAACATTCATAAAGATACCCAAATAATTCAGACAAGGCCAATGATGTTGATCATTATGAAATTTGGTGTGCTGTTTGCAAATCAAAAAGAGTTCCGAGTAGTTGTAAGTAAAAACTATCCCATGTTAAACCAATCTAAGTTATACATGACCTTATTTAGTCTCATCTAAAAACTAATTGGTCTAATTAAATCTTACTTGATTTTTAATTGATCTTTATCTCGCTTGCAAGGCTTGCTTGACTTTGGATTCACGAGCAAGGAACATTAGCAATCTCGGTAGCTTTCTTTATCTTTGCCTGGCTTCAACCGTGCCAATCTAGTTCACCTCCTAAGGATTTTAACCCTTGTAAAGACTAATTGATTTACTTTTTAGCCTAAGTTAGCCTACTTAAACCCTTTAGAACTTTAATTAAGTCATAATTTTTTATCCTAATCATTAAGTACTTAATATTAGGTTAATTAGTGTTCTTGTTAGTTGCCTTGCTAATGTCGTATTGCTTTCTAATTAGTTCATTCAAGCATAGATTAGCCTTTTACAATCTTAATTTATACTTAAGGATTTATAAGTTAATACCCTAATCGTTAATTAATCAGTAAATGTAATCCTAATCAAATCATAATTAATCCATATTTGGTTCCATCTAATCAATAACTATCCTAATAAAACCCTATTAAGCCTTAACTAAGTCCTTAGAATACTAATCATGTCTTAAACTAGCAGCATAGTTTAATTAATTTATGAATTTTTTTTATTGGTCTATTAATTTCTTATTATTCCCTTTCTATTCTTTAAGGACTAATTGGTGTAACGTAACACCTAAATTAACATTCTCGTAATTAAGTATTATTAAATACCTATATTAGTTCATACTTTAAATAATTAATCAATAATTAGCCTAATTAAATTTTATTAATATGTAATTAGTCTAATTATGTATAAACTTAGTTTAGAATCTATTATTCATAATTAACATATGTAAAATCATGTTATGTTCTATAGGATAGAGGTATTTGAAAGTTTTTTATCGAACAAGTGGCTATTTTACAATGGATAAATTTTATGTAGTGACCTAAAGAAGATCAAAGTTTACATACATACCACTTTATGATATCTTATTTACATATCTAGCACCTAAAATTTTAATATTACATGAATACCACTCTATATTATTTTAATATCAAATATATCACTTATATTTCTTTCCTACCACTCATATATTTCATTTCTACCACTCATATTTGATATGAAAATGAACTATGGGTGGTATGTATGTAATATTAGAGTTTTAGGTGTTAAGTATGTAAATAGAATAGTATTAAGTGGTATGTATGTAAATCTCCCTTATATAAAATGATTGTGAGTGAACTTGTTTTAAACCTAATATCTTATGCCTATAAGAGAACTACCTGATATTTCTACAACATATTTTCAATAATCTGATGGGAACTTTTACAGACTCAGTATACCCTATCATCAAAAGCTCAACAGCTGGGAACCTTTTTTGCTAGCACATATCTCCTAGTAGAATTGTAGGATAACTGAATTAGTTTTCTCCACCTGAAAGATAGATCACTTATATTATGATAGATTATCCTGTCCTAAAGCAAGGTAAACACCCCAACTAAACAAGTACACATCAAGCTAATTGCAAAGTACATCAAAGTGGAACATGGATATTTAAGACTTGTTGAGCTAAGCATACTATGGATGGGTGTTGACCTCTAACTGTCGGAGAACCCGACACCTTTCGGACCAAACCGGACCCAGCGGACCGAAACTACCCCAAAACTGCCCACGATCGCACAACCGTCGCTCATGAAACAAAATAGACTCCTCTCATTCGGTTCTCACGCACACATACGCACAGAGAAACAAAAGGGAGAGGGAGGATTTGCGAAAACTGATCGAAGACGAAGGAAGCTCGACGTCGTGCCCTAGATCCGCTTAATCTGCTCTAATTGAACTCAATTGAAGCCCCTCTAGCCTCCATCTTCCCCGACGCCATCCTCCTGCTCCTATCAAACCTCGGCCAACTCTGCATCCGCTGGCCTGCCTTCTCCACTCCAGCAAACGCCGACGCCAACCTAACCTCCAGTCCGCACAAACCCAGCCTCCAAACCTCCTCATCCCGCCGGCCACCAAGGACCCGCCGCCGACCTGAACCTCCCGAACCGCCGCCGCTGTCGAGCCCTTGCCCGCGACCTGCTCTACGTTCGGCCCTAGCCCGATCGGGTCCTTTCCGATTCTTCCCCTCTCTATTTCTAATACATTATATAATATATATTATATAATATACTTTATTATATATATATATATATATATATCATATATTATATTATAATATATATCATATGATATATGTATAATATTATATTATATGTATGTTATATAATATATTATAATATACATAATAAAATAAAATAAAAGGAAAATAATTTGCAAGCAGGTGGGAGGAATTTGAAGGAAGTCCCGGGGTTGATCCGGTCCCTTGAAGCCCTTGGTCGTCGAGATTATCCGACTGAGGGAGCGCAAACTCTACTCTTCCAATCTCCTCGCCGTTGATTCGCTCTGGCCGAGTCGAGCAAAAGGGCAAATGCCCTCTTTATGATTTTTTTAATTAATCAAAATTAAGTTAGATTTCTTAAATCAATAGGTTGTGTACATTAGAAGATTTGAAGACCCTTATGGGATTGATTCGCTCTCCCAATCTCCTCACCGTTGATTTATTCCGGTCGAGTCGAGCACTCCCTTACCTACCGGCATCGGGGAGGGGACGCCGAAAAGCTGCCGAAAGTTTACTTGAAAACTCTGGACTTAGCCAAAATTTTGTGAAGATTGAAAAATGACCCTCATATAATTGATTAAAATAATAATAATAATAAAATTTTATTATTATTTTTAATCAATTTAAAAATAAGGAAAATGATTTGGACTCGAATATGAACTCGAGTTGAAATTGACTTTTTTTTTTTCTTTTAGTCCTTGGATGTTCGATTTGAAATTGACTTGATATGTGACACATTCAAATTGAGCTTTTCATCAAGGTCTTGCACTCAAGAAAATGACAAAGTTATTTGAACCATTATTAAATCATACATGATATTAATTACACAAGTAACTTGAGAAAGTTTGAAAACATTTTTTAACCTTATATCAATGAGTGATAATGGGTATTCCTACTTCAAGAACTATATATGTTAATCAACATAGAGATACTTATGTTGATTTGAAGGTTAATATGTGCATATCTAGCATTTTAAATAGTGAATATTCAAATGCTAGTATAATTGTTCCATTACATACTTCTCTAAAACTTTCAATGCTACCTTAGAACGTTCGACGTCGAAGATAAGTTGACTTGGCATTGATAAGCAAGTATGCACAATATAAAGGAAATATGAGGATTACCATTGAGTCAAGTACTCAAATCAAACTTACAAGATCATCTGTTGTATATAGTTCATTCTAGCTTGAATTATTTATATCTATAGATCATTCTAGCTTGCTTAGAATTATTTATAAGAGTGTTTGTATAAATTTTTGTACTAAGAAGCGGTTTTAAAAAATAGTAAGAAAGTCGTCCCAAATGAAACTTAAGAAGATGTGCTCACATCCAGTGGCTAGGATTTATTGTAAAATATATGTAACTCTTGGCTCATGCAACCTCGAGTGACTTGAGTGCGGAAAATGAAGGCGACATTAAGTGCAATATTATATTTGTAAAATGAAATTAAGAGAGAGAGAATGTAACCTAGCCTAATAAATAAATATATAATTTATTAATATTGAATAAACAATTAAAAGGGTTGTACTTTAAAAAAGTTTAATTGAATAGTATACTAGCAACAATTGAGTCTAATGTCAAGCCTATAAAAGTTTACTTATTGAATAATACATAATTTTTTCGTGAATATAAATAAACTAGTTGTATTATGCTCAACCTTGTTTACACATTTTTCATGTTGACTCGATTCAAATAGAGTCAAATTAGAACCAATCATATTTTATTGAACCTGATCAATTCAAATCAGCCCCGTCGAACCCTAAATCTATTCAAGTAGACATCCATTCGAGTTCAATTTTATTAAATTGACCCGATCGAGCCAAAGGACTTAAATCGATCCGAATTATTTAAATTGAGTGGCTCAATTTCAGTCCAATTGATTGAAAATCAGCCCAATTGACTTTCCAAATCAATTCAAATTCTGGCCTAAATTAGAAAATCCATTTAACGGCCCTAATTTCCTTGAAATTCCAAATCTGAGCCGCTGTGGCAGTGCCCAGTCGCATGATCCCAGTACGGTACCGATTTGAGCGGCTTTGGTAGTTCCTTTGGCAGAGATCGGGTTGCAAGACTGATTTCGTGTATAAGAGAGCGGGAGAGGGTTGATTCGAAAGGTCCGTTTCCTCCTGCTGCGTGCGTTCTAGACAGAGACTGGGAGAGCAGACCTTGTGTTCTTCTTCCAGCCGTGCAGAGAGAGAGGGAGAGGGAGAGCGTCTGGAGCTGCGGTTTTCTTCGGCTTTGTGCGTGCTTCCTTCCACTCGAGCAAAATAGGGCGCAGAGTTGAGGATCGGGGCTGGAGTCGGATCGAGCAGGAGAGCTGCTTGCATGAGGTTTGGGCCGGGATCGAGCGGCCGGGATCGGCAAACCCGCGTTTGTTCTTCGGCTAGTCGAGTTGATACGAGGGGTCAAACTGGAGCAGAGAGCCTTGCGTGCGCATTTGAGGCCGAACCAAAAGTTGCGATTGCTGTATCGTGCGTGACCTTAAGAGCTGACGACATCTACATGCATTTGGACCTAATCCAATGGTCCAGGTAAGTTCGTTCTGCAAACAGAGAGCAGGAGAAGGAATTGGGTTGTTCGGGCTGGTCTCTTCTTGCAAACTGAGAAGAAAATCAGATGTAGACCTTCGTTCCTGCAATCAGGGAAAGTTTGGGAGCTTTCTTCTTCCTTATAAATCAACTCCAGCAAGCTCGTGGCAGTGGAGAGCATTTGGGGCGCTTTGGACAGCAAGCCCCTTCCTCCATCTTGTTTTATGCAAGGCGAGAGCATTCTGTCAGCTGTGTGGCTTGACGCGGAGAGGTAAAATCTCCCAAACTAGCAAAACTTAGGTCCACCGGCCAATGTATGTGTGTATGATGCCCCCCGACTCCCGAGCCTTAGAAACCTAGAAAACCCTTGCATTTAATTTTCAAACCCAACAATAAATCCCCTATTTGCTGTCCTCTCCACAAAACAGTGAAAATTCGACAATTTCCACTTGTTTTCTCTCATGTGAAAGTCCGAGGAGGATATCGACGCGCGTAGGGTGTTTTGATTGGTTTCCTACATCTCCAAATGCATGAAATAGCATCATATTTCATTCCCACACCGTCACCTATGGTCAAATCCTAGGTTAAGTGATATTTGATGCTGAATTAAATGTTGAAGTGTAGATTGATTACAAATGTTGCATGCTATGTTCTTTCTCCTATAATTATGTGTCATGACAAAGGAGGCACACAAGTGTAGGAGCTTGCATTTGTTGGAGTTTGTGGGTCTTCCATGGCTTTGGTAAATGCTCAAATGCATTTGATTGGCTTAAATAGCACACTCATCGTAGGATTTTATGATGAATCTCCAAAGGTTTGTGTTTCACATCCTAGGACTAGTAAATCTATTGAAATTCATTTTGATTGTTTTGTAAAGCTCATGGAGATGACAACAAATAAACACTTCCTCTACTTTTTAAAATTTCTAAAATTGGGGACTACATGGTTTTAAAAGCGGTTATGTGAGTTTGGCTGATAACTCTTTTTAGGCATGATTGTTAATCTAGAAGTCGGGCTGACTTATAACTCATGTGAGGTGTAGGCTCATAAGTCACTTGCACTCCGTTAGACTTAAGTTTGAGGCACTACCCCTCAGTAGTCCTCACATTAGCTCTAGGATTCGAGGTTGTTGTTGAAGTACAGTCACTTCATAATAAGCCCTCACACTCCGGGCATTTTCTTCGATGTGTTGTTGGAATATAAGCCTCAACATTCTAAATCAAATCGGTCAACTTGAACAAAAAATTAATTTTGAAAATGTAAATCCCAATCAGATAGTTTGAGTACCTCTGAATTTTCTCATAATCTAGTACTCCTACATTTTTATCCCTTTGCCTCTCATTCCTAAATTTTGATTTAAAGTTGATTTATCATCCTTGAAATTCTCAAAATCAAATCTTTGAATGAGAATTTCTCAAATATCAAAAATGAAAATATTAGTCAGTATTTTGATGATTTAAAAGAAACCATTTGTTCAAGCAAAAGTGTTCTTATATAACAAATGTTTGAGATGAAATTAACCATAGGGGCAAGCCCCTATGGAACATCTGCACCCAGAATAAAATAAAGTTTATTTAACCAAAAATTGAATAGGGGAAAATGTCTATTAAAATTAAAACTATGAGTTTTGTTATTGAGTCTATAGCGAAATATTATTTTCTATGTCATGCTCGCCATTGAGGATGATAAAATTTCTCCAACAAAGCTTAGGTCATTTAATATTTGAGTTTTTTTAAAAAATGTTCAAACTTGTTTAATTATTAACTCGATAAAACTTAACTATTAATTGAACCAAATTCGAGCTATTTATTGAATGTATTGGTTTACTTGCATTCCTACTTTTACTTGGGGTTTATTTTTGTTAGTTTCCTCGTAGTTTTGCTTTTCCAACCACAATCATATTTGGCTATATTTTTTGAACTATTTTTCAAAAAATTATAACTAAATCATTTAGAGTGCGGTGGTTATAAAGAAAGGTTATTGTCTGAATTTTTCAAAAAGGAAACAACCTATAATACCCATAGACGTTTCAAAAAAAAATAAAAAATCTGCTTCCCCAAATGAGTTCTACAAAATGGTTTGTACATATAACTGTAAACACCCGAAATGCACCCTTATCTAATTGTCTGCATCATATTTTTCTTTCTAGGTCAATCAACTCAAACGTCTGAGGTTCATTAAAAATTTGTACCATTATGCTGCTTTTATTTTTTTATTATGGCATCCCACCCTTTTTTTATTTTTTTCATAATTCAAGATCTTTACAGTATTGTCTACTTTCAGACAAATATAAGGATTAGCGCTGATGGAATTGGTTCAATCAGTGGAAGGCTGTTAGTGGGAACAGCTGAGTTGATATCACCTTCAGAACTAATTGACACCACCGGTGCTGGGGATGCTTTCATAGGAGCAATTCTCTATGGTTTGTGAAACTCTTAAAATTTTCCCTAGTTTATTTCAAGGATCTTTAAGTAATTGTTCTTTTGGTTTTCCTTCGAATTATTCATCAATTACCAGTAAGTTATTTAACGGCTTCAGGCTAAATGACATAAAACTTGATATTGATTTTTTAACTTAGGAATAGGTCAGATCATTTTGTGGTTTTAGTGGTCTTTGTTTTCATTTTATTAAATTATCAAACCATGGCCAGATTCTTCTTCTAATCATAGTTTTGTAGATATGGAAAGGAAAAAAAAAGATGGAGAGAAAATTATCCTGGTTACCCGATAATAACGATCAGTCGGGGATAATTTATTTTTCAACCAAACTTAATGTTCGCTTTGATCTCACTCCACTATCACGTCATCATTAGTCTTATCCTAATCATGTTACATTTTTTTTTCTCCTGCCAAAGGCTACCTTAAGTGTTAAACCTCGTCTTCCCAAATCATTTTGAACAACTTATTCCTTATTATTTTAAGTATACCTCTTCTCCTTAATCTTTGTACGCTAATTTTAGATACCATATTAGTGTATTTCTATCATTCATTTTATATGCCTAAACCACTTAAATCTATTTTCAATTATATTATCTTCAATAGTTGTCACTTCAAACACACCTCTTATATAATCATTCCTCGAGTTATCATTTGTTTTTTGAAGCAACACAAGAGTGCTTAAAACAACATTATGTTATGTTATTTTTTAAACTTTATTGTAACGTGTATGCCATTTTGTTTTTCTTATGTACTGTTTATGTAAGTCTTTAAATTAACATTGGAAAAAGTTTTTTTCTTTTTCTTTGAGTTGAAAGTTTCCTATACTTTTCATGTTTAGAGTTTTTTTTTTTTTTTGAACCCCATCTGTCCTAGCTAAATTTCAACCCTAATCAAACCTAGCCTGAATCAACTCTACTAAATTGGCTAATCTTTTGCTCAAATCCATCACCAAACTGGAGGCCTCTTTAAAAAGGACCCTTCACATCTTAAAATTAATTAATTCACACACCAAACTCTAAGCAAATACATCCCTCCTTCCTCCCACTGAAGTTTCTCGTTATTCTTCAAGTCTGGTGTATGATACCATTGCCAAACCAAAAGTTCAACCAGGAACTCCACTGAAGGTTGTGAGAAATCCTCTTCTTCTTCTTTTAGTGATGATGTTTTTGCACAATTTCTTGCAAAGCATAAATAACGTGTCTTATATTTGTGCAATTCTTTTAAAACCACATACTCCTTTAGCTTCTCCCAAAGTTAAAGTGGAAGAAATTGATAAGGATCTTTACAATGAAGAGCCTCTTTCTGATTAAGAGGATTCAATCTCTTTCTAATTTGGAGATATTTGATGAACAGTTGAAACTCAAACTAAATAGGTTTCATAAGCAATTATATAAGTTTCGCATATCATTCCGGAGATGGAAAATGAAGTTGAAGAAGCATAAGAGAAAAGTTCAATAGTTTCTTCTTTATAAAATCTCTTAGAGTTTGTCCTTCTAGTTTGAACCTGTTGAGGAAATAATTGCACAGATTCTTGCTACTACGTAAAGCTTTCGATTCATCCTCTCTCTAATTGGCTCAAACTCACACATATTATGAGCCATTAGTGCACGAATCCTTAAATTGTCATCATTAAAATGTAAAAAGATTTTAGTTTATATTTGCTTTTTTAATTTGTAACAAGGTCTTATGTGTTGTTTTAAGTGTTTGGGGTTTTTTCTCTTCTGCCTTCCCAGCTTTATGTGCAGGCATGCCGGCAGAGAAAATGCTTCCTTTTGCCTCTCAAGTGGTATGAGTACTTCGTCCCCGTCTTTCAGTCAGCTTTCTTTTCCTCCTATTTCTTCTCTCTTGCTTCATTTTACCAGTTCTCACTACATATCAACATCTAGATTTCAGTTTCTCCATTGTTGGTCTGCTGTGTGTTTCAGGCTGCTGCTGGTTGCAGAGCTTTGGGTGCCAGAAGTGGTCTACCATGGCGCACAGATCCTCGCCTCGCTCCATTTTTGGGAAGTTCCAACCAAAACTCGAATTTTTTAACTTGATTTTCTTTCATACGATAATAGTTCAAGTGAAAAAGAAAATATGAACAGTTTAACATTTTTTAAGTTATGTTCTTGTTGTATTTTAATTTCAGATTTTATTGTCAAAAAACGCTTCAGTAATAAGGATTATATACGTGGCTAACTAAAGCCTTGCGTTTAAAATATGAAACTAGAAAAACATAAATTTGTTGTTCTCTAACTAAAACAGATCAATGTTTGCTCACTTTAATGCTATAAATTTACTGTTTAATTCTGACAAATGTTACGCTAATCAACCCGTAACTTTTCAAAAGATTAGTGTTGTTTTTCAACCCTTCATAAGGTTAAGGCTATTAATAGAGGATCAATTCTTGATAAGTGAAAGTTAATTAAAATTTTCCATCTGATTTATCTTCACATGCGTGCATTGATGCATAAATGCTTGTTCTTCTAATTCATTTAAATAAAAATACGAAGGTATCGTGTTTGCATACTTTTTATTCCTAATGACTGAGATCGCACAATATTCGAAGCAAATTATGAAAACCAAAGCAACCTAAAAGAAATATTGACGATGCATATCATTTCAAATTTTTAGATTTTTGACATTCTTAAGGATTTTCTGTATCCTCCATTTCATGAGTCATTTTTTGACAATTAATTGGACTTAAAAGAGAAACATTTCATAGCCTCGCTGCATGCCAAATACAACTGAACCACCTTAAAGTCTGGGCAATGTCAAACAATCAGATGGCTTAAAACCACATCAACTACTACATAGAATAATGCAGGGTTACATATTATTTAAATGTCTGTAGATAATAAGGTTCAAGACTTTTAGCACGTATCTTAGACTTTGTTTGGGATGACTTTTTTACTACTTATTAAAGCAGTTTTTTAGTATAAAAAAATTATTTGTTGTACTAAAAGCTACTTTAAGAAGCAATAAGAAAGCCCGTTCCAAACGAAGATTTAGGCAATATTTTGGCATATATCTCAAAGACATCTTCAAGGCTTTAATCAATTAAAACGCAGGGCTCAATAGAGGGGAGTCACTTAATATTATTGGACAAGCTAACTATAACCATGGTACCATATCTATTAACGATGAATGGCGCATCAACAATGGCGCATAGCGTACGGCGTGGCTTGTGCCATTTTGAACATGGCGCAAATTATATAAGAATTATAAAATAATAAACATGAATATGAAATATCATTAAAAATGAAAGACAAGTTATTCAAGAGACAAGAATTCACATCTAAAGTCCTCACACCTTCCTCCTCTCCTATAGAGTCTAATGTCTTCCAATCAAAGCATGCACTCATGAAGAAAACTTATATAAAGCATACATTCATGAAGAAAATTTATATAAAGCATGCACTCATGAAGAAGCAAATCAACACTAACACATTATTAAAGATGATGAATACAATAATATGTCGAGCTACTAGGGGTCCAAGGGGGCAGCATGTTCATTTTATTTGTAAGAGGAATTTTGAAGTTCTACTTATTTTTAAAGTTCATTAGTCATTTGTATGGAAAGATACATAATGATATAGAGCATGTACAAACAGTACCGAGTGTGCATAGCGATAGCGCTTTTTTTTTTTTTTTAAGAGATGAATGCCTCTAAACCATGGTTGCTAGTGAAACACTTCAAGTATCAATCAATATGAATCATACCTATTAAGCTGTAAATTATTATAAAAATATTCACAAGCATAGTAAAATTTAAAAATAATTTGGCGCACTATTTTGCGTTGTGCGGCATGGCTCACATGTGGCACAAATAGTGCACGCTATTTTAAACACATGCGCCTTGCCATGAACATGGCATTGTAGGTGTGCCACGCCGTGCGCCATGACGCGCGCTATTTTGCGCCATTGACAACTATGCATGGTACTTACCATGGAATTTAGGATATTTTCTCTACATAAACTGAATAGTTTCTAGAGAGTACAGATAGACCAAAAGAAAATAATTGAAAATCCGTACAGGAAAAAAAAAAAAACACAAATGGTGACAAATGAGCAGAAATCTCATATAACCAATTAAAGCTTTTTTTCTTGGTTTCAACAACATAGGCAGCAGTCAAGTGCCCTTGTTATGATCATCATTTCATTTTTTTTTTTAATTTTTCTAACTAGAAGCATGGGGCAAAAAGCTGAACAAATTTAACAAGCCCACAAAGATGGAAGAAAAAAAAAAAAGATAACTGACATAATACATCAAAATAATGTACATATGGACCGGTGGAAAATGCTGGAAAATCAAAATGGAGAGGATTGATGTACCCAGCACAGATGCTAACATCGTTCGAAAAGCTCCCATATCGCATGTTCTTTATGCAACTTGGGGCAACCATAGCTAAAACAATAGGAATTTACTGGAACTCTTCTCAGGTCAGCATTGCAACTATTTTAACTGTAACCTGGTGTTGGATACAACAAAGAACGAAATAATTAGACATTACAACAATATGCAGGAATAAATCTGTTCTATTTGGGTCCATTTGATTTCTTGTAAATAAAGATCATGGTAATAAACATAAAATTTGCTATTTCAGTTATCTGGTTGGAAGCCAGTAGAAATCAATATAAATTTTGAAGAACACAAATTACTCAAATGTATGAATTTTATTTTTCACAAAACTAGTTGAAGTTAACTTTAACTGAAAACTGAATTTAAATTAACTATTGGTTTGATTTTAAAATTATGACATTTCAAAAAACAAGTCTGGTAACTACTTGAAGATTTGGATTGGCATTCAAGTGGGATATGGCAAGTTTAATTTCAGTTTTATCTTGGATTAGGGAGAGAGACAAATCAATCTGGAATGTTGGCATATGCTAAGAAAAATAAAGGCAAGCAAGAAAATCTAGAAGTGATAACATGTAAAAAGAGTTCTTACACCGGTAGAACTTGCAAATGGTCAGCATTGGTCAGCAATCTAAGGCGTACTTCTGCACCTACAAAATTCAGTACATGATTTTACAAAAAAAACACTCTGAGAATAGAATGAGCAATCATCATCATTAAGCAAAAACCTCGGGAAATTTTCTGTAAAGAATATGCCTAACAAAAAAAGACTACCTCAAGCATATTTTCATCAATCAGAAGCTTTGAACCCGTGCCGTTTATCTCTCGTGCACCATCATAATGAAGAATTCTAAGCTTTCCTTCCTGCATTTTTTCATCATAAGAATCAGTGTGATTTAAACAAAAAAGCACTCCAAAAAACAAAAATGTTGCCTCTATCATGGTACCTTAGTTCCATAAACAAGGCCTCCTCCAGGAAGAGGATGAAAACATGCAACATTAACCTCATCTTCAGCACTGGGGTAGAACTCTAACTAGTTCCATATCTGAAACTCTATAAACCTGAAAACAGCACACACAACAAATTACGAAGCTTGACCATGTCAAGTGAAAACAATCTGAGGCTAACTTTCCACAGGACATAATCAATTCAAGGAAAAAATCAACCAATAAGATGCAATTTAGGAAGGAACATTTTAATTACAGAATATCCAATTAAAGCAATGAGATCAAATACTAATAGCAGCATACAGCCCACTCCTAGGGTTTCTCCTCTCTAGAACTCACAAAGAGATCAAACAAGAAAAGCTGAAATTTTTTCATTCATAATCATCATTAACCCAAAATACAATAGAACTAGCCTATAAATAGGCCTCATGAAAAGAAAAGAAACAGTGACTAAAATGCCCTTTAGGCTATAACAACACATGACCACCACCAGAGGTAAAATGGGAAAAATAGAAATACAAAATAAACTAGTACATAAAACACATCAAAAAAAAAAAAAACTCCAGATCGTAGCCACTGATCTCTGATGTCCTCATCAAGAAGACTTCCATTATCAAAATGAATTATTCACCAATATAGACGAAATGGCATCAAAAGCAATAAGAAAAATCAATCCATGAACTTTGATATTAAAATAAATCAACATAAGAAAAAAATACAATAACTGCTCTTGCACGTTGAAATAGCTGCATAGTAAACTGTACTGTAGGATATTGATACCTCTAAGATCGTGTAGATGGGGATCGCAGTCTCTCCATCAATGACAATGCTTCTAAGAAGCGAACTGTGGCGGCGTTCCATATGCTAGTAGTAGTATGTGCTCTGATGTAGGAGAGAACTGGAGAGGAAAAAATCAAGGAAGATGACCGTGAGATAGACTTATAGCATGACAAAAGCAAAACTATTTATCCAATATCTAGGAATGTAAATAACAGTTGGGTTCATAGATGATGCTTTTACCGATTGATTTCATGGGTAAATATAGGTTATCAATAGTTGAAATTGATTCCAATAACATAGTCAAAAAGGAAATTTCAAACTTCTGAAGAAATAAACATGAAATCCTAAAAATAATAAAAGCAGTTCTACTTGAAAATTCAAATTTTAACAATAAATCAAAATAAATGTTCAAATAGCTGGGATATCAGCAGAAGCATTAAGAATTATAAGCTAATTTTTTTTTATCATTATGCAATGTTATTCGAAACAGTTATGATGATAATTACATAAAGATCTTACAAATGATTCATTTGACCATCATGAATATGCAACTAAACAAGCAGTGACAATATGAAAGCAATTTGAATTTGATCATCATTAGAAGCCATTCAAGTAATTACAACTATTATGCAGTAACCCATATCTGAATGATTACCAAATAGTGGATAGAACTATTTTCTGAGAACAATGCAAACCAATAGAACAAAAGCAATGATATACATTTCTCTAGTTTAGTTCTACGATGCCTCTTCATATTAGTGACCTAGTCCTGCATTCCCTAAAAAAAATTAATAATCATTCACTAGAAAGTTGATAATTTCTACAAAATCTATCACAAGTCTATGATAGGCAGATACTAGACTAGAGGACATTAACACGTATTTTACTTGACGGAGCCAATTTTCAAGCTAGAGAAATGAGGATATTTATGCACCGTAAAAAATGCTGGCTTGAGTAATGAAGAAAAGCTTTCATTATTTCAATCTTCAGGGATCTTGTCAGAAATAAAATCAAAGAGCATGACAAAACTGTATTAAGGGCTCCTACCTGAATAGATGTTAAACAATGAGCAGCTCTTATTGCTCTTGAGGCCAACACTGAACCAAATCTGTCGTCCAAATTGGATTAATCAAAATAAAGTTAATACTATTTTATAATTAATAACAGCCAATGCAAGTAAATCAAGAAGGAAAGTTTTGAAGGCTTACGTTGCCTCTTCAAGTGAGTAGACACGAAGCTCATACATGACCTGGTGTGCAGAAATTGGATGACGTGTGGGAGAAGTTGTAACATCCATAGCATCAAGGCTCGCCTGTGATGGAATTCCTGAATCACCTTCCAAGTCAGGTAGCATGCATGCAACACAAGCTACCAAGAACCTCCCGCAAGGAGAAAAATGGGCGCCCATTTCACTGCAATCATTGAACACATTCAAGCACACAACTACACGAGTATATGCTGAAAGTTCTACATATGATCATTGAACCCTACTTTTCTAAGGATTGAACTTAATGACATGACTGCTGCTATCATCCATACAGCCACATTGACCGAGCTAGCATTTATTAAAATTAATTTAAAAAAAAAATCCAATCAAAAAAACCATCCTAAATGAATGAAATCGATCCCAATCCTTCAATGATCACCATTTGCTGAAATAAGCAAATGCTAGGAAACTTGCTAATTGATTAAAAATAACAAATGATTATAATCAGCACAAAATTGAAATGACAACAGATTGCATGGCACATTGGAAAGTTTCACTATCTAATGGTGTTATCAAGCAAGAAAAGCATGTATTGAATGGAAAGGGCACCTGCAAAGGACAGCATGTGGAATGGTTAAGCGGCATGTATCTGGATCTAGGGAAGCGCACGGATCTTGAATATCATGTGGCCATATTCTAAGTTTCACAGTACAAGGTAACTCTGCAGCTGTTGCAGTAGCCAATGAAGAAGCATTTTCAGTTTCAATGGCCGCTGGACCAGAATGAGGCTGAGGTTCGTCACTCTGGGCATTTAGAAAGGTCGAACCATCAGCAGCACCAGTGCGGCGATTCCGACTACGGGTGCCAGTCCGCCCAGTTCCCCGGGAATTGTTTGCTGTGGTCACTGTTGCTGAAGGAGCTATTATAGCTTCCATGCTGCGATTATACTGCAGATCAGCCAATAAGTTGGGGCCAGCTCCAAAGGCGGTTGAAAGATTACCATGAAATGTACTGCTCGCTGGGAGCAATGAGTGCAAGCCTGCATGAGATTGGCCCATAAGCCAACCCTGCAAGAAAGGAAGCTCCCAACTAACTGAATCAGTGAC
The DNA here is from genome assembly GCA_019514585.1 of Dendrobium officinale. Lineage (NCBI taxonomy): Eukaryota > Viridiplantae > Streptophyta > Magnoliopsida > Asparagales > Orchidaceae > Dendrobium > Dendrobium officinale. The sequence continues at coordinate 32,057,932 of CM033696.1, forward strand.
AGGAATAAACTGCTGAACTTGCCCTGCTTCCATGCTCCTTAGAAGCATTTGAATTTCAGCATTTCCAGAAGAGCTTGGGGAGTTTATGGCAAGATTGCTGTCTGTGCCAGCTCTACTTTGCCTGATAGGTATCCTAAGAGCCACTGGTAAAGCATTGGACCCGTCTGTTCTCTCAGCATTGCTAGTATATCTATGTTGAAACCAACTACTGGACTGCCCATGGGTTGAATCTGTACTCCCTAAAAGTGAACCATAATTTGAATTTTCAACTCTAGGTGCCGAAGTATGAAAATCGGTATCCATAAAATTAGAGCCATGAGTTTCTGCAGGAGACATTTCCATAAGAGTCACTGAATTGTCCAGCTGGCTCCCCCAATTCAGTGACCCTTGCAGATTAGATACGGGGCCATCTTGTTGCCTTTGCTGATCATTTGCAGAAACACCAGCCCCCCTGCCAACAAACTGTAACGATGTTGTAACATCATCCTTCAGAAATGTTGGCAAAAACAAGTATGGGGAAGGCATTACTGGCACTTTAGCCTCCACAAGAGACTGTAAACTGGAATTTATATTGGCAAAAAGAACAGCAGGAGGTGGATATTGCAAATAACCAGATGTAGTTGCAAAAGTCAACGTTGAATCTGGAGAATCAAGATCATTAACCTACAAAGATGAAAAATGAGGTCTTTTAGCATGAAAAATTAGTGGATAACAATGCAGAGAAAACACTCAAAAGGCAGATCCACCTCGGCAGTCAATAGAAATGGGGCACCATGTGGATGAAAATGCACAGCCCTTAATGAGCGTCGAGTCTTCAGAACAATTGTTGGGGAAGATGTTTCCCCTCTCCTATTATATGTCCATATGTACAACTACAATAAGAAGAGTCAGAATGCCATTAGGAAACTACATTCATCTTTTTCTTCTGTTTTCTTTGTTCATTGGAACTAAGAGGATCTCACCTTGTGACCTGAAGCCACAGCAAGAAGTTCTCCCTGGGCATGGAAAGCAATAGATGCTATAGGACGATCTGAAACATGACGCACACAGGTAACCATATAAGCACAAACACTATAGCATAACGTAAATAGCATATCAACATAATTAAAAAGAGCTTGATCTGAGATATTACAAAAATTACGTGACCCTATGCAATCAGCAGTATGTGCATCCCATATACGAACTTCATGGTCCAAACTACCACTGGCAAGAATTTCAGGGTATAGAGGGTGGAACCTAACCTGTGCATGCCCCATTAAATAATAGTAAAAGAACATAATATTTATCACAAAAAAATGGAAATAATAGTGTAAAATAGTATCAGTAAAAGAAAAAGCATGGTCAAAATAAAAATAATTAAAATCGAATGAAAGAAAAACCTATGCCTAGCAAATGGGCTCTTAATGAATATATCAGAGTTAGAAACAGTAGCGTAGTGATAGTGCTTAAGATAAATTTAGAATTCAAAAGGCTATTTACCAAATACCAGTAACACTCATCACACATGGCTATCAAATTGATCATGCCCAATTAATAGGGATGGAACCAACCTCTCTTTTGAGCATGAACAAAATAAGATTATGAAATGCATAATTTTATGTATGAAATAATTTTTCTTAGAATTTGGATAACTGCATTTATTGAATGTGGGAAAAATAATTAAAATATTTATGCTTCTAAAAAAAAGATTCCAAGGTGGGCAATTGCCCACCCTGAGCTTTTTCTGGCTCCACCACTACACATGCAGGGAAAAGATTGAGTAACCGAGTTGTGCTTGCATCATTATGTGAAGGAACAAGGGATTAGCTGGTTTGTAGCCTATGTTGCACTAATACACCCATTTATAAAGGCTTGATGTATCTGATACACCGATACACGGATATGCCTCTGATACGGCACGGATACGTGTCTATCCAATTAAAATACTATTTAATTTTAAAAGGACCGTATCCAATTAAAATACTATTTAATTTTAAAAGGACACGCTTTAATTTTAAAAGGACATGCATATCTGATTCGTATTTACTTCCGTGGTTGCGAGGGAGGTTTTCTCATTTCCAAGATGGATTTGAGTCTCTTAATGATATGGAAATATTAGAAATTGCTAATCTTTCACTTGATGAGCCTGAATTAGAAGCTATGATATTTATTGAAGATGATATAGAAGTTCAAAGACAAACCAAAGCTAATCATATCATTCCTTCTATTAAATAGTTGAAACTTCATGTGCCAGACAATTTATGTTTATGCTTTGGTTGTTGTACTAGACATTTAATGCTTACTTTTATTTTGATATTATAAGCTACAAGGCTACAAATGATGTTACTTTTTTTTTTTGTAATTTCAAATATTATGCTTGGATTGCTTTCTTAATTTTTTATGTATGATTTATTAATTATAATATCATGTTTGCGCCGTACCAGTATCATTATTTTTAAGAATTGACGTGTCTCGTATCCGTATCGTGTCGTATCCGTGTCGCCGTATCTGCATCGGTGCAACATAGTTTGTAGCACATTGAACGTCGTGTTCTTATTCATTTTATTTTATACTAAACAACATAACTTCTTTATTTTATTTTACATGGATAACTACGATATTCAACAAAAAACATGAAGCACCAGTAATGCTTTAAACTAACTCCTAAACTAGATGATGCGATGTAAACCAACATTATATCACTGTGGAGATGGATGTCAGATGATCAATAAAGTACTTTTAATAATCTAATCTGACTAGCAGGAGTGTGTAAAGTTTCATGTTACCAACTCCAACAATTTCCCTTAATAGCCTTAGTTGAGTACGTTTTTATGCAAAAAAGTCTCACATTTTGCAAAAAGCAAAGTCGTCATAGAACACAGTACTGATAACATTGACCAAAAATTGTTAACATCACACCTAGGTATAACTATCATAACTATCACGCCAAGAAACTTAAACTTATCACACCTAAGTATAACTTTATCTCCTAGTAAGATTGACCAATAATTGTTCACATAAAAATGCATATCATAAACTCAGCCTTAATTCTACTAATCCCAAGTCTAATATTTTTTAAACATTTTTTTCATTATATACATTTCTATAACCAATAATTGTCATATGAAAAGCATTCATCAAGGAACCCACATTAAATGCTATTTCTAAGCATCTCCATAACAATACAAAAAATGTAGACTACATAATGAAATATTGATATAATCCTACTGTAATTGAAAAATCTTTGGTCGCTATACTACTTCTATTTCTAGCCAATGCTTTATCATGTGTATCGTTAACTTCAATCAACAAAATGTTGATTACACACTTTTTTCTTAATGTGCACCGAAGTACTCTATGGTACTTGATCATAAGCCTTTTGAAGGTCAATACAAAATTATATGAAATTGATCTCTTCTCTTTTTTCATTGCATCTTAAGATATATAATTTCTAAAGTACATAATACTCAGGGAAAAAAGTGATATTACGCCAAAATAAGAAAATTAAATTGCAAAAAAAAAATTAGTGGTCCCAATTCCCATATTTAAATTAATATAACTGCACAACCTTATTAGAGATTCCCTTAGTTATTTCAGGTAAAATCACTTATTCATTGAACTTACATGCGCAGTAACATGGCATCTTCTGCATAGATTAAATTATAAACACAAGTAAATTGAAACAAATGGCACATTGCCAACTCCTTCGGCAACCAGGCTGTCTGACATGCTATAGTTTTGTTAGGGGAGTGTATCAGTACTCAGTCAGTGTATTATATCATCAATCCTTGCATTGTATTAGCATTCCAGAAAGATGAAGTATAACAAAATATATATCATTCTTTGAACAGAAGAAAATGAAGAACAAAACAAAATATGCATAGATAAATATTGATGCTGCATACCACCCATGGTGTTCGACGATGACCACTCAAGACCTTTAAGCAGCTTCCAGTGTGGCAATCAATTATCTTAACCGTATGATCACCGCTATATGCATATTTCAAAATAAAGTTAATAAAAAGGAACACAAATATGCCATGAGATGGAAATCAAGAGATTGACTGCGTGCAAGAATTTACTGTGTTGAAGCGAGTGTTTTCCCATCAGAACTAAATGCTGCTGCTATTGTAGATCTTGGGGGAGGAAGAAGAGGGCAGTACTTAGCTAACAAATGACACAACGACTCTGATTCAACCCTGATTACAAATGCTCCGTTAATCAAGCTTGTTATTGCCAAAAAAACCCTCAATTAAAGAGAAAAAGCATAAGAGGTGTAGGAACAATTAATAAGCTGGAATGGTTGCCAGGTGATTTTAATTCATGTAGCTAGAGTAAGAAAGTTATAAACAGCCAATCCCATTTTAAACTATCAATTAGTATGATATTCATGCATCATGCATTCTTTTGCCTTTACCAAGAAAGAAGGGCGTGTTTTGCATCGGTCACATCGCACTTTGGCCCAGAGCAATCAACCCTCCATTTTGAAGTTTCGCCCCAGATTTTTTTTGAGGAACATTTTGCCCTCGGTGAGATTTCCCTCCTTGCTAGCAACTGACAAACATTTCTAAAAAAAACAAAGTGAAAAGAGAAATGAAGCAACTTCTATATCAAGAATCAGAAAGCGTTTAAAATTAATAGTAAAATCATTCAAAATTAAACGAAGTGCAGAAAGGCTAGTAATATATCAACTAATGAACAAGAGTAATAGACAATTCATACCCAAAAAAGATCATATTCACCTGTTTCTTAGAGGGGAATGAGAAGATGACTGTGACAAGGAGTGAACACTAGAAAATGTAGAATTTAAATATTTTGCATCATCAATCAAGCGTTGAGTCATTTCTATCTTTTAGCATGACGCCCCTGAAAATAGCAATTTTTATCAGAATCAATGACGCAATACATGTTAAATTTTAGCAAGAAACAAGAGAGCGGGAATATTTAAGAAATAAAAAGTATAAAAGAGAGAGGAAAGCTTACAACTCATTCACTCACAACTATTAAAGCTTCTGAGGTTTGTAACTGTAGCGGCAGCCATTTAAAGCCTCTTCAAATAAAGAATTAAACTTGTTAGAACAATTCATCAATTATCTGAATCACATATCTTCAGAGTTTTATTTATATCTGTGAAAAGTTCTACTCAAAATCTCAGTACAGGGAACTATAAAGGATATAGAAACCCACGAAGGGGAAAAAATTTAACATCATTTTAAGATGAAAGTTATATGCAGAGAAAAGTTAATATGAAGTTTTGGTCAAATGGTTTTTCTATGGAAGTGATAAAAAAAGCAAAATATCAAGCATATCAAAAAGCATCATATAACAGCAAATGAGCAAAATATACCTTTTCACCCCTATAAAACCAACACAGTGAAGGGACATATTGGGGTTTGGGGGGAAAAATACCATCTAGAATAACTCAAACACAATAAATCCAACTGTAAATTTAGAGTAAACTTAGAATACGTATGATGGCATTTAAGCTGGTCAGATTCATATCGTCATACCTGATGTGAATCTAATGCAGATATTTTTTCCAAAGTTGACCTAGTATAACCTTCTGAGGAGCATATAGAAATCCAATCTTATGACCCGTCAAATAATAACTAATAGCACATAAATTTTAAAACCTAATACATCAAAAAAACCCTCACAGTTCCAAGCATCTAACCTAAAGGAAAGGTGTACCTAGAGCAATTTATTTCATGAATTACACAAAAGAGAAATACTCAAATTTACTAACTGTATATCAAATGGGCCAAAGTACAAGGGTACTCCAATAACTCATAGCTCCATGCATACAAAACTAACTATTTTCAGATACAGAAAACCATAGAAGGCAACAGAAACACAAAGAGGTTACATTCAAAATTCAAAGTGTAAGGGAGCCAATTTCACATAGGATGGACGAAACGAGGAAACAAAAAGGAGAAAGTAAGACTGCCCTAAGAAATTAAGAATAGAAAACTCCAAGCAGTCATGGCCCGCAGCATTTTTATTTAGAGACCTTCCCAAAACAGTGAAGGATTGACATGAAACTAACAAATTAAAATCTACACGACAGAAAAATATAAGTATGTTGATGAGAGTAAATCAATATCGAGAAAGAAATTAATAACGATGACTAATCATCCAGGATAACTGGTCAGGTAGAATCTGCCGCCAGAAGACCAAATACAAAGCCAGGGAAAAATAAATTTGAAACAAGGCAAGGCTCAGTTCAGCAGAAGACTTCACAAGCAAAAGCCATTCTTACGTACCAGGATCTTGGCAAAAAGATATACACAAATAAACCAAAAGTATGCAGCTACACTTATTTGCATTGATGCCACAGAAAAAAGGTGCTCAATGTGGTTCTCCCTTGGATCAACAATCTCAAGAGTCCAAAGAACTCAACCATCACTGACATAAACATGCAAAAAATGGTTGCAACAAAGAAACAGGGACTGAAATATCCAATCAGCAAGCAACACCTCGTCTAACTCATGAATCATCATAGAAAGGCCGATCTACTAGTATTGCCAATCAACTAACATAGGAACAAAGGCCCCAGACCCAATACGATAGGAAATAAACATGATGCACAAGCATACCAAGACGATACCAATTTTAAGTGCAAATTAAAGGCAATAGAAATAAAATTACCTCAAAATCCAGCTGTTCGCGTCAGATCGGAGCAATTCGGCGACGAGTTGAGCTCCTTCGGACAAAAATGTTGCGGAATCAGATCTCAATTAATTCTTAGGGGCTATTTGGTATCGGATTTACAGCGGTATTTACGCTAAATCCAGCCAAATGATTTTTGTGCGCGCTTTAATTCCCGGCGATGGATAAATCCCGGATTTAAGGATTTACGGCATAAATCCAGGATTTACTAAATCGCTCGGTTCGGCATATTTACGGAATTTGACCAAAGAAGCGCGCAAAAGGGAGAAAGTTACCTTCACAGCCAGCGAGCTCCCGTTGTTGCTTCCGATCTTCTTCTACTACTAGAAGGAAAGACTTTCTTGCGTAACGGAGGCGGCGTTTCAGCGGATTTGAATGGAGATCGCTGTAGAGTGGAGAGTTGGGAGCGCAGAGCAGAGGACTCAAAATTTAGTGAAAACCTAATATCGTAACTGCCCTAATTCGGCAATCCCTGGATCCAGATTGAGCCGATCGGGCAAGTCGTTTTGCACTTTGGACCGGAGCCAGTCGAACCGGGTTACGAAGGGGGCCGATAGGCTTGGGAGTGGAGACCACACGTGCGCCGAGTTAAGGTTAGACTTGGGAGTCAGGGGCTAGCCGATCGCGTACATGCAACTAAACAAGACGCATTCTTTTCGGCTAATAAAAAGCGGTCCATTGAAATTCCACCGTTCAGGCTACACTACAGCGAGCTGCTGCAACAGGCCACTTTTATTTTTTTGTGTGTGAAATGAAGGCAAATCTCAAATCAATTACTATAATGTAGCTTTGTTAGTGGGCGTGCTCGATTGGGAATCCCTCATCCCGAGTTCGATTCTCTCGAGCGGCAGTCGCTCCTTCAGTGGGGTCCCCAAAGCCTCGACTACGGGTACAATGGTGTGGGTGACCCGGTAGGTCGGCCGCTCATCATGTCGCTCTCCATGTTTCTTTGAGCCTTGAGGATAGATTGGATATCACTCCTCGACGGCGAGTTCGCACTCCACAGACCTCGTGAATGCTCTCTCTCTCCCTCTTCCTCTCTATTTGCCTAGCAGTCATGATTTTTCCATTGATATAAATACATATATATTATTTATTATTTATTAATTTTGGTAGAAACTTTTGTTATATGTATAGAATGATATAATCATCAGTCGTGGTAGAAAATTTTGATTTAATGTTGTTTTTTCCTTTCTTTTTTTTTTCTTTTTTTTTTTTTCTGTTTCTGAAGTTCTGATTTCTTTATTAATCTATATTATTATATGTGGTGAAGCTGCTTTATATATAATCTAAGTGGTGAGCAGTAAAATTATTTGTTCCAGTTTAAACATTTATCAGGCTTTCATGCACTTCGAGTACAATTTAATAAATTTCAATTTATTCGATAGAAATTTACGGATTTTAAGCATTCTACATTATTCTTTAGGGAATTTTGGGAGTAATTATTATAATACATTACCTAGTACTAAATCATCCATCAAAGACTATTGATTTGTAGCCGGTGAGATAATTTTCCTTATGTAATTTATAAATTTTTATTAATTGTCTGGTTTAATGATTACACAGTATGGTTAGGTTGAGGGTATTTTTAAGATATATAATTTGTACCCCACACAAAAAAAAAAAAAAATCTTAGCTTCGCCACTAATTGTTCTAACCTTTTAATTTAAGCAGAATATTTCTTTTAATCCAGTATTGAAGAGCTATCAGACTACACTCATAATGTAAATTTTAAGCGTGTATTTGACGTAATGGAACCACGTATCTAGTAAGCTATAGAGTTAAGAACAATAAATTTAAAATTTGTAGGCACCCAATAAAGGAGAGATTTTGCAATGAATAAGATATTTCAAATTAGTCACATGTCAACAAATTTAATGAAAAATATATGAGATGTAGAACTAGATATGTAGGTGGCATTGAATTGGAAATTCATTATACTTTAACAGAGCTTAACAAATTATTAATTCATCATGAACTTAAGCAATGACTTCGTCAAGCAAGAGGGTAATCAAGTTTAAGCAATCAATCACAAGTAATAGGAGGATCAATAGATAATCAAATAAATTAATATCATGCTCGCATGATGTTTCAAAAATAATCTCCAAATTAACAAATAGATTAGTCACTACAAAGACCCACTGACACGACACTCTTGGTATGAGCTATGCGAACAAGTTTTCACAATAAAATGGTGCCACGATTGAGGATGGGTCAAAAGGTGCAAGGGGGGGGGGGAGAGAGAGAGAGAGAGAGAGAGAGAGAGAGAGAGAGAGAGAGAGAGATTACCCGCAAAGACGAATGTAATATGCCACGGTGAAGTCATTTGGTTGTCTTGGTGGGAAGGACAGCATTATGAATCCCTTTCACACACTTGGACAACATTCTGTCATCCCTAGAAATTTAGACACCAGCTGTGTGGCTGCCGAAATCAAGAGCAACTAGTACTGGACTTGAAAATTAGTTGAATATGTGTATCACCAGCATGTAGCAGACCTTGGATGGCTTGGGAGAGAAATAACAAACAATTGACAGTAGAAAAATAGTAGCAATCATTATTAGATGGCCTCCGAAACAACGGGAAGGCAAATAGCATAAACATGGGTCCAAGATTTATGTCTAGAAGATTTGTATAATTATGGTAAGGTTCAATGAGGGGAGGGGGTCGGCTCAAGCAATTAATTGGGGCTGATTGGGGCTTTAATTGGGTTGTCAATTTCAACATATTGATAAGGAATAAAATTTAATTCATATTTTCAATAAATAATCAGATTTGCAGATGGGGATATCCTTCCAAACATAGCCCAATGATTTAGGAAAGGAATTCAAAGTTTTTTAGAGAATTCAAATTTGAATTAAGGTTTCAAAAATTAAGCTAGGCTAATTTAGGAAGGTGAATTAATGGGGATTTGTCATTTAACTTTCAGATTTATTGATGGGGATACTTTTCCAAAAATAATCTAACAATTTAGGAAAGAGATTGAAGGCACAAGGAGAATTCAAATTTTTAATTCAGATTTTCAAAAATTAAGCTAGGCTAATTTATGAAGGAGAGTTAATAAGGAGTCTTCATTTAAATTTTAGATTTATTGATTGGGATACCTTTCCAAAAATAATCCAATAATTTTGGAAAGTGATTGAAGGCTCAAGGATAATTCAAATTTTGAATTCAAATTCTCAAATTAGTGCTAGGTTAATTTAGAAAATGTTAGAGGATCAATTTGGAGAAAGAAAATTGAGGAGAAGTCATGAAAGTTTCGGCCATGAGCAAAGGTGGGGGAAGGCGACGGTTAGGAGGAAGATAGGAAGGGTTTATGGTGGATTGGCCAAGGAGATTTATGGGCGATGATTTCAGCTAAGCTTGGATGTGAGGATGCCGAGCTTGATAGGGAATGGAGCTGTCGATAAATAGTGAGCCCGAACGCTTCCTACAGCTGGCGGGTCTTGATTTTCCCTCACCTAGGGACTTCACATGCGCACTCACAAAAACTCTCAAACGCACCAAAACATAAAGTGAAGAAATTTTCATTCATCATAATCACCATCCTTCACAAGGGGGAGGTGATACCTATAAGGCTATAAATAGACAAAATACAATAAAACATCAAATGACAAAAGTGTTTCCTGGGATCACATAAACCTACTCCCTCAAGTGAGGGTAAAAACAAAAAATTACATATAATAAATCAAATACAAATAAATGCTCAGAAATAGAATAATCCGATTGTATCCGTAGATCTATGGCCCTTCCTCTTATAAACATTTCACGCTCGGATGTCCTCACTATATGTGTATTGATGAGCTAATTTAGTTTATTAAGATCTTTAAAATTGTCGTTAAAATCATGAGATTAAATTTATACTTTTGTATATTCATATTTTTGCCATTTTTGGTGCTCATGTAGTCATGTTAATCAATTTGTCACGGAAACACACTATTTACAAACTGGTATAAATCAATTAGCTTGATAATCACCGCAAAGAGTTAGCATTTACTAATCCATCAACATTCGGATATTGAATTCACCATAAGGGCCTTGTCACATCACCTACTTATCAAGAATATATGCCTACATATACATGTTAGCTATCTAGAATATTCATCAATCAATTAGAGGTTCTCATCAAAATAACTCATCCATAAGGAAAATTATTAGGTCCGGACACCAGACATAGAGATACGTCCGGACGTCAATAAAATATTGACACGTGGAGTGGACACATGGAGTGGACACGTGGATATTTAATGTGTCCGCATAACTTTAAGCTAAACACACCAAAAGCGCAATTAAAGCGCATGAAAACGTAGGTAAAGTGCAAAAAAAACAACAACTAAAGTGCACCCCATGTGTGAAAATTTTAGTGGATGTCCGGACCTATCTCTATGTCCGATGTTCAGACCTAATAATTTTCCTCTCACCGTAGGGGTGTAAGTGAGCCGAGCCGGCACGAGCCGGCTTGAACTCGAATCGTTTATCGAGCTCACGTGTCGAGCTTGATGAGGCTCAGCTCATGAGCTCGTGAGCCGGCTCGAATAATTATTAATATTGTTTAAATAAATTTATTTTAATAATTAAATTTAAATATTTAAAAATAATAATAATAAATGGTTAAATATTTAATAATAAAAAAATAAATTAATATTTAATATTTAAAGTAATAATAAAAGTTTAAATAATTAAAAATCCCGCCAAGGCTCGCGAGCCGGCTCAAGCTTGTTTATAATGGGACGAGCTCGAGTTCAAGCTCGACTTGAGTTCGAGCTCGGTATTTGACAGTTGACTCGACTCGAATAGCCATTGACTCGAATTAGACTCGACTCATTTCCACCCCTAACTCACCCTCAATTCAAAATTTGCTTGAAGTTCCCTCCTAATAGAAAACTATCAATTGAACTCATCCCTTGTATAGCTAACTAAATCAAGTTTATTTTATATTTACCTTCTATTTTACCATGAAACCTTCCATTTGTCACTGGTCCTAGGCTCACAACTAAAAATATTGGGTCAAAGATTAGGTGTAAGCATGACATAATATTATAATTATCTTCAAATTATTATTTTTTTTTTTAAATTCTTATATCTATCTAAAACTCTTTTACAAATTGTCTCTTATGTCAACTTGATTTATGCATGTACTAGAGTCTTGATGTGTTCACGGATAATATTGAATTCACATAATGAATGTGAAGGGAGCATGTATGTGCGCATCTCTTAAATTTTTTTTAGGGGTATCAATTCGGGTCAGCGGGTCGGGTTCGGGTCAAACCCGGAACAGACCCGGCACTATTCGGGTCAACTCGAACCCGACCCATTTTTAAAAACGGGTCAGGATTTCGGACCCGAACCCAACCCGATTCGAGTCTGGGTCAACCCGACCCGATTCGGGTCCGGGTCAACCCGACCCGGCACGAATGACCCGAAATTGACCAAAAATTACTAATTTACAGGTAAAAAATCGGGTCAATATTAGATTTTCGGGTCAAAACGGGTTTTCGGGTCAAATATGAGTTTTCGTGTCACTTTCAGGTCAATTTCAGGTTGCTGGGTCAACCCAAACCCGACCCTATTTTTAAAACGGATTGATTTGTTCAACCCGAACCCAACCCGTTTCGGGTTTGGGTTGACCCGAACCCGGATTTTTCCGGGTCGGGTTCGGGTCGTGTCAAAAATTGACACCCCTAATTTTTTTAATATAACTTTATATATGATAGAGTTATATTCACATACTTCTATATATATATATATATATATATATATATATATATATATATATATATATATATATATATTCTTAAAAAATACATTCTATTTTTATTTGCATGCTCATATTATGCGTCCGCATTATTCTTATCAGAATTATATCCACATTAAGCCCTTTTAAGATAACACATTTTTAGTTTTAAAGCTCTTACTCATAATTTTCTTAGCAATGCTCCAAATTTAACTGAATGATATTTAAGATTTTATTTGAGATAATTTTTTCTTACAACAATTTCACCTTCATCTTTATGAAAATAAATCATTAATCTTCCAAAAACCAAAACCCAACAAAGTCTAAGGCTGAATTTAGATTAGAATGCTTTTTTTGAGTCAACTTTGAATTGACTGGAATATTGAAGCAATATATATATATATATATATATATATATATATATATATGTAATAAATCATTAGATACCATCTCTTGCATAAAATACTTGAATGAAAAAAAAAAAAAAAATCTAATCACGAATGTAATTGCAAATAAAGCCTAAAATTTTGTTTGGTAGAACTTTCTTATTTTCTAAAATAGCTTTTTTAATATAAAATTTTCTTTTTCAAACAAATTTTGTACTAAAAAATTATTTTAAAAAACAGTAATAAAGATACCCCAAACAAAGCCCAAATGAGCATTAGATTGGAATGCATTTTCCAGTTGACTTCAGAAGGAGAAACATAATCATTCAGAATGGCAAGTTAACGAGATATATTACCAAACCTAATAGTATAATCCAAACAAAAATATTTAAAATATTAAGGCTTCATTTGGATTGGCTTTCTTCTTGCTTCTTAAAACAGTTTTTTAGTTAAAAAATAAAAAAAAAATTAATTTAAAAACTGCTTTAAAAAACAGTAAGAAATGTGTTCCAAACAAAGTCTAAGGCTTCGTTTGGGACGGCTTTTTTACTGCTCCTTAAAGCAGCTTTCTAGTACAAATATTTTAATTTTTGTACTAAAAAATTGCTTTAAGAAGCATTAAGAAAGTTGTCCCAAACGAAGCCTAAATTTGAATAGCTATCCTATCCAATTAAATACATGTACTTCAATTAACAAGTTAGCCTTCTGGCACAGATACATAATCAAAGGAAACAAGAACAAATGGAACTGATCAAATACAATAAGCTGCAAGTACAATAAATCAATGATGAATAAAGTTCCATAGCAGTCACCTAGAAAAAAGAGCAGCAGTGTCGAGGTTGCAGGCTGAGGCTGGATCTTTAAGACAGCTACAGAATGAATCCTCGTCAAGCGGAAATGATGGAGGAAGAGTGCGGTCAGGGATTATTCCAACCTGGTACAAAGTTTGAGATTGGAACTCGATAGAGATTCAGGTAAAATATGTAATAAAATAAGGAACTTCACAAAACATAATGAATTGCATTCAAGGGAACTCTTTTTTTTGGGACATTTTGGCCAATTAAGGTAGATTCACACACACATCGCATACATAATAATCGAATCCAAGACCTCTTAATTAGTAACCTAAGCTCCCAACCAACAAACCAAGCTGAGCTTTACATAAAAATAAGGGAAATTTACATACATATCACTTTATACCATCTTATTTACATATCTAACACTCAAATATTAATATTACATACATACCACCCTATATTATTTTAATATCAAATATATCACTCATATTTCTTTTCTACCACCATATGTTTCATTTCTATTTTCTACCACTCATATTTGATATGAAAATGAACTATGGGTGGTATTTATGTAATATTAAAGTTTTAGGGGTTAAATATGTAAATATAGTATATAGTGGTATGTATGTATATACTGCATGAAGAAGTTCAGAAGTCTGCCCGCAAAGCTGTGCATGTCCTGTTAACACTACGGAAAGCCAATATAGGGAAGAGATCACCATAGCTAGAGAGAGAGGAGGCAGGATCATACAACTAGTTCTGTGCCTGTGAGAATTTACAATGGTTTTTCTGGATATGCAAATGAGAAGAACTGAGAATTTAATAGTAGCAAACCTTAAGAAGAGATAATTTTGAGGAAGTTTTAGGACCATTTGATCATCAATCGATGCTTCACAATTTTCTCAAAGGATGACTCCGAAATTTAATGATAAAGATAGTTATGATTACAAGGTGCATAGATTTTCAAACGACTGGGACTAAAAACACGGGTTGTTGGTGATATTTAGCATAATCTTGCTGATCATTCTTGTTTTTCTCACATATTGGATGAATGATTTTTTTTTTTTTTTTTTTTTGTGAAAATTGATGAAACTAGATTCAGAAATAATTTTCATGTTATAGAATACAATTAATTGTGTGAGTTTGAAGATTATGCAAAGCAATTAGATGCAAAAAAATGAGAAAAATTCATCTGTCTATATAAATCAAACTAATTTAAATTTTAAATATAGATAAAGTCCTAAAATCATATCATCAAATTTAAACTAAACAATGATCCTACAATTAAATGCAAGAAATTAAAATACTAGATCAAATCAACAAAATACTAGTAATTTTAAAAATACTAGAATAATTCAAAAACATTCTTGATCAATTAAGGTTATGTAATTATGGAATATGTAAGAATACTAGTGTCATTTCTGGAATTATAGTGACAAGGAATCCAATAAGGTTGCCAAGATGCATGGTGCCAAAACTGATGAATTTAGTGATTGCGCATTCCAAAAATCTCTCTATGGTTTCACATATCAGCTTTAGATATATATGTATATATATGATTTTCCATAAAGAATATTTACTATCGGATCACTTACCAGCCACTAAGAAGACCTTAAAACTTGCCCTAAAAGATAGTTGTAGGAAACAAAAAATATCCAATAATGAAGCGGCCAATGCAGTATAAAATCAACTTGTTACAACCGCCATTACTAGAAGAACAAGAGAAGAACCAGCAGTGTAAAACATGAGGAAACTTAGGGGTGAGATGGCCCATTTGACACAGAATAAGTTACCCGGTGAGCCAGTTTAGAATTATAGATGAAATTGGATAAATCTTTAAAATACTCGGAGTTTGAACATGGCATCCAATTTTTGGATGATTTGGTCAATTACTTAATTTTACTTATATTATACCACAAATAATATCAGAGATACAAAAGATATCATAATAAAGCTGTGGCTTCGAACTGCAAAGTACAAACCTTGTCAATGTCAGTATGACCAGGAGTTTCATAGCGTGCTACTGTGACAGCCAAGCCAGAGCCATCAGAAAGTTCAAATACTGACTGTATTTTCCTATGGACAGCAAACTATAAGCTAAAAGTACGATAGATACGAGGGCTTAACAGTGAAGGGAAAAATAGGTTACCCTTTTCCAAATGTAGGCTCCCCATATAAGACTGCTCTTTTATTATCTTTAAGGGCCCCAGCTAATATCTCACTGGCACTAGCAGTTCCTCTATTCACCTAAGACAGAAAGTATGCAGTTCTACATTTTTAGTAAAGAATCTGCAACTCAGTTACAAGTTCTTGTAAAACATTACCAGTCAAACTGCCATAACTGAATATACATAATAAAGAATATTGTAGAACTTCACCAGTCAAATAGCCATGATTGAATATGCATAATAACGAATATTAAGCCAAGGCAAGGTCATGTGCTAAACAGAATATGGCTGCAAAAATTTTGTAGTTTCTAAATGCAGGCAAAGCCAAATCTCAATCCACAAAAAAAGAGATAGATGTAAATTGGCGCTCAGTAAGGCCTCGTTTGGGGCGGCTTTTTAACTACTTCTAAAAATAACTTTCTAGTACAAAAATTAAAATTTTTATAACCAAACAACACCTATTTTTAAACATAAAAAATACATCAAGAACCAAAATGACATATGATTGACCTTCAAATAGATACGAGCTTCATCTCTATTAATTTGAGATGAAACAAATCAAGCAAGCTAATTAAATCAAAACTTGAACCTTCTAATAAATATAGACTTCATTCCAACCCAACTAATCTAGGCTGACAAAAAGCAAGCAAACCCTTCCAATCAGGCTTAATTCTCAAGCCTTCTAATTGATGTAAGCTCAAACTCAAATTAAATTAGGACACACTATGTTAATAAGACTACCAATCAAAATCAAATTAACCTATTAGAACCGCACAAATAAAAAATTCTGTGTTTTCTATGAATCAAGCTACATCTTATGTATAATTAATTTTCTTGCCATGCCTCTAAGCTCTTCTCAAGCATGTTCAACACTTTTGAGTTGCAAGAAATTCCTCTTCCTGCCTTCTAAGAATTCAATGTAACAAGTACATTATTGCTCGAAAACACATCTTCGACACACATTTCCACCTCAATGTACTCGGGACAGGAGGAGAAAATCCATTATTACTAATCAAGCATCCTGGAAAAGACAATTCAAAGCTCTCTAATGTTGTGAGACAAATACCACATTTATACCCGATATGACATAACCATGGGATTCTGATCGACTCTAGCTCCATTATGCCAACCATTTCTAATCAAATAACTTCAAATCTAAAGCTTGAAACCAAGTATAAATATGAGCCAAAGCAACCTCCTTCATAGAGAGTGCTCTCCCATGAGTAGGAGAGGTAACTATCTATGAACGTCTGCGTCGATAAAAAGTTTTGGCTTCATATCTACATAAAAATTTAAAACCTAATGCCTTCATCTGGGAAAATCTTGTTAAATTAAACCTAATCAACCTCAAGAAAAATCACTAAAGTTTCTCTCATGTACATTGAGGAGACTCAAAGAAGGATTTCGCATTTCCCAATCGATCAATTCTTCAACTGCATCAATTTTGGGAGCAAAGCTTCATTGTGATCATGCACATCTTCTGCAACCTGCGCCAAATGCAAATCCATTCATCATCGTTGTTGATCACTCCTCTAATTGCAATATCTCAATTCTAGGCATGATTCATTTCAAGCATGATATCTCATGTCAAAATTAACTTAGCACACAATTGCGCTTGTCGACTTCATCAAACACCTCACATTATGAAGAGAAACCTTAATGCATCTGACATCACGTGTTTTTGTCCTCCCCTACTTGTACAACACGACAATATGCATCTCGCCCACACGCACTATGTACTCCACTATTTGCATCGTGTAATTATCATGCCTCTATCAATCACTCATTGCACCATATTTGACCACATGCGCGCACTTGCTAAATAATCGCTATGCACTGTTCGATTGCGCTCGCCCAATTGTGTGCTTGTTTAATGCCCACTGTCACTTGTTGCCAGACTCACAATAGTTCTCTTGTTACATCATAACATTAGTTCACTCACATGCTCAACCATAAATGCGTGCTCCTACTTATGCCTGCATGCTTTCTTTTGTGTCGCCAATCCCAAAACTTGTTTTCCCATTTGCATACAAACTGCCCACTTTGTTCTCACTATTCATTGAGAGCCAACAGCATCGCACACATGCATCACACACTTAACACATCTATTTCACTCATGCCCGATGGCCCATTTGACTTCGCATCACTTGAACAAATGCTGCTTCCTTCTCCACATAGTGAGCTATCCGCTTCACAAATCTACATTCGGTACTCAAACCAGATGCCCAATCCACATCTTTGCTAACTGCAACCTATAAACCCAAATGAAAATAAATAAGGATAGTTCAATCATTAAGTATTTTTTGTAGGTCGAATCAATCTAGCAATATATATAAAGACTTGTAAGCTTCTATATGTATTTCCAAAGTTTTGATAATGATATTGAGAACCTGTGATAGCAATATTCTATAGTTATTGTTGATGTAGTGATGTTCTTCCCCCTTATCCTTCTTAGGATGGATTTTACTTCCATTCCCTCTAACTTGGGATGGACTTTACATTCATCTCTCTTTTTCAGGATATATTTTGCTAGCACTACAGCACGATTAAAGGGTTCTATCTCTTTCTACAATAACATTCCAACATTGTAACCCTCAAAATAAGAAGTCTTTTCAGCCTTTGGGGAATTGGTTGTACAAGTACCTTTAGTTCATGATAATGATCATGTTGTGATAGTCTCTATGTTAGACCGGTCCAGTGGAACGGTCCAGCTGGTCCATGCGGGACCGGCCCAGACGCGAACAGGGCGGAATTTTTCCGCCCGCTGGGATGCCGTGCGGGAGCCAAATAGGAAAGAAATTTGGGGGAATTAGGAGGGAAATTTGAATGTAGGGATTGTTTAGGGAATTCCTTTTGATTTGTATGCATTAAATAGTTTGTTTTCCTAGGGTTAGGGCATCTTGAATTTGGCTGAAATTTGAGATCTCTTAGAATTAGGTTTTTCTTCGGGCTCTAGCGGCGTCTAGAGATTTGAGAGAGATCGATCCTCTCTCGAATTGAGGATTAATTGTATCTTGCTATTTTTTTTGTTTTCCTTTCATCAAATAATACAAATTATCTACTAGTTTCGTGGTTTTGTGCGAACTTTTGTGAAGAATTCTCGTTGTTTTCCGAAGATTGATAGGAAATACTTGAGATCTACAAGTGTTTCCTATCAAATTAGTATTAGAGCAAGTCTTGGGACCATTCGTGGGTTGATTTTGGCGAAGTTCGGAGCCCAATTTTTGGTCGAGAAGGGACGAAGTGCTGTTTTTATAATCCAACTCCGGAATTTTTGGATTTACAAAAGTTCGGATCGAGATGGCGGCCAAGAAAGTTGATACACTAGAAGAAAGGTTTGAAGGGGAGATGAACAAAATCAAGACAACAGTGGAGGAAAGGATTTCCTCCATGGAAGGACAAGTAGCCGATCTTTGGGATATGATGAAGAAAATGTTGGAAATCCACAATCAATCGGCGGCTTCCGTGGAAAAAGAGGAAAGAAAAAATACGAATTCTGAAATTTATAGGGAGGAAGATGAGGTGAAAATCGTGGAGGGAGAAAGAAGGAAACCCGATCTGGGACCTTTCCAGAGGGAGGATAGAGGAGGTAGGTATGGGTATGGAGGGACGGAGCAAAGGCGTGTTGATTGGGAACGTCAAGAGGGACATTATGGTCGCCGAGGTGCTGATTTTGAAGAAAGAAGATGGGAATTCGAAGGGGGTTTGGGCAATGGCAGGCCAAGGGAAAATCGGGAGTGTGGGGTGGGCTGAGCACTTAGGAGAGGGGAAGCTATGGAGGAATAAGGGGGAATGGTGGAAATCAGAAGGTGAGGAAGTTGAATATGCCTATCTTCAAAGGGGAGGATGCATATGGGTGGATCTATAAGGTGGAGAGGTACTTTACCGTTAATGGGCTAACGGAGGAGGAGAAGCTGACAGCAGCAGGCTTATGTTTGGAGGGGAATGCACTGTCATGGTACCAGTGGAGAGACCAGAGGAGACCTATTAGGGACTGGAGGGAATTCAATGACTGCATAATAGAACGTTTCCAAGCTGACCAGGGAGGAGATTTCTATGAGCTGTTCTTTGCTCTGGCATAGGAGGGATAAGTAGCAGACTACCGGGAGCACCTAGCCAGTAGAGTGGAGCGATTATCATATACGGTATTGGAGGGAAACTTCATGAAGAGTTGAAGGCAAAGATCCGAGCAGCAGTGAAAGTTCTGATGCCTAGTGACTTGGGGGAGGCCATGAAGTTAGCACAACTGGTGAAAAATCATAATAATTTGAAGAAGGGGGCTAGGAACAACGGCTCAGGAGGCTCTTACAGGACAACGACCACTCTTCTAGCACCCAAGGGGCCTGCATCAGGCAATATTAATGAGACCACTAGGGAGAAGCCAGTAGGAGGAAGTGGGAAAATTTTCAAGAGGCTGGCAGAGAAGGAGATGCAGGAGAAGAGGGCAAAAGAATTGTGTTTTAGGTGCGAGGAGAAGTATACGCCAGGACATTGGTGCAAGGACCGAACTCTTCAGGTTCTCACCATCTGTGATGACGAGGAAACTGATGAGGGAGGTGAGAGGGAGTTGGAGGAAAAGATAGAGGAGAAGTTGCATTTGGATCTGGCCAAGGTTTCCCTAAACTCAGTGGTAGGATTCACTACGAATCATACCATGAAGATGAAGGGGGGAGATAGAGGGCAGAATGGTGGTGGTGTTAATTGATAGTGGGGTTACCCATAATTTCATTTCAACTCAGATCGTCGACCAATTGGGAGTGAAATTAGTGGACATCGGTTGTTATGGGGTGATGATGGGTACAGGGAAGGTGGAGAAAGGCCAGGGGATCTGTAGAGGAGTTGTGTTGACCATCCAGGGGATTCAAGTAAGGGAGGACTTTCTCCAACTAGAGTTAGGAAGTACTGATGTCATCCTGGGGATGAAGTGGTTGCAAACCTTGGGGAAAACCAAAGACAATTGGGGAGCACTAACGATGGAATTAATGGTAGATGGGAGAAAGGTGGTTATAAAGGGGAGATGCAGAGCTATTCAAAGTCATGACATCACTAAAGACCATGATTAGAGACATACAAGAGGTGGGGGAAGATTATCTGGTGGGACTACACAGGTTGGATGCGATCAGATTGGAGGAGGGAGGAGATGTTTCCCTTTCAGTGCAGCCCTTAATTCAGCATCTCGATAAGGTTTTTCAGCCACCTCAAGGATGGCCACCTCCACAGGAACACGAGCATAATTCCACCTTGAGGACAAGGTGGATCTTCGGGAGGGGAGTATTGTTAGACCGGTTCAGTGGACGGGTCCAGTCGGTCCACACAGGACCGGCCTAGACGCGAACAGGGCGGAATTTTTCTACCCGCTAGGATGCCGCGCGAGCCACACGCCGTGCGGGAGCCAAATAGGAAAGAATTTTGGGAGAATTAGGAGGGAAATTTGAATGTAGGGATTGTTTAGGGAATTCCTTTTGATTTGTATGCATTAAATAGTTTGTTTTCCTAGGGTTAGGGCATCTTGAATTTGGCTGAAATTTGAGATCTCTTAGAATTAGGTTTTTCTTCGGGCTCTAGCGACGTCTAGAGATTTGGGAGAGATCGATCCTCCTCTCGAATTGAGGATCAATTGTATCTTGCTATTTTATGTTTTCCTTTCATCAAATAATACAAATTATCAACTATTTTCGTGGTTTTGTGCGGACCTTTGTGAAGAATTCTTATTGTTTTCCGAAGATTGATAGGAAATACTTGAGATCTACAAGTGTTTCCTATCACTCTACTAGTATTTAAGTTAGTTATTAATGTGCAACAAGACAGTTAAGATTAGTTAGGTTTTTTTTTCCCCTCGAGGCTGGTTTTGGAGTTTTTCGGTAAGGCCTGACAAATAAAGTTGATGAATAAAGAAAAGTTTCTTTTGGCTTCCTGTTCGAAAATTAATCATCCCTTATAGGATTTACTCTACCTTCTGTCTCTTTAAGACTTTAACTCATGCCCCCTTTACTCTGAGGCGATCATTCACGTTTTCCCTAATTTTCATTCTATATTTTTCTATTCTTTTATGTATTAGTTGGTTAGACAAAAGATAAATGAAGAATACTGAATTGGACTTGAAAAGTGAGCAGTCTAAGCAATCCAATGTAGCATAAAGTAGATAACCTGCTTCAGCAATCTTAGGAAAAGGCATACCAGCACAATCAAAGGCTCTGATGCAGCAATGGCATTGCTTCCATCTGCCTCATATATATCACGGACACCTCGGCTATCACAAATATAAACAATTACACCTTTTTCCAACCTGATTAAAAAAAAAATCATTAAAAGTCAACAAGTTCCATACAGAAATCATATGTTCAAGAAGCAATCACAAACACTACAATTAGTTCACAAATAAAGAGAAAAATCAATTCAGCAACTCTAATTAGAAGATTAAGCAAAAGAAAATAATAATAAGCACAAACAAAAAATAACTTTACATTTACAGAAAGTAGATCAGCAACGGCCTGATAAATGTCAACAACTGAGATAAAGCAGGACGGCACTGGCATAATAGCAGCCAGAAGAAATTTTCATTGAAGAAATGACCACATCCTTTTAGTTATGAATCAGATGTCAAATACTGTCCAGTTGTTCCGGATGACTAAAAGAGTAAGAGAAGGCACAAATTTATGCATTTTAGTGAACTGAGTATTACGAAAATTCCAAGAGTAGCGAGCCAACAGGATTGAACAAAATAAACTAAAAGATGATCAGGACATCCACCGTACATTTCGACATTGGCAGGATCGTAGATCGACGGCTACGATTCATAGTTTTTATTTATGTGTTTTAGTGCATTTCTTTTATTTATTTTTCAGTTTTCCATTTGTACCCCTATGAGGGATTTGTATCATGTTGTAGCCGAGGGCATTTGTGTCTTTTTACATTTTGTGCTTTGGAGGCCTATATATGAAAGCCTAGTCTTTGTATTATTTTCTAATGATGATTATGAATGAGAATTCCACTTTCTTGCTAGATCTCTTTGTGAGTTCTTGAGAGGAAAAATCCTTAGTGAGTGAGAGCAATGCCCGTCAATCTTAGTGGATTCCAAGGTTCGCGGTTCTTCAATTTCTTTTTCTTCCCTTGCATCAATTTTCCCTCTCCTAAACCTCCCACCGCCGGCCTCACCACCCTCAACCTTTTTTCTGGAAAACCGAGCCCCTCCCCCTTGCCGCCGACCATTCCTCCACCCAACCACCGGTCCCCCCCCCCCCTCTTCTTTTATTTATTTTTCAGTTTTTCATTTGTACCCCTATGAGGGATTTGTGTCATGTTGTAGCCGAGGGCATTTGTGTCTTTTTACATTTTGTGCTTTGGAGGCCTATATATGAAAGCCTAGTCTTTGTATTATTTTCTAATGATGATTATGAATGAGAATTCCACTTTCTTGCTAGATCTCTTTGTGAGTTCTTGAGAGGAAAAACCCTTAGTGGGTGAGAGCAATACCCGTCAATCTTAGTGGATTCCAAGGTTCGCGGTTCTTCAATTTCTTTTTCTTCCCTTGCATCAATTTTCCCTCTCCTAAACCTCCCACCGCCGGCCTCACCACCCTCAACCGTTTTTTCTGGAAAACCGAGCCCCTCCCCCTTGCCGCCGACCAATCGCCGGTCCCCCCCCCCCCCCCCCCCCGCCACACACACACACACACACTTTCCCTCCCATCCTCTCCTCTCCACTTGCCTAGCCGCCGCCCCCCTCCCTTGGGTTCATAGATTTGAAATTCAAATTTCAAAACCCATTACTTTCTTTTCAAAATTAGAATTTGGTAATTAGGAAAGCATCATAATGAGAATTCAATCAATTGATTGGAGTTTCAAATATTTTCCTATTACTTAAATCTAAGAAAAGAAACCTCCCAATTTAATAAAATCTAAGATTAAATTCATATTTAATTAAATCCTTACTAAATCCTTTGGGGCCCACATAGTTAACTTAAAACTCACTCTCTCCCCTCTCTACATGGCCGGCCCCCTTCCCCTTGCTTCTCTCTCTCCAATTGTCCTTAATTGCCTCAATCAAGGCTCTCTAATTACCTCCCATTAATCCTTTGATTCGAATTTGAATTCAAATTCAAATCCTTCCCTCCAGTTTCACTGAATCTGAGAATTAATTTCATATTTTTGACTTTTCTCCCTCCCAATTTAATCCCAACCCCCCCACTAAATCAGCCCCAATCCCCTCCTCTCTTGCCGCCCCTAGTCTTCAATGGATTAATTTGAATTTCAAATTAATTCCCTCCAATTTCACTTAAACCTGAATTTAATTTCAGGTTTCTAAATTTCCCCCAAGTGCTTCCCCAATCTAGCCGCTCCCCTACTATTCCTCAAGCCGGCCCAACACCATCCCCTCCAACCGCCACCTCCTCTCCCTCTTCTCTTCATTGGTGCTCCCTCATCTCCCAGCAAGAATGTATGACGGATCCGGAAGTTGATCACGTATTCGTTTACGATTCTCAAGAGAAAGTCGACATCATTCAATCACCGTTCTTCGATCCCGGATTTGGGTTCGAAGGCACCGTCGAAGAATAAGTGGAGCATATTCACTTTACTTTGGCGGACATCATCGAAGAGCAACAACCTACAGGATCGTGGAAGATCGCAGGACGACCACCCATCTCTCCAACTCCGGCCAACTCTCCATTGATCAAAACCTCTGGCATCCTCTATCTTGCAATGGCATCACTAGGCTTGCTAACTTTTGTCCTCCGCTAAGCCTACTTCCAAAGAACGATCGAGAGGGAAACTCTAAGGTGAAAGTTCTAATTGTTAAGTGGTGGATTATTGTTAATCGCATATTTGTTTACTATTTTCTTGTCATTATTTCGGATCGCTCTGTTAATCTAACGTGTAACCGCATGCTAGAAGCAAGTCAATAACTACGAAAACTGAAAATCCTAACTTAGTGAATCATTAATGTTATAATTTCATTGTGGATACAAATTTCTTAATAAGATCCTGCAATTTCGTTGTTTGTTTCACATCAAAAGAACGTTTGAAAAAGAGGTGTTTCCATTAACCCAACTCGGAAAATTGAACATGCACCTCTCCCATTCCATAAATCATATAGGCATCAAAGCATAAATAACAACATTAGCAAAAAATAAAATCTATCTGCAATATGGAATCCAATAGCCAACAACACATTTATTCCAGAAAAGATGGGCCATAACAAGGAATATAAAAAGGGCCTAAACCAATATCAAGGCTGTATTACAAAACCGAAATAACCTAATTTACTTCATTCTGGCCCATGTTAAAACAGAAAAAAAAAAAAAAAAAAACTGTAACTAGTTTTTGGGTCAGAAATCAAAAAATGATCTACCACGTGAATAATATCCTTTTAAGAACAAAAATCTTTCCTTATTCTAGAATATGTTGGTCACATAACAAAGATAAAGTTCATATATACTGACCTCCCCATCAAAGCTATATGATGTTTTGTCTCACATTTTTTTGGGTATCCTTACATTAGTTAAGTTTTAGAATTTGCGCAATGTAGGAAAACATCATTGCGCATTCCATCAAGAAAAAGAAAAGTGATGTGAAACTATCAGGAGTTAGCGAGAAATTAATAAGAGCAATTGCTGAAAGCTTTTCAATATAAAGTTATCATTCACAACAAAGAAAATTTTAGGAATTCATAGTTTTCAACTTGCGTAGGCTAAGAAGTGCGCGTTAGATTAACAAGACAATTCAATCAAACTTCAAAGACAAGAGTAACTTTTATGAGAGCATAACAAAAAACCACAATTTAATAATGAGAGGTTTCACCTTGAGGACCTTCTCACTCATTCTCTCGTGGGGTTAGCGGAAGAAGATACTCCACACTACAAAAGAGATCACCACCAGGAAGAAGAAGCCTAAGATCTTAGTTGATGGAAAAATTGCTGGCGACAAATGGATTGGTGGGCGTCCCACAATCGACCACGATCTGATTGGGAGATGCTCCTCAATTGTCGGTGCCAACGTGAAGGTGATGCGGTCAATGTAGCCTTCCATGGAGTCATCGACGTTCAAGTTCAAATCGAAGAAGGTAGATCGAGGAATGTCCGTCCTGCCTTGGTTATCATGCGCAAACCCGAGATCAACGTCGAGATCCGCCATCCATGGACTATGAGGAGCCTCTTCATTCTTCGTGGCCTTGAAGGGGAACCGGCGGTGGGAAAGGGGAAGGAGAACAGTGGGGGCGGTTTGGAGAATTGGGGTGGAGAAGGGAAAGGGAGGAGGCGGCTAGGGTTAGGTCTAGTGAGGTGGAAGGAGGGGTTTAGAAAATTTTAAGTTAAATTCAGATTTTACTAAGAGATGGGAGTAATCAATTTGAATTTCAAAATTATCCCAATTTGGGCTATAATGGGGCCGGCGGTTGGGAGGGGATTAAGGGGAATATTTAATGTGAATTAAGGGAGAATTGGAGAGACAGAAGAGCCATAGAGGGGCCAGCCAGAGAGGGGTGAGGGGGGGGGGGGGGTGTGGGGCTTGGATGTGTCTAGGTTCGATATATGGGCCCGGGGAGGATTTAATTAGGGATTGTCGTTAAATCTGAAATTAATTTCAGATTTAATGTAATTGAGATGTTTCCTAATTTAAGTTGGTTAATAGGAAAAGTTTTAAAACTCAAATATAATTTGAATTCAAATGAGGCAACTTTCCAAATTAATGGTGAGATAAATTAGAAAAGTAATTAAGATTGATTTGAATTTTGAAATTCAAAATTCAAGGGTCATGGTAGGGAGGGGCCGGCGACTAGTGGAGACTAGGCCGGTGGTGAGGGGGTTGGGAAAACTGGCGGCGGGCGGATGAGGGTAGGGCTGCAAGCGAACCAAACGTTCGACGAACTACTCGTTCGGTTCGATTAAAGCTCGTTCGTGATCGTTTAATTGACTAAACAAACAAACTTGAACAATATTTTAAATACTCGATTCTAAAATAAACAAGCTTGAACACTAATGCGTTCGGCTCATTTATATTCACGAACAACATCATATGAAGTTCATGAACAAGCTCGATTCGTGTTCGATTTTGAACTCGTGAATAAGCTTGATAAAAATAATTAATATTTGATTATAGAATTAATGAATATAAATAATATAAATAGAGCTCGACATTAAGTTCGCGAACATGCTCGATGTAATCGTTTGTTAGGAAGCTCGATAAAGCTCGTTTGTTAAGTTAATGAATATCTAAAAGTAGAGCTCGTTTATAACTCGTTCATGTTTGTTTATTTAAAGCTCGATAAGCACTAAACGAATGAACATGAACCGAATATGAACACTCATTAATTTAAATGAACCAAACATGAACACAAACAATAAAACTCGAACAACTATGAACCAAACTTGAACAACCTGATATTAAATGAACACAAACATGAACACTCACATACTCGGCTCGGCTCGGCTCGGTTCGTTTGCAGCCCTAGATGAGGGGAGGCCGGCGGCTTATGTAGGTGATGAGGGTGACAGGTTAAGAAGAGAAAAGGGCAGGGTTTGGAGGCTTCAAGCCGGCGGCTAAGGGCTTGGGCTAGGTGGTTAGTGGTGGTACCCAAGGAAGGAAGAAGATGGAAATACTAAGTACTAACCGCGAGTCTCAGAATCCACCGGCGGCTGACGGGTGATGCGTGACCCTCGCCTTTCTCCTCTCAAGAACTCACAAAGAGATCAAGAACAAGAAAGATGAATTTTCATTAGTAATCATTCATCATCCCATTACAATAGAAGAGACCACAATATATAGACCTAGAAAATAAAATAACAATGACTCAAATGCCCCTTAGGCTACAACTCAAACAAACTCAAAAGAAATGGTACAATCGTAATTAGTAAATAAACTACAATACATAAATGCATCAAAAATAACGACAGTGAATCGTAGCCATCGATCTATGATTCCTACGCTAATAGACTCGTCGATATCGTCCGATGTTCTCATCAAAAAGTCTCCAAGCATATCTATACCCACATTTAAAAAAAAAAACAATTTCATGGTATCACCTTCCCTCCGTAAGAGATATGGCATATTGTCAAAATTTCCAGAGGTGGCTATGAACCACCGCGCTACAGAAGTTATCGCACCATGTTCATAAACTTAACACAGCAACTGGAACTACCTTCAACGTTCTAGCTACTAATTCATTGTTACCCACACATTTCCTTAACAGATATTAAACTGATGCAGATTAATTGGTATATAAATAAAATAAAATTTAACAAACAACGGCTATAAATCAAGAAATAACAAAAAGTAAGAGAAAAAATAGCTTACCAAATCTTAGCAGTTTCAATACCTTCAGCAAACAAACCACCACTGCATCAACAACAGTAGACAAATAAACATGCAAGTTAATTTTTTTTTTTATTTAAAATGCAAGTAAAAATTGATACTGATACATGCTACTAAAATAATCACCTGTTATCCCGAAGATCCAACACGAAGGATTTTACACCACTGCGTCTTAAAGACTCAATAGCATCCCTTACAGCCCCTGTAATCACGGCAATGATAAAAGTTGAAATAATAATAAGAATTATCAAAGCTATACACAGTAATCATAAATTCTAGCGATCAGAAAAACTATGAATCCAAATTCTAAAGCTACATCATGAATAAGCTCTTAATTTGCATATTTATGAGGCCCTTCCCTCGCAGACAAATGTGCATTAGAACAGTACAAAAAGTAATAAGATAAAGTGCACTGCTCAAATTGTATTTTTCACTCAAAACTCTCACATACCCGGTATCTAAGTAAACTAAAAAGGAATTACTAACCTACACATGGACATCTCATCCCAATGAAATTTGAATTTTTAATACTTCAAGAAATTAGTAAGTAAAAGTTTGCTTTGTCGGGCATGATATTTGCATTATTCATTACAATGAGAAACGGGCAAAAAAAAATTCAGGTCAAGTTTCCTTGCCGTGTTACTAACATCACCAAGTGTATTGTTTTGCATCTCTAGATAAAATTGATCGGAAACAAATATTGCATGAATGAGGCTCTTATGAAATCTTGCATATTTCAAAGAGATTCAACTATACCAAAAAAAAAAAAACAGTATTCAAAAAGTTGGAAGAAGGTTTACTAGCAATCAAAGTGAAAGAAGTTCTCAAGAAAATCATGAATCATTTAAACCAAATTGATAGAAAGGAAAAGAAGAACTCTACATCCACAATTTGAAACGAATCACATACACACCTTGGATCTAAGGAGCATTTGATTGGCATAAAAAACTATCAAATTTCACTTATTAAAGTGCCATTTAAATATAAGCCAACAATCCCTACTTATAGAAAGGTGATTACAAGAATATAAGTCAAATAATTTGAATTCAAATTTAATCCTATTTAAAATTAAATATAATCCTAACAAAATATTTAAATTTGAACTTTATATTATCCAAAGAAGATAATTAAACCTAATAAAATAAATCAATTAAAATACATGAAAATTCACCTAAAAATTAAAGGGGCCTAAAAAGCATGTAAATGGCCAATTTAGTTCCACTATGGTTTGGTTTGACTCCCTGTAATTGGCATATAGTCAATTGAGCTTTCGTAGGTTAATTTGGATTAGTGCCCTAAAGTAGAATAAATTCTTATTTGAAGAGTTAATATTCATGCAATCATTCAAGTGAACAGTGCAAGCTTCTAATTTATCATGGGTCATCAAAGTATAATTTGAAGAAGGTATGCCTTTCCAATTGACTAGAAACCCATGCTCAATATTTTTCCCCATTATTACTTCAACTGAGATGATACGCAATATACAAGTAGGCAAGTGGAACTAGAAGATAAGATCTATAGAAGAAACAATTATTATAGAAACCCACTAGTAGAAAAATCAACATGTAATTCTCAATATTCAAATACTCAATAATACAATATATCTTCAATAGTGAAAATAAGACTTAAAAACATATCAGGATGTAAATTTAAAACATAAACATTAGAATTGGTTTTACGGCTTACTTTGAAGAGATTATAGACCCTTGCACGCAACTTCTTATATCATCTAATTTCCACGGAGCATTCAGAATGTTGATGGCCGATGGTTGAGCCTGTGGGCTCCACTAGGGTGGGTGGTGGGTAAGAAGAGATTAGGGGAATTGTTTAGAAAAGTTTTAATTACAATTGAGAGGGAATTGGTTAGAAAAAGAAATCTAATTTGAATTTCAAATCTAAAGGGAATTATTTAGGAAAAGGCATGGGAGTTAATATTCATTATGCATGCAAGAATTAAGGGGGAATTGTTTGGGGAAGTTTTAATTATAATTGAGAGAGAATTAATTAGGAAAAGAGATCTAATTTGAATTCAAATATGAGAGAAAATTATTAAAGGAAAATGGACAGATTTGGGAGGGAATTATGGGAGCCTAATTAAGGCTAACTATGAGGTGATTTTAGAACATGCTTGATTTTGTTGGAATTAGTTTTGCTTAGGTTGAGTGGGCTCTAGCCGACGGCTAGGAATTTGGGAGAGCCGGATCTTCCTCTCCAAATGAAGATCTAAATATATCTTGTTTTTTTTTTTTCCTTAGTTCTTTCAATAAAAAAAAGTTCTTGTGTGTTCTTCTTCCTAAAATTCTTGTGTCGTTGTCTTGTTTTGCTGAAATTGCATCCACTTCCTATCAAATGCATACAAATCATGATACTCACCTTCATTATACTCTTAACATTCATAATATTAAAATACTTAATATTACACAATTCAATATGCTTCTAACTATAACATTCAAGAATATATATATATATATATATATATATATATAACATACTACAGTAGGTTCAACTGAACTAATTGTGTTGATTCTATTGTGAGGAAGACGAAGAGAGTTATTTAACTTTAAAATCGTGATAGGGGAATGAACTAGTTTTGAAATCGAATGGTGAATTATCACATAGTTTAGAGAGAGAGAGATTGTGAGTAGACTACCGAGCAAGGGGAGAAGTATTGTGTGTGGAGCGTTCTACTTTCAAATGAATAAGGGAGAAAGAGGGGGAAAGAGATCGAGCAATGGCTGGGCAAGTGAGGAAGCAACATGAAAGGTAAAGTTTGTTGTTTCGATAAATATTTTTTAAAAATATTATTAACATAGTTGTGTGTAATTACTACAACAACAACAACAACAACATCAAGCCTTTATCCCACTACGTGGGGTCGGCTACATGAATCCTTTTTCTCCATTGTGTTCTATTAAAAGTCAAATTCTCATTTAAACCTAATAAAGAAAGGTCATTCCTAATATTTTCTAACCAAGTCTTTTTAGGTCTACCCCTACCTTTCTTAACATAAGTCAAATCTAATACCTCTACTCTCCTAACCGGGTCATCGAAAGACCGTCGTTTTATGTGACCAAACCATCTAAGGCGACTCTCTCTAATTTTATCTTCTACTGGAGCTACTCCAACCTTTTCACGTATATGCTCATTTCGTATCCTATCTCTAAGGGTAAAGCCACTC